>CM057342.1:173517559-174151109 GCA_030015575.1 Agapanthus africanus | reverse complement strand
AGGATGTCACGATCCGTAGCTAGTTTAAGGACGTTTCGGTCCGTTATTAGTTTAAGGACGTTTTGGTCCATAGCTAGTTTAAGGACGTTGCGGTCCATTGTAGTTTAAGGACGTTACGGTCCATAGCTAGTTTAAGGACGTTGCGGTCCATAGCATTGTTGGTTATCGGGACCCGCCACCTCTCTAAAGACGTTGGAGAATTACAACGACATATATCAAAGGTGTGGGGAGATGTACCCTTGAACCAATGAATGTTCGTCAGAAGATCGGTAGTCTTGTTTGGGACTAAGACCAATTTGGAAAATAAAAAGCACATGGGCTTAGTTGTTTATGAGTTTGGCCAACTTGGGCTCAGGCCACTTAGTCTTTGTCATTTCCTTTTTAAATAAAGTGTTAAACACTTGCTTGGACCCCGTCCTTTTTCTGTGCAAATAATGTTGAGCATTTATGCGGGTTCTGATACTCACACTTTACTTCCCCCCCTTTTGTTTTTTATGGGGTGTTGAACACTCTTTATGGTGCTGGGCTCTATTTGATGAGTGTAGAGCACTTTATGTTAAATGGCGCCCACGTGAGGGGCACGTGGCGCCGAGCGCCAACCATTGAGTGCTAAGCACTCTTTATTTGAGCAGCACCCACGTGAAGGGCACGTGAGGTGGTTGGCGCTGAGCGCTAACCATTGAGTGCTAAGCACTCTTTATTTGAGCAGCGCCCATGTGAGGGGCACGTGAGGCGCTTGGCACTAAGTGCTAACCATTGAGTGCTAAGCACTCTTTATTTGGGCAGCACCTACATGAGGGGCATGTGAGGCGCTTGGCGCTGTTTCTTTCTTTATGCATTTTTTGAAGAGTTCAATTCACTGTTCTCTCCTGGATCTTCGATCCCCAAGAACAAATTCATCCCCACGAGAATTAAATTCTCATTTGTGGGGGACTTGTCTCATGGATCTCAGATCTAGGGGAAAGAACTATGTTCTTTTATGAGGGTTAAACCCTTAGATATGCAGATGAGATACTCTGATCTCTATTGCTTTTATTTACCTCGAAGAAAGTTCTTCTTCTTTCTTCTCTCTTAAAACTTTATCTTTTTTTTGCATGTTCTTCTTTTTGAACTTGAAGTTTATTAGGGGGTCCTCTGTACAAGACTTGAAGTCTTGGGTCCTTTATATAGTAGAGGCAGATTTGTTGATTTAATTAAGGAAATCTCTCATTGAGAGATACTTAATTGATCTGGGGATTCTATCCATCGTTGGATCTTTGATCCAAGGACTTCTGTTTTACAGAAGATATTTTTCTTGTTTTTAACAAAATTGGAGAAATATTTTCCCATACAGAGCTTATTCTGTAGCTTGGTGATTTTTAATCACCATTGGATTTTTAATCCAACGGTGCTCTGTTTTACAGAGAGTAATCTTTCTCGTTTAGAAAGATCCGAGGAATATTTCCTCAACAGAATTCAATTCTGTATTTTGATGATTTATCATCTCCGTTGGATCTTTGATCCAATGGCAGAGAACTTTTAGTTCTGGCGCCGGCGCTCTTGTGCAAGGCACGTGAGGCGCTGCCTCTTTCAAATTTTGAACAGAGCTTTGCTCTTTTATTGGGGGAAACAAATGCCCCCCCACCGTTGCGCTCACATGGCTTACACGTGAGGGCGGCGGCAGCAGCTTTTCCACCGTTGGATCTTCATGGAAGCTGAATCGTCTTCCCATGCCTATAAGTAAGGCCTTTGGCCCTTGAGATGACTGCTGTTCATCTTCTTTTGTTCTTCCTTCTTCTGAGAATTTAATTCTCCTTTCAGAGCTTAGATCTCTGCCCAAAGAAATCTTTTCTAGAGTTAGAACTCTGCCCAAAAATTTGGTAAGGATCGTAATCGAACCCATTAATCAGAGCTTTGCTCTTCTTAGATCACAGATCTTTAAGATGTATTTTTAGGGTTATTTAACCCATTAATTAGAACACGGTTCATCTTCTATGAACAACTCTTAGAATTTGTTTTGCGGATCTTAAAGATCTTGGGATTTTACTCTGTAAAAAGCTTTGCTTTTAAGGGTTCTGGTAGATTATACCATTGTTTTTACAGAGCATAACTCTTTAGAAAAAGTTTTGGGGAATTTTATTCCCTTCTTAATTAAAGTTGACAGATGTGACATCTGTTTGCATAGCACAGCTCTCGAGAGAGTTTAACTCCTTGGCCCAATGAGATTTCTCATTAAATAAGAACCCTCTTAGGATTTCACTCTTAATGAGTGACTGCCCCATCAATGAAGGGACGTCTTCTTGATTTTGTAGGTCCCTCTTTGTCCCTTTCTTCTGCATTGTAGTGCGGTATAATTTTTAAGTACTAAGTGTCAGAATTCGGAATATAGTGTTGACAACTAATCCTTCGTCTCTTTTCGTGCAGGTACTATGGCTCTCGACTATTCCTTCCCTTTTGTACGTTCTGAGAGCACCTTTGCTGACGCGCCCGTGGATCGGGAAGTCTTCGCGCTCATTAAAGATCACGATCCGGGGCAGGAATCTCTTCATCTATGGGGGTCGTGGTACAATCGGATTATTCAGGGTCGGTACAGTTTTTCTTGTGTAGTACCTTTAGAGCCCATTTCAGTAATTCACTACGCCGACTTGCCTCAAGTGAATTACGTTGTAGAGGAGGTCAACTGGACATCGGAGGGCCACCTTCAGCCTTCTATGGCTTCAATACCCGTACAGCCGCCGATGGCTTTGGATATCTTGGGGCGACGCATATGTCAAGGCGAGTCGCGCCTTTGGGGACAAGTATATATGATTGGTTTGACTCCTCGCCATTCAGCCGATACCTGCAGTGGGCTTGATACATCCTGTCGGCCAAGAAGTCGCTGTTGCTAAAGCTCGGGTTATACCCCTCAATTTATACGTCTCTTTTCCAGTATCCTGCGCCTCATGTATGGTGGGTAAAGGATTTCCTGGAGCAATGGAACATCCCGACTCACACCTTTCTTCTATCGGACCGGAAAGTTTTGATTACCTAGGAGGAGTTCGCGGAAATTTCGGGCGTACCCGTCAGAGGGGAACATTACGAGTAGATACTTCCCCCTGACGAGTGCATCTTCGCCACCAAATCAGTGGTGATGGGCCTTACCCCAAAGAATGTCGTTCAACATCGATTCCCGAGTCTAATCAAGGTGTTGAACATTTACGTGAGTCTATTTCTAGAGTTTGGGGGGCATGGAGTCAGCTTCACAGATTTCATCGCTCGCTTTCTTCGCCCAGAAGTCTTGTCAAAACAAGCCGCGAAATTTGCTAAGCTTGACGACCCGTTTGGTTTCGGTTTGGATAACCAACCGACGGCGGAAGCATATTTAAGAAGCTTCTTCATTCCAGACACCCTGGTCGTCCCTTTTGCAAAGCTCGCTGCTTCAGACGTCGATGAAGAGACGTTCTTCCTGGGGTTTATTGGCTTGTGGTTGAACTGGTTCTTACTTCCGATGCAACCTCGCTACATGAGTCCGTTAGTCTATTACCTAGCTCACCGTATGGTTGCAGGGATGCGTGTGGCCGTTGGGATAGCGGGGCTGGCTTATCTATATCGTGGCCTGAGCTTAGCGGCAGACATTACTCAGCCGGGGATAAAACCCGTACATCTTCCGTTGCACTATTTCACGTCGTGGGTCGAGATGCATGTGCTAGGTGCTTTCGGTGTTCATAAACGACCCCGTTTCTATGACAGTTACAATTTCCCTTGGGTCATGTATCTAGTTGATGCTTCTGCGCTAGACCCGTCGTAACGAAAGGCTCGACGATTGGTCCTCCGCCCGCGCATGGTCGGGGACAGTATGACCTTTGTCGACAGAGTTTTAACCATCGGCAAGGAATCCACCAAGGCAGTGCAACCGCTGCGTGATACTTTCAAAGACGGGGCTTCCACTTTGAAGGCTTGGGAGATCCTGCATTTATATTCTATTAGGCCGGGCTTTCTAGTGTTCAGGAAAAACACCTTGGCACTGTTCATGAGGTATAACCCGCACCGTTTTGCTCAACAGTCAGGTTATAATCAGGGTGTTCCCCTTGAGGCATTCTTAGCCGAGCCAGCCGCTACTGAAGAGGGTATCCGCAGCGCACTGCACCAGTTTATGTGGCTAAACACGGGGTCCAACTTTCTTATCAGCAAACCGAGCTACGTACCAAAATCTTCGAATGCCTACGTGGCATGGTACCAGCATGCGACGGGTGTTGTTATCAAGGAAGAGAGGCGGCTATTACTTGATCATAAGGACGCTGTCCTAGCTGGTAACCCAGCAGTCCCTTTGAAGCGACGGACTGCCGTTCGTCCTTCCTTAAGAGAAGTCGCTACGGTTGTAGTCCCGCGTGCCTTCCCTGAGAAGCCTCCACCCCGTGTTCCCGTAGAGGTGGTAGCCGTGGCGTTTCCAGAATCTGGCGCTGGTGCAGAAATCGTGACCCGCCGCCCAAAATGCCTGTCATGCATAAGCACTTGTCATCGGCCGCTGGTGTCCTCTCGCAGAAAAGAAGAAGTCACTATTTCTGCTGATATCATATTTGGCCAAGAGCCACACGCTCCCTATAGCGAGGGTTTGTGTGAATATGAGACCAATGAGGGTTTATTCGATGCGCCTGCGGATCATACTGATCTACAGGCTGCTCTCGCGGCTTCCGAGAGACTGGCTCACGAGAAGCGGCGATGATTACTATCGCGAAGTCAGGTATACTTCAGTTATGTTCCTCCGCGGCTATCTCTTTTCTCTTTATTATGTTTCTATTGACGCTTTCTTCTTCAACAGGTATTTCTGCCGAAGAGGCTCTCACGACTTCCCTCAGGACCGTTTGAGGAGGAAGAAAGGCTCCGCGCTTCTTTAGGTCTTGGTATGATTCGCTTCATTACACCCTTATTCTTTTTATTCATGCTCCGACCCTCTCCTTTACTTTATTACAGGGACTACCTCGACTCAGGTTATTCCAAGTGCAGTGCCGATCCCGATTAGCGATGCGGCAAAACTTCTAGAGCCAGCTACTGTGGCCCGACTCTCCCAAAGTCACCGCAGGAGGCTTTGCTGAAGTAGCCGATGATGGACGCCGTAATGGCTCCGGAGGCAGAGCTCGGTTCGGACGACGATGTCCCCGTTGTCAGAGGTCTTGAGGAGATCATCTCTCACTGCCCATAACCGAAAGGAAATGCAGGAGCGCGCGGCGAGGGAACGCGATACCGTTTTGGCCGTAGGTGCAGGCTCAAGCAACATTCCGCTTGCTGAGAATCCTTCGGTGGATGTTCCCTCTACTCTGTCTACCGCCCGTAGACAAGTTGCACGTGCAGCTCGGGAAGAAACTGAAAAGCTGCTTCAAGGTAACGTAACGCCCAGCCTTTTATTAAAATTCGATCCTCGAATTTTGACATACGCATTCTCTGCGGGGCCGGGTTCTGGCGATGTGATGGCATTTGAAACGCTGGCGATTACCGAGCCCGAAGTGGCTACCCTTTCTCGGGAATCCAGGACTGTACAGACCGCTGCCCTTTCTCCTTGTGGCTCTTTGGTATCGGCGGGCGTCGCAAGCGTTACGACGGCCCTTGTCGAGTCAGGGAACGAGGCTATGGGCGCAGAATCTATTCCTCCGAGAGAGTGTGAAGAAGCCGTTACATCTGGTGACGCCTTCGTCGCGGTTTTGGTCCATGACCTATCAGGTAGTCTTTGGGTCACGGTTTTTGAGTTTCTCAATCCTGCTTAGCCCTTCTGATGATATTTTGTCTGTCTTGAGTATAGGTGCGGTGAACCCTGAGGCTGTGCCGTCTGAAAAAGTGTCGCCGGTCGCTCCTCTGACGGTTGCTGTCCCCTCGCCTTCTTCTGTGCCCTCTCAAATATTGGAAGGTATGGGTTTGTGAATTATTTGTTTTACTGTGGGTACCATCCTCCTTGTATTGACAGTATATTGTCGCAACTCTGCAGGAGTCCTTTTCGACCATCTATACCAGGTGTTGAACCTGCATTTCTCTTTTCAGTCGGAAGTCGTTCCGCCTTCTGGCATTGGTTAGTATATTCTTCAACTGATGTCCCTTCCTTTCTTTTACGAATAGACGTATTGTTGCTAGTTTCTTCATGTTGATCTTTAGCGTCACGGGTCAGAGGAGGAGACCAGAGAATAGCCGTGCCTCCGGTACTCCCCATCCTGCTGCCTGTCACAGCCGGTATAATAGACTTCATTGCTGATGTGTTTTCTTTATTCCTCGAGTCGACATTTGACACCTAATTCATTTGCAGCAATTGTGCCAGCTCCAGCTCCTTTCGAGTCTTGCATTCTAATGCCTGCAGGGCCCTTTGCTAAACGCATATCTTCCAGGGGCGCTGTAAATAGCCAGCGAACGTTGAGCGAATTCATTGAGGATCTCAATGCCGAGGCTCTCACTTCTGCTACGGATTTTGCCATGGAAGTCAATCCAATGCTGGAGACACTCAAGAATTTCCATAATGAAGCTCCCGTCGGCTCTTGGGTTAATTACTGCATAAAGATCGAGGCTTGCCAGCACGAGATTGAGCTCCAGCGTCACACTCCTGAAGTATTGGCTTCGAACTCCCAGCGGGCTATATGGGTTGAGCATAGTGTTACCTTTCATCGCCATTTTGAATAAGAGGCGACCCTGAGACGAAAGGAACACGAGGTGGCTTACCAGCGAATCTGTCCGATTGCGCCCCCAAATTGAAGCGAATGCTGCACAGCTAAAAGCTGTTTTTGACAACCTCCAGAGATGTATTTCGGATGGGTTGACACTGAGATGGATGCTTGACTTCACCGAGCGGGTCTTTCACGCCCCGCTTCCCAAAATACGGAATACGAGGGGTTGACAAGGCCAACCATGCTCCTACGGTCAAGGAAACATCCTGCCGTAGTCACACTTCGGCTTCTCAGCTTTACGTGGAATCAGTAATCAAATGCACAGGTAAATGAGAATGCAGTCACTAAATCAAAACAGATACAAAAAACTAACCAGATAGAGATCAGGAAAGATAGCGCTGAGTCGCTGATCTAGATGTCTGCAATATCCTCAAGGTACGTCAGGTCCTGGTCCAAGCTAAATCCACTTCTCATTCCTGAGCATGCATACTCAGGTCGTCAGAGCGACACAATAGCAATATATATATATATAATTGCAAAAGTAAACACGTGCAATGATGATGAACATGAAATAATTGGTACAGGTAAACAGTAAGGCAGATATATCGAATCAGTAATCAATGCATGTCACTAAATCTATCAGTCTCTAAGTCTCACTGTCCAGGTCGCTAAACCTATCGTCAGTCCAAGTGTGATGAGTCAACCACGCAGAAGTATCCCTCACCTAGGGTTGGGCCCCAGGGGCAAGGGAACACGGGCCCGAGTCGCTCGCTATAATCAGTAATATCACCCATATGACTCCCAGAATCGCTATATGTGCCGACAATGGGACTCCCGAGATTCTTGAACTCACACTTAAACTACCCCACACCCCGTGGTCTACATCAAATACCAACCATGAATTCAAATACTAGTCGGTCCATGACACGTCTACGCGAGAACTGGAGACAGGATCTCCATCAAGCATGTCTCGACTGGTACCCGAGATAAATGGACAGCGTTTGACGCCTTACCTATGACACTAATATAAGTGCTTCCATAACCGTTCTTATACCAGTTATAGTTACACTTACATATATCCTATAGGACGTCGACAATGCAATGAGTTAACTGGTTCGCTGATTGTGTATAAGTACGTGTCACTTCACTTATTCATTCACGCTTTAATACTAACCTACTTGCCACAATCAAAACACTAATACCTATCACTGGATAATGTACACGATCACTAGGTTACCAATGCAATGACATCTACATGATATGATGAGAATACAATAATTACAATATGAATAGAATATCATCAGTCAGTGTCATACCACTTACATAATTTACTATAAATCATACATGCAGAATTAAGCAAAACAATATAAAAGGGATAAGCAGTATGTTTAATTATATATCAATCAAAATTGGTTTCACATCAATCAGGTTTCAGGTTATCTAGTTATGGTCATTTCATTTTAAGTGTTCACTGCTGGAAATCCAATTTCTGAACTGGAAGTCCGTTTCGTAACACGTTTTAATCCCAGTTGGGATCGTAATTAGTGATGCTACAGTTGGATAATATTTAGGTTTAACAGTTAGGTTTCCAACGTGTCAGACGGATCGATGATATCCTCTGTATACAGGAAGATATGTTCAGTTTAATGTCAATGTGTACAAGCTGTCACTGCAGAAACTGCAGGACACAACGGTTTTCTAAAATATGAATTAAATTTCAAACGAAGGTGAAAAGACACGGGAAAAGATTCAGGTGTTATCTAACTAAATTATCTACGCGACCATATGGGGCTCCGCGCATTTCCATATGTATAATAGGGATGTATAATTGTCTCAAATCAGGTATCGATAGAAATTACTGCTTTGGACTGCAGTCTAGAGCCGTATTTCTATCCCATAGTCATTAGCGTAACTTGTTAATATACAGAAAATAATTATATAGGGATGTATATTATTCCGTTGGCTTCGATTTGAGCCTGGAACACCACGATACGATTTATAGGCAATTCATTATGAATTTAATACGGCGATAAATTCAGTAAATTCCAGTTTTGACGTTGCCTCTAGTTGCCTCTAGGGGACATCACTTCTATGCGAAACTACATTATCTTGAATCCAAATTTCTACACGACCTTAGTTAAAAGTAAATGAATCCATTATTCACAAATTCGACAATTTCAGGTAGGTTTCAATCTAGAGTTTCATATTGAATACTTTACATACTAAACCGGTGTCTCATCTTATCAGAATAATTTCACGAGATTTCAATCTATATATCTATACAAATATCCTCCGGTTCTAAACTCAAAACCTATCAATCTCGTATTAGTTTTAAACGATGACGGCACCAGTATAAATCGCGTGATTACAACTACTCGTATACAACACACACATGTGTACAGTTAATTAGCATTGGGTTATCCCGTATATTATTAGCATGATTTAGCAAGGGGAGGATTCCACTTGCCTGAATGAGATCGTTAGATTCACGACAATGACGGGCACGGCACGACACGACGATGGCGGGGCAGCACACGGCAACATCGAAAAGTGTTTGATAATGTGCAGGGGTTTGAGAGGCTCGGGCTCGGCTGGGGATTTGTGATGGCAGAGTTATGAAAGGTGTCAGTGGCGTTCAAGTCGACGAGGCAGTTTTAGTAGCATCGGCAGAACAAGGACGGTGGCCGGCAATGGTGGTTGGCCTGGTTGGGGCTCGGGTAGAAGTTGGCAGCTCGGTAGAGTTGGGGAAGGAGAGGGAAGCTTGCCGATGACTTCAGGGAGGTTGGAGATCGGTGTAGGATTGCAGGCGACGTGGCCAGCAAGGAGGAGGTGAGGGGCTGAGCTGGGTGAGAGAAGAAGAGGGCGGTGGTGTTCACTGGAGCTTTGAGGGGCGATGGCGTCTGTTGGTGGCAACGGGATGGTTGCTGGGGTGTTGTGGGTTGGTGGGTCGGGGTTCGCCGTCGACGGTGTTGATGGCTCAGGCGTCGGTGGTGAGGCAGGGTAGCTCATCGGCGATGGGGCAAGAGCTCGGGGGAGGCGATGGTGATGGGTTTTCTTGGGTTGGTTGCGGGGAAGATGGGTTGTAGAGATGGAGGAGGTGAGGTTGAAGAGGAGGTGGTTGTGTGTCGGCGACGTGGGGGGCGGCCGAGGTTGACGGCGTGAGGTCAGGGAACGGGTCCGATGTAGTTCTGGCGATGGGTTCGCGCAAGGGTGCTCGGGAGCATGGGTTGTGCAGTCGGGGAAAGAAGGGAGGAAAGAAGAGGTGATCGAGGGGATGATCAACGACGATGAGGAGGAAGCGATGGTTGCGGTCGTGCGGGTTGGAGTCACGGGTCGTGGTTGTAGTGTTGTGAGGAGGGGTGGTGAGGAAGAAGGAGGTGGCGACGGGGATACGGTGAGTCGAGGGTCGGTGAGGTGAAGGTGGAGGTGCACTCGGGGGAGGAAGGCTCGAGCTCGGGGAAGGAAGGAGAGAGATGGGCGAGGTGGGAGAAGAAGAAGAAAGAGAAGGAGAGAGAACGTGAGGGAGCGAAGAGAGAGAGAGAGAACGTGGGATCGAGAGGGGAGAGAGAGGGAGTGAACAGAGGGAGAGAGGGAGTGAGAGACATGAGAGAGAGAGAGACGTGGGGATGAGAGAGAAGAGAATGTGGGGAAAATAATTAATTGGAAATTATAAGGAGAGAGAGAGAGTATTAATTTGGGTATTAAAATATAATAAGGGAAATTTATGAGAAGGTGTAATGGGGATTTAATGTAGAATAATTAGGTTTAATTAGGGAGTTAAAGAGATGGATTGGATAGGATTAGAATATATTTATTTGAAATTTGAGTATCTGTTGGGTAAAAGAAGTGAAGGACCATTGGGCTTGTTGGGTTTGGGCTCAAGAAAATTTAGAAAGAAAAAGGAGTGAGAATAAAGATGGGCTTGGGGCTTTCGGTTAGGTTTGTTTAATGAAAACTATTGGGGTAAAAGTATAGGTTAGGGTTTTAAAATAAATAAAATAAATATAAATATAAACAAATTTTGTAAACAACACTTTATTTAAATACGGATATTGGCGTACAAAAGGAACTGGGTATTACATCATACCACCCTTACAAAATTTTCGTCCTCGAAATTAAAAGAATGAAAAAGGAAGCGGCGATACAAATGGCTACTCGAAGAGATGTGGCAAGATACAACCTAATCGAAAAGAGTGTCAGGGGTGCGGTGATGAACCATGATGTCAATTACGCTTAGGGTCTAAATATAGTGAGTCAAACAAAAGTAGGCAGTCACAATTCACAACTTTATTGCGTTCAAATTAAGAAGTTCAACGGATACAAGATTTTAAACGAAAGAAAAGGGCTACTAAAATAGAGTAACAATATCTCTCTTTTTTTTTGAAAACAGGGAAGGTGATAACTCCGCATCTGTATTTAATCTCTGCAGTCCCGTAAGGCAAGTCTGAATCTTGTACTGGGTTCGTGCCGTCCTCGAAATTTAAGTACGAAAACAACAGAATCGCTCAATCAGATTTGGAGGGCGTTGCCGAATCTCCACCTTGCAGCTCCTTCCTTCTAGGGCAACCATTGACCAGATGTTCGTCGGATCCACAAATCAAGCATTGCCCTTTGGCTTGGCGACAGTCCTTCTGAAAGTGTCCTGGCCTCTTGCAATAACCATAACGTTGGGCTCTCCGCTGCTTTGGTTGCATAGTAACAAATGAGCGCTTCATCTGCATGCCACCTTTTCGTTTATCAGCGATTTCCTTACGATTGGGGCCTTCTGCTGGTGCTTGAGCCATTTGCCTTCTTAGTCCTTCAGCTAAGAGATCGTTCGTTCGCTCTTGGGCTTCCTTCAAGCCTTGCAATACACTCAAAATTTCGACGGTCTGATTATGGGGAGTAGAGTTGGAAGAAGAGTCGTTGGAAGCCATGGTCCTGAAACAACAAACTTGAGGATGATATAAGGTACAAGGTATAAGAATCAAAATAAGATATAGGACGAAACAAGAATGTGTGGTGAGGTGAAACTCAATCGAATGGAAATCGAATGTAGAATTCTAAGTCACTCAAGTCTCAAGTGGAGTGCTGCCTTATAACTATGCTGCAGTTCATAGTCACAATCACATAACTCTACTAAGTCATCCAAAACTCTAACGGATGGAGTCAAATTATGGCATGACGAACAATAGGGATTCAAGTCAAAGATAACAGTTCACAATCTGGACCGAAAGAGTGACTTAAATTGTCAAGCTCTACTCGGAAACTGCAATCCCAATCATAGCAAAACCTGTCTCTGATACCAACAAAACCTTGTCACGCCCCGCTTCCCAAAATACAGAATACGAGGGGTTGACAAGGCCAGCCATGCTCCTACGGTCAAGGAAACATCCTGCCGTAGTCACACTTCGGCTTCTAGCTTTACGTGGTAATCAGTAACCAATGCACAGGTAAATGAGAAATGCAGTCACTAAATCAAAATAGATACAAAAACTAACCAGATAGAGATCAAGGAAAGATAGCGCTGAGTCGCTGATCTAGATATCCGCAATATCCTCGAGGTACGTCAGGTCCTGGTCCAAGCAAAATCCACTTCTCACTCTGAGCATGCATACTCAGGTCGTCAGAGCGACACAATAGCTATATATATATATATTTGCAAAAGTAAACACGTGCAATGATGATGAACATAAAATAATTGGTACAGGTAAACAGTAAGGTAGGTATACAGTAAGGCAGATATATCGAATCAGTATTCAATGCATGTCACTAAACCTATCAGTCTCTAAGTCTCACTGTCCAAGTCGATAAACCTATCGTCAGTCCAAGTGTGAGAGTCAACCACGTAGGAGTATCCCCCACCTAAGGGTTGGGCCCCAGGGGCAAGGGAACACGGGCCCGAGTCGCTCGCTAATAATCAGTAATATCACCCATATGACTCCCAGAATCGCTGTATGTGCCGGCAATGGGACTCCTGAGATTCCGTTGAACTCACACTTAAACTACCCCATACCCTGTGGTCTACATCAAATACCAACCATGAATCCAAATACTAGTCGGTCCATGACAAGTATACACGAGAACCGGAGACATGATCTCCATCAAGCATGTCTCGACTGGTACCCGAGATAAATGGATAGGGTTTGACGCCTTACCTATGACACTAAAAGTGCTTCCATAACCGTCCCATACCAGTTATAGTTACACTTACATATGTCCCATAGACGTCGACAATGCAATGAGTTAACTGGATTCGCTGATTGTGTACAAGTACGTGTCACTTCACTTATTCATTCACGCTTTAACACTAACGTACTTACCACAATCAAAACACTAATACCTATCACTGGGTAATGTACACGATCACTAGGTTACCAATGCAATGACATCTACATGATATGATAAGAATACAATAATTACGATATGAATAGAATATCATCAGTCACTGTCATACCACTTGCATAATTTACTATAAATCATACATGCAGAATTAAGCAAAACAATATAAAAGGGATAAGCAGTATGTTTAATTATCTATCAATCAAAATTGGTTTCACGTCAATCAAGTTTTAGGTTATCTAGTTATGGTCATTTCATTTTAAGTGTTCACTGCCGGAAATCCAATTTCTGAACTGGAAGTCCGTTTCGTAACACGTTTTAATCCCAGTTGGGATCGTAATTAGGCGATGCTACAGTTGGATAATATTTAGGTTTAACAGTTAGGTTTCCAACGTGTCAGACGGATCGATGATATCCTCTGTATACGGGAAGATATGTTCATTTTAATGTCAATGTGTACAAGCTGTTACTGCAGAAACTGCAGGACAACGGTTTTCTAAAATATGAATTAAATGTCAAACGAAGGTGAAACGACACGGGACAAGATTCAGGTATTATCTAACTAAATTATCTACGCGAACATATGGAGCTCCGCACATTTTCATATGTATATAGGGATGTATAGGTGTCTCAAATCAGGTATCGATAGAAATTACTGCTTTGGACTGCAGTCTAGAGCCGTATTTCTATCCCATAATCATTAGCATAACTTGTTAATATACAGAAAATAATTTTATAGGGATGTAGATTATTCTGTTGGCTTCGATTTGAGCCCTGGAACGCCACGATACGATTTATAGGCAATTCATTATGAATTTAATACGGCGATAAATTCAGTAAATTCCAGTTTTGACGTTGCCTCTAGGGGACATCACTTCTTATGCGAAACTACATTATCTTGAATCCAAATTTCTACACGACCTTAGTTAAAAGTAAATGAATCCATTATTCACAAATTCCGACAATTTCAGGTAGGTTTCAATCTAGAGTTTCATATTGAATACTTTACATACTAAACCGGTGTCTCATCTTATCAGAATAATTTCACGAGATTTCAATCTATATATCTATACAAATATCCTCCGGTTCTAAACTCAAAACCTATCAATCTCGTATTAGTTTTAAACGATGACGGTACCAGTATAAATCGCATGATTACAACTACTCGTATACAACACACACATGTGTACAGTTAATTAGCATTGGGTTATCCCGTATATTAATAGCATGATTTAGCAAGGGGAGGATTCCACTTGCCTGAATGAGATCGTTAGATTCACGACAATGACGGGCACGACACGGCACGACAATGGCGGAGCAGCACACGGCAACAGCGACAAGTGTTTGATAATGTGCAGGGGTTTGAGAGGCTCGGGCTCGGCTGGGGATTTGTGATGGCAGAGTTATGGGAGGTGTCAACGGCGTTCAAGTCGTCGAGGCAGTTGTAGTAGCATCGGCAGAACAAGGACGGTGGCCGGCGATGGTGGTTGGCCTGGTCGGGGCTTGGGTAGAAGTTGGCAGCTCGGTGGAGTTGGGGAAGGAGAAGGAAGCTTGCCGATGACTTCAGGGAAGTCGGAGATCGGCGTCGGATTGCAGGAGACGTGGCCGGCAAAGAGGAGGTGAGGGCTGAGCTGGGTGAAAGAAGAAGAGGGCGGTGGTGTTCACTGGAGCTTTGAGGGGCGATGGCGTCTGTTGGTGGCAACGGGATGGTTGCTGGGGTGCTTTGGGTTGGTGGTCGGGGTTCGCCGTCGACGATGTTGATGGCTCGGGCGTCGGTGGTGAGGCAGGGTGGCTCGTCGGCGATGGGGCAGGAGCTCAGGGGAGGCGATGGTGATGGGTTTTCTTGGGTTGGTTTCAGGGAAGATGGGTTGTAGAGATGGAGGAGGTGAGGTTGAGGAGGAGGTGGTTGTGGTGTCGGTAACGTGGGGGGGCGAGGTTGAATGGGGATTTAATGTAGAATAATTAGGTTTAATTAGGGAGTTAAAGAGATGGATTGGATAGGATTAGAATATATTTATTTTGAAATTTGAGTATCTGTTGGGTAAAAGAAGTGAAGGACCATTGGGCTTGTTGGGTTTGGGCTCAAGAAAATTTTAGAAAGAAAAAGGAGTGAGAATAAAGATGGGCTTGGGCTTTCGGTTAGGTTTGTTAAGTGAAAACTATTTGGGTAAGAGTATAGGTTAGGGTTTTAAAATAAATAAAATAAATATAAATATAAATAAACAAATTTTGTAAACAACACTTTATTTAAATACGGATATTGGCGTACAAAAGGAA
Source organism: Agapanthus africanus (assembly GCA_030015575.1). Lineage (NCBI taxonomy): Eukaryota > Viridiplantae > Streptophyta > Magnoliopsida > Asparagales > Amaryllidaceae > Agapanthus > Agapanthus africanus. The sequence continues at coordinate 174,135,912 of CM057342.1, read as the reverse complement.
CTGGGTATTACATGGTCATGTAGGACTGCGAAGCTGCCATGCTAGAAGCCGATAGGAAGCTTTCGTCCTGTTTATGGCAACGGGCTCAATTTGAAATGGAGTTGGCCGTGGTGGCTGATCACGAGAAAGGATTGAGAGGAGCGCACGAGCGACTTGTTGATTTATTGAAGACACCTCCTCCTCAATAACCGCCTTTGTACCACCCTTTTTTTTACTGACAGTAAACTCGTGATTTATGAATAACATGTATTCATTTTGATTTCTTTATGAAATGCATCTTGTATTCACTTGAATTCATGAATAAAAGATATATTTTATTTCATATTGGCTTTTAACTCTGGCAAATGTGTCTTGTAGATAGTCTATCTTGATCTCCTTGCAGGGCAGCGATGGCTTAGGAGACAGGTTCAGATCTGCCGCCTAAGACTTTTCAACTTTATGAGCCGTGTGGGTCTCATAAAGACTTTTCTCCCTATGAGTTGAGAGGACCCCGTAGGTATATTTTCTCCTTAGGAGTCGTGAGGATTCCAAAGTGCGTTTTCTCTTGAGAGTCGTAAGGATCTCACAAGAGAGTTTTCCCCTTATAAGTCGAGAGGACTCGTAAGTGGTTGTTTCCCTCCTTGTTGATATTAGACTTTGGAGAGTGTGGCCTATGAATAGTATGCAATAGTCCATCTTGGATCGACTTGCAGGGCCCCAGTGCTCAGGAAAAAGGTTGATATCCCCGTGGCCTAAGGCTTTTCCCAACGAGTCGAGACGAGTCAAGAAGTTCTCGCAGGAACCTTATTTTCCCTATGAGTCGAGACGAATCGAGAAGTTCTCGTAAGAATGTCCTAACGTCACAATTAACTCCTGCTAATAGAAGTCCGTTAGGGTCTGTGGTACTAGGGTTTTTTACCCATCGTACCGTCGCGTTGGCCGATATATTCCTCGATACGCAATCTTGCTGTTCGAGTAGCCCCGCAACTGTCGTGTCTCTGATCCCTTCGGGGGCTGGACAAGACGTCTTCAAGTAATCTTCCAGGTGATATTACCATCGGAAGAGCAAGCGTTAGGGATATTCCATGCCGCTTTTTACTTGAGGTTAGGCTCAGTTTGGGAGCCTCGATGAGTCATGACCACTCCGTGCTAGTGTGGGATGATCTCTGATAGTCTTTTCAGGTCTCATTTGAGTTGCCGTCAAGACCCTGAAGCCAGGGATCTTCCTTTGCTTCGTTTGTTGACATTGTGTCTGTAATATTGCGACGAATGTCAAGGTTGTCTCTGGGTTGTCTGTGAAACGTTGAGATTTGGAACTAGGGACTTTGCTATGGTTCCGTTTGTTAATGTTGCGTCTGCATCCTGCTGGCATGAGGAAGAACGTTGTTGTTGATCTCTAGGATGTAGATGTTGCCGTTGAGACTTGGAACTAGGGACTCTGCCATAGCTCCGCTTTGTTGACGTTGCGTCTGCATCTGGTTGGAGTGAGAAGACACGCCGTTGTTGATATCTAGGCTGTAGATGTTGCCGTCGAGACTTGGAACTAGGGACTCTGCCATGGCTCCGTTTGTTTTGATGCCGCGTCTGCATCCTGTTGGAGGGAGGAAGCACGATGTTGTTAATCTATAGGCTGTAAATGTTACCGTTGAGACTTGGAACTACGGACTCTGCCATGGCTTCGCTTTGTTGACGTTGCGTCTGTATCCGGTTGGAGTGAGAAGACACGCCAGTGTTGATCTCTAGGCTGTAGATGTGGCCGTCGAGACTTGGAACTAGGGACTCTGCCATGGCTCCGTTTGTTTTGATGCCGCGTATGCATCCTGCTGGAGAGCGGAAGCACGCCGTTGTTAATCTCTAGGCTGTAGATATTGCCGTCGAGACTTGGCTTTCTTTTGACGAAGCCCGGTGGGGCAATATGGTTCCCTTTTCGTTTTTTCCCATGAATTATATACAGGGGTCAATGTGATCTCACCTACAAGGCAAAAGTTTCATTTCATTTTTTATTTCTTTCCTTGTTGCTCTATCATTTTAGCTTTTCATATCGCGAAAGTCGCGATTTCCCAATCATTTCGGCTATTTTTCGCGGTGCCCAATCTTTTTGGCTATTTTCTTTTTACTCGCTGCTTTTTATTGCGAGTTGCCCAAACATTTCGGCTATTTTCATATGCATATATTTTACTCGCCGACTTTTATTGCGAGTTGCCCCATCATTTCGGCTATATCAAATGCATTTTTTGCTCGCTGATTTTTATTGCGAGTATGGAACTCGAGATCCGATACCAATCTTAGCATCAGTATCGCTGCGACTGGAATATTTTCAGGTGTGTCAGCAAGTTAAGGCTGAACATCAAAGAGTAGCTGGTTAATTGCAACCACTTCCGGTTTCTCAATGGAAGTGGGAACATATAACAATTGGATTTCGTAACAGCTTTATCGCGGATTCCAAAGGGCAACAATGCAGTTTAGGTGATCGTTGATCGATTGACCAAGGCAGCTCATTTCATACCAATTCAAGTTGGCCAGTCGACGGAAGCTTTAGCTGAATGGTACATGCAGGAGATTGTGAGATTGAATGGAGTATCTGTGAGCATCGTTTCCGATCGTGATACCCGATTCTTATCGCACTTCTGGAGAAGTTTACAGGAAAGTTTGGGGACGCGATTGAAGTTTAGCACCGCTTATCATCCTCAGACAGATGGCCAGTCGGAGAGAACGATCCAAACTCTTGAAGACATGTTGAGAGCTTGCATGTTAGACTTCAAGGGCTCATGGGGGATCATTGTCACGAGCCACCCCTAATACAGAGAGTATTGTCCGCTCTGGCCGAAGTCGCACGGTTTTGTCCTTCGGGACGAACTGGACCCGACCATGGGCCACTTCCCAGGAGGTCACCCATCCTAGGACTTCCCTGGCCCGAGCACGCTTAACTACGGAGTTCTCAAACTCCTGTAGTTCCAGTTCACTTAAAAGGCGCTTCTGTATTAAAGAGTGGTATCATTCCATTTATAGTACAGATCTGTCCTCTTTCGGAATGTATTCCGAAAATTCCCCATTGTTTTATAGTGGGTCCCCATGTTTATCTGGTATATATGGGTATACCGGATAATACCTGGGGTATTACATTCTCCCCCACTTAGAACAATGGTTCGTCCTTGAACCACAGACCTACTATTGAGGAACCAGCTCTGATACCATTCTGTCACGACCCACCCCTAATACAGAGAGTATTGTCCGCTCTGGCCGAAGTCGCACGGTTTTGTCCTTCGGGGCGAACTGGACCCGACCAGGGGACACTTCCCAGGAGGTCACCCATCCCAGGACTTCCCTGGCCCGATCACGCTTAACTACGGAGTTCTCAAACTCCTGTAGTTCCAGTTCACTTAAAAGGTGCCTCTGTATTAAAGAGTGGCATCATTCCATTTATAGTACAGATCTGTCCTCTTTCGGAATGTATTCCGAAGATTCCCCATTGTTTTATAGTGGGTCCCCATGCTTATCTGGTATATATGGGTATACCGGATAATACCTGGGGTATTACAATCATCTACACTTGGTGGAGTTTTCTTACAATAACAGCTTTCAGGCGACTATTCAGATGGCTCCATTCGAAGCATTGTATGGTCGCAAGTGTTGCTCACCCATTTGTTGGGACGATGTTGGAGACGAAGATTGTTGGGACCGGATCTTGTCGTGCAAACAGTAGAGAAAGTTAATACTATCCGAAATCACATGAAGGCAGCACAGGATCGGTAGAAGAGTTGGGCAGATACATCGAGAAGATCTCTAGAGTTCGCTGTTGGTGATCTTGTATTCTTGAAGATATCACCGACTAGAGGAGTGATTCGTTTTGGGAGTCGAGGCAAGCTTAGTCCTCGATTCGTGGGGCCTTTCGATATTATTGAGCGTGTTGGAGAAGTGGCTTATCGATTGGCTTTACCACCATCTTTGACAAGTGTTCATGACGTGTTTCATGTATCTCAACTCCGTAAGTATGTTCGAGATGAAACACACGTACTAGATCATTCGGAGCTGACTGTAAGGGAGGATTTGACCTACGAAGAACGACTGATGACGATTGTTGATCGAAGAGAAAAGGTCCTCAAGAACAAGGTCATCCCTCTCGTACTTGTTTCGTGGGGAAATCGCTCGCATGGAGAATCGACTTGGGAACGAAAAAATGAGATTCGACAGAAGTTTCCACACCTCTTCTCATAGTTTCATGTTTGTTTGTCTTTTCTTGTTTTGGGAATTTCGAGGACGAAATTCTTTTGTAGTTGGGTATAATGTAATATCCTAGTTCATTTATACCAGTTCTATTTTTGGGTATTTCTTTATTTATGGCTATTTCTTGATTTATTGTGTTTTGGGTGCGAATAGTGTAATTGGTATCTGTATTTGCATCCGACCCGACCCGCTTGCTGGAAACCCATCTTGATTCCTGTTTATGATTTATCCTGGCTAGTTATGAAGATCCGTGCACTGTCATGTAGTATATCTTGTATAGCTGCATTATATCTGGCATCTGCATTTTTTAATATAACTTATAAAGTCAAATAAAATATTTTAAAAAATATCTAACTTGGCCTACATCATACCCCTAACCCTGTCGTGGCATCCATACATCTGGCTCTCGTTCCGTTCAGTGAAACAGACTCGTTTGGATAGCTACGTGTACGCTACGTGCATCCGTTCTTGGGGGTATGCATTTTCGTTACCCGGATATTCTATTTTAATTTTGGTTGACACGTATATTATCCGTATTTTCAAACCATAATTTTAGACCCAATCCGGGCACTTTTTGGACTACTTTTGTATTAGCCAGAAATCTCAAAATATATAATATAAAATTCTTTATATATGTAAACTGTTTCTTTATATACGTTTATATATTTTTTAACCATAAATATATTTTAAAATATTTCCTATTTCTATCCTAACAACCTCACAGCTCTCTTTCTCTCTCCTCTGTTTTTCTATTTATATATTTTTAAAACCCCCTGCACTCACACGTCATCTCTCTCCTTCTTCCTCACTTCATTTCTCATCCCGCCGCCTCACCTCACGAAACCCAAGCCTTAACCCACGCCTCGCGCTCGCCCGACGCCACTGATCACCTCGTCGGCCTCGTCACCATCCCCTCAAACTCCTCTCCTCTCTCGAGCATCCCTCTTCTTTTCCCGACCCTGCAACCCTCGCTGCACCCTCGCCCACCTCGCCGCCGGCAATCCCTCGTCCTCGCGGCCACCCTCTCCTCTCTCTCTCTCTCCTCGACTTCTCTTCTCCCCCTCTCTTTTCCCTGCACACCCCGACACCGTTGCAAACCGACCTCAAGAAACCCAAGAACCCGATCTTCGAACCCGACTTCGCCTGCAGTCCTCGTCACCGCCGACCATCTTCGTCGGCCTACCCTCGTCACCAGCACCGCCTCCATCTCCTCACCAACACCCTAAGCCAACCCCGACGAGACCCACTGCAACCCCCTGCACACCCGACCTCAACCAAACCCACTGCCACTGCCACCCTCACGTCGCCGGAGCTCTGACCCCGTCGGCCTCACCCCATCACCACGACCTTCTCTGACTCGAGACAACCCCATTGAAAACTACCACAGCCACTTCTTCCTTCTTCTTCTTCTATTTCTTCTTCTTCTTTTTTCTTGGCTCTTGATTCCGGTGATAGCCACCGGAGCCGTGCTCGTCGCTGACGATCCGGGCGACTCAGTGGACGTTCCCAGCCAGCGTGGTCACCTTCTTGCTTTGCCTGGTCCTGTCCCGTGTGCGCGTGTGTACATTGCGACGTTTACCCGACGTCGGATACAGCGTACGCATCCCGTTGTGAGATCCGATCAGGCAAGTTTATCTTGCTACATGCTATATTATTATATTTGCATCCATATTAATAATAATATTACATGTTCATTGCATTGTTCATCCCTGTTACTGTTTTACTATTTTACGATACCAGTTCACATCCGTATCATTTATTACATATCTAGTCGCATGCAACTTTATCTTGCTACATGCTATGATACATATTTTGCATCCATATGAATAAAAATATCACATGTTTACTGCATTGTACATCCATGTTACTGTTTTACTGTTTTCGGATAGTCGTTCATATCCGTATCATTAATTACATATCCGGTTGCATGCAAGTTAGCTTGATACATGCTATATTATTATACTTGCATCTATATTAATAAAAATATGGCATGTTTATTGTATTGTGCATCCATGTTACAGTTTTACCGTTTTCTGATATTCGTTCGCATCCGTATCATTTATTGCATATCTAGTTGCATGCCATATCATATTTTATCATGTTACCGTTATATTAGTACCCTATGCTTGATAATGTGCATCATGCGTAGTCATGGAGTTGTAGATGTAATCCCTGATAGACATTTGTGCATCCGTGCTTTTACCGTGCATCCGTACTTGCTACAGTTTTATTTCAAGCATCCACGTGATACATATGCACTACCTGTCATGACCTGATACACCACTACTTGACCTGTTACCTGATCCTGTTTCTAATGCCGACAATCCTGACATGTTGTCCTGACGGACGTATCCTGTTGTCTGCATAGACAAACCTGTACCTTCTTGATCCTGTGTTGGCATTAGCTCCAGTTTATCAATACCTGACTTGAACACATAACCTTGGGGGTATGGGGAAATCAAAGGTGTAAACGAGTGTAACTTAAAAGGGTATTACTTGATCCGTGGTCCCGGGAGGTAACGGGACAGTCCCGGGGGGTAACGAGACAGAGTCATTCGTGACTCTTACAACTTGGTCCGTGGTCCCGAGGGGTAACGGGACAGAACCATTCTTGGTTCATATATCTTGATCCGTGGTCCCGGAGGGGGGGGGGGTAACAGGGCATATTCTTTGAGTTACATGAGGAGTACATCAATTTATTTCGAATAACTTTAGAATAGATAACCCAGTAGCACAGTTTAGATTATTTACCGCTCTTCACCCACACGTATACACTTCACTGTTTCATACCCGTGTTACTTGTTATACACTCATTACTGTTCATACTCATGCCTGCATATCTCGTGTATACTGTTCATTTATTATTGTTTGATATTATAACGCACTGACGTCTGGGTTTTGCATGGCCCAGATCCTTTATCTCTTTCGCAGGCTGATCAGGAGTATTTCAGCTGACAGGCTGAGCAGTGAGGATCCTGTTAGTATCCAGTTTAGTTTAGTTTCTTTTCATACTTTTATTTCCTGATGTGAGCCCGTATTGGGACGTACTTTCCAAATGTTATTGCTTATTGGATTTATTGCTTCTGCAAATTTATATTTCTTGACTCGTTTATTCTGGCATATGGACATGTACTAGATAGTTTATTTTTATTTTACTGTTCTTGATATCTTATAGATAGCCGTAATGTGACTGTGGAGGGATGTTTTCTAGCCGCAGGTTGCATGGTTGGCTCTGTCACGTGCCGGTCTTAGCGCACTCTGGGAAGCGGGGCGTGACAGCGGTCATAGTAAAGGCCTAACGCTTTGGACCGTTGCGCTGAGCTTGCTGGAAGACTCGCTTCTGAGGGGGTAGGGGTGGTCCTATAGCTGGCGGTCCGTGTCCGATTGGCTTATTAGCGGGAGGTGGTCGGGCTCCCTGTTGAGGCGCTCCAAGATTGGTTGGTTTGTTGTTAGGGAGTAGTGGTCGCCTTCTATGTGGACAATCCCCTATGGCATGATCCGGAGACCCACAGACTATGCAGAGTTTGTTCAAAATGCGACTGTCTCTCATGTAGTGTCCGGTTCTACCGCAATGGTTGCATATGACTGCTGATTTTCTGAAGGTAGTTGGTCCTGCTGGTCTCTTGGGTTGTTGCCCTTCGTTGAATCTGGAAGATGATCCTTCAAGAATTTGATTGGCTGGTCATTTAATGTCAGACAATCGGTCATCCTTCCTTACGCATCTCTGAAGGTCTTCAAAGTTTCGCGCCGCCTCTAAGATTTCATCATAAGTTGATAAGGTAGCAGAAGACATGGAGGACTGCGTCTTGAGATCCAACCCTTGCCGGAATCTTTTAGCATATAGTTCCGGGATTGCACCCGGTGATGCGTGAACCGACTTAATCTCGCGAACTCCGAAGCATACTCGTCCACCGACTTATCCCACATGCTCCCTTGTTGGAACTGTATAAACTCTCTTTCCATCTTTAAGTGTGCTACGACTGAAAGTATTGAGTAACGAAACATTGTTTGAACGTTTCCCAGTCGATGGGCCCTTTCAATCTACTTTCTTCGGCCTCCCACCATATTCTGGCATTATCCGTGAGTTGTAGTTTGGCAATGTTCACCCACGCGTCCTTCGGAATTTGGGCGGCACCGAGATCGTTGACTGTTCTCTTGAACCATTTCTCAGCTTCTAAGGGAGTTTCCTTCCCCGAAAAAGTCTTAGGGTGGATTGATCTGAACTGCTTCACTCCAGCCGAACCTTGAGGAACTGGGGCCAGTGTCTTTTTTAAAATCTCTGCTTGTTGCTGCCTACTTTCGCGCAGCTCTTGATGAAGGGCAGCTGTCTGCTGCTCCAGTAATCATTGCATCATTTGTAGTATAGCTTCTTGTTGAGCAACGGCTTCATTGACTCCATTTCCTCTTCGGTTGCGGTTATGGTGTCGTCCGGCCATGGTAATCTGAATCAGAAGAGATTAGGTTACAATCAGGCGGCGAAGGACATAGGATAGTAACTTGCAGCGGAAGTAACAATTTATGCAAAGGGAGAACTAGTAAGGAATAATAAAAAAACGAGAGACACAAGAGTGAAATTGTGGAAATCAAGATTTTATTAATAAATGCTAACGGGGATACAAGGAATATTAAATATGGTCCTACTTCTATACACAGCTTATTTGGCTCACAAGGAAATAAGGACTTAACAAGTACTAATCATAAGCATTCTGGTCATCGTCAATCAATTATATGGTGGGAACTGCACGTTATTGGCTCGACATTTGTTGACCTTTCTTGCAAAACTGTAAAAGAAAGGAAAGCCTGGTATATCCCGACGATAGAGTTGCGGAGGGGTACGGCGAACACATCGATAAACATGTCCCCGAATATAGAGTTTACCTAATAAATCACATGTGCGGCCCGTATTCTCTTGGTTCTTCCTTTTCCACAGGAATCTCCTCTTCAGCGGGGGCCTCCTCCTCGGGCTCTTCCTCCTCCTCAGATTCCTCTTCCTCAACGGGATCTTCCTCTTCAGCAGGGACGTCCTCCTCAGGATCTTCCTCCTCCTCCTCGGATTCCTCTTCCTCAACGGGATCTTCCTCCTCTACTGGGGGCGTTTCCCGCCGAAAGATGCGACCGGGACGTTGGGATGTCAGGCCTGAATTTTGGAGGCAGATGCTATTTGGTTTTATCCATCCACCTCTCTGAAGATACCAAGTTGATTTATGGTACCGCATATCGGAGGTTTAGACGGATGCGGCCGATATAGCAAACGCAAGTCCCTGCAGTTAATTACGCTACCGCATCGCGGTAAACACTTTTTCCTTCTCCAGATGGTCACTTCGTGTCGTGTGTGTTTGTTTTATTTTTAGTTGCCCATGGATTGTATACGGAGACTAATTTATGTTGTCGCCCGTAGGGCGTGGATTAGTCCAAATCCGTATTTTCTTAGATTTGGGTGGGTTGGGTTTAAGGATCGTTAATCTCATTTGAGACTAAGATCAACTTAAACGTTTGTTGAGGATACGTTAGTCTAATTTTAGACTAAGATCTACTCAACAGGATCATTTAGATCCAATAAAAGAGCATATGGGCTCTATTGTTTTAGGGACGTTGCGGTCCATAAGTTTAAGGACATCATAGTCCATAGAGTTTTAAGGACATCATAGTCCATAGTTTAGAGACATCATAGTCTGGTTTAGAGACATCATAGTCCAGTTTAGAGACATCATAGTCTGTAGGGTTTAGTTTAGGGACGCTGCGGTCCATAAGTTTAAGGACATCATAGTCCATGGTATTTTGGCTCCACAATTTGGGGATGCGCTAAAAGTAATTGGTTATTGGGACCCTCCATCTCTCTGAAGACGTTGAAGGATTACAACGACATGTATCAGAGGTATGAAGATATGTACCCTTGAACCAATATCCCGATTTGGGGAATGGGATGAACATTAGTTTAGATGTCATCTGTTAGGAGAACACTAGTCATCTTTGGGACTAGAATTAGTTTGGGGAGACTTGAACATGGGGGCTCAGTTGATTGGTGACAAAAAGGGTCTTGGCTTCGGAAGACTTAGCTAATTTGAACTAAGGTTGATTTCCCTTAATCATCACATAGTGCTAAGCACCGAATCAGTGTTAAACACTGGACTTTGGAGGAGCTCACGTGTGAACACGTAAGGGGCCTGAAGTGGGCATTGTTCCTTGAGTTTATTCCCTCATATATATATAAAAGTGCTGAGCACTTACCTCGCATGTGAGCACGTGAGGCGCCCGAGGTGAGAACTGTTCTCTAGATTTTATTCCTCTTTCATTTATAAGTGCTAAGCACTTGGTTCATCAAACAGTCATGTGCAGACACGTGAGGGGCCTTCAAAATGCGAGCGCTGTCTTTTGAATTTTCTCCCTCTTTTATACACCACTGTTTGGGGGTCACGTGGGAACACGTGAGGTGCCCACAAAATGGGAGCTATCTTGGGTTTATTCATTTTTTTCCTTTTCTGAGTGCTAAGCACTATTGGGTCATATGAGATCACGTGAGGCGCTCTAAAGAATGAAAATTACCTTTGTTTTATTCTCCTTTTCTTTTTCTGAGTGCTAAGCACTATCAAAGGATCACATGAGGCACTCTGAAGAATGAAGATTGCCTTTGTTTTATTCTCCTTTTCTTTTTCTGAGTGCTAAGAACTATCAAGGGATCACGTGATGTCACGTCCCGCTTCCCAAAATACGGAATACGAGGGGTTGACAAGGCCAGCTATGCTCCTACGGTCAAGGAAATATCCTGCCGTAGTCACACTTCGGCTTCTAGCTTTACGTGGTAATCAGTAATCAATGCACAGGTAATGAGAAATGCAGTCACTAAATCAAAATAAATACACAAGTACTAACCAGATGGAGATCAAGAGAGTATAGCTCTGGGTCGCTGATCAAGATGTCTGCGATGTCCTCGAGGTACGTCAGGTCCTGGTCCAAGTTAGATCCACTTCTCACTCTGAGCATGCATACTCAGGTCGTCAGAGCGACACAATAGCAATATATATATATATAGATACAAATGTGAACTCGGGCAATAATAACGAATATGTAACAGTAACCAAAGAATAAAGATGTGAACATGAAGTGGCCAATGCAGGTATCTATTAGAGCGGGTAAAGAGTAAAGCAGTAAATAGTATGTCAGGTATGTTGAATCAGTAAGCAATGCATGTCAATGTCGCTAACCCTATCAGTCTCTAAGTCTCACTGTACAGGCCGCTAAGCCTATCGTCAGTCCAAGTGTGAGAGTCAACCACTCGTGAGTAACCCCCACCCAAGGGTAGGACCCAAGGACAAGGGAACACGGGCCCGAGTCGCTCGCTAATAATCAGTAATATCCCCATATATCTCCAGAATCGCTGTATGTGCCGGCAATGGGACTCCCGAGGTCCTGTTAAACTCACACTCAAACTACCCCACACCCCGTGGTCTACATCAAACGCCAACCATAAACTCAAATACCAGTCGGTCCATGACAAGTCTACGCGAGAACTGAAGACAGGGTTTCCATCAAGCATGTCTCGACTGATACCCAAGATAAATGGACAGTGTTTGGTGCCTTACCTGTGACACCCATACAAGTGCTTCCATAATCGTCCCATACCAATTATAGTCACACTTATACACGTCCCATAGACGTCGACAATGCAATAAATCAACATGGTCCACTGATTGTGTACAAGTACGTGTCACTTTCACTTATCCATTCATATTTAAACCCTAACGTACTTGCCACAATCAAACACTAATACCTAACACTGGGTAATACATATGATCACTGGGTTACCAATGCAATGACATCTATATAATGTGATGAGAATACAATAATTAAGGCATGATTAAGATATGATCGTATCGAATATAACTAATTAACCTACAATAATTCTGGACTGCAGTCTAGAATCGTAATCCTCCGCAATTATCTCTATCATAGTTTGTTAAAATCCAGTGAAAATCTATAGAATACTGTAGGTTAATTAGTTATATTCGATACGAGCCATGGAACGCTAAAATTCGAGTTGTACATAATTTGTTATGAATTTTAAGGTTTAGCATGCACGAAAGTTTTCAGGTTTTGACAGAAATCGAGACATCATTTTACGTGGGCAAACGACGTCGTATTGTAACCAAAGTCTTAAAGGACATTCATTATAACTCGGGCCATCACATGTTATATGTTGCCGTCAATTTAACGATTTTCTCTCATTCGGGTTTTGCATCGAGCACTTGGATTATAACGATTCACATGAAAAAGTGTATGCGGAAATTATTGGTAACTGTCATGCCCCGCTTCCCAAAATACGGAATACGAGGGGTTGACAAGGCCAGTCATGCTCCTACGGTCAAGGAAATATCCTGCCGTAGTCACACTTCGGCTTCTAGCTTTACGTGGTAATCAGTAAATAACGCACAGGTACTGAGAAATGCAGTATCGAAACAAAACAAATACAAAGAACTGACCTGATGGAGGTAAAAAGAGTATAGCTCTGGATAGCTGATCAAGATGTCCGCGATGTACGTCTGTTCCCGGTCCAGGCTAGATCCACTCCTCACTCTGAGCATGCATACTCAGGTCGTCAGAGCGACACAATAGCAATATATATATATAGATGCAAGTGGCAACTCGAACAGTAATAATAGATATATAACAGTAAATCAAGACAATAAAGATATGAACATGGAGTAATCAATGAAGTGTCCAATAAATCAGGTGAACAGTAAAGCAGTAAAATAGTATGCCAGGTATGTCAACACAGTAAATAATGTATATCAATGCCATTATCCCTATCAGTCTCTAAGTCTCACTGTACAGGTCACTAAGCCTATCGTCAGTCCAAGTGTGAGAGTCAACCACTCGCGAGTGTCCTCCACCCAAGGGTAGGACCCAAGGGCAAGGGACCACGGGCCCAAAATATAACTCACGGTAATAATCATGTACCCTGTAAATCTCCATATATCTCCATATATATAAGCCGGCATGGGACTCCCGAGATTCTGTTGAACTCACACTCAAACTACCCCACACCCCGTGGTCTACATCAAACGCCAACCATAACCTCAAATACCGGTCGGTCCATGACAAGTCTGCGCGAGAACTGGAGACAGGATCTCCATCAAGCACGTCCCGACTAATACCCAAGATAAATGGGCAGTGTCTGGTGCCTTATCTGTGACACCCATGCAAGAGCTTCCATAAGTGTCACATACCACTTATAGTCACACTTACACGCGTCCCACAGACGTCGACAATGCAATAGAATAATAGGGTTCACTGATTGTGTACAAGTACGTGTCACTTTCACTTATCCACTCATACACGAACACTAACGTACTTGCCACAATCACCACTAATAACACTGGGTAATGCACATGATCACTAGGCTACCAATGCAATAACATATACATATGATGTGATGAGAAAACAGTATATAAGGCAGGATTAAGATATCATGTGTCGTTATCCTACTACTTGTATAATTTATCATAAATAATATATGCCAAAATTTAGGGAAACAATGAACAGGGGATACGTAGTATGTATGATTATCTATCCAACGAATTTGGTTTCACGTCAATCGGGTTTCAGGATCACTAGATATGGTCATTTCATTTTAAGCGTTCACTGCTGGAAATCCGGTTTCTGAATCAGAAGTCCGTTTCGCAACGCATTTTAATCCCAGTTGGGATCAGATTTTAGCGACGCTACAGTTGAATGAAATTTAGGATTTTCAATAAGGTTTTCAACACAACAGACTGATTCTCAATCGCGTCTGTACGTCAGGAGTTATACACTATTCAACAGTGGGGTGTCCGTTCTGGTTCTGCTTGAGACTGCTATACGTCCCGATCTTCTAAATTACAAATTAAATAACAAACGATGATAAAACGGAAAGAAACCACTTGTGTCATTTAGCTAACAGATTCACCTTTAATAAACTGCAGAGTTACGCAACATACGAGTTCAGGAAACAAGGTGGCACACATTACAGAGCAGTAGACAGTAACCAGAGTCGCTCTGGACTGCAGTCCAGAGTCGCACTCCGACCCAAATATCGTCCCAATATCAGTACAGAAACCAATAGAAATTTGCATAGGGTTTCAGTTTGTCGAGTCGGCTTCGATTTGAGCCTTCGAACGTAACATTTCAGTATGTACATAATTTATGGTGATTTTAACGATTTTCAGATACGGGAAATTTCCAGTCTTGCGGGTATATTTGGGGGTATTCGTTTTAGTCATTAACAGTCGTATTCTCCAATGAAATTCACACACACGGTTCACGGCCTTACGGGCCAGACTATGCAAATGAGTTCCGTCAAATTAAATGAGGATTTCCATTGAGATCATGCATCGAACAGTTGCGTCATATAATTTATCGAGAATAATAAGTATGGAATCTATATGATTATAGTTCGTAACAAACACAAATTAGCATGTAGCAAGTATGGAACTTGCCTGGACACGTGTCGACGAGGGTCCGGCAGCGGCAGCAGCACGATCGCGTCACGGGCGCAGCACAGTTCGGCCTTTTGGAATCAGACAATTGTATTCACTCCAGTTACTCTCCATGCAACCGTGTTCATCACCGCCCGAGTTGTTTCCGGTTTTGATCTGAGAGATAGAGAGTTAGAGAACAGCGAGAGAGATTTAGAGAGAGACAGAGACAGAGAGAGAGAGAGTAACAGAGAAAAATAGAGAGGGAACAGAGAGAGAGAGGGAGAGAGGGAGATAGAGATAGAGAGAATTAGAGAGAGAGAGGGAGACAGAGATTGAGAGAGAGAGACAGGGAGAGAAAGAGAGAATTAGAGAGAAACAGAGAGAGGTAGGGAGAGGGAGAGAGAGAACCAGAGAGAGAGGGAGAGAGAGATGTAGAGGCTCGGGTGTGGATGTATGGGGTGTTGGTGATGCTGCTGACGATGCCGGGGCGTCAACGAGGTGGTTCTGGTCGGTTAGGGGCTCGCCGGCGTCGTGGCGTAGGTGGCCGAGCTCGTGGCAGAGTGGGTTGGAGCTCGAGAGAGGGGCTCGGCTGAGAGGGAAGTGAGGTGATGAGGGAGGAGGTTAGGGTGAGGTGATGAGGGAGGAGGTCGGGTGATTCGTCGTCGTCGTCGAGGGGAGCGGGTGAGGGAGCTGAAGTGGGTTGGCGAGAGAGCTCGGATGTAGGGGAGCTTGGTGGGGAAGAAGGTGAGGAGGTGCTCGGTCGATGGAGGCTGTTGGCGACGTGGAGGAGGTCGTGTTGGTGCTCAAGCGGTGTCCAGCGGCGAGGGGAGGTCGGCGTTGATGGATGTTGTGGGCTCCGCGTTTGGAGTTTTTCTGTGGAGAGAAAAGGAGGAGTTGAGACGAGGATGTGAGAGAGAGAGGAGTTGGAGTCGAGAAGTTTAAGGGGCTCACAAGGGGTGCGCGACGTGGGGCAAGGGCGCGGGCGTGGGCGTGGGCGTGGACGCGAGATGAGGAGAAGAAAGTGGAATGGGGAGGTTACCGTTGGAGAAGAAGGGGTGTTAGGGAGCGGGTCGGGTTTGGGTGAGCAGGCCAAAGGATTTGGGCTGGAGAAGTTTAGAAAAAAATAATTAAAAGGGATTAGGGTGTCTGGGCCGGGCTAAGGAGTTGGGTAAAGGGCTGGGGTTTAAAAATAAATTCCTTTTTTATTTTATTCACTTGGGCTGATGAGGTTAATTGATTTGTGTAAATTAATGAGTGCTGGGCTTAGGGGTTGCTGGGCTCGAAAATGAAAAGGAAAGGGGGTAATAAAAGGAGAAAGGGAATGAGGGTTTGGGTTAGGGATTGGTTAGGGAAAAATAAAAGATAAGAGATTAGATTAGGATTAGGGTTCGGGGTTTAGAAGAAATAAAATTATAAATAAAAATAAATAAATTTCAAGAGTAACAAAATACGGATATTAGTATAAAAAGGGACTGGGTATTACAGTAACTAGAATTGTAATATATATAAAAGTAGCATGAAGCAAGTATTAAACTTTCCTGAAGACGTGTCGACGACGGTACGGCAGCGGCACGATCGCGTCACGAACGCAGCACAGGTTCAGCCTTGTTGGATCTTGCTTCTTGGACTCGATGGCTCGGTGGGTGCGACGGACGTTGCGATGAGTGGCGTGTTGATGACGATGATGGATTAAGGGATCGAGGCCACAGATTTGATGGCGACGACGGTGACTAGAATAGCGGCAAAAGCGATCGGTGTACGTGTTTGACGAAATGCCGGGGGCTCGACTGCGGCGGCTAGGGATGCAGTGAGGGGGTGCCGGTGGTGGGTGTCGCACAGGGGCTCGGCCGTGGCGTAGGGGTTGGGTTAAGTTCGGTCTTGGGGACTTTTTGAAGTGGAGATGAGAGAGAGGGATGTGAGAGAGAGAGAGGTGCTGTAAGAGAGAGAAAGAGAGAGAGGTGCAGAGAGAGAGAGAGATGTTGTGAGAGAGAGAGAGGTGCAGAGAGAGAGAGATGTGCTGTGAGAGAGAGAGGGGAGCGAGATGGAGACGGCGCGAGAGGGAGGCGGGCGCGACGTGGGGCACGCAGGGGAACGCGCGGGAAAAGAAGTTGAGCGAGTGGGGAAGATGAGATAATGGGTCGGGTACGGGCGTGATGAGGGGAGGGTTTGTTTGGGCGCGGGCTGGGCTTGGGGAATTTAAAATTAAATGGGAAAGAAGAGAGGGATGGGCCGGGCCGGAAGAATTAGAAGGAAAAAATAAAAGGGAAAGGGGATAGGGAGATGGGCCGGGCTAATTAAAAGGAAAAATAAAAAGGAAAGGAATAAGTAATTTAGTTTTAGGTTAGGAGTTTAATAAACTAATTTAAATAAAAGATATACAAAATATATATATTTAAATCGGAACAGATCTGGATTAAATTCTGGAAAAATACGGAAAATTTGTAGAAAATTCAGGAAAATATCTGGAGACTTATTTATTAAGATATGCTAAATATTTATAGGGGACTGGGATAGAAAAGGGAAAATAATAAAGGGAAAAATAAAAAGGATTTAAGTAATAGGATTAGTTTTAGGAAAAAGGATTTAAGAAGGGAAATAGAATAAAGGAATTAGGATTTTTAAATACTTAAAATAATTATAAGTATAAATAGTTAAATTTGTAAGTGACCCCTATTTAATAAAAATACGGCTATTGGCTTATAAAAGAACTGGGTGTTATACCATACCACCCTTACAAAAATTTCGTCCTCGAAATTTAAAATAAACAATAACTTATAAAATAATAAGCGAAAAACTACCACATCGAACACTAACACATAGTGATTTACCTAAAACATCTAGGTAAAAATCGAAGGTCTATATATGTATAAGAATAACGCAACTAAAGATAGGTTTAAGTAAGCGCAGAGTAGACCCATCTATAAGGATAAACTATATATACAAGAGGATAAAATAGCAATAACAATCAATAGTGAAAGGTTTGCCGATAGGCCAAGGTATTTTAGAACAAATGTATCGATAAATTTTTTTTAAAATAACTTAGAAAACCCACATGGTGAAAATAAGAGACATGGAACAAAATAATATGCGCGATATATGTTTGCGCTATTGAAAATGTGAAGAGTAGTAAAGCATTTAAAACGGGTAAAACGGAAGTAGTCAATAACACGAAATTTTTGTAAACACAAGGTGGTGGAAGCTAAATTTTGAATGCAATGTCACAGAAGGTAATAATGGTAATAGGAGATAGTAAAAAGTGTATAGGGCTGGCCAGGGTAGGGATTACAATGGAGTATGGCCCACTCAAAAGGTCGGACTGTGGTACTTCAAACTGAATGTCGAAGAGACTGGGGTCGGGTAAGCACAGGGTGCAAGGGTGGACAGTCACGAATCTCAGGAGGAAAAGAAATGTATAGGGGAAACAGTCAAAGCATCAAGCGAATCAAAAATCCAAAAGGTTAGCGAACTCAGAATTTTATTTCATTCCAGAAAATCCCAAACAAGGCATTCTAGAAAAATAAAAGATGGCCCTAAGCTATACATAGGTTTATTTGGCATAAGGAGACAAAGCTAAATCACGTCAGTCGCGGTTGTGGAAGTTCAGTAGGTTACGGTAGGCTCGCGCGCTCAGATAGGGCGTCCATTTCCATATCGCCTCGCAGGGATTGCCACTGGAGGTTCTTCTGCCACGGGGTCTGTCATGCCCCGCTTCCCAAAATACAGAAAACGAGGGATGACTAGGCCAACCATTCTCCTACGGTCAAGGAATAATCCCGCCGTAGTCACACTTCGGCTTCTAGCATTACATGGTAATCAGTAAACAAAGCACAGCAGTAAAGGAAACACATCACTAAAATATTACATCAAATTCCATTGTTCACAAATTACAAATAAACAAGAAGAGCTACTAACCAAGTTCGAATACACGATCTCTTTAGGAAAAGAAGAAAAGAAGAAAAAGGCACTCCTGACTAAATCTCCGCTAGCTCGAAGGGTAAATCCGACTCCTGCGCTGGTTCTTCCTTGAGGTCAGAGCATGCAACTCAGGTCGTCAGAGCGACGTAATAGCAATGTTATAATAACGATATGAAACAGGTAAATAAGGTAATAACAGTGAAAGTAAAATGCGGGTAATCACTATGTCACTAAATGATGCAAAGTATGATCTGTGTCCCTATCAGTCTCTAAGTCATGTTTGAAATCGTATAGTGGAAAGGAGGATCATGTTTAACGGGAGTCTCGTACATACCCGAGACAACGGTTGTGACGCCCCGCTTCCCAAAATACGGAAAACGAGGGGTGACTAGGCCAGCCATGCTCCTACGGTCAAGGAATAATCCCGCCGTAGTCACACTTCGGCTTCTAGCATTACATGGTAATCAGTAAACAAAGCACATCAGTAAAGGAAAAACATCACTAAAATATTACATCAAATTCCATTGTTCACAAATTACAAATAAACAAGAAGAGCTACTAACCAAGTTCGAATACACGATCTCTTTAGGGAAAGCAGAAAAGAAGAAAAAGGTACTCCAGACTAGATCTCCGCCAGCTCGAAAGGTAAATCCGACTTTTGCGCTGGTTCTTCCTCGAGATCTGAGCATGCATACTCAGGTCGTCAGAGAGACGTAATAGCAAAATTATAATAATGACATGAAACAGGTAAATGAGGTAATAACAGTGAAAGTAAAATGCGGGTAATCGCTATGTCACTTAATGATGCAAAGTATGATCTGTGTCCCTATCAGTATCTAGGTCATGTTTGAAATCGTATAGTGGAAAGGAGGATCATGTTTAACAGGAGTCTCGTATATACCCGAGACAACGGCCCACACGTCCGGGACATAACCCTGTCAGCCGGATCGCTAAATCCTACCTAATATATATAAGAATCACTGTTCGAATGATCATCCTCTAAAACACGGTCCCGCTAAATACGATACTCTTTCCACTTCGATTTCCCCTTTTTCCCCAGGTTTACACTATTGATGATTATGATTTAGTCGTGTACAAGTATGCCAATAGCACGGTTTTGTCACTATTCACTGTATTAATCACTGTCACGAAATCATTCTCTTTTCCATTGGCGTACTTGACACTCCTAAACCAATACCATTCACGCACGATAATGCAATGTCCACTGAATAATAACGCGCACTATCACTATGTATATGGCAGTTGGGTAAGGTATGTACATTTATGCGGTTAACAAGTCATGTGTGATATGAACCAATATGCACGTCATAAGCTTACAAAAATTGCAGTAATTCATATGTTCAGAATTCAATGAAATGTTACAAATACGGTAACAAGCACACCCTGTTGGAAGTTCAGAAAAATTGGTTTCAGTACAATCGGATTTCTGATATTCAAGTTACATCCGTTTCAATTTAAGTGCTCGCTGCAGGAAATTCAGTTTCTGAACTGAACGTCAGTTTCGCGACACGATTTTCACCCAGTTGGGATCAGAATTTAGCAACGCTACAGTTGAATGAAATTTAGGATTTTTAATAGGGTTTTCAACTCAACAGACGGATTCTCAATCGCGTCTCTATGTCAGAAGTTATGCACTTTTCAACACTAGGGTATCGGTTCTGTTTCTGTTTGGGACTGCTATGCGTCCTGATCTTTTAAATTGCAGTTTAAATAGTAAATGATGATAAAATGGGGTGAAATCACTTGAGTTATTTATATAACAGATTTATCTTCAATAAAATGTAGGGTTACGCAACATATAAGTTCAGGTAGCGAAGGGGTAAGCATTATGAGACATAAAACAACAACCAGAGCTGCTCTGGACTGCAGTCCAGAGCCGCTCTCCGAACCAATTCTCGTCATAATTTCAGTATAGAAACAATTAAGAACTTGCATAGGGTTACATTTCGTCGAGTCGTCTTCGATTTGAGCCCTCGAACGCATCATTTCAATATGTACACAATTAATTGTGATTTTAACAAATTTCAGGTGCGGGAAATTCCTAGTTTTTACGGGTGTAATTGGGGGTGTTCGTTTACGCCAGTAACAATCATATTTTTCAGTAAAATTGCACCACAATGTTCATTATCACACGGGCCAGCATATGAAATCAAGTTCCGTCAATTTAGTAGAAGGTTTTCTTTCGGGTTTTGCATCGAACAGTTATGTCATATAAGTTTTCGTGAATTGCAAACATGGAATTAATATGATTTTAGTTTGTAACGGAATTAGTCTAGCATGTAGCAAGTAGGGTACTTGCCTGGAGATATTTTGGCGATGCATGGCAGCGGCAGCGGCACGGACGCACGACGAACGGCGCGGCTAGGGTTCGCGGCCTCGGCTCACGTTCGGGTTCGACGTCGGAGTTGTCCAGGGATGTCTCGCGATCACCGGAGGCGGAGTGTGGTGCTGCGGATCTCCAGGGATGTGCTGGGGTCGACGATGGTCGGCGGGGTCGCTCCGGCGGTGGGCAGCAGAGGATGAGGTTGCAGCGCGGGTTTGGTGTGGTTTTTTTTTTTTTGAGAGAGAGAGAGGTAGTGGGGCTCGGGAAAGTAGTGAAGGCGATGATACTGAGGTTGTAGGGTGTCGACGAGGTGGTTTAGGGCAGTGGGGGCTCGCCGACGTCGAGGTGCAGGGAGTGGCTGTGGTGGTGCGGGGGAGGCTCGGTGAGGCAGTGGGGTCTCTGTTGATGGAGAGAAGAGGGCGAGGGAGGAAGGATGAGGGCTTCAGGAGGAGGCTAGGGTGCTCGGTGTTGAAGGAGGAGGTCGGTCGTCGTCGTCGGGGGGGGTGAGCGCTCGAAGGCAGTGGGTTGTGGGAGTTTTCGAGAGAGAGGAGAGGAGGAGTTGAGATTGAGAGGGAGAGACGAATTGAGACGAGGGTGAGTTTGAGAAGGATGCGCGGTCGTGGAAACGTGGGCGACGAACGCGAGGCGTCGGCGACATGGGGTCAAGCGTGGAGACGTGGGGGAACGTGGGTTGAAAGGAAAAATCGAGCAGGAAAAGTTTGGACGTTGGGGGAAGGAGTTAAGGATGTTAGTTTAATTATTAAACTGTTGGGCTGGGTTTATTTTAAAGGGAAATTAATTTATTTTGTTTTGGTTTTTATTTAGGTTTGGGCTTTGATTTTTATTGGTTTAGAAAAAAACAAATACTACAACCTAAGCAACCGATTTCACAAAAAGACACAAGGAAAAAATAGGAAAATACTCGGGAGACTAGGAAAAATATAGGAAAAATTTTATTGATGGGAACGGGGATTTACCTCATACCCCCCTTACAAAAATTTCGTCCTCGAAATTTAACAAGGATACAACAAAACAAATGTACTACACAAAGAGATGTGGAAAACGTGCACGGATATCTTCCTCCCGCTCCCAGGTAGATTCTCCTGGGGAACGACCGCCCCAAAACACTCGGACTAACGGAATGACATTGTTCTTCAGCACTTTCTCTCTGCGGCCGAGGATGGTGGTGGGCTGCTCCTCGTATGATAGATCGGTACCTAAAACTAACTTCGAATAGTCCAGAATGTGACTCTCATCCCGAACATAACGCCGCAGCTGTGACACGTGGAAGGTATTGTGCACACTAGCTAACGATGGAGGCAAGGCAAGTCGGTAGGCCACCTCTCCTACTCGCTCTAGCACCTCAAAAGGTCCGATGAAGTGGGGACTGAGCTTTCCCCGACCTCCGAACCTGATAACTCCACGGGTAGGGGAAATCTTCAGGAACACGTGACCTCCGACTTTAAACTCTAGTGCTCTCCTGCTGGTATCTGCCCAACTCTTCTGTCGATCCTGCGCTGTCTTAATGCGCTGCCTGATCATTTGGACCTTGTCGACTGTCTGAACAATAAGCTCGGGACCCAGTAATCTTCGTTCTCCCACATCATCCCAACACACTGGGGATCGACACTTCTGCCCGTAAAGTGCTTCGAAAGGAGCCATCTGGATGCTAGCCTGGTAACTGTTGTTATAGAAAAACTCGACTAGATGCAGATGGTCTTCCCAGGAACCCTGAAAGTCCAACATGCAGGCTCTCAACATATCCTCGAGCGTCTGAATCGTACGCTCGGATTGTCCATCCGTATGTGGGTGATAAGCTGTACTGAACTTGAGGCGGGTATCCAAACTCTCCTGTAAGCTCCTCCAGAAGTGCGACACGAATCTGGTGTCTCGATCTGACACAATGCTGACTGGAACACCGTGAAGTCGCACTATCTCCTGCATGTATCTCTCTGCCAGTGACTCTGTTGACTGTCCCACTCGGAATGGTAAGAAGTGTGCAACTTTCGTGAGGCGGTCGACGATAACCCAAATGGCGTTGTTGCCTCTAGGGCTCCGTGGTAAGGCCGTCACGAAATCCATGGTAATGTGCTCCTACTTCCATTCTGGTATCGGAAGAGATTGTAACAATCCTGCTATCCTCTGATGTTCCGCCTTCACCTGCTGGCAGACCAAGCATCTGGATACGAACCGTGCAATTTCTCGCTTCATCCCGTTCCACCAAAAATGCTGCTTTAGATCCCGATACATCTTTGTACCTCCCGGATGCATAGAATAAGCTGAACTATGCGCCTCAGTCAGTACCTCTTCTCGAACATCTCCCTTGGGTACGCAGAGTCTGCTACTGAATCTCAGGGAACCGTCTTCATGTATGATTAAGTCCGTTCTCAGCCCGGCTTCTACTTGCGCTCTGAACTTTTGCAATCGAGGATCATCCGCTTGTGCAGCCTTGATGCGATCCACAAGGGAAGACTGCACCTGTAGTTGCCAAAATTGACTGAGTGCGCTCGGTGTAACGACTTCAAGCTCGAGTCTCTGAAAGTCCTCAATAATGCTCCTCTGACTGGTCAACATCATGACCGCTGGCTTGCGACTGAGCGCATCAGGTACAACATTTACTTTCCCCGGGTGATACTGAAGGTCCAAGTCATAATCCGCCATCATCTCTAGCCATCGGCGCTGCCTCATGTTTAGTTCCTTCTGAGTGAAGACGTACTTCAGGCTTTTATGATCCGTGTACACCTCCACTTTCTCGCCCAATAGATAGTGCCTCCAAATCTTCAACGCAAAAACCACTGTAGCTAACTCCAAGTCATGCGTAGGATAGTTCTTCTCGTGATTTCTCAACTGTCAAGAGGCGTAAGCAACCACTCGACCGTGCTGCATCAGAACACATCCTAATCCCTTCCCTGAGGCATCACTGTGTATCACCAAACCACCGGAATCATCTAGTACTGTAAGAATAGGCGTCGTGGTTAACTTCTGCTTCAGTGTGTCAAATGCCTGAGTACACTCCTCTGTCCATGCAAATGGTACATCCTTCCGTGTCAGCCTCATCAACGGTTCAGCGATTCTTGAGAAGTCTTGGACGAACCTCCGATAATAACCTGCCAATCCCAGAAAGCTTCTGATCTCGGCCACAGACTTCGGCGTTGGCCAATCTCTGATAGATTCTATCTTTGCCGGGTCAACTGAGATGCCTCCGCTCGAAACAATGTGTCCCAAGAACTGAACCTTATCGAGCCAGAACTCACACTTGCTCAATTTCGCATACAGCTTCTCTTCCCGAAGAATTTATAGAACCGTGCGCAAATGCTCGACATGCTCCTCCCGGGTCTTCGAGTAAACAAGTATGTCGTCGATAAATACAACGACAAACGTGTCTAAGTACTTCGCAAACACCCTGTTCATCAAGTCCATGAATATTGCTGGAGCATTGGCAACACCGAACGGCATCACAAGAAACTCATAGTGTCCGTATCGGGTCCTGAAAGCCGTCTTGCAAACATCCTCGGCTTCTACTCTGATTTGATGATATCCAGAACGGAGATCCAACTTCAAAAATACCTTGGCCCCACTTAGTTGATCGAATAAGTCGTCGATGCACGGGATTGGGTACTTTTTCTTTATTGTGACTTTGTTCAGCTCCCGATAATCTATACACATCCGCAGCGATCCATCCTTCTTCTTCACTAACAGAACTGGTGCACCCCACGGTGAAACACTCGGCCGGATTAATCCCTTCTCCAAGAGTTCTTCAATTTGCTTCTTCAATTCTGCCAACTCGACCGGTGCCATTCTGTACGGGGCCTTGGAAACCGGTGTTGTACCTGGAGTCAAATCGATCGAGAACTCCAAGACGCGTGGAGGTGGTAGACCTGGTAAATCTTCACGAAACACGCCCGGAAAATCCCGAACAATCTCTGGGCTGCGCTCTCATCGATCTCCATAGCTGTCAGCTCCTTTGGCTTGGCTCTATACTTGGCTGGCTCCAAAGATTCGCTTCCTCCTTCGAAAATAAACTCTGGGTGATTGGGAATACGGAAGATCACATTCCTTGCTCGGCAGTCAATAACTGCATCGAAGGTACTCATCCAATCCATCCCGAGAATTGCGTCATAACTTCCTGTCCTGATTAAAAGGAAATTCGCATAGAATTCCCTGCCACACACTACAACCGGACAAGATCTACATTCTCGACTAGATACTATCACGCCATTACCCGTATGTATTTCCCAGCCATTGGTTAATGGTTCATGTGGTATGGAGTGTGTATCAACGAAATGCGCAGATATGAAACAGTGCGATGCTCCAGAATCAAATAGTACTTTAGCTGGCAAGGAATGTACGAGTAGAGTACCTGTAACAACTTCTCCTGAAGCCTCTGCCTGCTCGGCGGTCAAGGTGAAAGCCTGTCCCTGACCGCGGCCCGTGTAGGGTGGTCTCTGCTCCTGTGGCCTCTGCTGCTGTGGTCCAGAACCTCCCTGTAACTCTGCTCGCTCGGGGCAATCGCTAATTCTGTGCTGACTGGATCTGCAAATCAAGCACTGTCCCTTGGCACGGCGACAGTCCTTCTGAGTATGCCCATCTCTATTGCAGTAGCCGCAAACTACGTTCTGTCTCTGGGGGCGATGCTGGGGCACAAATGGGCGCTTCATCTGAGTCGTTCCAGGCCTGTAAACCGGTATGGCTCCTCGAGAGGGTGTGTGGGTGCGTGCTGGAACGACTGGGGGCTTCCTGAACTTGTTGATCAATTTCTCCTGAATTCTCGCCGCGTTAAGTACTTGTGCAAAAGTCTGCAACTCCAGTGACGCGATCAACTGCTGCAGCTCGAAATCAAGTCCCTGCAAGAAGCGTCTGGCCCTGGTGGCTTCTGAAGCAACCATGTATGGAGCAAATCGGCTCAGGCGGTTGAACTCTGCAGCATATACGTCCACGGGGCGGCCATTCTGCTTTAGTAGAATGAATCTTTCCTCCATCTCTGCCTTGGCGGTGGAAGGGAAATAGTGGTCCAGAAAGCACTCCTTGAATTTGCTCCATTCGATTGGCCTCTCTATCCTGCTTTCTTCAACTGTCCACCAAGTACGGGCTTCATCTTCTAACTGAATCTTTATCACATTCACCTTATCTTCATTTGGTACCCTGGCTGCCATCAGTAAGTTCTCCATATTCACTAGCCATTGCTCGGCCTCTAGTGGTTCGGCTAGCCCTGTAAATGCAGCTGGATGCAACCTACGGAAATCTGATACGGTGCCAGCCCTGACAGTGTAAGCTGGTAGAGTAATGCCCTCGGGGGCGGTAATGAGTGCGAAGGGTCCTCCTGCAGCAGTAATAGCCCTGAGTCCCTCGGCGAGTAAGTCCGTCTTCCTCTCCTGAGCTTCTGCGAGAGAGGTCAGTGCACTAAGTATTCTTTCCGTGCGATCCTGAGAACTTGAGTCCGAGGAGTGGTCGTTCGAGGACGTCATATCGTTGGAAGATTCAAAAGGATATGATTAGATTCAAGGATGAAAATCAGGAATAGTGAAGCGAAAATAATGTAATACAATGTAGTTAATGTTATCCCTTGTTACTAAACCTGGCTCTGATACCAACAAAACCATGTCACGCCCCGCTTCCCAAAATACGGAAAACGAGGGGTGACTAGACCAGCCATGCTCCTACGGTCAAGGAATAATCCCGCCGTAGTCACACTTCGGCTTCTAGCATTACATGGTAATCAGTAAACAAAGCACATCAGTAAAGGAAACACATCACTAAAATATTACATCAAATTCCATTGTTCACAAATTAAAAATAAACAAGAAGAGCTACTAACCAAGTTCGAATACACGATCTCTTTAGGGAAAGCAGAAAAGAAGAAAAAGGTACTCCAGACTAGATCTCCGCCAGCTCGAAAGGTAAATCCGACTCCTGCGCTGGTTCTTCCTCGAGGTCTGAGCATGCATGCTCAGGTCGTCAGAGCGACGTAATAGCAAGATTATAATAATGACATGAAACAGGTAAATGAGGTAATAGCAGTGAAAGTAAAATGCGGGTAATCGCTATGTCACTAAATGATGCAAAGTATGATCTGTGTCCCTATCAGTCTCTAGGTCATGTTTGAAATCGTATAGTGGAAAGGAGGATCGTGTTTAACAGGAGTCTCGTACATACCCGAGACAACGGCCCACACGCCCGGGACATAACCCTGTCAGCCGGATCGCTAAATCCTACCTAATATATATAAGAATCACTGTTCGAATGATCATCCTCTAAAACATGGTCCCGCTAAATACGATACCCTTTCCACTTCGATTTCTCCTTTTTCCCCAGGTTTACACTATTGATGATTATGATTTAGTCGTGTACAAGTATGCCAATAGCACGGTTTTGTCACTGTTCACTGTATTAATCACTGTCATGAAATCATTCACTTTTCCATTGGCGTACTTGACACTCCTAAACCAATACCATTCACGCACGATAATGCAATGTCCACTGAATAATAACGCGCACTATCACTATGTATATGGCAGTTGGGTAAGGTATGTACATTTATGCGGTTAACAAGTCATGTGTGATATGAACCAATATGCACGTCATATGCTTACAAAAATTGCAGTAATTCATATGTTCAGAATTCAGTGAAATGTTACAAATACGGTAACAAGCACACCCTGTCGGAAGTTCAGAAAAATTGGTTTCAGTACAATCGGATTTCTGGTATTCAAGTTACAGCCGTTTCAATTTAAGTGCTCGCTGCAGGAAATTCAGTTTCTGAACTGAACGTCCGTTTCACGACACGATTTTCACCCAGTTGGGATCAGAATTTAGCAACGCTACAGTTGAATGAAATTTAGGAGTTTTAATAGGGTTTTCAACGCAATAGACGGATTATCAATCGTGTCTCTATGTCAGAAGTTATGCACTGTTCAACACTAGGGTATCGGTTCTGTTTCTGTTTGGGACTGCTATGCGTCCTGATCTTTTAAATTGCAGTTTAAATAGTAAATGACGATAAAATGGGGTGAAATCACTTGAGTTATTTATCTAACAGATTTATATTCAATAAAATGTAGGGTTACGCAACATATAAGTTCAGGTAGCGAAGGGGTAAGCATTATGAGACATAAAACAACAACCAGAGCTGCTCTGGACTGCTGTCCAGAGCCGCTCTCCGAACCAATTATCATCATAATTTCATTACAGAAATAATTAAGAACTTGCATAGTGTTACAGGTCGTCGAGCCATCTTCGATTTGAGCTCTCGAACGCATCATTTCAATATGTACACAATTAATTGTGATTTTAACAAATTTCAGGTGCGGGAAATTCCTAGTTTTTACGGGTGTAATTGGGGGTGTTCGTTTAAACCAGTAACAATCATATTTTTCAGTAAAATTGCACCACAATGTTCATTATCACACGGGCCAGCATATGCAATCAAGTTCCGTCAATTTAGTGGAAGTTTTTCTTTCGGGTTTTGCATCGAACAGTTATGTCATATAAGTTTTCGTGAATTGCAAACATGGAATTAATATGATTTTAGTTTGTAACAGAATTAATCTAGCATGTAGCAAGTAGAGTACTTGCCTGGAGATATTTTGGCGATGCACAGCAGCGGCAACGGCACGGACGCACGACGAACGGCGCGGCTAGGGTTCGCGGCCTCGGCTCGCGTTCGGGTTCGACGTCGGAGTTGTCCGGGGATGTCTCGCGATCACCGGAGGCGGAGTGTGGTGCTGCGGATCTCCAGGGATGTGCTGGGGTCGACGATGGTCGGCGGGGTCGCTCCGGCGGCAGGCAGCAGGGGATGAGGTTGCAGCACGGGTTTGGTGTGGTTTTTTTTTTTTTGGAGAGAGAGAGAGGTAGTGGGGCTCGGGAAAGTAGTGAAGGCGATGATACTGAGGATGTAGGGTGTCGACGAGGTGGTTCAGGGCAGTGGGGGCTCGCCGGCGTCGAGGTGCAGGGGGTGGCTGTGGTGGTGCTGGGGAGGCTCGGTGAGGCAGTGGGGTCTCTGTTGATGGAGAGAAGAGGGCGAAGGAGGAAGGATGAGGGCTTCAGGAAGAGGCTAGGGTGCTCGGTGTTGAAGGAGGAGGTCGGTCGTCGTTGTCGGGGGGGTGAGCGCTCGAAGGCAGTGGGTTGTGGGAGTTTTCGAGAGAGAGGAGAGGAGGAGTTGAGATTGAGTGGGAGAGAGGAGTTGAGACTAGGGTGAGTTTGAGAAGGGTGCGCGGTCGTGGAAACGTGGGCGACGAACGCGAGGCGTCGGCGACGTGGGGTCGAGCGTGGAGACGTGGGGGAATGTGGGTTGAAAGGAAAAATCGAGCGGGAAAAGTTTGGACGTTGGGGGAAGAAGGAGTTAAGGATGTTAGTTTAATTAATAAACTGTTGGGCTGGGTTTATTTTAAAGGGAAATTAATTTATTTTGTTTTGGTTTTTATTTAGGTTTGGGCTTTGATTTTTATTGGTTTAGAAAAAAAACAAATACTACAATCTAAGCAACCGATTTCACAAAAAGACACAAGGAAAAAATAGGAAAATACTCGGGGGACTAGGAAAAATATAGGAAAAATTTTATTGATGGGAACGGGGATTTACAATGGCCCACACGCCCGGGACATAACCCTGTCAGCCGGATCGCTAGATCCTACCTAATATATATAAGAATCACTGTTCGAATGATCATCCTCTAAAACACGGTCCCGCTAAATACGATACTCTTTCCACTTCGATTTCCCCTTTTTCCCCAGGTTTACACTATTGATGATTATGATTTAGTCGTGTACAAGTATACTCCAATAACACGGTTTTGTCACTGTTCACTGTATTAATCACTGTCACGAATCATTCACTTTTCCATTGACGTACTTGACACTCCTAAACCAATATCATTCACGCACGATAATGCATTGTACACTGAATAATAATGTGCATTATTACTATGTGTATGGCAGTTGGGTAAGGTATGTACATTTATGCAGTTAATAAGTCATGTGTGATATGAACTATTATGCACGCCATAAGCTTACAAAAATTGTAGTAATTCATATACTCAGAATTTAGTGAAACGATACAAATACGGTAACAAGTAAACTCTGTCGGAAGTTCAAAAAAAGTGGTTTCAGTACAATCGGATTTCTGGTATTCAAGTTACAGCCGTTTCAATTTAAGTGCTTGCTGCAGGAAATTCAGTTTCTGAACTGAACGTCCGTTTCGCGGCACAAATTTCATCCAGTTGTGATCAGAATTTAGCGACGCTACAGTTGAATGAAATATATTTTTTTCAATAGGGTTTCCAACGCAATAGACGGATTCTCAATCGCATCTCTATGTCAGAAATTATGCACTGTTCAACACTAGGGTATCAGTTCAGTTTCTGTTTGGGACTGCTAGACGTCCTGTTCTTTTAAATTGCAGATTAAATAGTAAACGACGATGAAAGAGTGTGAAATCACTTGAGTTATCTATCTAACAGTTTCACATTCAATAAAGTGTAGGGTTCCGCAACATACAAGTTCAGGCAGCGAAGGGGTAAGCATTACGAGACAGAAAATAACAACCAGAGCTGATCTGGACTGCAGTCCAAAGCCGCTCTCCGAACCAATTCTCGTCATAATTTCAGTACAGAAACAATTAAGAACTTGCATAGGGTTACATTTCGTCGAGTCATCTTCGATTTGATCCCTCGAACGCATCATTTCAATATATACACAATTAATTGTGATTTAAACAAGTTTCAGGTGCGGGAATTTCTCAGTTTTTACGGGTGTAATTGGGGGTGATCGTTTAAGTCAGTAACAATCATATTTTTCAGTAAAATTTCTACAAAAGGTTCAATACCAGACGGGCCAGAATATGCAATCGAGTTCCGTCAATTTAGTGGAAGGTTTTCTTTCGGGTTTTGCATCGAACAGCTGTCTCATATAAGTTTTCGTGAATCGTAAACATGGAATTAATACGATTTTAGTTTGTAACGGAAATAATCTAGCATGTAGCAAGTAGGGTACTTGCCTGGAGACGCTTTGGCGACGCACAGTAGCGGTAACGGCACAAACGCACGACGAACGATACGGTTTGGATTCGCGGCCTCGGCTCGCGTTTCGGGTTCGTCGTCGGAGTTGCCCGGAGATGTCTCGCGATCACCGGAGGCGGAGTGTGGTGTTGTGGATCTCCAGGGGCGTGCTGGGGTCGACGATGGTCGGCGGTGTCGCTCCGGCGATGGCACATCGGGGGGTCGTGTGTAGGTTTGGAGCTTGGTGTTTTGGAGATAGAGAGAGGGTAGGTAGTGGGGCTCGGGTTTGTAGTGATGGTGATGATGCTGAGGATGTAGGGGTGTCGACGAGGTGGTTCAGGTGCAGTGGGGGATCTCCGGCGAGGATCGTGCAGGTGGTGGCCGAGGGGAGTCGAGGGTCGGTGGTGGCGGTTTGGAGATGGTGGGTTTTTCTGAGGAAAGAGAGTAGTGAGCACGAGAGTGAGAGCGAGAGAGGAGAAAGGAGGACGAGGAGGATCAGCGGCGTCGTCGTCGGGGGTGAGGGGTTCGAGGGTGGGTTTTCTGTAGAGAGAGAGAGAAGAGGAGGAGTTGAGATTGAGAGGGAGAGAGGAGTTAAGACGAGGAGATGTTTGAGGGGGCACGCGGACGTGGTCGGGGTCGCGGGGACGTAGGGCAACGGCGCGATCGAGGGCGACGTGGTCGCGAGGTGGGAAGCTCGGGGACGTGGGTTGAGGAAAGAAAACGAGCATGAAGTTTTGGACGTGGGGAAGAAGAGGGGTTAAAAGAAGCGGGTCGGGTTAGGTTCTGTTGGGTGCAGGTGAGGAGTGGAGTTGGAAGCTGGGCCGGTTAAGGGAGTTTGGGCCGGGGGAGGGATTTATTTGTTTGGGCTGAGTTGGGCTGGGTTTTATTGATAAAAGGGAATTTATTTGGTAGGGGAAAGGAAATGGGGTGTTGGGCCGGCTTGGGTTAATGTTTTAATTAATATATTTAGTTTTAAATTTTCAGTTGGGCTGGGGGATGTAGAAACGGGCTTTGGGGATTTATTTAAATAAATACTAAGTCTTAATCAAACAATTTCACACAAAAAAAATACAGGGAAAAAATAGGAAAATAATCGGGGGACTTGGAAAAATACAGAAAGATTTATTGATGGAAACGGGGATTTACAGGGTCTTGTTCTTCCGGTCTTTCTCTCTCGGCTGGATCTTCTTCATCGAGGTCTGCTTCCACATGATTCTCTTCTTCTGGACCTTCTTCTATGGGATTTTCTTCCATTGGATTCTCCCCAAGGTCTTCCTCTCCTGGATTTTCTTCTATCGGGTCCTCCTCGGGATCTTCCTCTATCGGGTCCCCTTCTTCGTCGTCAGAGTCGCTGATTATGTCGACTTCTGGGGCTGTGAATCCCTCACCCTCGGAATCGCTGTTTCCGAAAATAACCTGTGGGCCGTTGATCTCGTCATCCGAACTCACCAGCATGTGGTCTAAGGAAATGCATGACTGTGTGTCCTCATCTAGATGCGACGCTACTCCAGGGTGGGCCATGGCCTGAAAAGAAAGAGTCATGATTAGACAGCGGAACACGTTAAGAAAATAATCAAGGATACGGAGTACAAGGGAAATACGCGGTAGGTATGGACTGAAAAATCACAATCTAGAATGCTGATGCAAGGAATAGTATAAGTAAAGTGAGAGGCAAGGGAACGATACATACATCACAACTCAGAGTTTTATTGCATTCAACTAAAAGTTCAACGGATACAAGATCTTAAACGAAATGAAATATTTACATAAGAGTGACAACATTTTTTTATTGAAAGCAGAAAGGTGATAATTCTTCTTTGATTTCTAGACCGCTGCATTCTCGTCACGTGAGTTGAATCCTGCGCTGGGTCCGTACTATCCTTGAGGCTCGAACTACGAAATAACCATCATTTAGCAGGAGTGGAGAGTGTGGACAAACCTCCTCCTTGTAGCTCCTTCCTTTTAGGGCAACCATTGACAAGATGTTCGCTGGATCCGCAAATCAGGCACTGCCCTTTGGCGCTGCGACAATCTCTCTGAAGGTGTCCTGGCTTCTTGCAGTATCCACAACGTTGAGCCTTCCGCTGCTTCCGCTGCTGGGGAACAGGTGGGCGCTTCATCTTCACCTCTTTTCCTTGTTTAACAGGGATTCCCTTACGAGTGGAGGCTTCCTCTGGTTCCTGAGTCATCTACCTTCCAAATCTTTCAGCTAACAGGTCGTTCGTTCGCTTCTGGGCTTCCTTCAAACCTTGCAGTACATTCAAAATCTCGACAGTCTGGTTTTGAGGAGTGGAGATAGAAGAAGAGTCGTTGGAAGACATGGTCCTGAAACAACAATTTTGAGGACGATATAAGGCACAAGCTATAAGAATTAAAATACAATATGGATTAGGCAAGGAAACAAGAATATCAGGTGAGGTGAAATTCAAACAAGGGGAAAATCAACTGTAGAACTCCAAGTCACTCAATAGAGTATAGTATTGTAACTATGCTGCAGTTCATAATTACAATCACGTAACTTTACTAAGTCACCCAAAACTCTAGCGGATGGATCAAAATGTATAGCAGAACACACTATGTGAATCAAGATCAAGAATAACAAGTTTACAATATAGACCGAAGGATGTCATAGATTGTCAAGCCCTACACGGAAACCGCAATCCCAATCAAAGCAAAACCTGTCTCTGATACCAACAAAACCATGTCACGCCCCGCTTCCCAAAATACGGAATACGAAGGGTTGATAAGGCCAGCCATGCTCCTACGGTTAAGGAAATATCCTGCCATAGTCACACTTCGGCTTCTAGCTTTACGTGGTAATCAGTAATCAATGCACAGGTAATGAGAAATGCAGTCACTAAATCAAAACAAATACACAAGTACTAACCAGATGGAGATCAAGAGAGTATAGCTCTGGGTCGTTGATCAAGATATCCGCGATGTCCTCGAGGTACGTCAGGTCCTGGTTCAAGCTAGATCCACTTCTCACTCTGAGCATGCATACTCAGGTCGTCAGAGCGACACGATAGCAATATATATATAGATACAAATGTGAACTCGGGCAATAATAACGAATATGTAACAGTAACCAAAGAATAAAGATGTGAACATGAAGTAGCCAATGCAGGTATCTATTAGAGCAGGTAAACAGTAAAGCAGTAAATAGTATGTCAGGTATGTTGAATCAGTAAGCAATGCATGTCAATGTCGCTAACCCTATCAGTCTCTAGGTCTCACTGTACAGGCCGCTAAGCCTATCGTCAGTCCAAGTGTGAGAGTCAACCACTTGTGAGTATCCCCCACCCAAGGGTAGGACCCAAGGACAAGGGAACACGGGCCCGAGTCGCTCGCTAATAATCAGTAATATCCCTATATATCTCCAGAATCGCTGTATGTGCCGGTAATGGGACCCCTGAGGTCCTGTTGAACTCACACTCAAACTACCCTATACCCCATGGTCTACATCAAACGCCAACCATAAACTCAAATACCAGTCGGTCCATGACAAGTCTACGCGAGAACTGAAGACAGGGTCTCCATCAAGCATGTCTCGACTGATACCCAAGATAAATGGACAGTGTTTGGTGCCTTACCTGTGACACCCATACAAGTGCTTCGATAATCATCCCATACCAATTATAGTCACACTTATACACGTCCCACAGACGTCGACAATGCAATAAATCAACAGGGTCCACTGATTGTGTACAAGTACGTGTCACTTTCACTTATCCATTCATACTTAAACACTAACGTACTTGCCATAATCAAACACTAATACCTAACACCGGGTAATGCATATGATCACTGGGTTACCAATTCAATGACATCTATATAATGTGATGAGAATACAATAATTAAGGCATGATTAAGATATCATCAGTCGGTGTCCTACCACTTGCATAATTTATCATAAATCATACATGCAAAATTTCGCGAAACAATGAAAAGGGGGTAAGTAGTATGTTTAATTATCTATCCATAAAAATTGGTTTCACGTTAATCAGGTTTCAGGATCGCAAGATATGGTCATTTCATTTTATGCGTTCACTGCTGGAAATCCGGTTTCAGAATCGGAAGTCAGTTTCGTAACGCATTTTAATCCCAGTTGGGATCGTAATTAGGCAACTCTATAGTTGAACAATATTTAGTGTTATCAGTTAGTTTTTTACCGCAGTTGGCGGATCAGTAATATACCACATCGACAGGGAGTTATGGACAGGTTATGTTCGAGGTATAAAATCTGCCTCTGCAGAATTCAGCAAAACGTAATTATAAAATGAGTTAAAAATATCAAACAGTTGAGAAATCCAGTGAAACCTGTGGAGTAAGAAAGCTAACTCAATTTCCTACGTAACGATATAGGGTTCAGCGCATTCTCATATTTGAAAAGGAAAATACAGAGGTTTAGAAACAGGGGTTAACCGGGATTTCCATTCTGGACTGCAGTCCAGAATCGTAATCCTCAGCAATTATCTCTATCATAGTTTGTTAAAATCCAGTGACCAACTATAGAATAATGTAGGTTAATCAGTTATCTTCGATACGAGCCATGGAATGCTAAAATTCGAGTTGTACATAATTTTTTATGAATTTTACGGTTTTGAATGCACGAAAGTTTTCAGGTTTTGACAGAAATCGAGACATCATTTTACGTGGGCAAACGACGTCGTATTGTAACCAAAGTCTTAAGAGACATTCATTATAACTCGGGCCATCACATGTTATATGTTGCCGTCAATTGAACGGTTTTCTCTCATTCGGGTTTTGCATCGAGCACTTGGATTATAACGATTCACATGAAAAAGTGTATGCGGAAATTATTGGTAACTAGAATTGTAATATATATAAAAGTAGCATGAAGCAAGTATTAAACTTGCCTGAAGATGTGTCGACGACGGTACAACAGCGGCAACGGCACGATCGCGTCACGAACGCAGCACAGGTCCAGCCTTGTTGGATCTTGCTTCTTGGACTCGATGGCTCGGTGGGTGCGACGGGCGTTGCGATGAGTGGCGTGTTGATGACGATGACGGCTTAAAGGATCGAGACCACAGATTTGATGGCGACGACGGTGACCAGAACAGCGGCAAAAGCGATCGGTGTACGTGTTTGACGAAATGCCGGGGGCTCGACTGGGGCGGCTAGGGATGTAGTGAGGGGGTGCCGGTGGTGGGTGTCGCGCAGGGGCTCGGCCGTGGCGTAGGGGTTGGGTTAAGTTCGGTCTTGGGGTCTTTTTGAAGTGGAGATGAGAGAGAGGGATGTGAGAAAGAGAGAGAGAGAGAGAGAGAAAGGTGCTGTGAGAGAGAGAGAGAGGTGTTGTGAGAGAGAGAGAGAGAGAGGTGTTGTGTGAGAGAGAGGGGAGCGAGATGGAGACGGGCCGCGAGGGAGGAGGGCACGACGTGGGCGACAACGTGGGGCATGCAGGGGAACGCGAGGGAAAAGAAGTTGAGCGAGTGGGGAAGATGAGATAATGGGTCGTGTACTGGCGTGATGAGGGGAGGGTTTGTTTGGGCACGGGCTAGGCTTGGGGATTTTAAAATTAAATGGGAAAGAAGAGAGGGATGGGCCGGGCTGGAAGAATTAGAAGGAAAAAATAAAAGGGAAAGGGGATAGGGAGATGGGCCGGGCTAATTAAAAGGAAAAATAAAAGGGAAAGGAATAAGTAATTTAGTTTTAGGTTAGGAGTTTAATAAACTAATTTAAATAAAAGATATACAGAATATATATATTTAAATCGGAACAGATCTGGATTAAATTCTGAAAAAATACGGAAAATTTGTAGAAAATTCAGGAAAATATCTGGAGACTTATTTATTAAGATATGCTAAATATTTATAGGGGACTGGGTATAGAAAAGGGAAAATAATAAAGGGAAAAATAAAAAGGGTTTAAGTAACAGGATTAGTTTTAGGAAAAAGGATTTAAGAAAGGAAATAGAATAAAGGAATTAGGATTTTTAAATACTTAAAATAATTATAAGTATAAATAGGTAAATTTGTAAGTAACCCCTATTTAATAAAAATACGGCTATTGGCTTATAAAAGAACTGGGTATTACACGTGAGGTCATGTGAGGCGCCCCCAAATTGAGATGTGTTTTAAATTTACTCCCTTTTTTGAAAAGCTTGTTCGGTGGTGCACCAAGAGTTATTGGTTATTGGGACCCTCCACCTCTCTGAAGACGTTGAAGAATTACAACGACATGCATCGGAGGTGTGGAGAGATGTACCCTTGAACCAAATTCCAGATTGAAGGGAGAGATCATGGTGGGATGAACATCATTTTAGATACCATATGTTAGGAGCTCATTAGGTATCTCTGGGACTGAGATCGGTTTGGGGGACCCTGAGCATGAGGGGCTCGATTGATTGCCCTCGGGAGATTTGATCTAAGTTTGGCTAATATTGGCCTCTCATAGTGTTAAACACTAATATATGATCGGTGCTCACGTGTTCCCACGTGAGTCCTTAAAGTAGTGTTAAACACTAGTGTGTGATCAGCGCTCACGTGCTCCCACGTGAGGCGCTTGAAATAGTGTTAAACACTAAGAATTTAAGGCGCTCACGTGGGATCACGTGCGGCGCTCCAAAAATAGGGTTTATACCCTTTTCTCTTTTATAAGTGTTGAGCACTTCTCAGGGGTCACGTGGGGTCATGTGACTAGATCTCATTCTTTCCCTCTTTATTCCTCAAAAGGCTCACGTGGGATCACATGAGTTTTTATGTAGCGTTTGAATGCTAATAAATCATCAGGCTGTTCTTCTATGGTTCCGAGGGATCAAGTTCTCCTTTTATTCTTTGCAGGGATTAAATTCTTTTTAAAGGGTTAAACCCTAGTTCCAGAGGAATTAAATTCCTATATGTTTTGTAAGAGTTAAACTCTTTTGGATTCAGTTCTTTCCCCTAGCTTTTGAATTTGCATGACAGAATCTCCCCGATGAGAATTAAATTCTCAACTTGTGGGGAAATCTGCTTCTGCAGACCTTGACCAGAGGAAGAACTAAGTTCTTTGAGAAGAGTTAAACTCTTGGTTTGAGAATTAAATTCTCTTTTTGTGGGAGCTTTTGGGAGGGGTTACTCTTCTTTAGAGAATTAAATTCTCTCTCTATTTTTCTTCCCTTCTCCCTCCGTCTCTTTTTCCTCCTTCTTGGCTCCTATTTATAGGAGAAAGAAAAGAATCGGTTTGTTCAGCAAATCTCTCATTGAGAGATTTTGATTGATTTTATAACCAACATGATCTTTTAGATCACTCGGTGAATTTTATTCACCGTTGGATTTTTAATCCAAAGGCCCTCTGTTTAACAGAGAAGATTTCTTGTTTGTTTAACAAGATTTTGAATATCTTGTTAGTTTTTAACAAGATTAGAATTTTATTATATCATATCTTTTTAGTTTAACAAGATCAGAAATATATTTTCTTAATATGGATATCTTGTTAACATAGAATTTTATTCTTGTTATAAGATTAGGAAAATATTTTCCTATGATATATTTTTATTCTATCAAATGATCACCGTTGGATCTTTGATCCAAGGGTCCTATGTTTAACAGAGAAGATCTTTCTAGTTTAAGGAAGATTAAGAGAATATTTCCCAAAATAGAATTTAATCCTAGAATTTGATAGGAGCATTTTAAATTGGGATGCTCACATGCTTTGCATGTGAGAGGCAAGAGAACTCATGTGTTTAACACGTGACCCTTGCTGTGGGTTTTAGCCTGTTTATGTTCAGCGCTTATATGCTTTGCATATGAGCGCTCATGTGTTTTACACGTGAGGCCTGTTTGGCCATTGGCGATTTATGTTCAGCGCTCATATGCTTTGCATATGAGCGCCCACGTGTTTTACATGTGATGCCTGTTTGGCCATTGGTGATTTATGTTCAGTGCTCATATGCTTTGCATACGTGCGCCCACGTGTTTTACACGTGATACCTGTTTTTTGAGAATTCTCCCCCCCCCCTTTTGTAAGGGAACAAGTAACTCTTGGCCGAAAATTTTGGCGGGAACAAATGCCCCCCACTACTTTGCCCACGTAAGCATGTACGTGGGTGAAGTAGTGCAGAGTTATGCATGGCAATAGAATTAACGGCTTAGTGGATAAGTTTAGAGTCCTTGTAGCCTAAGACTTTTTTCATCTTCATGAGCTGTAAGGGTCTCAAGAAGGCTTTTTCTCCCTACAAGTCGAGAGGATGTCGTAGGTGTAAATTCTCCCTAGAAATCATGAGGATCTCTAAGTGTTCATTGCCTCCGTGAGTCGTAAGGATCTCACTCGGGTATTTTTCCTTACGAATCGTGAGGACCCGTAAGTAGCTTCTTTATTTCATTGGCGAATGTGGCTTTAGCAAATGTGGTCCGCAGATGGTTCATCTTGACCTCCTTGTAGAGCAGCAACGGCTTAGGAAACAGGTTCACATCTGCCACCTAAGACTTTTCAACTTTATGAGCCATGAGGGTCTCATAAAGATTTTTTTCCCTACGAGTTGAGAGGATCCCGTAGGTGTAATTTCTCCTTAGGAGTCGTGAGGACTCCTAAGTGTGTTTTCTTTTGAGAGTCGTAAGGATCTCGCAAGAGAATTTTCCCGCTTACAAGTCGAGAGGACTTGTAAGTGGTCGTTTCCCTCCTTGTCGATGTTTGAATTCGGGGAATGTGGCCCATAGATAGTCCATCTTGATCTCTTTGTAGGGCAGTGATGGCTTAGGAGACATGGTTAGGATCTGTCACCTAAGGCTTTCCAACTTTATGAGCCGTGAGGGTCTCATAAAGATTTTTCTCCCTACGAGTCGAGAGGATCTCGTAGGTGTATTTTCTCCTTAGGAATCGTGAGAATTCCTAAGTGTGTTTTCTCTTAAGAGTCGTAAGGATCTCACAAGAGAATTTTCTTCCTTGCAAGTCGAGAGGACTCGTAAGTGGTTGATGAGTTGACCTACTCCCGAGTCAAAGCATTGCTTCAACGGGGAGGTCGAGGGTTGACTTTGGTCGTTTTCCACAGTGTCATGATTGACTTTCGCCGTGTTCTACGGGGTCGAGGTTGACTTTGGCCGTGTTCCACGGGATCAGGGGTCGACTTTGGTCGTTTTCCACGGGGTCAGGATTGACATTAGCCGTGTTCTACGGGGCCAGGGGTTGACTTTGGCCGTATTCTACGGGGTCAGGATTGACTTTGGCCACTTTCCACGGGGTCAGGATTGACTTTGGCCGTATTCTACGGGGTCAGGATTGACTTTAGCCGTATTCCACGGGGTCAGGATTGACTTTAGCCGTGTTCCACGGGGTCAGGATTGACTTTGGCCGTGTTCTACGGGGTCAGGGATTGACTTTGGCCGTGTTCTACGGGGTCAGGGGTTGACTCTAGGTTGTCTGTGCACCGCCGAATCCTTGAACTGGGAACTTTGTCGCTGCT
This sequence comes from Agapanthus africanus, assembly GCA_030015575.1. Lineage (NCBI taxonomy): Eukaryota > Viridiplantae > Streptophyta > Magnoliopsida > Asparagales > Amaryllidaceae > Agapanthus > Agapanthus africanus. The sequence continues at coordinate 174,095,602 of CM057342.1, read as the reverse complement.
CCGCTTTGCTGACGTTGCGTCTGTTGTAACGAGACGGATGTCGAGGTGGTCTCTAGGTTGTCTGTGAACCGTAGAGATTTGGAACTAGGGACTTTGCCATGGCTCCGCTTTGTTGACGTTGCGTCTACTGTAACGAGACTTATGTCGAGGTGGTCTCTAGGTTGTCTATGAACCATCGAGATTTGGAACTAGGGAGTTTGCCATGGCTCTGAGGTTGATTGTCGTGCCTGAATCCTGCTGGAATGAGGAAGAACGCTGTTGTGGGTCTCCAGGCTATAGATGTGGCTGTCGAGACTTGGAACTAGGGACTCTGCCGTGGCTCCGAGATAGTCTTTAGGCTGTCTGTGAACCTTCGAGATTTAGAACTAGGGGACTTTGCCATGGCTCCGTTTGTTGACGTCGTATCTGCTTCTGGTTGGAACGAGAAGGAACGCCATTGTTGATTTCTAGGTTGTAGATGTTGCCATCGAGACTTGGCCCTCTTTCTAATGGAGCCTGGTGGGATGATATGGTTCCCTCTTTGTTTGTGCCCCTGGATTGTATACAGGGATCGATATGATCTCACCTGTAGGGCAAAAGTTTCATGTTATATGTATTATTTTTTTGGTTTTCTTTCCGCGATGCTTTACCATTTCAGCTTTTTGTATCGCGAAAGTCGCGATTGCCCAATCATTTCGGCTGTCTTTTCGTGGTGCCCAATCATTTCGGCTGTTTTTTTTACTCGCTGTTTTTTTATTGCGGTTGCCCAATCATTTCGGCTATTTTTGCATGCATATATATTTTACTTGCTGATTTTGTTGCAAGTTGCCCTATCATTTCGGCAATTTCATATGTATTTATGGCTCGCTGATTTTTGCCGCGAGTGTGGAACTCGGGATCCGATACCAATCTAGGAATCAGCATCGCTACAACTGAGATATTATCAGGAGCGGATCATTATTTGCCTTTGTCGATTTAAACAACGATGGCTTAGCAAACAGGCTTAGAATCCTGTCGACTAAGGCTTTTGATTTCATGAGCCGTAAGGGTCTCATAAAGGTGTTTCTCCCTACGAGTCGTGAGGATCTCGTAGGTGCATTTTCTCCTTAGGAATCGTGAGGATTCCTAAGTATGTGTCTCTTATAAGTCGTAAGGATCTTACAAGAGTGTTTTCTCCTTATATGTCGGAGGACTTACAAGTGTTTGTTCATCAAATGAGGGCATTCCTTGTCGTTGATGGGACTCGGAAAGGAAATGATTATTTGTGCTCGTGGATTGTATACAAGGGTCAGTATTAAACCGCTTGTAGGGCAATCTGGGGATTGTGATGGCTTAAGAACAGGTTCAGATCCCTGTAGCTTAAGGCTTTTGAATCTTATGAGCCGTGAGGGTCTCATAAGAGGGTTCTCCTTACGAGTAGTGAGGATCTCGTAAGTGTAATTTCTCCTTAGGAATCGTGGGGATCCCTAAGTGTGTCGCTCCTTTGTGAGTCGTAAGGATCCCACGCAGGTAGTTTTCTCCTTACAAGGTCGAAAGGACCTTGCAAGTGTATTTTAACGAGATTGCGCCCTTTCGGGTTTTCACAAACTCACCGGTAGCCCTGCTGTTTTTACTCACGGAGCCCTTTCGGGTTTTCATCCGTGCCCATTTTGCTTGCGGACGTACCGTTTTTTTTACGAGTCTGCGCCCTTTCGGGTTTTCACAAACTCGCCGGTAGCCCTGCTGTTTTTACTCACGGCGTCCTTTCGGGTTATCATCCGTGCCCATTTTGCTAGTGGACATACCGTTTTTTTTTCAAGTGGGATATTCCACTTGACTGCAGGACTCGTTTGTAAGCCCCTTGATATCCTTTCTATTCTTTTGAGAAGAAAAGACCATCTTATGTAGAGATTCTTCTTCCAGTGAGAAATATGCCCCCTGTGTATACCTCGGGGGAAGCGAGTACCCACGCCGTCACTATTTTGGTGACAGTTTGTTTCAAAGTCGCTCATTTTTTTTGTTGAGCGTCGGCGACAAATACCACCTTACCTCCGCTTTTCATTCATCTTCATCAGATGATGAAGGGTCTTGACTCAGCTGATCCAATCGAGTCATTTTATCTATGAGCTCTTGGAAGGCTGTCGGCTTGAAGAGGGCCATATACGAGGACGCCTTTGAATTTGGGTCAAGGATGGCTATGAGCATTCCCATGGCTGCAACTTCATCGATACGTTGCTTGTATTTGACCAGAGATTTTGCCATCGGGTAACACATTGAACCCACGTCTCATTCGGTCTAACCCTTTCGTTGACCAGTGCCGTCACGGTAGTGCGTTTATTCACACTAGCGAATCTCTGACAGGAGCGAATCTCCATTTCGTCGAAGGTATTCATGAAGTCATTCGGGAGTTCCGTATACCATTCGAAGGCAATGCCCGTCAGACAGCCGATGAACTGTCAGAGGAGAAGTATATCAGTATTGCCGCACATGGGTTCAAATCGCGTAATGTGCCGGGGAGAATTCTCAGTTCTTTTGTACATGTGGCATGTTGGAAGTGTGTACTCTGGCGGGTACTGTATTTGATTGTGCCATGTCGGATACGGTCGACCAATCTTGATTGATCTATTTGCGGCTTCACTGGCGTAGTGAGCTTCGATTTGCTGAGCGATATATTCGTTCAGCTTTGCTTTTAGGAATCATTTCCTCCTCGGCCATTGATGAGCATTGCAGAGGATTTGAAATGTCATCCTTATCTTTAAGACCGACTACCGGCAATTCATCTGCCAGTGGTTCCGATTGAACCATCATTCCAGCCATATTCTGAATCAGAAGGGCTATCCGGTTCATTTTAGTGGACATTTCTGCCGCTTCTGCATCTCCCTTTTTCAGAGCGCGCTTTAGGAAATCAATATCCGACTCCTTCTCTATTCTTTCTCCAGGTGCATCTTCAGGATTTGCCTTAGACGATGGATTAGCGAGTGGTGCCGCCTGAGCAAGCATCTCCTGCAGCTTTTCACGTCGCAGTTGAACTTTTGTTAAGGACCGAGTTTGAGGTCGGTGACTGGTAGAAGCTCGAACTTCGTCTTTGGAATTCACCACTATGTGAACTACCATGCCCCCAGGCTTGGGGTGTTTGGAGTTTTGGCTTTTGGAGTTTGCTTCGGGCACTTGAGTTTTATTGGGCCTCTCTTTTTTTGTGAAAAGCCGCTTTGGTTTTGGGAAGAACCACTGTATCAGGATCCGTCTTGGGGTGAGTCCCCTTCTCCTGCTTCCACACCTTATATATAGATGAGGAAAGTTGTCTCAGGGAGCGAAATGGTTTCTGCTCTCGTGGGATCTCCATGGGCTGCGGAGACTTCTTCAATATTGCGGTAGGAGAACTTTGTCTAACCCTTCACAACAATTTGAAGCTGTTCCCAGTTGGAACAACAACATTCACCACTGGGGTTGAAACAGGACCATACGGAGAACTGCTCCCAGCTCATTTTGTATGACGCTGATATCGACGTCGACCGTTTCTTACGGCCGGGATTTGATTAGCTTCAGGATTTTGTCGAGCCCGCCCCTTGTTTCCTTTGAGAGCTTGAATATTCTTCCCCCTGCGTCGACCTTGGTCCTTGGCATGTGCCAGTTGTTTGAGGACGGATTCCGTCGGCAAAGCTGCTGCTTGGGAAGCCCGCTTGTGGAAGACAGACTTCCTCTGGGCTTCCTCCATCGGCGTTGAGGCACCGAGGGTAGGAGATGGGAGCATCGACCCAAAGAGAAGCCCGTTGATTACTTGAAGAGCCGGATTGCAGAGATTTGAGCCTGCAAGTGGCCTGTACTTGACTCCACCAGATATGACAGAGCCTGAGTTGCTAAGGTGGGAACAAACGCCATTCTTCATAGAGACGAAGCGCCGACTTCAGTATCCCCTCCCCTAAGGGCAACCACAAACATACACACCACGATTATCTGATCGCGGGAAAAATACGACACACGAAGTGTGGAGTGGAAAGAGGAAAAGGTCCTACCGGGCGTGCCGGAATCTGTTTCCCGCCGAAAGACGCGACCGGGACGTTGGGACGTCAGGCCTGAATTTTGGGGGCAGATGCTATTTGGTTTTATCCGTCCACCTCTCCGAAGATGACAAGTTGATTTATGGCACCGCATATCGGAGGTTTAGACGGATGCGGCCGATGTAGCAAACTTCGTCAGATTCCCTCTCGTTTGAGGGGTTTTTTTATTGTGGGGACGCTCTTCCCTGCAGGCGCAAGCCCCTGCAGTTAATTACGCTACCACATCGCGGTAACCACTTTCTCCTTCTCCAGATGGTCACTTCGTGTCGTGTGTGTTTCTTTTATTTTTGCTCCAACCGGGATTTCTCATGAAAAATTGCCCGTGGATTGTATACGGAGACTAATTTATGTTGTCGCCCGTAGGGCGTGGATTAGTCCAAATCCGTATTTTCTTAGATTTGGGTTTGGGTTGGGTTTAAGAATCGTTAATCTCATTTGAGACTAAGATCAATATAAACGTTTGTTGAGGATACGTTAGTCTAATTTTAGACTAAGATCTACTCAACAGGATCATTTAGATCCAACAAAAGAGCATTTGGGCTCTATTGTTTTAGGAACGTTGCGGTCCATAAGTTTAAGGATATCATAGTCCATGGAGTTTTAAGGACATCATAGTCCATATTTAGAGACATCATAGTCTAGTTTAGAGACATCATAGTCTGTAGGGTTTAGTTTAGAGACGTTGCGGTCTATAAGTTTAAGGACATCATAGTCCATGGTATTTTGGCTCCACAGTTTGGAGATGCGCTAAAAGTTATTGGTTATTGGGACCCTCCATCTCTATGAAGACGTTGAAGGATTACAACGACATGTATCAGAGGTATGAAGAGATGTACCCTTGAACCAATATCCCGATTTGGGGAATGGGATGAACATCAGTTTAGATGTTATCTGTTAGGAGAACACTAGTCATCTTTGGGACTAGGATTAGTTTTGGGAGACTTGAACATGGGGGCTCAATTGATTGGTGACAAAAAGGGTCTTGGCTTCGGAAGACTTAGTTAATTTGAACTAAGGTTGATTTCCCTTAATCATCCCATAGTGCTAAGCACCGAATCAGTGTTAAACACTGGACTTTGGAAAGGCATTTATTTCCATTAACCAAACTTTATTACATCCCATGGGAAAGAGTAAAATAAACTAAATAGTTTAATTACATCAGAAAGAAGCAAAGCCCTAAACAGGTGGGCAACAAAGAAAACTAGTTAATCTTCTGACGTCAAGTCTGCATAATCTTCGTTAGTTGGCTCCGCACCTTGATCCTCATCATAAATCTCATTCTCATCTAACGGACATTCCAAATAGAGGGAAAAGGAAATTCCGTCTGCGAGTTATACTCGGGTAGGATTGCCTCATAAGGAAGTAAGAGTATAGAAATGAACAGGTGGATATAAAAGTATGATGTATGCATGCTAATATGAAGTAAATGGGTGTAAAGGTATGAAATGTATAAAATTAAGACATGTTGAAAGAGGTATATGTGAACATAAGTATGTTGTATGAGGTGTATGTTGTATGAAGGTATGTGGTATGAAGTATAAGTGAAGGTAAAAGTTCGCATTAGTTTGTTAAACAAGGGTCCGAATACTCACGATTATTCCGTTGTGGCCACAGAACAACAACTGGGGAAGTGAAATGTACTGTTTCACTTCCCGGGATCATGATCGAGTAGTAGGGGAATTCGAGTTCCGCATCTCCTTGCCTAATCAAACTACCCATCCCCGTTATTCGATGTAAAGGTTTTGACGAATTAGAGTTAGTGCGTATATATCTAGGTATGGAATTTCCACATTGTATGCCATCCACATACTGGATCATTTACCCTCAAGTAGGATTAGTATTCGCCCGACTATCGGGTTAGTAGTCGTCCACACATTAGACCATTCACCCCCAAAGTAGGCTTAGTATTCGTCCGAATATCGGGTTAGTAGTTGTCTACACATTGGACTGTTCAACTTGCCTGCAAGGATCCTCATATATAATGTAAATCCCCAGTTCCGAATAAAAATTTTCCGTATTTTTCCAGAATTTAATCCAAATTTATTTCATTTTATATACTTTATTATTATTTAAATTAATTCCCTAAACTCTAACCTAAACAAATTCCCAAACCCAAATCCTATTTCTACCCACGCCCGACCCAACCAGGACCCGACCCGCTTTCATCCTTCTTCCTCACTCCCTCGTTTCTTTTCCCGCCACTTCCCTCGCGCAACCCACGTCGTCCCGCTTTCCACGCCCACGATGAGCGCTTCCCACGCCCACTCCTCGCGCCCGCGCCGCGAGACTCGCGCCCGCGCCGCGAGACTCGCGCCCAACGGCTCTTCCCCCTTGACTCCTCCCTTCTCGCACCGCCATCTCAAGATCCGCCCACGACCTCGCTTCCTCCAACGGCTCTCCCTCCCCACGACGACCGAGCTCCCCCTTCTTTTCCCCTTGCTTTTATTCTTCCTCGTTTTCATTTTCTCACCGAACTCCCCTGCTCACTCTCCTCTGCCTTCCTCCAACACCGAGCCAACAGCACCCACGCACCCCAACCCAAACTCCCCAGCTCCGACCACCGCCGCGAGCTCCCCAACATTCCCTCTCCTCTTTCCCAACACCTCAACCGCCAACCCATCTCGCCGGCCATCGCTCGCTGCACCCAACACCACCGGAGCACCCATCACAGCAGCTCACCTCCCCTTCACCTAGCCAGGCTACCAAGACTCCCTGCAACCACCGAGCTTCCCCACTGCATCACCACCATCGCCGTCGCTACCACCTGAGTCGTCGGCAAGCCTCGCCGTCGACCTCACCTTTACCACACCACCAATAACTCCCCACTCGCTTCTTCTCTCAAGCCGAACCCTAGTCGCCATCACCGTCGACCATCTCCTGAGCCGCCTGAGCTCACCGCCTACAGCCCCCGAGCTCTCCCGTGACCTGCTCACCCTTCCCCTATCCACCAATCCCAAGCCAGTACTGCCGAGCTCGCTGCGTCGCCGCCATACGCATTGCCCGAGCTCACTGGTGTAGCTGTCGTGTTCGTGCCGTGATCGTGTCCGTGTCGCGCCATCCCTTATCGTCGTCGTGGTCATCTCAGGCAAGTGAGGCCCCTTTCACTTGTTCAATTCATGCTACGTAATTGTGTAGTTAGAAATAGTAGTTTAACGGTTTAAATGGGTATAATATATGATGCTTGTATGACAAAATAGATAGCATCCTCGTACACGTACCGAGTGCTCGATGCGTTCACCCTATTAAAATCCTCAAGTTTCATTATTAAAAGTTCCGATTGATGTTAACGAGTGACATTTAAGACATCGGCATCAAATCGTTAAGGTACCGAATGTAAAATGAAAACCCTATTGGTTACGTCAAATCTGAAAATCAACGTACATACCACGTTGTAAAATTTGTAGTTATTTGAATATAATTCCAATCATGATGCTCCAGGGCTCTTATCGAACCTAACGAGATGGAATATAACCCTATATAATTATTTTTGGAATAATGCAATCCCATGACCCTGAAAAATGATGAGGAACGAAATTCTGGACTGCAGTCCGGGGTAGCAATCTATGGGGGAAACTGAATTCTAACCACCTGTACACACCTGATTAAAACTTAAAATGTGCTGAGCCCCATATGGTAGCGTAGATAACTTAATTATCTAACACCTGAAATCGGTCCCGTGCATTTTTACGGTCGTTTGGTATTTAAATTGTATTTTAGAATGTCAGTGCGTTCTGCAGTTTCTGCAGAAATGTTCATTACATTGTCACATTAATCTGGACATAACTTCTGATGTAGAGGTGCGATTGATAATCCATATGGTGCATTGGAAACTTAACTGGCAGAACAAAATTTTATTCAACTAGGGAAATAGATGAATCTGAACACAATTACTGGTAAAATGCGCGCGAAGTTGGGCTTCCAGTTCTGGAACTGGAATCCCAGAAATCAATCGCTGCCTTCAAACGATGATAATTCTCTAACCTGAACTCCGATTGACCTGAAATAAATTTTTATGTTTAGATAATCCAGTGTTCTTCATACTCCCATTATATTGTTTTGGTAAATTCTAAGCGTATGATTTACCGTGAATTTTGCAAGTTATATGGCATTAGTCGATATAGTATAATGAATACCTGATCAGTGCATTTCTGCATATTTTTCATGCTTGAGTTATACCTGCCGCATAATGATCATTTGCATTGTCGATATATTAATGATTAGTGATTGGGTTGTGGCAAATACGACAGTGATATTGATAAGTGGAAAAAAAAGTGATTGAAAACGACAGTGATACGTATTGTCCACAACCTATCTAATTCATGAATACATACCATATGCTTGGAAATGGGGAAATCAAAGTGGAATTGAACTCGTATTTAGTGAGGTACAGTGATTTAGAGGATGATCATTTACTATCAGTGATATATATATATATATATATATATATATATACACACACACACACACTTTAGGTCGTGGGCCTAGCGGCACGGCTGACAGGGTTATGTCCCGGGCACAGTGGACCGTAGTCTCGGGCATACACGAGTCCCTTATTAAACACGAGTATCCTCTCCACCAATTGATTTCATGGACTTAATGACCGTTAAGTAGAAGGGATGATGTTTCATACACTGGTGTTGTCAACCCCAATCAGAGCAAAGCTCTATTTGAATTTCAAAAATTCAAAAATTGAAGCAACGCTTCAAATTCCTTGCGCTGCGCGCAGCGCGCCACGTGTCAAAAGCTGACACGCCAGCGCTGCGCCCAAGACAGCGCACCCAATCAGAGCAAGGCTCTATTTAAAATAAAAATAAAGGAAGCAACGCTTCAGAGGATTTGCGCTCTGCGCTGCGCGACACGTGTCAGCGCAGTTGCGCTAGTGCAGTTGCGCCGCGCTCTGCGCTGCGCGACACGTGTCAGCGCAGTTGTGCTGCACTCTGCGCTGCACGACACGTGTCAAGCGCAGATGCGCTTGCGCCAACTCTGCCAGCACTAAATCAGAACAACAAAATTCTGGAAAGATCTTTCCAATCTTATTAAAATAATAAGATTATCTTCTGTAAAACAGAGCCCTTGGATCAAAGATCCGACGGTGGGGAAATATCCCCAGATCAATCAGAGAAAGATCTCTATAACCAACGTAACAAATCAATTGGCACTATATAAAGGCCCCTCGACTCCAAATCTAAAGGACATTGACATCAAGATAGAGAGCTACAGAGCTCTTAAAAAGAAAACTTTGAGAAGAAACTCAGAGAGATAAAAAAAAAGGTAAAAACCTTTGGAAAAAGAAGAATTTCTTCTAAAAAGATCAATGATCTAAGAACAAGATCAAGATCTTTAATAAAAAAAATATTAATAAAAAAAAAGTAATTTACTTCTTTACTAGATCTTTTGATCTATAAAAAGGCATTACCTTTTGATGAACCACTGGTTCTTAAAAACTTGAGGTAGAACCTCTTTGGAATCAAAAAGATTCTGTTCTTTGATCTAAAATAGATCAAGATGCGCTCTGCACTTTTTTAACAGTGTCCTGCACTACTAATTTGAGCCACTGCGCTCTTGGGTTGGCGCAAGTCACCAGAACACGCCACGTGTCAACCCCAGAATAATCTGCGCCTTGTGCTTTTAAACAATGAGCACTGCGCTCTTGAATTGGCGCAAGTCATCAGAGCACGCTACGTGTCAGCAGCGCGCTAGCGCAGCGCACTGTGCTAACAGATTTGCGCTCACCAGAGCGTGACACGTGTCACCCCCACATGAATTTGCGCCTTGCGCTCCTCAATTGGCGCAAAGCGCCTGACAAGCCACGTGGGGCACTGTCAGAACAATAAATACTCTGCATTATTAAAGAAGGGACAGAGCCCAATTAAAAGGCCTAAGAGGCCTAATAAAAATGCAATGCATTATTAAAAAGGGGCAGAGCCCAAATAAAGGTCTAACAGACCAATTTAGATGCTGCGCATCATTTAAAAAAGGGCAGAGCCCAATTAAAAGGTCCAACAGACTAAAACAAATGCTGTGCATCATTTAAAAAGGCCAGAGCCCAATCAAAGGCCTAACAGGCCAAATGTGAATAAATGTTAGACATTTTCTAACTGGACTTAACCCAATTCTGGCCATAAGTCCTTAAATTAAATTGAACTGAGCACAACTGCTCTCTCAAGTCAATTTACACCCGGTTCAAGGGTACATCTCTGAACTCCTCTGATATTTGTCGTTGTAATCCTTCAACGTCGTCAGAGAGGTGACGGGTCCCGACAACCACACACAATACGGACTGTGGGGTCCTTAAACTCATGGACTAATGCGTCCTTAAACTCATGGACTAATGCGTCCTTAAACCAATATCCGTCCTAAAATGGGAATGATGGACTACCATGTCCCTAAACGGGCAATACGGACTTTGGGGTCCTTAAACTCATGGACTAATGCGTCCTTAAACCAATATCCGTCCCAAAATGGGAATGATGGACCACCATGTCCCTAAACTGGTAATACGGACTGTGGGGTCCTTAAACTCATGGACTTATGCGTCCTTAAACCAATATCCGTCCCCAAAATGGGAATGGTGGACCACCATGTCCTTAAACTGGTAATACGGACTGTGGGGTCCTTAAACTCATGGACTAATGCGTCCTTAAACCAATACTCGTCCCCAAAATGGGAATGTTAGACCACCATGTCCCTAAACTGGCAATGGACCACTATGTCCCTAAACTGGAACAATAGAGCCCCCAAATGCTCTTTTGTCGGATCCAAACGATCCCGTTAAGTTGATCTTAGTCTCAAATTGGACTAACGTATCCTTAACAAACGTTTAAGTTGATCTTAGCCTCAAATATGGCTAACGTATCCTTAAACCAAAACCCCAAACCCAAATCTAAGAAAATACGGATTTGGACTAATCCACGTCCTACGGGCGGCGACATAAATTAGTCTCCGTATACAATCCACGGGCAACCACAAACAAAACAAACACCCACGACACGAAGTGAAATTCTGGAGAAGGAGAAAGTTGTTACTGCGATGCGGTAGCGTAATTAACTGCAGGGGCTTGCGCCTACAGGGAAGAGCGTCCCCACAATCAAAAAACCCCTCAAGCGAGGGGGAATCTGACGAAGTGTGCTACATCGGCCACATCCGTCTAAACCTCCGATACACGGTGCCATAAATCAACTTGGCATCTTCGGAGAGGTGGACGGATAAAACCAAATAGCATCTGCCCCGAATCTCAGGCAAGACGTCTCTCAGTCGTCGCGCCGTCTTTCAGAGGGGAACAGATTCCGGCACGCCCGTTGGGACATTTTCCTCTTTCCACTCCACACTTCGTGTGTCGTATTCGCGAACGAATCGCGGTTTGTTAATGGTTGCCCTTGGGTTTCAAGTTACTAAGATTTGGTCTCCTGCTTGGCGCAGAAATCAAACAGCAATAGCGTCCAACTGCTCCAACTGCAAATGCAACTGACGCTCCGCCTCACCTGGAGGTGTAGCCTATGGGCCTCAAGCGGCCTCCCTCTTCGCTATGCCGGTGGAACAAGTGACTCAGGCTACCACCGGTCTGTTTTTCGGGACCATGCTCCCGCCAGCGAGCTTCACCATCCCAGTGCCCGTACCGGAAGCTTCAAAGAAGTCGGTCTTCGATCGACTTACTACTACCATGACCCCTCTCAACGGGTCGTCCAATTCCAACTCCTCGGTCTTCACCAGGCTGAGCTCGAGCTTCAAAGGGCCTACCAAGAAGCCCATAATGCCTGAAGTGGCCATCCCAAAGAAGATAGCTGCTCCTGAAGTCGTCAAGGCGACTTCTCCTCCCAGAGGGTCGGTCTTTGCGAGACTGACTGCTCCCGTTCCCGCTCCCGCTCAGAAATCTATTTTTGACCGGTTGGACGTAGCTTCTCAACGAACGTCAGTCTTCAAGAGGCTGACACCGGCAGCAGCCCCTCCCCAGAACAGGGGGAAAGACAAAGCCGTCGCTGAACCAATCCCAACAACCCGTAACACCCGACGTCGCCACTGGCGCCGGATAAGGAAGGCTGGGGGCAACTCCCCCTCGGGGCTAACTCCACCAGCCCCAACGGTGGAAATTGGTGTTGCTATTCCAACTGGGAACAGCTTTGAGCTGCTGAACAGGGTACGCAGGAATTCACCAACTGCTGTGCTCAAAAGGTCTCCTCCACCGGTAGAGACCGTCGTAGAAACAAAGCCGGAGCAGTCTCCTCAACGGCTGTCTTCCAAAATCTACAAGACTTGGCGACGAGTCCGAGAATCGGTGATTGATCCGAGTTTCTCCCATCAGCGTAAGATGTTGAAATCCCGACAGGATGAAGGCCGCCCTGTTAAGCAACGGAAGACGACGGCCACTTGGGTGCCCAAAGCAACGGCCCCCTCAACTTCGACGGCCCACAAGAGAAGATGGCCAGAGAAAGTCCCCACGCCTGCGGCAAATGTCAAAGGCGGTGAGCCTAAACGCCCTAAGTCCGGGGGCATTATGGTACACACCGTCTACATGGCGTCCGGGAAAGAAGACAGCCGTATATCCACAGGTCACAGATCGCTTACGCGATCGGTGACTAAAGCTCAGGAGCAGCAGCAGAAGCTCCAAGAAATGATGACTGTGATGGCCGCACTCACAGGGCCGAAAGAAAGCCCAGAAGCATCCTCGGATCAGCGCCAGGAGCAAGAAACCGACGCCGAATTCCTTCGCAGGATACTGGAAAAGAAGGATAAAGAGGCTGCGGAACAAGCAGCCAATATAAAATGAATGACCCTTCTGTTCCAGGACATGGTGGGTATGATGATCCAGCAGGATCCTCCTGCTGAAGATCCTCCGATTGTCCTTGAAGATGACAGAGGAGAAACGTTGAATCCACCGCCGGCTCTTTCAACGGCCAAGGAGGAGACAATTTCCAAAGCTGCCCTGGATGAATATATAGCTCAGCAGATACGGGTTCACCAGGCAACTGAGGCAGCCGGTCAAGTTGTCAAAACGGGGCGACCATATCCGAGCTGGTATGATCAGATCAAATACTCGCCGGGCTACACGATCCCAAAATTCCATGTCTACAAGGGGACAGGCAATCCCCATCAACATGTTGCCCAGTTCAGGGCTCTTTGTGGCAATACCGGCGGCGATGATAAACTGTTGCTTCACCAGTTCGTCGGCAGCTTGTCAGAGACGACGTTTGAATGGTACTCCGAGCTTCCGAACGACTCTGTCAAAACTTTCGCTGAGATGAAGTTGCTTTTTACGCAGCGGTTCGCGAGCGCCAGCGAACGTACCCCAATCACAGCTTTGATCAACGCAAGAGTAAAGCCGGGCGAAACTTGGGTTCAATATGCAATCCGATGGCGGAACTTGTGGTCGAAGTGCGAACAGCGCATCGAGGAAGCGCCAGCGGTGGGCATGTTCGTAGGTACCTTAGATCCTCATGCAACTATTTCACAGTTCATGATGTTCTTTAAACCAACCACGTTCCGGGCCTTGATCGATAAGTTGGCCCAGATGGATCAGATGGGTCACAGACCGTCTCCTCCAAAGCCGGACTCTCGAAATGAGAAGGGGAAAGGGAAAGCGATCGTCGTCGCCAATGCTCAACAACAGCCGAGCAACTTGAAGCCGGTTGTCCGTCAAAACAATATGCGTCCACGCGTATCCCTCGAGGAGAGGCTAGGACGTCCTTACTCGTTTCCTCAAGATAAAACGAGAAGACTGTTCGAGCTAGCACTGCGCAACAGGCTCATCAATCTGCCAGATTCAAGGCGTCCGTTGCAGCCAGATGACGTCAATGATCCCAATTACTGCCCTTACCACCGAGTATTAGGTCATCTGATCGAAGATTGCTACGTCTTCAAAAACTGGATTGAAGATCAATATCAGCAAGGCAAGTTCGCGTTATCCGAAAGATGGAAGGTGAACCCGCCGCAACCTCATACCCCTAAAAAGGTGAATACGCCGGGGGCAACGTGCTCCCTTGTTGAAGAAGCTCCGTGGCAAGTTGTGCTATCTGCCAAGACTAAAAGGATGCTGAATGATCTTAAGACGTGCCCGGCGATCAGGTGGAAGAACCCGCTAGAACCCCAGATCATCGAAGGGATGCTGAAGCCGCGCCCAACTTCAAAGATCGGCGGTGATGGCCCAAGCACTTGTACCCAGCCGTCGAAATCTTCAAAGAAGAAGAAGAAAATATCCAAAAAGCCCGTGAAACCTGGCGACAAGCGCACGGACTTACAGAAACAGATTGACGCGTTAGAGGAGTATAATCAGAAGGCACGGACTCCCATCACGCTTCAAGAGTTCCTCAGCCACGTCTTTCAGGAGGAAGATGATGGAGAAAGCTCGTCGGATGAATCTGAGGGTTACGTAGCACGTTGTCATATGATCTCCCACTCGTTTACAGACGATGAGAAAACTCCTTACACTGAGAAACTGGGGGCAGATCCTAAACCGGAACTTCTGGGGCCATCAGATGAAATAATTGATGCATTCCTCAACGAAGCTCTTTTGAAAAGTAAAGCTGATCAGGAACGTGAGACGGTCGTATTTGAAAGGGCCAAGCGCCGGCGACTAGACGAAAGAGTTGAGACACTTCCGTCAAATCAAAAGACATCCATTGCAGATAAAAACAAATTCAAGACGAGGAAAAGGTTTGCTAAAGCCATATCAATAGGGATGAAGCTGCCACCCTCTGAAGGAAACATTGCCGGCAAAACAAAAATGCACCCTTCCTACTGCTTATATCATCGAAAGATTTCGCACCCCACCGAAGAGTGCAAAGCTTTCAATAGATGGTGGCAGGGGTATGTCGCTCACCGGCAACATTTTAAGCGGGAGAAGCGCAAAACTCGTCGGGAGCGGAAAAGTACGACTGAGGAGCTTAGGAGAACTACCGGCGATTGTCGCATGGTTAACGTCGGGGAAGCGCAAATTCTCACATTCGGGAGCGACTCTGACGAGGAAATGGCTCTTAGCCTTCTCTTTAAAGAGTCCACCTCGGGAAAAAAGGAAGAGCCGAAGGCCTGCGAAAATATCCGGCTGCGTAATCGTACGCTACCCGAAAAGAATCTCGGACCCTCAAATAAAAAAGATAAAGGAAAAGAAAATGTCTAGAGGATATCGCCCTGGATGACCAAGTCATGGAAGAGCTAACCGCCAAAGACCCGCCTAAGAAAAATAAGGTGGACTACAACGTTCTGGCACACTTGAGGAAATTACCCTCGCAACTCAGTATTCTCGATGCCCTCTTACTATCAAAAGTGGCAAGAGAATCATTGATCAAAGCGCTACAGGAGCCAGAGCAATTCCAAGCTTTCCTCGCCGAAGAAAAGATGAAGGACGAGCTGGAAGAAGTGCACACAGCCGATGTCACTTTCGGCGATGAAGACCTCCTCCTTGGGACATGCGAACACAATCGGCCCCTCTATGTCTCAGGGTACTGCCACGATATAAAGATAGGTAAAATCTTGGTTGACAATGGGTCTTCCGTCAATCTCCTCAATGTACGGGTCTTGAAAGAAATCTGCATGAGCGTCCAGCACTTCGCTCGGGATAAGATCACCATCTCCCGGTTCGACTCTCAATCGTCACGGACTCTCGGGTCTGTGATACTAACGTTGCGCTTTGGGCTACTCGTCACGGACATTAAATTTCACGTCATAGACGCCAAGACATGCTATAATGCTTTGCTCGGCCGACCCTGGTTACACGAGTACAACATCATCCCTTCTACACAGCATCAGTGTATGAAATATTTTAAGGATGGTCTCGAGTATACCGTAACAGGAGAGCTGAACCCATTCTCCATGAACGAATTTCGCAAATATGAAGATGCAAAATACTTCTTACCGAATTTTAAGGACACAGAAAGATGTCACAAGCCGGAGAACAAAGCTATCACCACAATTCCGGTCTTCGGGAGCGATACCGAGGAGGACGAAGAGATGGTTTATTCGGGTCCACCCCAACACATCAAGCCAGGACCATCCGCTCCCATGTTGATCTTTGGCAGTGACTCGGAAGATGAGGTCCATGCTATATTTTCTGCTCGGCCTTCAATACGAACATTCGCTGACGAAGAGAAAAGTCTGCAAGTCGCCATGGTTCCGCCCAAATATCATAAAGAACTGGACGCGCTTGACACCTATAGTGTGGAAGAGCTGCAAACGTTCTATGTCCCTCCCAGGCGAGAAGGCGAAAAGGCGATTCTATTCTACCGCTCCGAGGAAACCAAAGTGGAGAAAGAAATCTGGCACGGTGCAGATCCTGCGCTTGACAGGCTTCAGCCCATCCGTCTGCCTAGATATTATACAGAGGGCTTGAAAAAGCTATTGAAGCGCCAAGGGATACCCTTCAAACAGACCGCTCGAAGAGCTAAGTTCTATGACAGGGTCTAGAACGTTCCCGGAACTCAGCACAAATTGCCCAATGGGAGAATGGAAGCAATCGGGCTTGGATATGTTCGGTCCAAGAAACGGGAGCTACTCCGCGACTGCTATATTGTACATGACTTCAATGAAGAGGGAGATGCTCAATGGGAAGATGCTAACCCTGAAAAAGTCCCCAACGTAAAAATGCACAGTCCGTCGTTCGAAGAACAAATGGACAAGCTTATAAGGCAAGCTGGTCAAAAAGTCCGAGGCGACCACAACCGCGAGATGGCCCTCTATGAGAAAGCCAGGACGCAACGCCTCCTCCAACAGGCTGTGAAAGATGAAAATGTCACTCCCTGTCAACCTGTTGCAAAAAAGGCTCGACGCAGAGGCAGAAACAAGTCGAAAAGCGGAAAAGGCATTCAACAGCGACAAAGCGGGAACAAGAAGTCACGCAGTCGGGAATCGAACGGTCCGGATTTGTCCCTTATGAAAAAGATGAGTCGAGCATACTCTTTTCCTCGAGGCAAGACAAAGAAGATACTTGACCTAGCTATAAAACATCAAATGATTGCGCTTCCGGAGTCCAAGCACCCCGAACAAGCAGGCGAAGTCTCACACCCGAACCATTGCTCTTATCACAGGGTAATAGGACACCCTCTCGAAGATTGCTTCACCTTCAAGAATTGGGTCGAAGATCAGTATCAGCTCGGCAAGTTCGCTCTATCTGACAGCTGGAGGGTAACGCCGCCATAGAAGCATGAACCCAAAGTCACGAGAGCAGAACCAGATCCACATCGGTCTTGGAAGCGAGCTCGTACTTGTCATATGATAACAATATCAAAAGAAGAGCCCGAGAATATGGATGATCTTCCCTGGTGCTTTGAAAACAGCAATGATGAGGTAATCTCAGAATTCCCATCAGCACCGAAAGAGCTGGAAGATGGAATACACGCCACTGCGGATAACCTCAAGAAAATTGAGTTGGGGACGGCGAACGACCCGCGACCGACATTCGTTAGTGAGCTGCTATCTGAAGAAAGGGTGGCTTCATTAAAAGACGTGCTTATGCAGTATAAAGATTGCTTCGCATGGAATTATTCCGAGATGACAGGACTGGATCCAGAAATTGCCGTGCATAAATTGGCGATATCCCGAGATGTTAAACCAATCAAACAAGTACCGAGAAGAATGCGGCTCGAGCTTGAGATGAGCATTAACGCCGAAGTCAAGAAGCCGATCGACTCTGGGTTTATCCAGGAAGTTCAGTATCCCGATTGGATCGCCAACATCGTCCCGGTGATGAAGAAAAATGGGACGGTGCGCATATGTGTAGATTTTCGGGATCTCAATAAAGCCTGCCCGAAGGACGATTTCCCAGTGCCAGTCACCGAGCTGATGATAGATAACACGTCCACTCACGAGGTTTTCTCCTTCATGGACGGCTCATCAGGATATAATCAGATAAAGATGCATCCCGAAGACCAGAAGCACACCGCTTTCCGGACCCCTTTGGGAATATTCTGCTACAGGGTGATGCCCTTCGGTCTAAAGAACGCCGGTGCCACCTATCAAAGGGCCATGACAAAGATCTTCGATGACCTTATACATGAAATCGTCGAATGCTATATCGACGACCTCGTGGTTAAGAGCAAATCATACGAGGAGCATTTAGATCATCTGAAGACCGTATTTCAACGCCTTCGACAATACAACTTGAAGATGAACCCTCTCAAATGCGCATTCGGTGTCTCCTCGGGCAAATTCCTGGGATTCATCGTCCAACACCGAGGTATCGAGATAGATCCATCAAAGATCAAGGCGATCATGGAAATGCCTCCGCCAAGGACTCTCAAGCAATTGCGGTCTCTCCAAGGGAAGCTCGCGTATATCCGGCGATTTATAGCCAACCTTTCAGGCAAGTGCCGCCCTTACAGTCACCTGATGAAGAAGGGAACCCCTTTCGTTTGGGACCATAAATGCCAGAGCACACTGGAAGAAATCAAGCAATACCTGCAGAATCCGCTAGTGTTGGCTGCTCCGGTCAAGGGAAAGCCTCTCATCCTTTATACAATAGCCCTTGAAGGTTCCTTAGGCGCATTATGGGCACAAGAGAACGACCAAGGGAAAGAAAGAGCTCTTTATTACTTAAGTCGAGTTCTCCTGGGGGCAGAAAGCAACTACTCCCACATCGAAAAACATTGCCTGGCGTTGATCTTCACGATAACGGAGCTCAGGCATTATGCGTTGGCACATGAAGTCCGTCTCATTTCGAAGGTCGACCCTATCAAATATCTGATGTCGAAGGCCATATTGACAGGGAGACTCGCTAAATGGGCTCTGCTCTTGATGGAGTTCTCGATAACTTATCAACCTCTTAAGGCGGTGAAAGGTCAGGCCATTGCCGACTTCCTCGCTGAACATCCGATACCGGCCGATTCCCCTCTGAATTGCGAGCTGCCAAACGAACATGCGTTTGATGCGATCGACGGTAACGATACCCGATGGGAACTCTATTTTGATGGAGCGTCTTCCATGAAGAAGCGCAAACAAAGCACCCCCATAATCAAATCAGGGGTAGGACTCATCTTCGTAACTCCACAAGGAGGGATAATGCGCTTTGCTTTCTCTTTAACAGAGCCGAGGACAAACAATGAAGCCGATTACGAAGCTTTGATAGCAGGCCTCGAGGTCGCCATCGACATGGGAATTGAAAACCTCCTCATATACAGAGACTCCCAACTGGTCGTTAGTCAAGTAAACGGTGACTACAAAACGTGCAAACCCGAACTGGTGAAGTATGGCGAGAGAGTACAGCAATTGCTGACTCAAATCCCCTCCTATATGCTGGAAAGCATACCGCGTGCAGAAAATAGCAAGGCGGACGCGTTAGCCAAGCTCGCTAAGGAACTGGCCGACGAGAACCTCGATGACGTAAGAATCGTGGTACAAAGCCGTAGGGTGCTTGCCCCAGCAGAAATATCTCCGGAATCATCCGAAGAAAAGGGAGTGACTGAGCAAATGGCTATGCAAATAAAAGACCGGGAAAAGGCTGAGGATTGGAGAGGAGTCTTTATAGACTACTTCAAATCCCGTCAAACACCTGAAGATGCGTCCTCAAAACATCAGCTCACGAAACGAGCTCTGTCTTTCGCCTTCGTCAATGATACTCTGTACAAGAGGTCGTTTGATTCTCTGTGGTTGAGATGCCTGGGACCTGAAGAGGCGAAAAGAGTCGTTCGGGAAGTTCATGACGGACTTTGCGGTTCTCACCAAGCAGGCCCGAAGATGAAGTTGAAGATTAAACGGATGGGCTACTATTGGCCCACGATGATTCAGGACTGCCTCGAATATGCGAAGCAATGCCACTCATGCCAGATTCATGGGGACTTTATCCATCAGCACCCAAATCCTTTACATCCAACAGTGGCCAGCTGGTCGTTCGAAATGTGGGGGACTGATGTAATCGGCCCCATCGAACCAGCATCGTCCAGGGGACATCGATTCATTTTGGCTACGACTGACTACTTCTCCAAATGGGCAGAAGAAGTACCGCTGAGGGAAGTGAAGACGGAGAATATCCTCCATTTCTTCAAGACGCAGGTCATTTATCGGTTTGGAACTCCGAGACGGATCATCTCCAATAATGGGCCAGCCTACAGAAGTCACAAAATCAGTCGTTTCGCGCAACAACACAACATAGACTGGAGATATTCCTCAGTTTATAATCCTCGAGCTAACGGTCTAGCTGAGGCTTTCAACAAGACCTTGACGAAGATCATGAAGAAGACGGTGTCCCGAAATAAGAAGGACTGGCACGAGAGACTGCAAGAGGCTCTCTGGGCGTATCGAACTACGTTCAAGACGGCCACGAACACGACGCCATACGCGTTGGTCTTCTGTACAGAAGCGGTACTCCCCCTCGAAATAGAATTACCCTCTCTACGAGTGGCAGTCCATTATGAGCTAACGGACGAAGAGAATGCTCACCTTCGCCTCGAGGAGCTCGATGCCCTTGATGAAACCCGGTTCCTGGCGCAGCAAAATCTAGAAGCTTATAAAGTAAAGATGACGCGCTCATATGAAAGATTGACCAGGCCGAGGACATTCCGCCAAGGCGAACTCGTGCTAGTGGTCAAAAGACCTATGATCCCCAATCGCGCCGAGCGAAGAAAATTCGAGCCGAACTATGAAGGCCCGTACATCATAGACAAGGTCTACCAGGGTGGAGCTTATCTACTCATGGACATGCATGGAGAAAGACCTTTCAGGCCAATAAACGGTCGCTTCCTGAAGAAATACTACGCTTAATGAGTTACGGCCTAGGTCAATGATAGACGACGACGACTATGTCTGCTCGCTATCTTCCTAAGCCCAAAACTCTATAAGTAGTAGCTGGTTAACGGACCGAAACGTCCTTAAACTAATGACGGACCACTACGTCCTAAAACTAGCCGTTGACCGAGATGTCGATAAACTACGGTGGATTGCAAAATCCCAAAGCCGATACAAAAAATTAAAATAATAATAATAATAATAATAAATAAAAACGGTATGTCCATAAGCAAGATCGGCACGGATGAAAACCCGAAAGGGCTCCATGAGTAAAAACAGCAGGGCTACCGGCGAGTGTTTGTGAAAACCCGAAAGGGCGCAACCTCGTTAAAAGACACTTATAGGGTCCTCTCGACCTTGTAAGGAGAAACCACCCGCGTGAGATCTTTACGACTCACAGGGAAGCAACACACTTAGGGATCCTCACGATTCCTAAGGAGAAATTACACTTGCGAGATCCTCACGACTCGTAAGGAGAATTCTCTTATGGGACCCTCACGGCTCATAAGATTTGAATGTCTTAAGTTACAGAGACCTGAACCTGTTCTTAAGCAACCCCCACAACCTCCGATACTGCCCTACAAGCGGCTCATACTGACCCTTGTATACAATCCACGGGCGCGAATAAACATTTCCCTAACAAATTCCCACCTGTGACTAGGGATATGTCCATATGGTGAGCAACCCTTATAAGTCCTCTCGACTTATAAGGAGAAAACCCTTTTGTAGGATCCTTACGACTTACACGGGAACATGCACCTAGGAATCCTCACGATTCCTAAGGAGAAAATACACTTACGAGATCCTCACGACTTGTAGGGAGAAATACCTTTATGAGACCCTTACGGCTCATGAAGTCAAAAGCCTTAGTTGACAGGATCCTAACCCTGTTTACTGAGCCACCTTTGTTCCACATCGACAGAGGAAAATGATGATTCGCTCCTGGCAATATCCCAGTTGTTGCGGCGCTGATGCCGAAATCGGTGTCTAATCCCAAGCTTGCGGTGAAAAGGTAGCAAGCCACACATGCATATGAAATAGCCGAAATGATGGGGCAACTTGCAACAAAATCAGCAAGTAAAAATATATGCATACAAAATAGCCGAAATGATTGAGCAACTCGCAATAAAAAGAAGCGAGTAAAAATAAAATAAATAGCCGAAATGATTGGGCAACTCGCAATAAAAAGCAGCGAGTAAAAATAAAATAAAAAGCTGAAATGATTGGGCACCGCGAAAAATAACCGAAATAATTGGGCAATCGCGACCTTCGCGATATAAAAGCTGAAATGATAGAGTATTGCAGAAAGAAATAAAATAAAAATAAATATATAATGAAATTTATGCTCTACAAGCGATATCATAACAATCCCTGTATACAATCCAGGGGCGCAAACACGAAAGGAAACATATCTTCCCTCCCCATTCTCCATCAGAAAACGGAGCCAGGTCTTGACGGAAACTCATATAAAGCCCGAAAGACAATCGGAGATCATCTCACCTCAGCGTGGAGTGATCACCACTTCGACGTTCGTCTCTACACAACAGACGAAATGTCACTACAGCGTCCCTCCTCCAACAGGATTCGGACACATCACAGCAAGCGAAGAGAAGGCCAAATTCCTAGCTTCAGGGTCTTGATGGTAACTCATATAAAACCTGAAGGACCACCAGAGATCATCTCAACCCCGGGGAAATCAGTGTCCCTGGAAAATACCTCGATTCAGGGAAATTAGCGTCCTTGACGAGAGCACCTCGATACGCGTCGACCCGCAGAGAAACCAGTGTCTTTGCAGGAATACCTCGATTCGTTTCAACTCCGAGGAAATCAGTGTCCTTGGCAAATACCTCGATTCAGGGAAATTAGCATCCTTGATGAGAACATCTTGATTCGCGTCGACCCGCAGAGAAATCAGTGTCTTTGCAGGAATACCTCGATTCGTTTCAACGCCGAGGAAATCAGTGTCCTTGGCAAATACCTCGATTCAAGGAAATTAGCGTCCTTGATGAGAACATCTTGATTCGCGTCGACCAGCAGAGAAATCAGTCTCTTTGCAGGAATACCTCGATTAGTTTCAACCCCAGGGAAATCAGCGTCCTTGGCAAATACCTCGATTCAGGGAAATTAGCGTCCTTGATGAAAGCATCTTGATTCGCGTCGACCCGCAGAGAAACTAGTGTCTTTGCAGGAATACCTCGATTCGTTTCAACTCCGAGGAAATCAGTGTCCTTGGCAAAATACCTCGATTCAGGGAAATTAGCGTCCTTGATGAAAGCATCTTGATTCGCGTTGACCCGCAGAGAAACCAGTGTCTTTGCAGGAATACCTCGATTCGTTTCAACTCCGAGGAAATCAGTGTCCTTGGCAAAATACCTCGATTCAGGGAAATTAGCGTCCTTGATGAGAGCATCTTGATTCGCGTCGACCCGCAGAGAAACCAGTGTCTTTGGAGGAATACCTCGATTCGTTTCAACCCTAGGGAAATCAGTGTCCTTGGCAAATATCTCGATTCAGGGAAATTAGCATCCTTGACGAGAGCACCTCGATTCGCATCAACCCGCAGAGAAATCAGTGTCTTTGCAGGAATGCCTCGATTCGTTTCAACCCCAGGGAAATCAGCGTCCTTGGTAAGAACATCTCGATTCATCTCGACTCGTGAGGAAATTAGTGTCTTCGCGGGAACTTCTCGATTCGTCTCGACTTCCGAGATAAAGCCTTAGGCAGCGGGGATTAAAAAACCTGTTTCCTAAGCACTGGGACCCTGTAAGTTGGTCCAAAACGGTCTCTTGCATACTATCCACGGGTCACACTCTCCAAAGTCGAATCTCGACAAGGAGGGAAACAACCGCTTACGAGTCCTCTCGACTCGTAAGAGAGAAAATTCTCTTATAAGATCCTTACGACTTATAAGAGAAAACGCACTTAGGAATCCTCACGATTCCTAAGGAGAAATACACCTATGAGATCCTCTCGATCCGTAGGGAGAAAAGTCTTTGTGAGACCCTCACGGCTCATAAAGTTGAAAAGTCTTAGGCAGCAGATCTGAACCTGCCTCCTAAGCTATCATTACCTCTTGAAGAAGCCAAGACAGGATGCTCGCTCTATCATCTGTCAACCATGTTTACTAAGGTAGCATGCTGATAATAAAAGAAAGAAGAAAGCGGAGCAATGACACAAGACATTATGAAGAGTGTATATCTTTTATTCATAAATTTGATTGAGTACAAGACACGTGTCAGCGCAGTTGCGCTGCGCTCTGCGCTGCGCGACACGTGTCAAGCGCAGATGCGCTTGCGCCAACTCTGCCAGCACTAAATCAGAACAATAAAATTCTGGAAAGATCTTTCCAATCTTATTAAAACAATAAGATTATCTTCTGTAAAATAGAGCCCTTGGATCAAAGATCCGACGGTGGGGAAATATCCCCAGATCAATCAGAGAAAGATCTCTATAACCAACGTAACAAATCAATTGGCACTATATAAAGACCCCTAGACTCCAAGTCTAAAGGACATTGACATCAAGATAGAGAGATACAGAGCTCTTAAAAATAAAACTTTGAGAAGAAACTCAGAGAGATAAAAAAAAAGGTAAAACCCTTTGGAAAAAGAAGAATTTCTTCTAAAAAGATCAATGATCTAAGAACAAGATCAAGATCTTTAATAAAAAAAATATTAATAAAAAAAAAGTAATTTACTTCTTTACTAGATCTTTTGATCTATAAAAAAGCATTGCCTTTTGATGAACCACTGGTTCTTAAAAACTTGAGGTAGAACCTCTTTGGAATCAAAAAGATTCTGTTCTTTGATCTAAAATAGATCAAGATGCGCTCTGCGCTTTTTTAACAGTGCCCTGCACTACTAATTTGAGCCACTGCGCTCTTAGGTTGGCGCAAGTCACCAGAACACGCCACGTGTCAACCCCAAAATAATTTGGGCCTTGCGCTTTTAAAAAATGAGCACTGCGCTCTTGAATTGGCGCAAGTCATCAGAGCGCGCCACGTGTCAGCAGCGCGCTGGCGCAGCGCACTGCGCTAACAGACTTGCGCTCACCAGAGCGTGAAACGTGTCACCCCACATGAGTTTGCGCCTTGCGCTCCTCAATTGGCGCAAAGCGCCTGACAAGCCACGTGGGGCACTGTCAGAACAATAAATGCTCTGCATTATTAAAGAAGGGACAGAGCCCAATTAAAAGGCCTAACAGGCCTAATAAAAATGCAATGCATTATTAAAAAGGGGCAGAGCCCAAATAAAGGTCTAACAGACCAATTTAGATGCTGCGCATCATTTAAAAAAAGGCAGAGCTCAATTAAAAGGTCCAACAGACTAAAACAAATGCTGTGCATCATTTAAAAAGGCCAGAGCCCAATCAAAGGCCTAACAGGCCAAATGTGAATAAATGTTAGACATTTTCTAACTGGACTTAACCCAATTCTGGCCATAAGTCCTCAAATTAAATTGAACTGAGCACAACTGCTCTCTCAAGTCAATTTACACCCGGTTCAAGGGTACATCTCTGAACTCCTCTGATATTTGTCGTTGTAATCCTTCAACGTCGTCAGAGAGGTGACGGGTCCCGACAACCACACACAATACGGACTGTGGGGTCCTTAAACTCATGGACTAATGCGTCCTTAAACTCATGGACTAATGCGTCCTTAAACCAATATCCGTCCTAAAATGGGAATGATGAACCACCATGTCCCTAAACTGGCAACACGGACTGTGGGGGTCCTTAAACTCATGGACTAATGCGTCCTTAAACCAATATCCGTCCCAAAATGGGAATGATGGACCACCATGTCCCTAAACTGGTAATACGGACTGTGGGGTTCTTAAACTCATGGACTTATGCGTCCTTAAACCAATATCCATCCCCAAAATGGGAATGGTGGACCACCATGTCCTTAAACTGGTAATACGGACTGTGGGGTCCTTAAACTCATGGACTAATACGTCCTTAAACCAATACTCATCCCCAAAATGGGAATGTTGGACCACCATGTCCCTAAACTGGCAATGGACCACTATGTCCCTAAACTGGAACAATAGAGCCCCCAAATGCTCTTTTGTCGGATCCAAACGATCCCGTTAAGTTGATCTTAGTCTCAAATTGGACTAACGTATCCTTAATAAACGTTTAAGTTGATCTTAGCCTCAAATATGGCTAACGTATCCTTAAACCAAAACCCCAAACCCAAATCTAAGAAAATACGGATTTGGACTAATCCACGTCCTACGGGCGACGACATAAATTAGTCTCCGTATACAATCCACGGGCAACCACAAACAAAACAAACACCCACGACACGAAGTGAAATTCTGGAGAAGGAGAAAGTTGTTACCGCAATGCGGTAGCGTAATTAACTGCAGGGGCTTGCGCCTGCAGGGAAGAGCGTCCCCACAATCAAAAAACCCCTCAAGCGAGGGGGAATCTGACGAAGTCTGCTACATCGGCCGCATCCGTCTAAACCTCCGATACACGGTGCCATAAATCAACTTGGCGTCTTCGGAGAGGTGGACGGATAAAACCAAATAGCATCTGCCCCGAATCTCAGGCAAGACGTCTCTCAGTCGTCGCGCCGTCTTTCAGAGGGGAACAAGTGACATATACATTGCTTAGTTCACCGACATGTTACACATAGTGCACTATTCATATTCAGTTGATGTTATTATATACATGTTCTGCAAATCCATTGTACTCCCCATGTTTATTAATTCTGTACGCCTATTATACATATTTATTGCTATATGTGTCGCCCTGACGACCTGAGTGTGCATGCTCAGAGGACGAAGTGGATCCAGTCCAGGAGCAGGACTTATCCTTTGAGATTGCGGAGATCTAGATTGCACTACAAGCGCTACTTTCTTTGATTTCAGTATTTGTTATTGGTTAGTTGTTTATTCTGTGAAATAAATGTACCTCGAACTTTTTTAAATTGCAATGTAATAAAGTCGTGAACTATGATTTTTCCTTTACTCAAGCACTGTTTATTAACTACCATGTAATGCTAGAAACCGAAGTGTGACTACGGCGGGATTATTCCCTGATCGTAGGAGTATGGCTGGTCTAGTCATCCCTCGTATCCCATATTTTGGAAAGCGGGGCGTGACATATAAGTATTCCATACCTAGGTCCACGCATTCTAATCCTAACCGTATCGTATGTCCTGTATGTCATAAACTTGTAATCAAAAAGTTGATCTCATTTAGTATGACCCTCCACAACTACTCATTTTATCTTGTTATCTTTTTAAATTTGAAAGGTGTTTCATATCATTTTATAGAATGCGTAGTTAATAAAGGATGATAACGTTTAATGATATTTATTGTTTATAAGAAAACCTTGATATTTGGAATATTTATCATTTTGAAACCCATAGTATTTTATTGGTTGGTTTGTTTATTATATTTGGAATAGAAAATAGCCTTTTAATAAAAGGTTAGGGTATTTATATGAAAATTTTCTTTTAATAAAGTTTTAGATAATCTTTTGAAAAATATTGTTATACGGGTTAATGGTCTTTGTTGAAAATAACCTTTTAGTAAAGGTCAGGCTATTTAAATAAAATTATATCTTTTTAGGATGGATTGAGGTATTTTATTGTAATTAATAATTTTATAAAATTATGGTGTTTTAAGTTTAAGGTAACATTTTAGAAAATACGTTCGTGTTGGTAACCGCTGCACATGGGCGACAGGATTTGTGTCCTTTTCAGGGACGATTGCCTATCAATCATTATGTATTTACGGAAAACATTACCCTATTTAATTAGAGTATTTTATTATAGGTGATATTCTACAAGAACAACTCCGCGTTGACAACTGCTGCACATGGACGGCAGGATTTGTGTCCTTTTCAGGGACGATTGTCTAGTAACCACGGGGTGATTCATATAAAATATTCCCCTATTAGGGTATCTTATTAAACTTTAGTTAATAGACTGAGGAAATTATACTAAAAATATTCCTTTCTAAGTGAAAGGTGTTAAGTTGAAACACTATAGCATAATTATTTATATTAGCATTATTCCCTCTTAAAAGGGTAGGGATTTTTAACAAAACTGAGGTAAATTAGTGGATAAGAGTGCAAGTAAAAATATATCGTTTCGGTGTGTCTAAGCATTGTTCCAAACATCTCACATCCTATGAGTATTTTAAATATATACAACATGTTAATAAAATGAGGGTATTTTGTGGAAGTAATCTATTTCGAGATCTTATTGGTAACATGGGTAAGTGGGTGTACAAAAAGGGTGGATTGATGCCCCATGAGTTATAACTTTAAGTATATCATATTCCATGTAGGATGAGGGTGCAATATTCACGCATATATAGGTAATTAATTAAACCATTTTAAGCATGGGGTCAAATTCTTATCATTAAGAGGTACCAAAATAGGCATGCATAAATATTTTAACATCATTTTAATACAAGGTTGGGGATTAAAATTTGAAACTAAGATCATTAAAAGAAGGAAGGTGACAGATGAGTGGAGAAAGGCGGATCCTACCTTTTGTTTGAGTTGGATGCCGATGGGTCGAAAATGTAGGCTCGTACTAAATCCTCAATAGCTCCATGCTTAGATTTTTTCTCGATGCTTGGGTGGAACCACAGCGTCGGCGTCGTCGATACGAAGGCGTGGGTATTTTTTTCAGAATTTTTGGAGTTGTGAGGTGTGAGAAATTAGAGTTTAAAGGTCTCTATTT
Source organism: Agapanthus africanus (assembly GCA_030015575.1). Classification (NCBI taxonomy): domain Eukaryota; kingdom Viridiplantae; phylum Streptophyta; class Magnoliopsida; order Asparagales; family Amaryllidaceae; genus Agapanthus; species Agapanthus africanus. The sequence goes on along the minus strand of CM057342.1, from coordinate 174,067,174 downwards.
ATAGGGTCTTTTCCCTAACAATAAAATCCCAAAATCTGTTAAAAAAATCCCTAAAAATCCACGCCCCAACTGATTGCCCATAATTAGTTGCCGCCGCCTCCTCACATCAGTCGTTGGATCATGATCCAACAGCCTTGGATCCGCCCCGCCTGCGCCATGTGGCCGTGAGGGGATCACACGGTTTCGCGTGGTCCCCCTACCACGTGGGCGCCGCCAGCAATCTTGAGCCGTTGGATCTTGCATCCAACGGTCCAGGTTTAGAGTCGGTTATATATATATATATATATATATATATATATATATATATATATATATATATATATATATATATATATATATATATATTGAAAACTAAACTGTTTATTGTTAAAAAATCGAATATAGTTTAAAAAAATAGTTTAAAATATTGTAAAAATACGGAAAAATCTGAGAAAATTCCAGAAAATATATCTTATTGTTATCTCCAGTTTAAAAAAATGATTTTGGGCTAAAATTAAGTAATATTCCCATATCTATGATTTTTGTTTGTTATCATAATTATTTAAAATCTATTTTATCCTTGAAAATATTTTAATTACGAAATAATTATTTTAATTGATAATACAAATATGTAAATTATTTTAAGGTATTATAAAATTTTATTAAAGCATTTAAAGCCTAGAAAAATATAAATAGATTTTAGAAAATTCCTTTAATCATATTTCAATGCTTTGAAAATTACTAACATTACTAAAAAAATAAAAATATTTTTTTCTATCAACGAAACAGATAAATAATTACTTGATACTAATAATTTAAATAAAAGATATTTCATCAGGTATTAGAAAACACGGTCGTTACAGGGTCACGCGCCTTGCGCACGGGCGCCGACAGCGGGCCACGTGCATGGCGCGCGGGCGCCGGGCGACAGTGGATCACGCGTCCTGCACGTGGGCGCTGGACGTCAGCGGATCATGGGTCCTGCACGTGGATGCTGGGCGCTCGCGGAAAAATGGGCTTTGCCCCTGGACTGGGAGTTAAACTCCTGCAAAAAGGATCTTTTTGTGGAGTTAAACTCCTAAAAGTTCTAGATTTTTGGGGTTTAACTCTATCGAGAATTTGGATCTTGGAGTTGAGCTTCTCAGAGATTGGTTAGGGGTTAAACTCCTAAAGAAGAGTTTGTTGTTCGGAGTTAAACTCCCAAGAGATTTTCGGAGATGATGAAAGGGGACCCATTTCTTTTCCCTTGAGCCCTGGATCTTCTCTTGAGCCTCGGATCTTCCCAAAATGGGATTTTTGGAGATGAGTCTCTTTCTTCTTCCTCTCTGTTGGCTGGATCTTGAAGAAAAGGGGTGAGACTTTAGGAGATTTGATGGGAGATCTAAGCTTCCCTTCAAAGGTTTTATGGTGAAAAACTACTTTTTTTTTGGAAAAGGAAGAGTTAAACTCTCGATTTAATTCAAAAAAAGAACTGGGTTTAAAACCTTGATGAAGGAAAAGGAAGCACAGAACCCTAATTTTTCAAGAGAATGAATTAATATTTACATTTCATAATAATGTTGCCTTATATAGGCTTACAAATTTACATATAGCCCCTTGGGCTTTACAAAGTGGCATTTTTCCAATCCCATGCCTCATGTGCCTGTTTCTTTCTTCACATGAGTTATGGGTTTTACAAAAATTTGGCTTCTTGCCCATTTATTTTACATTCATGCATGAAAATTATATCAAAGTTATTTATTACGTAATTTTCTTCTTAGCATGGGGGAGGCCAGCCGCTTCATGTTCCTGCTCGACTTGGGTATGGGCCCACTTGACCTGGGCTTAGACCCACTTGGCTTAGGGTTGACTTTGACTTTGACTTGGTCAACCAGGATATAATTTTTGACCCCAACAACACTTATCACCTGTTATGTTATACCTGCCGTATTACATTACTTTTGTACCCGTTAGATATCATAATTTCTTTTGGAGACTTACCGGGCATAAGTTCGCCGACGGGCATTCCATCCACTTTTATTTCTTTGGAATGTTCGTGAGATAATTTAGAAACCGAGGAGGTGGATCCGACTGCTGAAGACCGTGCCTAGATCGCAGCCCAAACCGACCTTTAGATTTCCTGCTCAGTTTTTCATTACCAGTATTCCACTTGTTTAGGCATTTCATGTTATTTGCATTTTCTTTTCAGAATATCTATCCATGTAAATAAAGTTTGTTAAATGAATGCAAATAAAGTTGTTTGTTGAAAATTTCATGCTCTTATTATTCTTACACTGTGTATAATTGCTTATTTACGCTTAGCATATGCATTTTAAGAAATGATCTTCTTAATATAAATATATTGCGGGCTTGTCACGTGACTGTTACCGTCCATTGGGAAGCAGGGCGTGACAGCTACTCTCCATCTTTAGAGAAAAATATTAGGGTTCGAATTTTAAACTTTTTCATTTTTTAAATTTTTTTAACGAAGGAGAAGAGAGGGAGAGGACGGGATTTATATAGGTGTAGAGGGGAGGAATTACGAAAATGCTATTGGCCAAGCCAAAATTGGATATGAGATTTAGGGGCAGTTTGGTTGCTGGAATCAAAAAATAGAATTGGGAATTAGGGTCCGTAAAAGTTTTTTTTGTCTCCCAGAATTCCCATTCCTTTGTTTGTTTGTGAAGAATTGAATTGCATTTTGTCTCCTTGAATTTCTTTCTTTGCTTGGTTTTAAACACCAGGTCAGGTTTAAAAACCGCCAGAAACCCATCCAACCCAGCTCTCTCTCATTCAAAAACAAGTAATAAATGGTATCCGTAAATAAGCTTTAGGCCAACATCAATTTTGGGTTCTATATAGTTAAATCTGCATATCGTCTTCGTGTTCGATCCAGACGCAACCCATAGCGTGTGCAAGACAAATGATGCCACTCATGAGGCACGTGCTAAACATAAATTAAACAAATGTCGTCACTCATTTTGGAAAAAAACTCTCTCTTCAAGGTTGTTCTAGGTTTGTTGAGATTCCCTGCGGAGATGATTTTTCCTTCATTTTCCACCCCCAAAAAAAACGCATCTATGCATTGGCGGCGCGCTACCATTTAAAAGTCCCCCCGCTGAAATAAAACGAATCCCAAATACCCCAAAACCCTAAAAAAAAGAAAGAAAAAACCTAATCGCCGCTCAATGGAGAAAACCTAGATCGAGTCCTTTGGACCGCGGCGGAGATCTCCGACCGCGTCTCCGAGCTCGCGTCGGAGATCTCCGGCAATTTCGAGGAGAAAGCTTCCAACTTGGTTGTGGTCGGAGTCGCTACTGGAGCTTTTGTGTTTCTCGCTCATTTAGCGAGGATGATCGCTGCCGATCGCTGTCGATTTCGTTAGGGTTGAGTTTTATTGAATGGGGACTGAGTCGAGTGGGGAGCTGAGGATTTCGAGCGATGTGAAGGTGGATGTTGGTTGAAGCATGTGATTGTGGTGAGCATTTTTTTTGCAAAGATTGCTTGATTTTTTGTGTGTATTTATAAAGTTTGTTTTTTTGGGGAGTAATTGATAAACTGCTCCATTGAAACGCTTTTGTGTAAATTTTCGATGGTATTTTTAATAGTTATACTGCTTGGTTTTATTAAAATCTGCATTAGCACATTATTTTCCGTGAACTGGTTGGTTTTATAATGGAAGATGTAGGGAATAGAAACAAATCCAAAATGCATCTTGATATACTAGTATATCGCACGTGTATATTTCGAACAACTGTAAATTTTTTTATCCTCGACATTTGATGAAATTTTTTAGAGATATCTATAGTTTTTCTAAATTTAGATTAAATGAACGCAGTTGGTGGTAATATTAGAATTGAGAAATTTATGAGTTATACAAAATAACAAATATATAAAGGCTTAGGTACAAATTTGTATGACATGTCTATTTTTGGGTTTTTGAGCATGTGAGAGAATGCCTAATGAATGAGAGAGAGGAAGAGAGCCGTTGACTTTTCATCTTTTTATTTTTGTCTTTTGTGGTGGATGAGACAGACTGCTTCAGTTCTCTACTTTGGCTAATGGAATTTTGTCATTTTTTTATATTTTATTTTTTTGATTAATGATATCATCTAAGGTCTTCTAGTTATAATAGTAAAGATTTGTGAAAGGGGCGTTGAACGAAAAATCTTCCATATATAACCAAATAATGACATGTAGTAATTTTATCAAATTGGTATGTTTGGTTATCATATGGAAATCCAATCCTTGGTCTTGATCAAAATACAATGTTAAAGTGGCGTGGGTTCTATTGAATTCCTCTTCAATACCATGGCGAACTGAAATTATCTGGTTTTTTATTAAAAAGTGGCTAATTGTGTAATGATGATCACCAAATAAGTACTAGTCTGTATAGACTGAAGTAGTCAAAATGAGACTTAACTGTCATTGTTAATATACAAGCTGGACATTTCGTTCTAGTTGTGACTCAAATTGTGTATGTAAATCCAAATTTGCTAATTTATGACTATCAGTTTGTTTAAGAGGTTACATAGATGTTGCCTTCTATTCTCTTCCCGACCTGCTAAGACCACCTCCCTTGTAAAATCTACTGAATAGGCAGTTTTATTATTGGAATTCGAAACTTTAAACTATCATGTTCCTCTCTCTCTTGCTATCTTTCAACCTTTGTGGGTAATACAATTAATATATATGTAATTTATTGAGTATAACACTCTGAGCGAGAGCAGTTGCCTTTATTGGTGAAGTTTTCCCCCCTTCTTAGTCTTATTAAGCTTCGTTGAAAATGGAATTTGTAAACTGTCTGGATAATAAATATGTTTTAATATAAAAAAAATCATCACTTAGTCAAAATATTTTTTTATCGTTTATATATTGTGTGGAAGATGACCACATTTTCAGTTTTTATGATACCAACAATTGCATCCTCACCTTCAGCATCACCTGAATGGAAACATAGTTTAGAAATTCCAATCGGAACACTAAGAATTTGAGTTCAATATATCTCGGTATCCCGACCAAATCACGTGACATGGACATAAACACGAGTATGAAATCCAATATATCTCCATATCCCAACAAAACTACGGATTGGAAATGGAATGCCATGATTTTAGTTCTTATTATATTACCTAAGAGGCCTTTGAGCTGTACTTGGTAAGCATCACAGGCGTGATGCTTAAGGCCAAAAAAAAGTTTTGTATATATGCCTTTCTTGTAACTGCATATTGAATTCAAAAGAATTGGTTATATTATTGAGCACCCTGTTTAATCTTCAAGACTAGATTTTAGTTCTTTGCAATGCTCATAGCAGTTGTTCGGTAGCATTTACTGCATTACTGCTCATCTTATATTCACATGCGATGAGGATCGCGGACTCCAATTTTGTTTTATAGGTTGAGGACATCGTGGACACTGGGAATACCCTTTCATGTCTCATTTCCCACTTAAAATCAAAAGGGGCTTGCTCTATATCAGTGTGCACTTTTCTTGATAAGCCTGCACGAAGAAGAGTTCAAGTACAACTAGTGGGGGGAGGAAAGTTTTATCGCGTTTTTGAGGTAAGAATTTTATGACTGCCTTGCAGGCATGATCTTTTATGTAATTTCATCTTTAATCTATCACATATCATCAGCTATAGCTATGTTCCATTCTAGACTACAACGTTCAATTCTATCACTTAAATTTTATCACATATCATGAGACCAATGTAGTTCCCTGTAGAAAGTTTTTCATATTGTTTCTCTCTAGATTCTCCCTTGTTTGAAGAAATTTTCAAACTTGACTATAATATGTCTGACCAATAAGGTAATATTTTCAACCTGATTTTTTCCGTTTTTGTGGACCATCCTCTCTTCTACCACCATAGACTTGGTTAAGAAATTGGTATCAACATATAAATATTGATGCCATGTTGCAACCAATAGCAAAACTTTTGTTCAATTCTTTTGTGGTTTATTGGCTTTGCATTTTGCTCCATAACACTCATGTTCTGATATGGCGCGAAGGAAGAAGCTTAAACTAATGGGTAAGTGTAAATCCCCAGTTCCGTATATAAAATTTCCCCCGTATTTTCCCCATTTTTCCTTGATTTTTTCTATTTATATACATTTTTTAAATTTTTCTTTATTCTAAAATTATTACCTAAAACTATAAATCCTAACCCTACACCCGACCCGCCCCATGCCCAACCCGACCCGCACCCTTTTCTCCTTGATCCTCCCTCGTCTCTTTTTTCCCGCCACTTTCTCTCGCAACCGCTTCTCACGCCCGCGCCCGCGCCCACTCTTCGCACCCAAGCTTCCCCTGCGACGCGCCCCCCCGCTCGCTTCCCCAACGTCTCCTTCCCCCACGTCTCCCGCTCCTCGCCCACGACCGCGAACCTCGCACCCACCAACAGCCACGATCTCACTCGCCCCCGACCTCGTCTCGCCCTTCAAAACTCCACCTCCTCTGCAATCCGCGGCCCCAAGTCTCCTTACCTCCTCCTCCCAGCACCTCATCACACCTCCAAGCTCGACCTCGTCTCTCTCTCTCCCCTACAAAACCCCCACCTCCTTTGCAGCCGCGACTACCCAACCCCAACCGCCAAGCTTAGCCGACGACCACCGCAAAACTCCTCCACCGACCCCATCTGCAAACCCCATCTCCATCGCCCCCATCGACTCCACGACTCCACACTATGCACCCGAGCCCTCTGCAAGCCTCACCGTGCGCCCGAGCCACTGTGCGCCCGAGCCCTCTGCAAGCCAAGTTCCTGTGCCGCGCTGTGTCTAGCCTCGTGTCGTGATCGTGCTCGTCGTCGCTGCCGTGCCACCTTCGTCTAAGGCAAGTATCTTCTACTTGCTTATCATGTTATATCTTGAACCTATGAGACAATTGAAATGGATTAGACAATTGGAATTGGTATTTTTTTAATTTCAATTAGATACAAATGAGACGGTTGAAAATGGGTGTGTCTGTCGTATTGTTACCGACTAGTTTTCTACTACGACCTGTAATGGTTTGGAGTTATGCGTGATCATTTGGAATCGGGACTAAAACCCGGGGTCAAGACATGTAGGGATCGGGGGGATCAAATCCCGTTTGAATTGATTAGACGAAACTCGAAGTTCCGATCAATAGTTTCATGTGTATACTATGTTCTCGATCAAATGTCTTGAACCAAAACCTCGTTTGAAATTCCCCAAATTTATGATTAAAAGATCCATGTACTGTTATCTGGTAATGTGTATAAAATTGGTGTTAAAATATTGAAGTTCCAAACATATATGATGCACTCAGGATGCATCGTCAAAATTGAATTTTCTGATCATGCAGCCTCGTTAACTTCATAATAAATTATATAAAATTCGGATCGTGGCGTGCTTAGGCTCGTTGTGAAGAGAACTGAATAATCTATGAATCCATGTATACGGTTACAGAATATCATGTGGTTTAAATAGTGAAAACAGAATAGATTTATTATTCTGAACTGCAGTCCAGAGCAGCACTACTTGTTGATAACCAATTTGAAAGGCTCTCATGTTCCTATGTCAAAATGGTATTATGCGGAACCCTATACCGTAGCGAAGATAACTCAGTTAGTTAACCTTTGGAAGTGGTTTCATTCATTTTTACCGTCGTTTACTATTTTAATTGTAATTTAAATCATCAGTACATACAACAGTCCCAAGCAAGGGCAGAACGTATACCCCGATATTGTACAATGCATAACTCCCAGTACACTATGGATATTATCGATCCGTCTGGTTTGTTGGAAACCTAACTGATAAACCTAAATATTGTTCAACTATAGCGTCGCCTAATTTTGATCCCAACGGATGAAAACTGTGTTACGAAATGGACTTTCAGTTCAGAAACTGAATTTCCAGCAGAGAACACCTAAAATGAAACGACTGTAATTCGTGAACCCGAAACCCGATTGACTTAAAACTAATTTCGTTGAATCGTCGACTGAGTTTACTTGTTACCGCTTTTGCATCATTTTACTTAATTCTGTACGTATGATTTAAGGCGATTTTTATAACTTCATGGGTCACGTAATGACTTGTATTGCATATAAACTGTTTAGCGGCATGATTCACAATTTAACCGACTGCAATACCTCTAGCGATAGTGAGCGTCCTTATTAATCTTCAGTGTATAATGCATTGTCGAACGTGAATAGCATTGGTTTGGTTGTGTCAAGCACGCCAGTGAAAAGTAAATGATTCGTGATAGTGAATGATACAGTGAAAAGTGATTAAAGCAGTGTTTTTGATGCGTACTTGTACACAATTAGCCCATGCTCATAGATAGTGAAAGCTGGGGAAAAATGGGAAATCGAAGTGGAAAGGAACTTGTATTTAGCGAGTTCAGTGATTTAGAGGATGATCATTCGAACAGCGACTCTTATATATTAGGTTTGGATCTAGTGGTCCGGCTGAAAAGGGTTATGTCCCGGGCAACAGCGGGCCGTAGTCTCGGGTACGTACGAGACCCTCGTTAAACATGATCATTCTTTTCCACGACTCGATTTCAAAAGTGATTTAGAGACCGATAGGGACACAATTATTCATTGCATTGTTTAATGACATACTGATTACCTGCATTTATTGTCTCCAACATTTTTACTTTATTTTCCTTGCCTCGTTATTATTATAATATATTGCTATGGTGTCGCCCTGACGACCTGAGTGTGCATGCTCAGACCTTGGAGAAGAACCAGTTCAGGAGTCAGACCTATCCTGAATAATAAATATGTTTTAATATAAAAAATATCATCACTTAGTCAAAATATTTTTTTTATCGTTTATATATTGTGTGGAAGATGACCCCACATTTTCAGTTTTTATGATACCAACAATTGCATCCTCACCTTCAGCATCACCTGAATGGAAACATAGTTTAGAAATTCCAATCGGAACACTAAGAATTTGAGTTCAATATATCTCGGTATCCCAACCAAATCATGTGACATGGACATAAACTCGAGTATGAAATCCAATATATCTCCATATCCCAACAAAACTTCGGATTGTAAATGGAATGCCAAGATTTTAGTTCTTATTATATTACCTAAGAGGCCTTTGAGCTGTACTTGGTAAGCATCACAGGCGTGATGCTTAAGGCCAAAAAAAAGTTTTGTATATATGCCTTTCTTGTAACTGCATATCGAATTCAAAAGAATTGGTTATATTATTGAGCACCCTGTTTAATCTTCAAGACTAGATTTTAGTTCTTTGCAATGCTCATAGCAGTTGTTCGGTAGCATTTACTGCATTACTGCTCATCTTATATTCACATGCGATGAGAATCGCGGACTCCAATTTTGTTTTATAGGTTGAGGACATCGTGGACACTGGGAATACCCTTTCATGTCTCATTTCCCACTTAAAATCAAAAGGGGCTTGCTCTATATCAGTGTGCACTTTTCTTGATAAGCCTGCACGAAGAAGAGTTCAAGTACAACCAGTGCGGGGAGGAAAGTTTTATCGTGTTTTTGAGGTAAGAATTTTATGACTGCCTTGCAGGCATGATCTTTTATGTAATTTGATCTTTAATCTATCACATATCATCAGCTATAGCTATGTTCCATTCTAGACTACAACGTTCAATTCTATCACTTAAATTTTATCACATATCATGAGACCAATGTAGTTCCCCGTAGAAAGTTTTTCATATTGTTTCTCTCTCTAGATTCTCCCTTGTTTGAAGAAATTTTCAAACTTGACTATAATATGTCTGACCAATAAGGTAATATTTTCAACCAGGTTTTTTCCGTTTTTGTGGACCATCCTCTCTTCTACCACCATAGACTTGGTTAAGAAATTGGTATCAACATATAAATATTGATGCCATGTTGCAACCAATAGCAAAACTTTTGTTCAATTCTTTTGTGGTTTATTGGCTTTGCATTTTGCTCCATAACACTCATGTTCTGATATGGCGCGAAGGAAGAAGCGTAAACTAATGGGTAAGTTATTGATATAACAAGGTTAATTTTTATTGTTTATGGTATATAGTTAATTATGAACATAGTTCTATGGGTAAGAGCTGCATAAAGATGCCACTTGGACTTTTAAGGAAACCCTTTTTCTCCAAAACCAATTTCTTACAATTTGAGAAAAGCCTACAATGTTGGCACTATAGTAGTAATTACACCCTATATTTCTTCTCTTGAGTTTGTTGGATTTTTTTGGTTGTAGGCAATGATGTTAGGAGAGAGGATGATCCAATGAAGGTTGATAGAGAAGATGAAAGAAGAAGGAATGAGAGCTGGGGCGATAAGACGAGTCAGAGGAGAGAGGACAGGAATGGCGGTTGTATAAAGAGTCCACTTAGATTTATTTGTTGAAGAGAACCTTTTTTCCCTAATCGCCTTTCTGTTAAACTTCGGGAAATCCTAGAATTTTGCCAATGAAGTGGTAATTACAACCTGAATTTCTTTTCTCGAGTCTATTCGATTTTTCTGGCTGTAGACGATGATGATAGAAAAGCGGAGGAAGGCAGATAGAGAAGATGGAGGGAGGTGAGCATGGGATTTGGGCCAAAAGTTGATATGATAATTTAAAGGAGAGAAGAGGACAAGAATGAGGTTGGGATTTTTCTTAGATTCTTATCTTTTGGAGGAAATCCTTTAATATGTTTCCTTAAAACTTGCAGAAAATCCTAGAATGTAGGCAATGAAGTAGTAATTACGACCTAAATTCTTTTCTTGATGTCTCTTGGATTTTCATGTGGTAGATGATGGTGTTAGAACTTAGAAGAGATGATTAAGGCAAATAGAGAAAATGGGAGAAGCGAGAATTGGAGTTTGGGGGATAAGATGAGTTTGTAAGAGCAGAGGAAGGGGCGGGGGGGGGGGGGGGAGACTAGGTAAGGGCCGGCTTTTTGGAGTTTTATGTGCATGGGAATTCCTTTGGTTTCCCTCTAATTTACCTTAAGAGGCCTATTTAGATTACTAAATATAAACAGTGATGTGATATTCCTGGAAATAAATTTAGAATTGTAAAAACAGTGATGTGATATTCCTGGAGAAGTAAATTTATTTAAACTAAAAACGGTCCATTTTCTTTGTTGATGCAGCTTTGTGTTCACTTTCTAATTTTTTTTAACTGAATGAATTCCTGCTTGATTGTTTTGCACTGTCCAGATTCTTTTGTTGTGGCATCGATTTTGCGGAACTTTACAGGAATCTGCCTTACGCTGGGGTTCTTAAGCCACAAAAATACACCTGAAAGTATAGCTAAAAAATGCAACAGCAGTCATCAATTCACAAAGATCAATATTTAGCGATTTATTAAATAATTCAACAATAGATTTGTAGTTGAAAAACCATCAAATTTGTGATGTAGTTGCCCTACGTATTACTTTTGAAGTAGGGAATCATGGATTTACAGTTGTCCTCGTTGAAAAGCTAATACAAAGTTATTGCAGGATTATGGAATGTGTTCATGCTATATACTCTCTTTTTGTTGATAATTTGTGATCACTACTGGTATTTTAGAGATTCAAGACTCTATGGCAGCTATTGAAATTTACTGCGTTTTCCTTTAAATCATATCCAAGATTCGTAAGCACTCTTTCTCTCAAATCTTTCTGGTAAGGATTCTATTTCATGTTCATATTTCATACTTGAAGGTTGTCAATCCTTCGGTTATTTACGTTGTTATACCAACATATTTTTTTCTAATGAATATCAGTGGATGCATGCAAGGAAATTTCATCTTCATGCCGGTAAAGACGATGAAGGCGAATTTTAGTTTTCGGTTTTTCAAAAGCAGAGGAAGTGAACAAAGTTTCTCACAACAATTCTAGAACACGCGACATCTGCAATGTCAATCATTTGAAAGAATTTGCTAAACGAGGGCGACCCGGTGCACCGAGTTTCCCTTGAGAATCATAAGCAATAACGCCTGAAAAATCAGGTAGCTGGCACTTATCGAGGTTGGATTCGGATTCGGATGCAGCAAGGAGAAGCTGGCACTGCATTGTGAGAGGTTTGGGTTTTGATTGCTTGAATCTTTCATGTTCTGCTTGCATGTCTATTTATGTTTTGGGATCATGTGGATTTGTTTGGGATTGTGTTGGTTAGTGTAGGAGTTGAAAAAGAGAGGAGCTGTTTCTTCTTTAGGTCTCTCATGACCTCCAACTAATCCAGTTCCCTATTACATGCATCGACGAGGTAATCTGCAGAACCTAGGGAAAAAATTTAAAAAATAAAAAATAATAAGTGGAGAGCTTTTTTCTTTCTCCTTTGGTTCCTTAATCAGAATCTTTCTTACACCATGATAGTTGTAAAAAGATGTGGATTGGTATTTACCTTTAATTTTCTGGTTAGAAGTGTTAATTTACAGCAGGTTTGATGCAGCATAAGAAAAATCATATGCATCAGTTAAAAATTATATATTTATATTTGCTATCAAGCACGTGCTTTCCATGTGCAAGATGCTAGGGCGCTGTGTAATGAAACGTTTCATTTTAGTGGGGTGCTTGCGGTTGGCAACCGTTACCTCTTTTTGTTTCAAATTTCTCAAAACCGTCTATTTCTATTGTGTATAAATACTTGATCCATACATCAACAATCTTCCATGGATCAGAAAGAAGAATTGAAAAGTATTTTGTTTGTGTTGGTGCTTTGATTTTGCTTCTGTTTCTCTGTCGGGAATGACTTTAAGAATATTATGTTCATATATTTAGATTTCTTACTGGTGAATCCTTGTCTACAATATTTTTTTTCAGGATTTAAAATGCTGATGTATCAAGCCTTTTCTTTAGTTTAAACATGAAAAAATGTTTTAAAAATCTTATCGAAGATCATGCCAGCCGTATCAGGTTAAAAACATAAATTTCTCATAAAACGAAATCGATATTAATTCGTGTTGTTTTAGTCTCCATGGTATTTTTAGGCATCGGATAGGGTTTTATTTACTTTGAAAATAAGCCATGCCTTATAATTCAATTAACCATTTATACGCTTATGGTGGCTAAAAAATGAGAAATGTACAAATTGTTTGAGAAATTAACTCTGTTTCAGTAGCTTTATTTTGTTTTTCTTTTTTTTTTAAAATGGCAAGTACAATATTATTAGCAGTTTTTTCTCCTTGGCCTCTGTTGTCAAAAAGAAGAACTATTTGAATTTTTGAATCTAATTAAGGGATCAACCCAAAGTTGGAAGCCTTATAATAATATTGTCGAGCTTAAAAGGAAAACGAGTAGTTTGTAATCTTTGAGCCTTTATAATATTTTTAGGCTTAGAATGTAGTAGCTTGTATTGAAATTTACATTTAAAAAAAATATTAAATTCTGTCTCGTTAGCCTTATAATAATATTGTCGAGGTTCAAATATATAAATTTCTCATAAATGGAAAATGAGGAGTTTATAATCTTTGAGCCTCTACAATATTTTTAGGCTTAGAATGGAGTAGATTTTATTGAAAAATAGTTTTAAAAATATTAAAATTCTTATATTGCTAGTTATATAACAATATTGTCGAGATTCAAATATATAAACTTCTCATAAAAAATGCATTGTTTATAATCTTTGAGCCTCTACAATATTTTTAGGCTTAGAATGGAGTAGATTTTATCGAAAAATACTTTAAAATAAATATTAAAACTCTTGTGTTACCCTTATAACAATATTGTTAATATTGTCGAGGTTCAAATATATATACAAATATATATGAGTTGTTTATTATTTGAATTTTTGAATCTAATTAAGGAATCAACCCAAATTTGGAAGCCTTATAATAATATTGTCGAGGTTAAAAGGAAAACTAGTAGTTTGTAATCTTTGAGCCTTTATAATATTTTTAGGCTTAGAATGTAGTAGCTTGTATTGAAATTTACTTTTAAAAAAAAATATTAAATTCTGTCTTTTTAGCCTTATAATAATATTGTCGAGGTTCAAATATATAAATTTCTCATAAATGGAAAATGAGTTGTTTATAATCTTTGAGCCTCTACAATATTTTTAGGGTTAGAATGTAATAGATTTTATAGAAAAATAATGTTAAAATATTAAAATTCTTATCTTTTTAGCTATATAGTTGTTTATAATTTTTGAGCCTCTACAATATTTTTAGGTTTAGAGTGGAGTAGCTTGTATTGAAAATTACCTTTTAAAAAAATTTTAAACTCTGTTTTATTAGCCTTATAAAAATATTGTCGAGGTTCAAATATATAAATTTCTCATAAATGGAAAATGAGGAGTTTATAATCTTTGAGCCTTTACAATATTTTTAGGCTTAGAACGGAGTAGATTTTATTGAAAAATAGTTTTAAAAATATTAAAATTCTTATATTGCTAGTCATATAACAATATTGTCGAGGTTCAAATATATAAACTTCTCATAAAAAATGCATTGTTAATCTTTGAGCCTCTACAATATTTTTAGGCTTAGAATGGAGTAGATTTTATCGAAAAATACTTTAAAATAAATATTAAAACTCTTGTGTTACCCTTATAACAATATTGTTAATATTGTCGAGGTTCAAATATATATATATATATATATATATATATATATATATATATATATATGTTGTTTATTATTTGAATTTTTGAATCTAATTAAGGAATCAACCCAAATTTGGAAGCTTTATAATAATATTGTCGAGGTTAAAAGGAAAACGAGCAGTTTGTAATCTTTGAGCCTCTACAATATTTTTAGGCTTAGAATGCAGTAGCTTCTATTGAAATTTACTTTTAAAAAAATTATTAAATTTTGTCTTGTTAGCCTTATAACAATATTGTCGAGGTTCAAATATATAAATTTCTCATAAATGGAAAATGAGTTGTTTATAATCTTTGAGCCTCTACAATATTTTTAGGTTTAAAGTGGAGTAGCTTGTATTGAAAATTACCTTTTTAAAAAAATTTAAACTCTGTTTTATTAGCCTTATAAAAATATTGTCGAGATTCAAATATATAAATTTCTCATAAATGGAAAATGAGGAGTTTATAATCTTTAAGCCTCTACAATATTTTTAGGCTTAGATTTTATTGAAAAATACTTTAAAATAAATATTAAAACTCTTGTGTTACCCTTATAACAATATTGTTAATATTGTCGAGGTTCAAATATATATATAAATATATATGAGTTGTTTATTATTTGAACTTTTGAATCTAATTAAGGAATCAACCCAAATTTGGAAGCCTTATAATAATATTGTCGAGGTTAAATGGAAAACGAGTAGTTTTTAATCTTTGAGCCTCTACAATATTTTTAGGCTTAGAATGTAGTAGCTTCTATTGAAATTTACTTTTAAAAAAATATATTAAATTCTGTCTTGTTAGCCTTATAACAATATTGTCGAGGTTCAAATATATAAATTTCTCATAAATGGAAAATGAGTTGAACTCTGTTTTATTAGCCTTATAAAAATATTGTCGAGATTCAAATATATAAATTTCTCATAAATGGAAAATGAGGAGTTTATAATCTTTGAGCCTCTACAATATTTTTAGGCTTGGAACGGAGTAGAATTTATTGAAAAATAGTTTTAAAAATATTAAAATTCTTATCTTGCTAGTCATATAACAATATTGTCGAGGTTCAAATATATAAACTTCTCATAAAAATTGCATTGTTTATAATCTTTGAGCCTCTACAATATTGTTAGGCTTAGAATGGAGTAGATTTTATCGAAAAATACTTTAAAATAAATATTAAAACTCTTGTGTTACCCGAGTTGTTTATTATTTGAATTTTTGAATCTAATTAAGGAATCAACCCAAATTTGGAAGCCTTATAATAATATTGTCGAGGTTAAAAGGAAAACGAGTAGTTTGTAATCTTTGAGCCTCTACAATATTTTTAGGCTTATAATGTAGTGGCTTCTATTGAAATTTACTTTATTGTCGAGGTTCAAATATATAAATTTCTCATAAATGGAAAATGAGTTGTTTATAATCTTTGAGCCTCTACAATATTTTTAGGTTTAGAGTGGAGTAGCTTGTATTGAAAATTACCTTTTAAAAAAATTTTAAACTCTGTTTTATTAGCCTTATAAAAATATTGTCGAGATTCAAATATATAAATTTCTCATAAATGGAAAATGAGGAGTTTATAATCTTTGAGCCTCTACAATATTTTTAAGCTTAGAACGGAGTAGATTTTATTGAAAAATAGTTTTAAAAATATTAAAATTCTTATCTTGCTAGTCATATAACAATATTGTCGAGGTTCAAATATATAAACTTCTCATAAAAAATGCATTGTTTATAATCTTTGAGCCTCTACAATATTTTTAGGCTCAGAATGGAGTAGATTTTATCGAAAAATACTTTATAATAAATATTAAAACTCTTGTGTTACCCTTATAACAATATTGTTAATATTGTCGAGATTCAAATATATATAAAAATATATATGAGTTGTTTATTATTTGAATTTTTGAATCTAATTAAGGAATCAACCCAAATTTGGAAGCCTTATAATAATAATGCCGAGGTTAAAAGGAAAACGAGTAGTTTGTAATCTTTGAGCCTCTACAATATTTTTAGGCTTATAATGTAGTAGCTTCTATTGAAATTTACTTTTAAAAAAAATATTAAATTCTGTCTTGTTAGCCTTACAACAATATTGTTGAGGTTCAAATATATAAATTTCTCATAAATCGAAAATGAGTTGTTTATATTTTTTGAGCCTCTACAATATTTTTAGGTTTAGAGTGGAGTAGTTTGTATTGAAAATTACCTTTTAAAAAAAATTTAAACTCTGTTTTATTAGCCTTATAAAAATATTGTCGAGGTTCAAATATATAAATTTCTCATAAATGGAAAATGAGGAGTTTATAATCTTTGAGCCTCTACAATATTTTTAGGCTTAGAACGGAGAAGATTTTATTGAAAAATAGTTTTAAAAATATTAAAATTCTTATCTTGCTAGTCATATAACAATATTGTCGAAGTTCAAATATATAAACTTTTCATAAAAAAATGCATTGTTTATAATCTTTGAGCCTCTACAATATTTTTAGGCTTAGATTGGAGTAGATTTTATCGAAAAATACCCTAAAATATATATTAAAACTCTTGTGTTACCCTTATAACAATATTGTTAATATTGTCGAATATATATAAAAATATATATGAGTTGTTTATTATTTTTGAGCCTCTATTTTATTTTTTGCTTTAGAATGTTGTAGATTTTATTGAAAAATACTTTTAAAAAACTATATAAATAAACTCTCGCTAACCTTATAACAATATTGTCGAGGTTCAAATATATAAACTTCTCATAAAAGAAAATGAGTTGTTTATGATC
Organism: Agapanthus africanus; assembly: GCA_030015575.1. Taxonomy (NCBI): domain Eukaryota; kingdom Viridiplantae; phylum Streptophyta; class Magnoliopsida; order Asparagales; family Amaryllidaceae; genus Agapanthus; species Agapanthus africanus. The sequence continues at coordinate 174,049,955 of CM057342.1, read as the reverse complement.
TTTGAGCCTCTACATTATTTATAGGTTTATAATGGAGTTTATTTTATTGAAAAATACTTTTAAAAAATATTAAAACTCTTGTTAGCCTTATAACAATATTGTCGAGATTCGAATATATAAACTTCTCGTAAATGGAAAATGAGTTGTTTATAATTTTTGAGTTTCTACAATATTTTTAGGCTCAGAATGGAGAAGATTTTATTGAAAAATACTTCAAAATATCAAAAACTCAGGGAGAAGATTTTATTAAAAATTACTTTTCTCATAAAAGGAAATGAGTAGATTTTATTGGAAAATAGTTTTAAAAAATATTAAAACTCTCGTTAGCCTTATAACAATATTGTCGTGGTTCAAATATATCAAAGGAAATGAGTTATTTATAATCTTTTAGCCTTTACAATATATTTAGGTTTAAAATGGAGTAGATTTTATAGAAAAATACTTTTAAAATATAATAAAACTCGCGTTATTATAACAATATTGTTGTATGTAAACTTCTCATGAAAGGAAAATGAGTTGTTGATAATCTTTGAGCCTCTATAATATTTTGAGGCTTAAAATGGAGTTGATTTTATTGAAAAATACTTTAAAAAATAATTAGTTGAGGCTCAAATATATAAACTTCTTAGAATGGAATTGATTTTATTAAAAAATATTAAAACTCTTGTTAGCCTAAGATTTAAATATATAAACTTCTCGTAAAAGGAAAATGGGTTGTAATTTTATTGAAAAATACTTCTAAAAAATATAAAAACTCTTATCATGTTGAGGTTCAAATATATAAACTTCTCATTGAAGGAAATGAGTTATGAATAATTTTTGAGCCTCTACAATATTTTTAAGCTCAAAATGGAGTATATTTTATTGAAAAATACTTAGTATCAAGTTGGGAACGAGATGACGAGATTCGACAGAAGTTTTCACATCGCTTCTCTTAGATTTATGTTTTCTTCTCTTTTCTTGTTCCGGGAATTTCGAGCACGAAATTCTTTTTGTAGTTGGGTATAATGTAACATCCTAGTTCTTTTATACCATGTTCTATTTGAGTATTTTCTTTATCTTATGGCTATTTATTGGTTCAAGATTCAAATATATAAACTTCTAATAAAAAGAATATGAGTTGTTTATAATGCCTCTACAATATTTTTAGGCTTAGAAGAAAAGTGTTTATTGAAAAATACTTATTAGGTTCAAATACTCTCTTGTTAGCCGTATAACAATATTGTCGAGGTTTAAATATATAAACTTCTCATAAAAGAAAAATGAGTTGTTCATAATGTTTGAGGCTCTACAATATTTGTAGGTTTAAAAGTTCTTTTATTGCAAAACATTTAAAGTAGCTTTTATGGGAAAATACTAACAATCTTGTCGAGGTTCAAAAACTTCTCAAAAGAGGAAATGGAGTAATTTATAATCTTTGAGCCTCTAAAATCAATTATATTTAAAAGAAAGGGGGTTATTAATTTGGAATAAGATTATGATCGCTTCTCACGGAACAAGCGGGGCTCATGTGGAGAAAAAAACGAGGTAGGAAAAAAAAGAACCACTTGCAGCACTTAAAGTAGGAAAAATGGAAAAAGGTAAATTAGAAAAATCACGGAGGAGAATCACGAGAATCACGGAGAAGGAGAATCGCGGAGGAGAATCACGAGAATCACGGAGAAGGAGAATCGCGGAGGAGAATCACGAGAATCACTTATTAATGATTTGTTTTGTTCACATACTAATTTTGTTTATTCTTTTATTTATTTTGATGCAGTCAATCGAGTACGTCGTAATGGGATATGGCGCTGTTCAGAGTTTGGTACATCAACTTTCATTCAATCTAGACATTTTCGAACTTCTACATGTCAGAAAAAAAATTTAATGGTTTTTTTTGGTTATATACGTGCGCGCATACTAGTATTTTTTGGCCTACAATACAATAGATTTTATTGAGAAATACTTTTAAAAAAATATTAAAAATCTTATCTCTACTATTATGCGAAAAGGAAGGGGTTTTCTATTTTGAAATCAAATTTGTAATGTGGCATTGTGATTTGCAAGAGAAAATGACTAAAAAAACGCCCAAAAAAATCAATTGAAATTTTATAACCGCAACTACCATGTCATTAAACCTATTAACAGTTCGTAATATCCAATTCCACCCCCATAATCTCTTAATTTCTTCAAATCTCTCTAACAATTTCCTTTAATTACACCACTCTCACAATCAATTTCTTACAATTTCCTTCAATCCACTCTCACAATCAATTTCTTCTGCGAAACTACACAAAGATTGCAAATTAATTTCTATTGTGTTCATATTATTTTCTTTGAGCCTCTATAATATTTTTAGGCTTAGAATGTAGTAGCTTGTATTGAAATTTACTTTTAAAAAAAATATTAAATTCTGTCTTGTTAGCCTTATAATAATATTGTCGAGGTTCAAATATATAAATTTCTCATAAATGGAAAATGAGTTGTTTATAATCTTTGAGCCTCTACAATATTTTTAGTGTTAGAATGTAATAGATTTTATAGAAAAATAATGTTAAAATATTAAAATTCTTATCTTGTTTGCTATTTAGTTGTTTATAATTTTTGAGCCTCTACAATATTTTTAGGTTTAGAGTGGAGTAGCTTGTATTGATAATTACCTTTTAAAAAAAATTTAAACTCTGTTTTATTAGCCTTATAAAGATATTGTCGAGATTCAAATAAATAAATTTCTCATAAATGGTAAATGAGGAGTTTATAATCTTTAAGCCTCTACAATATTTTTAGGCTTAGAACGAAGTAGATTTTATTGAAAAATAGTTTTAAAATGAGTAGTTTGTAATCTTTGAGCCTCTACAATATTTTTAGGCTTAGAATGTAGTAGCTTCTATTGAAATTTACTTTTAAAAAAATATTAAATTCTGTCTTGTTAGCCTTATAACAATATTGTCGAGGTTCAAATATATAAATTTCTCATAAATGGAAAATGAGTTGTTTATAATCTTTGAGCCTCTAAAATAATTTTAGGTTTAGAGTGGAGTAGCTTGTATTGAAAATTACCTTTTAAAAAAAATTTAAACTCTGTTTTATTAGCTTTATAAAAATATTGTCGAGGTTCAACTATATAAATTTCTCATAAATGGAAAATGAGAAGTCTTTGAGCCTCTAGAATATTTTTATGCTTAGAATGGAGTAGATTTTATCGAAAATACTTTAAAATAAATATTAAAACTCTTGTGTTACGCTTATAACAATATTGTTAATATTGTCGAGGTTCAAATATATACATAAATATATATGAGTTGTTTATTATTTGAATTTTTGAATCTAATTAATGAATCAACCCAAATTTGGAAGCCTTATAATAATATTGTCGAGGTTAAAAGGAAAACGAGTAGTTTGTAATCTTTGAGCCTCTACAATATTTTTAGGCTTAGAATGTAGTAGCTTCTATTGAAATTTACTTTTAAAAAAAATATTAAATTCTGTCTTGTTAGGAGTTTATAATCTTTGAGTCTCTACAATATTTTTAGGCTTAGAACGGAGTAGATTTTATTGAAAAATAGTTTTAAAAATATTACAATTCTTATCTTGCTAGTCATATAACAATATTGTCGAGGTTCAAATATATAAACTTCTCATAAAAAATGCATTGTTTATAATCTTTGAGCCTCTACAATATTTTTAGGCTTAGAATGGAGTAGATTTTATCGAAAAATACTTTAAAATAAATATTAAAACTCTTGTGTTACCCTTATAACAATATTGTTAATATTGTCGAGGTTCAAATATATATATAAATATATATGAGTTGTTTATTATTTTTGAGCCTCTATTTTATTTTTAGCTTTAGAATGGAGTAGATTTTATTGAAAAATACTTTTAAAAAACTATATAAAATAAACTCTCGCTAACCTTATAACAATATTGTCGAGATTCAAATATATAAACTTCTCATAAAAGAAAATGAGTTATTTATGATCTTTGAGCCTCTACAATATTTATAGGTTTAGAATGGAGTTTATTTTATTGAAAAATACTTTTAAAAAATATTAAAACTCTTGTTAGCCTTATAACAATATTGTCGAGGTTCGAATATATAAACTTCTCGTAAATGGAAAATGAGTTGTTTATAATTTTTGAGTTTCTACAATATTTTTAGGCTTAGAATGGAGAAGATTTTATTGAAAAATACTTCAAAATATTAAAAACTCGCGTTATTATAACAATATTGTCGAGCTTCGAATATATAAGCTTCTCGTAAAAGGAAAATGAGTTGTTAATAATCTTTGAGCCTCTATAATATTTTTAGGCTTAAGGGAGAAGATTTTATTAAATTTTCTTGAAAAATAGTTGTAAAAAATATTAAAACTCTCGTTAGCTTTATAACAATATTGTCGTGGTTCAAATATATCAAAGGAAAGGAGTTATTTATGATCTTTTAGCCTTTACAATATCTTTAGGTTTAAAATGGAGTAGATTTTATAGAAAAATACTTTTAAAATATAATAAAATTCTTATCCGCGCCTCAAGCATATCCACCCACACATTAAGCTGCTCCACTCGATCTTGGAGCCGACGAATCTTCTCCTGTAAAGCAGCAGCCACATCTGCACGTGTCTAGGCCACAACGTACTCGTGGACGGACAGAGGCCTGGCAAAGTGTCACGTCCCGCTTCCCAAAATACGGAATACGAGGGGTTAAGAAGGCCAGCCATGCTCCTACAGTCAAGGAAACGTCCTGCCGTAGTCACACTTCGGCTTCTAGTTTTACGTGGTAATCAGTAATTGAGAAATGCAGTCACTAAATCAAAACAGATACAAAGTAACTAACCAGATAGAGATCAAGGAAGTATAGCTCTGAGTCGCTGATCAAGATGTCCGCAATATCCTCGAGGTACGTCAGGTCCTGGTCCGAGCTAAATCCACTTCTCACTCTGAGCATGCATACTCAGGTCGTCAGAGCAACACAATAGCAATAAATATAAATGCAAATATAAACATGTGCAATGATGATAAACATGAAACAGTAAATACATAATGATGACGCTCGTGAAATAATCGGTACAAGTAAACAGTAAAGTAGGTATATCAAATCAGTAAGCAATGGATGTCAATGTCACTAACCCTATTAGTCTCTAAGTCTCACTATCCAGGTCGCTAAACCTATCGTCAGTTCAAGTGTGAGAGTCAACCACTCGTGAGTATCCCCCACCCAAAGGTAGTGCCCCAGGGGCAAGGGAACACGGGCCCGAGTCGCTCGCTAACAATCAGTAATATCACCCATATAACTCCAGAATCGATGTGTATGCCGGCAATGGGACTCCCGAGATTCCGTTGAACTCACACTCAAACTACCCCACACCCCGTGGTCTACATCAAACACCAACCATAAACTCAACTACTAGTCAGTCCATGACAAGTCTACGCGAGAACTGGAGACAGGATCCCCATCAAGCATGTCTCGACTGATACCCAAGATAAATGGACAGTGTTTGGTGCCTTACCTATGACACTAATATAAGTGCTCCATAACCTTCCCATTCCAGTTATAGTTACACTTATATATGTCCCATAGAGGTCGACAATGCAATAAATCCATAGGGTCCGCTGATTGTGTACAAGTACGTGTCACTTTCACTTATTCATTCACACTTTATCACTACGTACTTACCACAATCAAAACACTAATATCTAACACTGGATAATGTACACGATCACTAGGTTACCAATGCAATGACATATACATGATATGATGAGAATACAAAAATTACGATATGAATAGAATATCATCAGCCGGTGTCCTACCACTTGTATAATTCACTATAAATCATACATGCAGAATCGAGCGAAACAATATAAAAGGGGTAAATAGTATATTTAATTATCTATCCATAAAAATTGGTTTCGCATCAATTGGGTTTCAGGTTTACTAGTTGTGGCCATTTCAATTTAAGTATTCACTGCTGGAAATCCGATTCCAGATTTGGAAGTCCGTTTCGTAACACATTTTACTCCCAGTTAGGATCAAAATTAGGCGACACTATAGTTGAACAATATTTAGGGTTATCAGTTAGGTTTCCAACGCAATTGGAGGATCAGTAATATCCTATATCAACAGGGAGTTATGGTCAGGTTAAGTTCGATGTGTAAAATCTGTCACTGCAGAATTCAGCTGGACGCATCGGTATTATAAAATGTGTTAAAAATATCATACAGAACAGGAATCCAATGAAACCAGTGGGGTAAGAAATCTAACTCAATTTTATACGTAACTATATCAGGTTACGCACATTTTCACATCTGAGCAAGGCTATACAGTGATTTAAAGACAAGGGTTAACTGGGATTACTGGTCTGGACTGCAGTCCAGAATCGTAATTCTCCTCAGTTCTCTCTATCATAACTTGTTAAAATTCAGAGGTAAACTATAGAGTACTGTAGGTTAATCAGTTAGCTTCCATACAAGCCATGGAACGCTAAAATCCGATTTGTAAAAGATTTAATATGAATTTAACGGTCTAGCGTGTTCAGGAAAATTCTGATTTCACAATGATTATCGGGGTAAAATTTTATAGGTGAAACGATATTTATTTGTAACCAAATTTCTGTAGCACCACTGTGAATAGTAAAAGGGTGTAACAATCACAAGTTCCGCCATTTAAAGATGGGTTTTCACTTAAAGTTATGCATCGAAATCTAGATTTAAGCATTCGATTCGCAGTCGAAATGCCCGTTTCTTTTAACTAAACCTGCCTTATTGGGTTCTACGATTTCCATACGATATTATCACTAGATTTTAGAATAGATCATGACCCAAATCAATATTACTAAAATTAATACGGTTTACTATTTAAAACGCCGTGGTAATATTTTGGTGTAAACATAAACGTATATATTAATCTATTCATTACTGTAGCATGTAAGCAAGTGGCGAGCACTTGCCTCGATCGACATGGAAAGATGGCGACGACTCCGGCACAGTGATGGACAGCAGAAGCAATAATACGACGACGTCCTTGGTTCTACGATGATCGGGTTTGGCTTGAACAGTGATCGGCTGCGGCTAAGGCTCGAGTGCAGCGGAGAGGGGCTTAAGCTTGACGTCTTGACTGCGGTGGTCCATACGGCGGCGGCTTGGAGCTCCGGCGGAAAGCAGGCGGTGGAGTTGCGGTGCTGGCGTGGCAGGGTGCACGTCGGCAGAGAGGTGGTGCCGTCGTAGGTTCTCGCTGGATGGTGGTGAGGTGAGGAAGTCGGCGAGATGGGGCTCGGGGTTGGGTTGGCCGCTCGGTCGTGACTCAGGTGAAGTTCGAGGGTGGTGGCAGCGCGGAGGTTGGTGGATATGGTAGTGGCCTCGTCGACGGTGGGTCCAAGGAGGAGGTCGAGGCGGAAGGAGGGGCTACAGCCGTCGGCGTTGGGGTGAAGAGTTCCGGCGAGGTGAGCTATGCAGGCGAGGGTGCTTGGGGAAAGTCAAGGTCGCCGGAGATGGGTGTGCAGGACGAGGTGAGGTTGTTGGGTTCGCCGCGGGCGCGGTTGCGGCGCTCGGGGTGATGGTGGGTTGTCGGTTGATGAAATGGAGGAAAGAGGTTGCAGAAGGGGTCGACTTGGCAAGCTCGGTGGTCGGTGGAAGCTCAACGGTGGTGGTTCGCCGGCGACAGGGGAGGAACTTGGCGGGGTGTACAGGAGAGGAGGCAGTGGGTTTCGAGGGTTGCAGATGGTCGTCGGCACGGTGATAAGAGGGGGCGAAGACAGCAAGGTGGTCGAAGGAGTTGAAGCTTGGTGGCACGGGGCCGGTGGAGACGACGCGGAGGCGGTTGGAGGTGCTGTCGATGGTGAGGGGAGGCTCGGCGCAGGGGTATGCAGGCGAGGGGCTTTGGTTGGTGGTTGTAGTCGAGGGTGAGGTGTGAGGCGGAGCTCCGATGGTGGGTTAATAGTGGGGTGCTCGGCGGGTTCGTCGGCGGCAGCAAGGGAGATGGGTTTTGGATAGAAGGAGGTGGTGGAGGTGAGGGAGCTCGGCTTGTATGAGCGAGAGAGGGAGACGAGGTCGAGGGAGTAGGCGAGCGCACGCGTGAGGTCGTGGGCCGAGGAGTGGGGATGAGGTCGCGACGAGGAGGGGGCATAGGAACGAGCGCGACGACGTGGGAGAGAAGGAAGAAGCGGGAAAAAGAGGAGTGGGAAGGAAGAAGCGGGTCGGGTAAGGGGGGTCGGGTCGGGTCGGTTCATGGGCAAGGGCTGGGATTGGCGCTGGGCTGAGATTGGATTTTTTTTGTACTGAGGAAAAATAAAAGAGAGATAGAGAGGGAGTGGCTGGGCTTGGGAGGAATAAAAAGGGAATGGGAAATAAAAGGGAAATAGACAATAGGGTTTGGGTTTGGGGTTTTAAAATAAATAAAATAATTATAAATATAAATAAATAAATTTCGTAAGTAACACTTTATAAAATACGGATATTGGTGTATAAAAAGAACTGGGTATTACACAAAGTATCGGTGGGCCCAAGGACCAACCCCGCGCTCATAACCACCGTGATGTCCGCCGGATATCGAATCCAGAACAAGGACAATGAGGGTAATCGAGTCGTCGGGGCCAAGTCCTAAGGCGTTTGTCCTCTCCTGGAACTGGGTCTGTGAAGAATATATATATATATATATAATATATATATATATACGTGTTAATTTAAATACAGTATCGACTTGATTATATGAAACTTACGCCTCTGTGTAACGCGGACCGTCTCCTGGCAGCAGTATAGTTGGCGGGATCTTTCTTTTTCTGCGATAAAATTAGGATTTATTTCAATAAGTAATTTGCAACAAAGAAAACATATATTTTTAAACGTCGAAATACTCACGAGCTGGTGCTGAGTGCTAGCTTGCGACCGCTTCCCTTGGATCAGGATAGCGCATTCTCTGACGCCCTTGTTCCAATTCTCCATGTTGCGAATCGACGCCGCCTTACAAATATATTGAAAAAAAATATTATATATCACAAAATATGATTTCATGTTATATTATTATAATCTTAAAAATTAAATATTATACCTGAACATCATCACGCTCGTAAAACGCGACTAGCAGCGGTCAATCCTCTCTCTAGACATCCTGAAAAACGGCTTCCATCATCGCCACCCTTTATTCTTCAGTCGCCGTAGTCCAGGTAATGTAATGATGCTTCCTTCATATCGACGTCTCCTTTTGAAAACCTGGCATTCAGATATGACCTAGTCTATGGGCCGATATGCATCGAACAGCGTAAGAACGCTATCCTCGCCGATGACGCCGATGAATCTGTAATGTCCCTGGGTCTGAAATTACAAAAATTTAAATAAATATATATAAATATAACGATGATTAAATTTAAATGTATAAAAGGGTATGTGATACCTGGTTGATCAATCATATTTATTGCATATTTTTACAGTCATTTTCCCTATTATTATTAATTATTAAAATGTGTTATTTATAATTTAAGAACATATATGGGTTTATTTGTAAAAAGAATATTGTCAAATATTTCTTAATTTATAATTAATATAATTGGGAAATATATACATATCATATTTAAATAAAATATCCATGAGATTATTAATTATTAAAATATGCATATTATATCATATCAAATATTCTTAACCAATATTATTAAGATATCATGTCATATCATTGGTTGGAATATTATCTCAAATAAAATAAATGCTACTAACAATTTGATTTGAGATATTGTGCAGGTTTAAAATAACAAATCAGCTCAAGACTGCAAAGAGGATTGAGGAAATCAAATCAAATCGAATGAGGAAACCGAATTTGCCGAATGTTGGGAGCAAATTGAAGAATCTCGCAACTGCAGAGAGAAAAAGATATTTTCGGAATATTTTTATCAGAAAAATCTCCTAACATCACAAGAAGAAGGCACGAAAAACCTAGAGACGCAACTCCATCAGAAGGCGGCGGAACCGCGATTAAAAGGAGCAAGCGGCGGCGGAAGCGCGGTCTAATCGTGGCCGTTGGATATGAAAATTCAGGGGCATGATCGTCTTTTCACATACTTTAAGATGACATTAGGGTTTCAAGTTCCAGAGCCTATAAAAAGGACCGAGTGCAATTAGGGTTAATCATCTATCCACTGATCTACTGATCGAGCAATCTAAATCTCTCGAGAAAACTAGGATTTGTAGTTTAGTTTTTCAGCGATCAACTTATGTAATGCAATTGATTATTCAATAAAAGGTAGATTTTTTTAAATCTTGTCTCATTACTTTCCGCATTTTAATTTCTGCATTTACTTTTCCGTAATTTTAATTTTGTTATTTCTTATGGGTTCATTCATCTTTAATCTTTCCTCATTTACTTTGTTTTCCCCGATGAGTGAGTAAATTCTTGTTTGTTAGGGTTTGTAGGATAGGGTAGTATAATGGATGAAAAAATCCATTAATTTCTTTTTAAAGTTTTAATTTTTATAAACTTTAGCAAAATAAGACTTAATCCTCTTATTCGGCCATGCTATCTATTCATAATAGTTACGACCACGATTTGAGATTAATTAATACTTGCTTTGTTGAGGGCTTGAGATAAATAGGGATCAATGGAAGGACAAGGGTCGCTAGAGGGAAACCCTAATTCCTCCAAAAATCCTAATCCACATTCATCATTATTTCTTTAATATTAAATAATTAAAAGATAAAAAGAATTATTTTTAAAACTCTATCCATTAACTACTCAATCCGATAAACCCTATTCTCTTATAAAAATTTTAAATTTTCTTAGTATAAAATGATAAAAATCCACATTTTTTTATTAACTCGTCTAAAACAAGATAAATAATTCACCATTTCTCTGTAGACGACCGGTACTCACTATCGGCTAGCTATTGCGACACCGTTATTGATTGCGGTATTTAGAACACATACAAAGACTCAGTTTTTCACACCAATCAAATGGCGCCGTTACCGGGAAAATAGTAGTGATATTTTTCTTGTTATTCGGCTTGATTTCTGAAAAAAATCCAGAAAAAAATAAAAATAAAAAGAGAACCAAAAAACCGCATTTTGTGTTTTTAAAGATTCTTGTGCGAGTTTTGCACGAAATTTGGAGCAATTGGAGCAAACCAACAGAGATTCAGAGACAGTCAAATAGGACCAGATGAGCATTGGAGTGCTGTGAAAATTTTTGGAGAAGAGACTCCATCAACCGGCGGCAGAACCGTGGCCAAAAGGCATGTTTGGCGGCTGAACCGTGGCCATCTTAGGGAGTTAAGCCCCCAAATCTTTCTGATATTATTTTATCGTCTTGCGCTCTCCTCTGAAGCTCCAATAAACTGTTTTTATCTGCAGGATTCTTTGCAAACAACGCCGCTAAAAAAAATTCTATTTGCGTGTTTTTGGATTGTTTTGCATATTTAAAACGGATATTAAGTGGCAAGAAACCCAACTTCATATTAGGTAGGGATTTCATCACCCTTCCTAGGCCCCATAAATCACAAACAAGTATACCGTCACGCCCCTCTTCCCAGTATACGGAGAAGTAGACGTGACGGGCCACGACGTATTTACTCAGAAGTAAACACACTAAGCGTAAATAAGCAATATAAATGAATACACAAAATTAACAAGAGATGTAATAATAAACAACAACTTTTATTAACATTCTTTCTTTACATTACAACTGATTTGAAAAGAAATGTACAATGATAAAAGCAATGCCTAAACAATGGCATGCGAATGAAAAGGAAATAAATACAAGTAGTCTAGAAGTTTGGCCCTTCTGTGAACTGATCCAAGTCCTCCTGGCTGGGCTCGGTCTCTTGAGAGTCGGGTCCTCCTGACGAACATTCTAAGAAAAGAAAGAAACAGGAATGTCGTCAGCGAACTAACGCTCGGTAAGTACCAAAAGAAAGAATAGAATAGAACAAGTAGATAGGGAAGAACTGATAATTTATACAGGTATAAGTTTGTTAAACTAACGTAGTTGTTTGTAGCTTGGTACAGAAGGTGTCAGTGTATACGAGAAGAGTCCAACTTTTCCCGTGGACTAAGGTAACCCGGTAGTACAAGGCCCCATCAAGACCCACGGGACAACATCAATGGATGTTTATCTACATCTTTTAGTGTCCATCATCATGCCACTTTTAAGACATTCTGTACCAATCTAACCCGTTAAAACCCCGTAATGTATATTGTACTGATTTGTAGTTATCAGACTTGCCGAGACCATGGATATAAGTGTTTACTGCCGAAAACGGGAGACGGAACCGGGATGGTTCGTCTTGCCTGAATTTAGGGGCAGATGCTATTTGGATTTATCTGTCCATCTCTCCGAAGATGCCAAGTTGATTTATGGCACCGTGTATCGGAGGTTTGGATGGATGCGGCCAGTAGCAGACTTCGTCAGATTCCCCCTCGTTTGCGAAGGGTTTTTGATTGTGGGACGCTCTTCCCTGCAGGCGTAAGCCCCTGCAATTAATTACGTTAACGCATCGCGGTAACCACTTTCTCCTGCTCCAGCAGTTCACTTCATGTCGTGTGTTTGTTTTATTTTTGGTTGCCCGTGGATTGTATACGGAGACTTATTTATGTTGTCGCCCGTAGGGCGTGGATTAGTCCAAATCTGTATATTAGTTTGGTTTGATTTAAGGATCGTTAATCTCGTTTGTGATTAAGATCAACTTAAGTGTTTGTTAAGGATACGTTAGTCTAATTTTAGACTAAGATCTATTCAACAGGATTTTTTTAGGATCATTCAGATCTAACAAAAGAGCATTTGGGCTCTATTGTTTTAGTTTAAGGACGTCACGGTCCGTAGCTAGTTTAAGAACGTTTCGGTCCGTTCTTAGTTTAAGGACGTTTCGGTCCATAGCTAGTTTAAGGACGTTGCGGTCCATTGTAGTTTAAGGACGTTACGGTTCATAGCTAGTTTATGGACGTTGCGGTCCATAGCATTGTTGGTTATCGGGACCCACCACCTCTCTGAAAACGTTGGAGAATTACAACGACATATATAAAAGGTGTGGAGAGATGTACTCTTAAACCAATGATTGTTCGTCAGAAGATCGGTAGTCTTGTTTGGGACTAAGACCAATTTGGAAAATAACGAGCACATGAGCTTAGCTGCTTAAGAGTTTGGCCAACTTGGGCTCAACCCACTTAGTCTGTGTCATTTCCTTTTTAAATAAAGTGTTAAACACTTGCTTGGACCCTGTCCTTTTTCTGTGCAAATAATGCTGAGCATTTATGTGGGTTCTGATACTCACACTTGTTGAAAACTCTTTATGGCGTTGGGCTCTATTTGGTGAGTGTAGAGGACTTTATGTTAAACGGCGCCCACGTGAGGGGCACGTGAGACGCTTGGCGCCGAGAGCCAACCATTGAGTGCTAAGCACTCTTTATTTGAGCAGCGCCCACGTGAAGGGCACGTGAGGTGCTTGGCGCTGAGTGCTAACCATTGAGTGCTAAGCACTCTTCATTTGAGCAGCGCCCACGTGAGGGGAATGTGAGGCGCTTGGCGCTGAGCGCCAACCATTGAGTACTAAGCACTCTTTATTTGGGCAGCACCCACGTGAGGGGCACGTGATGCGCTTGGCGCTTGTTCTCCACCGAAAGCCGCGACCGGGACGTTGGGACGTCTGGCCTGAATTTTAGGGGCAGATGTTATTTGAATTTATTTGTCCACCTCTCCGAAGATGCCAAGTTGATTTATGGCACAATGTATCGAAGGTTTAGACGGATGCGGCCGATGTAGCAGACTTCGTCAGATTCCCCCTCATTGTGAGGGTTTTTTTGATTGTGGGGACGCTCTTCCCTGCAGGCGCAAGCTCCTGCAGTTAATTATGCTACCGCATCGTGGTAACAATTTTCTCCTTCTCCAGATGGTCACTTCGTGTCGTGTATGTTTGTTTTGTTTTTTGGTTGCCCGTGGATTGTATACGGAGACTAATGTATGTTGTCGCCCGTAGGCCGTGGATTAGTCTAAATCCGTATTTTCTTAGATTTGGGTTTAGGGTTTAAGGATGCGTTAGTCTCATTTGAGACTAAGATCAACTTAAACGTTTGTTAAGGATACGTTAGTCTAATTTTAGACTAAGATCAACTTAACGGGATCGTTTAGATCAATAAAAGAGCATTTGGGCTCTATTGTTTTAGTTTAGGGACTTTGCGGTCTAGTTTAAAGACATCATAGTCTATGGAGTTTAAAAAAATCATAGTCTGTAAAGTTTAAGGACATCACAGTCCATGAGTTTAAGGACCCCACAATCCGTAAAGTTTAAGGACGTCATAGTCCATGAGTTTAAGGACCCCACAGTCCATGGAATATCTGGTTGTCGGGACCCGTCACCTCTCTGAAGACGTTGAAGGATTACAACGACAAATATCAGAGGAGTGAAGAGATGTACCCTTGAACCAATATTGGTTGGAAGATCTATAGTCCAATTTGGGACTAAGATCAAAGATTTGTGAGCACATAGGCTCAATTGATCTGAATTAGGGATCTGTGGCCACTTTGGGCTCGGCCCATTTAATTAAGATGTTGAACATTGAACAATGCTGAGCATTGGTTTGGGCTTTGACAATCTTTTTGTCTTTTATTGAGTGCTGAACACTCATCATAGCTCTGGGCTTTTATTTATAGAACAGTTTATGTTCTTTCAGCGCATACATGAGGAGCACGTGGCGCGCTTGGCGCTATGCGCCAGATAATGAGCGCAAAGCGTTTCTTGTGAGTAGCACACACGTGAGGAGTACGTAGCGCGCTTGGCGCTATGCGCCAGATAATGAGAGTAGTACGCTTCTGTCAAGTAGCGCACACGTAAGGAGCACGTGGCGCACTTGGCGCTATGCGCCAGATAATGAGCGCAGTGCTCTTCTTTAAATTTGGAGCGCTAAGGCTCTTTTTAGGCAGCTTTGCGCCCTGAGAATTAAATTCTCTTTCTTATAAGAGACTTTGTCTCATGGCTCTAAGAACAAAGTACTTATCTTTTATAGGAAATGTTTCAATCTCTTATGTTTTTGGTGAAAGGCTTTGCCTTTATGGATCTATGATCCTAAGAGAATTGAATTATTCTCCCCCCTTTTATAATGAGATATTATAATCTCTGAAAGACAGTTTGTCTTATAGATCTATGATCTGAAGAAGATTAAGTTCTTCCCCTTATTTTTTTTATGATGAGATACTTTAATCTTTGTTGTGAAAGACCATGGTCTTATAGATTTATGATCTTATAAAAAGAAGTAAATTCTTCTTTTAATATGAGGTGATTTCGTCTCTCTGTTCTTTTTTAACATTGAAGAAAATTTTCTTCTTCTGAGAGCTTGCTCTTTGTCTCCGAAATTTCTCAAAGTTTATGGGGGGTTCCTCTTTTTTAGACTTGAAGTCTTGGGGCCTTTATATAGGGCAAGCTGATTTGTCGAATCAGTTAAAGAGATCTTTTCTCTAATTGATTTGGGGATTACCCCACCGTTGGATCTTTGATCCTAGGGCTTCTGATTTACAGAAGGCAATCTTCTTGTTTTTAACAAGATTGAGAAATCTTTCCCCACATAGAATTTATTCTGTATTTTAGTGATTTTTAATCACCATTGGATTATTTATCCGACGGTGCTCTGATTTACAGAGCAAAATCTTTTTGTTTGGAAAGATTCTGAAAAATGTTTTCTCAACAGAATTTTATTCTGGTAAATTGATGATTTTTAATCATGTTCGTTGGATCTTTGATCCAACGTTTGGGAACATTTAGTTCCAGCGCTAGCGCTCTCGTGCTTTGCACGTGGTGCGCTGCTTAGAGTGCAACGCACTTAGCGCTTTGCACGTAGGCGCTGGTGTTCTTAGCGCTAGCGCACCCGTGCTTTGCACGTGAGCGCTGCTTGCTGGCGCTTCTATGAAGCGCTGCTTCATTTTAAATTTTGAAAATTTGAACAGAGTTTTGCTCTGATTGGAGGAAACAAATGCCCCCCACCGTTGCGCTCACTTGGCTCACACGTGAGTGCAGCGGTGGCAGCATCTGCGCTCTTAGATCAACTTAGAAGTTGAAATGGCTCTTAGTGCCTATAAATAGGACCCTTGGCCCTCTAGATGATCTCTGTTCATCTTCTCACTTTTTTCCTTCTGAGAATTATTTCTCTTTCAGAGCATAGCTCTTCCTTTTAAGAAATTTCTTTAGAGTCAAAACTCTGCCCAATTTAGGTAAAAATTGAACTTTTTAACAGATCTTTGCTCTCCTTAGATCATAGATCTAAAAATATATCTTTAGGGTTTTACCCATTAACAGAGCTATGCTCATTTCCAAGATATAATCTTTTTTTAGGGTGATTTTAACCCATGAACTGGAATATAGTTCACGCAGAACTTAAGGGTTTATTCACAGATCTTGAAGATCTTGGAGTTTTTGCTCTGTAGAAGCTTTGCTTCTTAGGGTTTCTTGATGGACTGTTTCATCTTCCTTACAGAGCATTGCTCTTTAGAAATTTTGGGGGGGAATTTTATTCCCCTCATGATTAGTTATGACAGTTGTCTGTCTGTTGCAGAGCACTGCTCTTAATGGGAGATTTACTCCTTGGCCCGAGGGATCCTCATTAAATGAGAATCCTTTGAGGATTTCCTCGTTTAATGACAGTCTCATTAAATGATGAGACTGTTTTATTAATGATGAGTTATCATCTAGATTGTGTGGGTCCCCTTTGGCCCCTTTTTGCTGCATTGCAGTGTGGTACGGATTTAAAGTACCAAGTACCGAACGTGACTTGTAGCATTGACGGCTAACTCTGTTCTTTTCTGTGCAGGTACTATGTCTTTCGATACTTTGTTTCCCTTTGTCTGTTCAGAAAGCGGATTCCCTACAGCGCCAGTGGATAGGGAAGTCTTCGCGCTGATAAAAGATCATGACCAGCACAAGAATCTTCATCTATGGGGAACATGGTACAACTAAATCATCATGGGTCGACACAACTTCTCTTGCGGAACACCTTCAGAGCCCCTTTCAGCGATTCACTATGCTGACGTACCCCCGGTGAACTATGCCGTGGAGGTGGTTAATTGGACTTCGGAGGGTTTCCTTCAGCCTTCTTTGGCTGGGATTCCTGTACAGCCTCCGATGGCTTTGGACATTCTACGGCGGCGTATATGCCAGGGTGAGTCGCGCCCTTGGGGACAGCCATACAACATAGGCTTAACTCCCCGTCACTCAGCTGGATATCTGCAGTGGGCCCGATATATCCTATCGGCAAAGAAGTCAGAGCTGCTGAGGCTCGGGTTGTACCCCGCGATCTATGCTTCTCTGTTCCAGTATTCCACACCTCCAGCATGGTGGGTTAAAGCCTTTTTGGAACAATGGAACGTTCCAACTCACACCTTCCTTATGATAGATCGGGAAGTTTCCATCTCTTTGGAGGAGTTTGCGGATATCTCCGGCTTGCCTGTCAGAGGAGAGCATTATGAGGAGATCTTGCCCCCTGACGAGTATATTTTCACTACCCGAATGGTGATGACGGGTCTAACCCCATAGAATGCTATTCAGCACCGATTCCCCTGCTTGATCAAGGTGCTGAACATTTATGAGGGCCTATTTCTTGAATCTGGAAGCCATGGGGTTAGCTTTGCGAACTTCATCGCCCGTTTTCTCCGCCCAGAAGCTTTATCGCAAGAAGGCGAAAGGTTTGCCAAACTTGATGATCCTTTTGGTTTTGGCTTGGAAACCCAGCCGATAGCAGAAGCCGATCAAAAGAGTTTCTTCCTTCCAAACGTCGCAGTCGTCCCCTTTTCAAAAATCGCTGCTCAGGACATCGATGAAGAAGCATTCTTTCTAGGGTTCCTTGGTTTGTGGTTAAGCTGGTTCGCACTTCCAATGCACCCTCGTTACATGAGGTCGTCTGTCTTCTACCCAGCTCATCGGATGGTTGAAGGGAGACAGGTTGCTGTTAGGATTGCCGGGCTGGCTCATTTGTATCACGGCCTTATCTTGGAGGCCGACAATACTCAACCGGGGGTGCAGCCTGTGAACTTCCCGATGCATTATTTTACTTCATGGCTCGAGCTGCATGTGCTTGGTGCTTTCGGAATGCATAAGCGGACCGATTTCTATGAAACTTGCAATTTTCCACGGATCATGCGGCTGGTCGATGCTTCCACTGTGGAGCTAAGTCAGCGAGATGCTCGGGGTGTGATTCTTCGCCCACGTACAGTCGGGGATGTCATGACCTTTGTTGATAAGGTCATGACCTTCGGTAAGGAATCCGCTAAGACGGTGCATCTGCTGCGGGACACCTTTAAGGACGGAGCTTCTACCTTGAAAGCTCGAGAGATTCTCCATTTGTACTCGATCAGGCCGGGATACTTGGTGTTCAGGCAGAACGACTCGGCTTTGTTCATGAGATATAACTCCCACCGCTTTGCCCAGCAATCAAGTTATAATCAGGGCGTCCCGCTCGAGGCATTCTTGGCAGAACCGGTTAATACTGAAGAGGGCATCCGGAGCGCTTTTCACCACTTCATGCGCCTAAACACAGGGTCCAATTTCTTCATCAGTGAGCCGAGTTGTGTTCCGAAAGCCCTGAACGTATATGTGGCGTGGTATCAACATGCGATGGGTGCTGTTATCAAGGAGGAGAAGCGACTTTTGCTTGATCGCAAGGGTGCAGCCCCGGCTGGTAATCCAAATGTTCCTCTGAAGCGACAGACCATTGTCCGTCCTCCCTTAATAGAAGCTGATGCGGCTGTGGTTCCACGTGCTATACGTGAGCTGCCCCTACCCAGTGTGCCTGAAAAAGAGGTAGCTGCCGCATCTCCCGAGTCGGGTGTGGGTACGGAAATTAGGACTCGTCACCCAAAGCTGCCCACCAAGCGTAAATTTGTGCTAGCGGCTACCGGCACTCGCTCGTAGTAGAGAAAGAAGTCAATACTCTCTGCAGATGTTGCATTCAGCCAGGAGCCTCATGCTCCTTACAGTGAGGGCATTAGTGAATACGGGACCAATGAAGGCTTATTCATGGCGACGGATAATACTGATCTAGAGGCTGCTATTGCAGCTTCCAAGCGATTAGCTAGCCACAAAGCAGGTCTGGTCACCCTTGCACAGTCAGGTAGACTTCAATCATATCTTTCCGCTGTTACATTCTTATTATCATGCCTTGACCGACACTTCTTCTTCAACATGCATCTCCACTGAAGAAGATCTCGCGGCTTCTCTCAAGACTTTTGAAGAGGAGGAAAGGCTTCGTGCTTCCTTGGGCATTGGTACATTTTGGCTCACTGTGCCTCCATTCCCATTTTTATGGGTAAACTAACTCTTCTTTTCCATCTTATTGCAGAGACTACCTTGACTCAGGTTATCCCAAGTGCAGTGCCAATCGCGAGTGGTGACGCGGCGACGCTCCCAAGGCTGGCTGCCGAAGTCCCATCTCCCCTAGTATCGCCAAAAGAGGCTTCACTTAAGCAACCGATGACGGACACCATAACGGCTCCAGAGGTAGCTCCTGGCTCGGACGATGACGTCTCCTTGTCAGAGGTCTTAAGAAGATCAGCTCTCACGGCCCAGGCAGAAAGGAAGCGCATGAGGCGTGTAGCAAGAGAACGTAACGCCGCCTTGGCTGTAGGTGCAGGCTCGAGCGCTGCTTCCCCTGTCCCTGCTTCTTCAGAGAGTGCTCCGGTCACCCTGTCTACCACTTGTTCTCCTCCGAAACACAGAGATGAGACCGCGTAGGTTCGTCTTGCCTGGATTTGGGGGCAGATGCTAATTGGTGCTATCCGTCCACCTCTCCGAAGATGCCAAGTGATTTATGACACCATGTATCGAAGGTTTAGACGGATGCGACCGATGTAGCAGACTTCATCAGATTCCCCCTCATTGAGGGGTTTTTGATTGTGGGGACGCTCTTCCCTGTAGGCGCAAGCCCCTGCAGTTAATTACGCTACCGCATCGCGGTAACCACTTTCTCCTTCTCCAGATGGTCACTTTGTGTCGTGTGTGTTTGTTTTGTTTTTGGTTGCCCGTGGATTGTATACGGAGACTAATTTATGTTGTCGCCCATAGGGCATGGATTAGTCCAAATCCGTATTTTCTTAGATTTGGTTTTGGGGTTGGGTTTAAGGATGCGTTAGTCTCATTTGAGACTAAGATCAACTTAAATGTACGTTAAGGATACGTTAGTCTAATTTTAGACTAAGATCAACTTAACAGTTTGTTAAGGACACATTAATCTAATTTTAAATTAAGGTCAACTTAACCATTTGTTAAGGATACGTTAGTCTAATTTTAGACTAAGATCTACTTAACGGGATCATTTAGATCCAACAAAAGAGCATTTGGGCTCTATTGTTCTAGTTTAGGGACTTTGGGGTCAATTACCAGTTTAAGGACATGGTGGTCCAAGGTTAAGGACATCATAGTCCGTGGGTTTAAAGTGACCCCACAGTTCGAGGTTAAGGACATCATAGTCCGTGGGTTTAAAGGGACCCCACAGTCCGAGGTTAAGGACGTCATAGTTTGTGGGTTTAGAGGGACCCCACAGTCCGAGATTAAGGACATCATAGTCCATGGGCTTAAGGACCCCACAGTCCGTGGAATGACTGGTTATCGGGACCCGTCACTTCTCTGAAGACGTTGAAGGATTACAACGACAAATATCAGAGGAGTGAAGAGATGTACCCTTGAACCAAAGTTGATTGAGAAATCTGTAGTCCAATTTGGAACTAAGATCAATTAATTAGATTATGAGCACATTGGCTCAGTTAAATCTGAATTGAGGACTTATGGCCAACTTGGGCTAAATCCAATTAGATTTGAAATGTTGGCCCTTTGTTGGACTGTTGAACATTTGTCTGGGTTCAGCCTTCCATTACTTAGCAATGCTAAACAGGGGTTTGGGGCTCTGACAACATTTTGTCTTTGGATGAGCACTAACCATTCATTATAACTCTGGATTTTAAGGTTCAGTTGAAGGGAGATTTGCCTCTGGAAAACTTAACCAATTTGGGCTAAGCTTGGCTTTAAAATAGTGTTAAACACTAGAGGATATTTGGCGATCACGTGCTCCCACGTGATGTGCTGAAAATAGTGTTAAACACTAAAATTGAATTGGTCACGTGGGGTCACGTGAGACGTCTGAAGATGGGGGCCAGACTTCCATTATTTTTTTCTCAGAGTATTCAGTTAGTGTTAAACACTTTTGGTCTTCAGACCATTACGTGTGGACACGTGATGGGTATCCATGCATTGATTATTAAAGTGTTTATTAGGGGTCACATGGGGACACGTGAGGGTGCCCAAAATTGATTCTGCTCTTGGATTTGTTCCCTTTTGTTTTGAGAGTCATGTGTGAGCACGTGAGGCATTGCCTTCATGCATTCTCTTTCTCATTTTAAGGGGTCTGTTTAAGGGTCACGTGGGGACACGTGATCTAGTCTTGTTCATTCTTTTTTTACTCATTGAGGATGAGGGTCACGTGTTACCACGTGATCGCGTTGGATACTTTGATCTTTATGTGCATGGAGAGCTTTACGTCTCTTGTTTTTAAGAATTAAATTCTTTTATAGGGTTAAACCCTAGTTCTGTTTAGAGGAATTAAATTCCTGTGTATTTGGAAGAATTAAATTCTTATATAGGGTTAAACCCTAGTTTCATTTGGAGGAATTATATTCCTATGAATTTGGGGGAATTAAATTCTCATATAGGGTTAAACCCTAGTTTCATTTGGAGGAATTAAATTCCTATGAATTTGGAGGAATTAAATTCCTTAAACTCAATTCTCCCTCTAAGTTTTGGATCTGCATGGCAGAATCTCCCCGGTGAGAATTAAATTCTCAATTTGTGGGGAGATCTGCTTCTGCAGATCTTCAACCAAAGGAAGAACTAAGTTCTTATCAGAAGAGTTAAACTCTTAAATTGAGAATTAAATTCTCTTTGTTTTATGGAACTTAGATCTCTTTCCCCTTTCTCACCTAGGGTTTCATTTATCTGAAGAGATCTTTTTTTTTCTCTCTTGAGAATTAAATTCTCCTCTCTTTTTTCTCTCTGTTGTTGTTATCTCCCCAAAAATGTAGATCCTCCTCTGTTCTCTTCTTGGCTCCTATTTATAGGAGAAAGAAAAGAATCAATTTGTTTAGTAAATCTTTCATTGAAAGATTTTAATTGATTTTGTAACCAACATGATCTTTTAGATCACTCAGTGAATTTTATTCACCATTGGATTTTTAATCCAAAAGATCTTTTATCTGTTATTCCTGGCAAATTTCATGGAAATCTTTCCTTGTATGGAATCTTTCTATAAATTGGTGATTTTTAATCACCATTGGATTTTTAATCCAACGGTGCTCCACTTTACAGAGCAGAATCTTTTTGTTTGGAAAGATCTAGGGAAATATTTTTCCAACTAGGGTTTTTGATTTCCCTTAATTAGAATTTAATTCTATTAGTTCAGAAGGTTTAAGAGCCTATCACATGTTAGCACGTAACCCCACTGATTGACCAATTAATTAGAATTTAATTCTATTAGTTTAGAGGGCTCAGGAACCCATCACGTGTTGGCACGTGACCCTACTGTTTAATTATATAATTAGAATTTAATTCTATTGTTTCAGAGGGTTTAATAGCCTATCACGTATTGGCACGTGACCCCACTGATTAATTATTTCCAATTATTTATTTTATTCAGTGCCTACAGGCTTTGCCTGTAAATGGTCACGTGTCTGCACGTGATGCCCGGTCACGTGTGGGCACGTGATGCCCGGTCACGTTGATCCCGGATGAATTATGAGGCCCATAATATTTCAAATCGAAGGATTTTTTGAGACACTTTCGATACCATCGGAATTTAGCTGTTTCTCATTCAGGAGTTTGTCAAAATACAGCCCGGAAAATACTGGTTCGCATTTTCCTCCTTAGATTACACGTGCATAGCATATTTGCTCATAACTTTTGATATCCCGGATGAATTATGAGGCCCATAATATATCAAATCGAAGGTTTTTTTGAGACGCTTTCGATGCCATCAGAATTTAGCAATTTAAAATTTGGGAGTTTGTCAAATCAAAGGATTTTTTTTGGCGGGAACAAATGCCCCCCATTATTTTGCCCACGTAAGTATATACGTGGGTGAAGTAGTGCAGAGTAATTCATAGCGTATGACCAGTTTCGGGTTGGTATATAATTTTCAGAATCTTGATCTGAGAAGATAACGAGCGGACACAAGCGTCGTCATTTATCATTGACTCAAATCTCGACTCTTAAAGGATATAGTTCCAAACCCTCAGCTCCATGAGCCACACCCTTCTATTTCTTTATGTTTTACTCTGGCGTGAAGTAGTTTATATGCTCATGAGTAACTTCTCCATTTTAGTGGCATGTATCTTTGGCAAGTGTGGTCCATAGATGGTAGATAACAGTTCATCTTGAACTCTTTATAAGGTAGCGATGGCTTAAGAAACAGGGTTAGGATCTGTTGCCTAAGACTTTTCAACTTTATGAGCCGTGAGGGTCTCATAAAGACGTTTCTCCCTATGAGTCGAGAGGATCTCGTAGGTGTATTTTCTCCTTAGGAATCGTGAGGATTCCTAAGTGTGCTTTCTCTTGAGAGTCGTAAGGATCTCACAAGAGAATTTTCCCGCTTATAAGTCGAGAGGACGCGTAAGTGGTTGTTTCCCTCCTCGTCGATGTTCGACTTTGGAGAGTGTGGCCCATGGATAGTCCATGTTGACCTCCTTGCAGGGAAGTGATGGCTTGGGAGACAGGGTTAGGATCTGCCACCCAAGAATTTTCAAC
This sequence comes from Agapanthus africanus, assembly GCA_030015575.1. Taxonomy (NCBI): domain Eukaryota; kingdom Viridiplantae; phylum Streptophyta; class Magnoliopsida; order Asparagales; family Amaryllidaceae; genus Agapanthus; species Agapanthus africanus. The sequence goes on along the minus strand of CM057342.1, from coordinate 174,026,241 downwards.
TTTATGAGCCATGAGGGTCTCACAAAGACTTTTCTCCCTACGAGTCGAGATGATCTCGTAGGTGTATTTTCTCCTTAGTAATTGTGAGTATTCCTAAGTGTGTTTTCTCTTGAGAGTCATAAGGATCTCACAAGAGAATTTTCTTCCTTACAAGTCGAGAGGACTCGTAAGTGATTGATGAGTTGACCTACTCCCGAGTCAAAGCATTGCTTCAACAGGGAGGTTGAGGGTTGACTTTGGTTTGTCTGTGTACCGCCGAGTCATGGAACTGGGAACTTTGCTGCGGCTCCGCTTTGCTGACGTCGTATATTCCTGTAGAGACATTGATTTCTCCGCGGGTCGGCGCGAATCGAGATGTTCTCATCGAGGACACTGATTTCCCTGAATCGAGGTATTTGCCAAGGACACTGATTTCCCTGGAGTCGAAACGAATCGAGGTATTCCTGCAAAGACACTGGTTTCTCTGCGGGTCGTCGCGAATCGAGGTGCTCTCGTCAAGGACGCTGATTTCCTTGAATCGAGGTTTTTACCAAGGACACTGATTTCTTCGGAGTTGAAACGAATCGAGGTATTCCTGCAAAGACGCTGATTTCTCTGCGGGTCGATGCGAATAGAGATGCTCTCGTCAAGGACGCTGATTTCCCTGAATCGAGGTTTTTGCCAAGGACACTGATTTCCTCGGAGTTGAGACGAATCGATGTATTCCTGCAAAGACACTGATTTCTCTGCGGGTCGACGCGAATCAAGGTGCTCTCGTCAAGGACGCTGATTTCCCTGAATTGAGGAGGTTGCCAAGGACACTGATTTACCTGGAGGTCGAAACGAATCGAGAGATTCCTGTAAAGGCGCTGATTTCCTTGCGGGTCGACGCAAATCGAGATGCTCTCGTCAAGGACGCTGATTTCCCTGAATCGAGGTATTTGCCAAGGACACTGATTTCCTCGGAGTTGAAACTAATCGAGGTATTCCTTCAAAGACACTGATTTCCTTACGGGTCGACGCGAATCGAGATGCTCTCGTCAAGGATGCTAATTTCCCTGAATCGAGGAGGTTGCCAAGGACACTGATTTCCCTGGAGGTCGAAACGAATCGAGAGATTCCTGCAAACACGCTGATTTCCTTACGGGTCGACGCGAATCGAGATGCTCTCGTCAAGGACACTGATTTCCCTGAATCGAGGTATTTGCCAAGGACACTGATTTCCTCGGGGGTTGAGACGAATCGAGGTATTCCTGCAAAGACATTGATTTCCTTGCAGGTCGACGCGAATCGAGATGCTCTCGTCAAGAACGCTGATTTCCCTGAATCGAAGAGGTTGCCAAGGACACTGATTTGCCTGGGGTTGAGACGAATCGAGGTATTCCTGCAAAGACGCCGATTTCTCTGCGGGTCGACGCGAATCGAGATGCTCTCATCAAGGACGCTGATTTCCCTGAATAGAGGAGGTTTCCAAGGACACTGATTTCCCTGGGGTTGAGACGAATCGAGGTATTCCTACAAAGACGCCGATTTCTCTGCGGGTCGACGCGAATCGAGATGTTCTCGTCAAGGACGCTGATTTCCCTGAATCGAGGAAGTTGCCAAGGACACTGATTTCCCTGGGGTCGAAACGAATCGAGGTATTCCTGCAAAGACACTGATTTCCTTACGGGTCGATGCGAATCGAGATATTCCCGTCAAGGACGCTGATTTCCCTGAATCGAGGAAGTTGCCAAGGACACTGATTTCCTCGGAGTTGAGACGAATCGAGGTATTCCTGTAAAGACACTGATTTCCTTGCGGGTCGACGCGAATCAAGATGCTCTCGTCAAGGACGATGATTTCCCTGAATCGAGGTTTTTGACAAGGACACTGATTTCCTTGGAGTTGAGATGAATCGAGGTATTCCTGCAAAGACACCGATTTCCTTGCGGGTCGACACGAATCAAGATGCTCTCGTCAAGGACGCTGATTTTCCTGAATCGAAGTTTTTGCTAAGGACACTGATTTCCCTGGGGTTGAGACGAATCGAGAGATTCCTGCAAAGACACCGATTTCTCTGCGGGTCGACGCGAATCAAGATGCTCACGTCAAGGACGCTGATTTCCCTGAATCGAGGTTTTGCCAAGGACGCTGATTTCCCTGAGGGTCGAAACGAATTGAGGTGCTCCTGCAAAGACACTGATTTCCTTGCGGGTCAACGCGAATAGAGATGCTCTCGTCAAGGATGCTGATTTCCCTGAATCGAGGAGGTTGCCAAGGACACCGATTTCCCTGGGGTTGGTTGACTTGTTTTCGAAACAGAGTCATTGGATAACGTATTTCCGAGACGGGGTCATTTGATGACGTGTTTCCACGGCGGGGTCATTTGATGACGTGTTTCCGTGACGGGGTCATTTGCTGACGTGTATCCGAGACGGGGTCATTTGATGACGTGTTTCCGCGGCGGGGTCATTTGATAACGTGTTTCCGCGACGGGGTCATTTGCTAACGTGTATCCGAGACAGGGTCATTTGATGACGCTGGGTTGTCTGTGAACCGTAGAGTCTTGGAACTGGGGACTTTGCCGTGGTTCCGATTGATGGTGTAACATTTGTGTCCTGCTGGAATAAGGAGGCACACCGTTGTTAGTCTCTAGGCTGTAGATGTGGCCATTGAGATTTGGAACTAGGGACTTTGCCATGGCTCCGTTTCGTTGCGACCCTGAGGTCGGTTGTTGACGTCACGTCTGCATCAGGTTGGAGTGAGGAGAAACGCCGTTGGTGATCTCTAGGCTGTCTGTAAACCGTAGAGATTTGGAACTAGGGGACTTTGCCATGGTTTCGTTGTTTTGACCCTGGGGTTGTTTGTTGACGTTGCATCTGCATCCTGCTGGAGTAAGGAGAAACGCCGTTGGTGATCTTTAGGCTGTCTGTGAGCCGTCAAGATTTGGAATTAGGGGACTTTGCCGTGGCTCCGTTTGTTGATATTGCGTCTGCATCCGATTGGAGGGAGGCAGAACGCCGGTGTTGATCTCTAAGTTGTCGATGTTGACATCGAGACCCTGAAGCTAGGAATCTTCCTTCACTTCATTTGTTGACATTGTGTCTGCAATATTGCGATGAATGTCGAGATTGTCTTTAGGTTGTCTATGAACCGTCGAGTTTTGGCTTCGCTTCGACGAAGCCTGGTGGGACGATATGGTTCCCTTCCTGTTTGTGCCCATGGATTGTATACAGGGGTCAATGTGACCTCACCTGCAGGGCAAAAGTTTCATTTTTTTTCCGCGATGCTCTATTATTTCAGCTTTTATATCGCGAAGGCCGCGATTGCCCAATCATTTCGGCTATTTTTCGCGGTGCCCAATTATTTCGGCTATTTGTTTTATTTTTACTCACTGCTTTTGATTACGAGTTGCCCAATCATTTCGGCTATTTGTTTTATTTTTACTCGCTGCTTTTTATTGCGAGTTGCCCAATCATTTCGGCTATTTCTATTTTTACTCGCTGCTTTTTATTGCGAGTTGCCCAATCTTTTCGGCTATTTTGCATGCATACATTTTTACTTGTTGATTTTGTTTGCAAGTTGCCCTATCATTTCGGCTATTTCGTATGCATGTGTGGCTTGCTAGCTTTTTTGCTGCAACCTTGGAATTAGACGCCGATTTCGGCATCAGCACCGCTACAACTGGGATATTGCCAGGAGCGAATCATCATTTGCCTCTTTCAATGTCGAACAAATGTGGCTTAGCAAATAGGGTTAAGATCCTGTCGACTAAGGCTTTTGACTTCATGAGCCGTAAGGGTCTCATAAAGGTATTTCTCCCTACAAGTCGTGAGGATCTCGTAGGTGTGTTTTCTCCTTAGGAATCGTGAGGACTCCTAAGTGTATGGCTTTTCGTAAGTCGTAAGGATCTTACAAGAGTGCTTTCTCCTTATAAGTCGAGAGGACTTACAAGGGTTGTTCACCGTGTAGACATATCCCTAGTCATGGATGGGACTTTGTTAAGGGAAATGTTTATTCGCGCCCATGGATTGTATATAAGGGTCAGCATTGAACCGCTTGTAAGGCAGCATTGGAGATTGTGATGGCTTAAGAACAGATTTAGATCCATGTAGCTTAAGGCTTTTGAACCCTGTGAGCCGTGAGGGTCTCAAAGGGGAATTCTCCTTACGAGTCGTGAGGATCTCGTAAGTGTGTTTTCTCCTTAGGAATCGTAGGGATCCCTAAGTGTGTTGCTCCCTTGTGAGTCGTAAGGATCTCATGCAGGTGGTTTCTCCTTACAAGGTTGAGAGGACCTTGCAAGTGTCTTTTAACGAGATTGCGCCTTTTCGGGTTTTCACAAAACTCGCCGGTAGTCCTGCTGTTTTTACTCACGGAGCAGGTTTTCATTCGTGCCCTTTTCGCTTGTGGACATATCGTTTTTCTTTCTTTTTCTTTCTTCTTTTTTTTGTATCGGCATTGGGATGTTGCAACCCATAGTAGTTTATAGACGTCTCAGTCAACAGCTAGTTTTAGGACATAGTGGTACATTGTTAGTTTAAGGACGTTTCGGTCCGTCGCCAGTTTTAGGACATAGTGGTCCATTGTTAGTTTAAGGACGTTTCGGTCCGTCGCCAGTTTTAGGACATAGTGGTCCATTGTTAGTTTAAGGACGTTTCAGTCCGCAGTTGCCATATTTGAAGCGAATTTCTAGTTTACGGACTTTTCGATCCATGGGGCTTTTTCTATGAATGAGCACGATGCCCCCGGCATGTCCACCTTTTTAGGGGCATGAGGTTGTGGTGGATTCACCTTCCAGTTTTCGGATAATGCGAACTTGCCTTGTTGGTATTGGTCCTCAATCCATCCTTTGAAGACGAAGCAATCTTCGATTGGATGGCTTACTGCTTAGTGGTAAGGGCAATAATTAGGATTGTTGACATCGCCTGGCTGCAACGGACGTTTTGGATCCGGCAGACCGATGAGTTTGTTGCGTACTGCCGGCTCGAATAGTCTCCTCGTTTTATCCTGGGGAAACGAGTAAGGACGTCCTAGTCTCTCCTCGAGGGATGGGCGTGGACGCATGTTGTTTTGGCGAACAACCGGTTTTAAGTTGCTCGGCTGTTGTTGAGTATTGGCGACGAAAGTTGCTTTTCCTTTCCCTTTTTCATTTCGAGAGTCCGTCTTTGGAGGAGATGGTCTATGACCCATCTGATCCATTTGGGCCAGCTTGTCAATCAAGGCCTGGAAGGTGGTCGGCTTGAAGAACATCATGAACTGGGATATGGTTGCCTGCGGATCGAGGGTTCCTATAAACATGCCCACTGCAGGAGCTTCTTCGATGCGCTGTTCGCACTTCGACCATAGATTCCGCCACCGTATCGCGTAGTAGACCCATGTTTCGCCTGGCTTCACCCTGGCGTTGGTCAGTGCCGTGATTGGGGTACGTTCGCTAGCGCTCGCGAAACGTTGGGTAAATAGCAGCTCCATCTCTGCAAATGTTTTGACAGAGTCATTCGGGAGTTCAGAATACCACTCGAATGCTGTCTCCGACAAGCTGCCAACGAATTGGCGAAGCAGTAGCTTATTGTCACCTCCAGTATTACCGCACAGAGCCCTGAATTGAGCAATATGCTCGTGTGGATTCCCCGTCCCCTTATATACGTGGAATTTGGGGATCATGTATCCCGGTGGGTACTTTATTTGGTCGTACCAACCCGGATAGGGTCGTCCAGTCTTAACAATTTGCCCAGCCGCTTCATTCGCCTGGTGAACTCGTATCTGCTAAGCGATGTAATCATCCAGGATAGCTTTGGAGATTGTCTCCTCCTTGGCTGTTGACAGAGCCGGCAGAGAATTTGATGTCTCTCCTTTATCATCTTCAATTATTACTGGAGGATCTTCGACTGGGGGATCCGGCTGGATCATCTTGCCCACCATATCTTGGAATAGAAGGGCCATTTGTTTTATATTGGACGCTTGTTCCGCGGACTCTTTGTCTTTCTTCTTAAGCATTCTTCGAAGGAATTCGGCATCAGTTTCCTGCTCACGGCGCTGCTCCGAGGATGTCTCTGGGCTTGCTTTCGGTTCTGTGAGTGCGGCCATAGCTGTTAACATCTCTTGGAGCTTTTGTTGTTGTTGCTCCTGAGCCTTAGTCACTGTCGCGTAAGCGGTCGATGACCCGTAAAATCACGGCTTTCCTCTTTTCTAGAAGCCATATAAACGGTATGTGTTACCATACCCCCAGACTTGGGGCGTTTAGATTCAGCATCCTGTCGATGATCTCCGGATCTTGCGGGATTTTCCACTTGATGGCCGGGCATGTGTGAAGATCCTTCAGCATTCTTTTCGTCTTGGCTGAAAGAGCAACCTCCCATGGAGCTTCTTCTATAAAAGAGCACGATGTCCCCGGCATGTCTACCTTTTTAGGAGCATGTGGTTGTGGCGGATTTACCTTCTAGTTTTCGGACAGCGCGAACTTGCCCTGTTGATACTGGTCTTCAACCCAATTTTTGAAGACGTAGCAGTTTTCGATCGGATGGACCAATACTCGGTGGTAGGGGCAGTAATTAGGATCGTTGACGTCGTTCGGTTGCGTTGGGTGTATCGACTCCGGTAGAGCGATGAGCCCATTGCGCAATGCCAGTTCAAACAGTTTCCTTGTTTTATCCCGGGGAAACGAGTAAGGACTTCTCAACTTCACATCGAGGGATTGCCGCTTGTTTCTTTGGCGAACAACCGGTCTCGGGCCACTCGGTTGTTGTTGAGCGTTGGCGACGAAGGTTGCTTTCCCTTTGCCCTTTTCATTCCAAGGCTTCGTCTTTGTAGCGTTTTCTATTGGTGGAGGAGATCTTTTCAGCACAGCAGTTGGCGAATTCCTGCGTACCCTGTTAAGTAATTCAAAGCTGTTCCCAGTTGGAACAGCAGCATCAACTTCCACCATTAGAGCCAGCGGAGTCAATCCAGAAGGGGAATTGCCCCCAGCTTTCCTCACTCGGCGCCAGTGGCGACGTCGAGCATGTCGTGCAGTCGGGATTACCTCCGCTGTTGGATGAGCTTCCTCATGCCCCCTGCTTTGAGGATAGGCTGTTATTGGCACTAGCCGGTCGAAGACTGACATCCGTTGAGAGGGGATAGTCAGTCTTGCGAAGGTCGACTTTCGAACAGGGGAAGCAGCCTTCGTGAGTTCGCATGGAGTAGTAGTTGAAACGGCCAGTCATGTGAAGACCGATCCTTTAGCAGGAGAAGCTGCCTTGACGACTTCAGGAGCAGGAATGGCTATCCGCTTCGGGATGGCCGCTTCAGCTATTGCGGGCTTTTTCATGGGCCCACTTGAGCTTTGGCCCAATTTGTTGAAAACTGAGGTACTGGATTTGGGCGACCCGTTGAGAGGGGTCGCGGTAGTTGTAAGCCGATCAAAGACCGACTTCTTCGAAGCTTCTTGCGACGGCAATGGGGCGTTGAAGCTCATTGGTGGGATCATGGTCCCGAAGAATAGCCCAGTGGTGGCCTGAGTCACCTGTTCCACCGGCATAGCGAAGATGTAGGCCGCTTGGAGCCCGTAAGTCACTCCTCTGGACGGGACGGAGCGAGAGTTGCAGTTGCAGTTAGTGCAGTTTGAAGCCATTGATCTTCTGTTTTCTGCACGGAGCAAGACACCAAATCTTAGTACCTCGAATCCATAGGCAACCATAGCAAACCGCGATTCGTTCGCGAACACGACACACGAAGTGTGGAGTGGAAAGAGGAAAAGAGTCCCACCGGGCGTGCCAGAATCTGTTCTCCTTCGAAACATAGAGATGAGACCGCGTAGGTTCGTCTTGCCTGGATTTGGGGGCAGATGCTAATTGGTGCTATCCGTCCACCTCTCCGAAGATGCCAAGTGATTTATGACACCATGTATCGAAGGTTTAGACGGATGCGGCCGATGTAGCAGACTTCATCAGATTCCCCCTCATTGAGGGGTTTTTGATTGTGGGGACGCTCTTCCTTGCAGGAGCAAGCCCCTGCAGTTAATTACGCTACCGCATCGCGGTAACCACTTTCTCCTTCTCCAGATGGTCACTTTGTGTCGTGTGTGTTTGTTTTGTTTTTGGTTGCCCGTGGATTGTATACGGAGACTAATTTATGTTGTCACCCATAGGGCATGGATTAGTCCAAATCCGTATTTTCGTAGATTTGGGTTTGGGGTTGGGTTTAAGGATGCGTTAGTCTCATTTGAGACTAAGATCAACTTAAACGTACGTTAAGGATACGTTAGTCTAATTTTAGACTAAGATCAACTTAACAGTTTGTTAAGGACACGTTAGTCTAATTTTAAACTAAGGTCAACTTAACAGTTTGTTAAGGACACGTTAGTCTAATTTTAAAATAAGGTCAACTTAACCATTTGTTAAGGATACGTTAGTCTAATTTTAGACTAAGATCTACTTAACGGGATCATTTAGATCCAACAAAAGAGCATTTGGGCTCTATTGTTCTAGTTTAGGGACTTTGGGGTCAATTACCAGTTTAAGGACATGGTGGTCCAAGGTTAAGGACATCATAGTCCGTGGGTTTAAAGGGACCCCACAGTCCGAGGTTAAGGACATCATAGTCCGTGGGTTTAAAGGGACCCCACAGTCCGAGGTTAAGGACGTCATAGTCCGTGGGTTTAGAGGGACCCCACAGTCCGAGGTTAAGGACGTCATAGTCCGTGGGTTTAGAGGGACCCGTCACCTCTCTGAAGACGTTGAAGGATTACAACGACAAATATCAGAGGAGTGAAGAGATGTACCCTTGAACCAAAGTTGATTGGGAATTCTGTAGTCCAATTTGGAACTAAGATCAATTAATTAGATTATGAGCACATTGGCTCAGTTAAATCTGAATTGAGGACTTATGGCCAACTTGGGCTAAATCCAATTAGATTTGAAATGTTGGCCCTTTGTTGGACTGTTGAACATTTGTCTGGGTTCAGCCTTCCATTACTTAGCAATGCTAAACAGGGGTTTGGGGCTCTGACAACATTTTGTCTTTGGCTGAGCACTAACCATTCATTATAACTCTGGATTTTAAGGTTCAGTTGAAGGGAGATTTGCCTCTGGAAAACTTAACCAATTTGGGCTAAGCTTGGCTTTAAAATAGTGTTAAACACTAGAGGATATTTGGCGATCACGTGCTCCCACGTGATGTGCTGAAAATAGTGTTAAACACTAAAATTGAATTGGTCACGTGGGGTCACGTGAGACGTCTGAAGATGGGGGCCAGACTTCCATTATTTTTTTCTCAGAGTATTCAGTTAGTGTTAAACACTTTTGGTCTTCAGACCATTACGTGTGGACACGTGATGGGTACCCATGCATTGATTATTAAAGTGTTTATTAGGGGTCACGTGGGGACACGTGAGGGTGCCCAAAATTGATTCTGCTCTTGGATTTGTTCCCTTTTGTTTTGAGAGTCATGTGTGAGCACGTGAGGCATTGCCTTCATGCTTTTTCTTTCTCATTTTGAGGGGTCTGTTTAAGGGTCACGTGGGGACACGTAACCTAGTCTTGTTCATTCTTTTTTTACCCATTGAGGATGAGGGTCACATGTTACCACGTGATCGCGTTGGATACTTTGATCTTTATGTGCATGGAGAGCTTTACATCTCTTGTTTTTAAGAATTAAATTCTTTTATAGGGTTAAACCCTAGTTCTGTTTAGAGGAATTAAATTCCTGTGTATTTGGAAGAATTAAATTCTTTTATAGGGTTAAACCCTAGTTTCATTTGGAGGAATTAAATTCCTATGAATTTGGGAGAATTAAATTCTTATATAGGGTTAAACCCTAGTTTCATTTGGATGAATTAAATTCCTATGAATTTGGGGGAATTAAATTCATTAAACTCAATTCTCCCTCTAAGTTTTGGATCTGCATGGCAGAATCTCCCCGATGAGAATTAAATTCTCAATTTGTGGGGAGATCTACTTCTGTAGATCTTCAACCAAAGGAAGAACTAAGTTCTTATCAGAAGAGTTAAACTCTTAAATTGAGAATTAAATTCTTTTGTTTTATGGAACTTAGATCTCTTTCCCCTTTCTCACATAGGGTTTCTTTTCTCTGAAGAGATCTTTTTTTTTCTCTCTTGAGAATTAAATTCTCCTCTCTTTTCTCTCTCTGTTGTTGTTATCTCCCCAAAAATGTAGATCCTCCTCTCTTCTCTTCTTGGCTCCTATTTATAGGAGAAAGAAAAGAATCAATTTGTTTAGTAAATCTTTCATTGAAAGATTTTAATTGATTTTGTAACCAACATGATCTTTTAGATCACTCAGTGAATTTTATTCACCATTGGATTTTTAATCCAAAAGATCTTTTATCTGTTATTCCTGGCAAATTTCATGGAAATCTTTCCTTGTATAGAATCTTTCTATAAATTGGTGATTTTTAATCACCATTGGATTTTTAATCCAACGGTGCTCCACTTTGCAGAGCACAATCTTTTTGTTTGGAAAGATATAGGGAAATATTTTTCCAACTAGGGTTTTTGATTTCCCTTAATTAGAATTTAATTCTATTAGTTCAGAAGGTTTAAGAGCCTATCACGTGTTAGCACGTGACCCCACTGATTGACCAATTAATTAGAACTTAATTCTATTGGTTTAGAGGGCTCAGGAATCCATCACGTGTTGGCACGTGACCCCACTGATTAATTATTTAATTAGAATTTAATTCTATTGTTTCAGAAGGTTTAAGAGCCTATCACGTATTGGCACGTGACCCTACTGATTAATTATTTCCAATTATTTATTTTATTCAGTGCCTACAGGTTTTGCCTGTAAATGGTCACGTGTCTGCACGTGATGCCCGGTCACGTGTGGGCACGTGATGCCCGGTCACGTGTGCGCACGTGATGCCTCATAACTTTTGATCCCGGATGAATTATGAGGCCCATAATATATCAAATCGAAGGATTTTTCGAGACACTTTCGATACCATTAGAATTTAGCTATTTCTCATTCGGGAGTTTGTCAAAATACAGCCCGGAAAATACTGGTTCGTATTTTCCTCCTTAGATTACACGTGCATAGCATATTTGCTCATAACTTTTGATCCCGGATGAATTATGAGGCCGATAATATATAAAATCGAAGGTTTTTTCGAGACGCTTTCGTTACCATCAAAATTTATCTGTTTCAAATTTGGGAGTTTGTCAAATCAAAGGATTTTTTTTGGCGGGAACACCACTCATAGACAGGCGGTACGCACGGCTCGGTAAGCAATTGAAAAGCCGGCAAAAGATAACGTAACACCGGGTCCTTTTATTAGAGTTTAATCTTCAGATTCTCATATATCATACCCTGCAGGGCCAAGTCCGGGTGAGGAGGTGGCAGGCGAGATGACGGCAACTACCGAGCCCGAAGCGGCTACTCTTTCTCAGGAGTCCGGGATTGCTCCAATTGCCGCTCTTTCCACCTGTGGTTCCCTGCCATCGCCTGGCATTGCGAGTGTCACGACAGCCCTCGTGGAATCAGGGGACGAAGCCATGGGCGGTGAAACCATCCCCCCGAATGAGATCGAAGAAGTCGTGATGCTTGGCGATGCTTCCGTCACCGTTTTGGCTGATGACCTGTTCGGTAAGTCTTGGGTCGCTGCATTCTTTTCGTTTTGCAGTCCCTTCTGATGACATTTTGTTCCTTTCGAATGTAGGTGTGGTGAGCACTGAGGTTGCGACACCTGAAGAAGCACCATTAGCTGCTGCTCTGACGGTCGCTGCCCCTTCGTCTCCTCTTATATCCTCTCAAATGCTGGAAGGTATGGGTTTGCAATTAATTTAAATCGGGGACAACATCTTTCGTGTACTGGCCATGTATCATCATAACTTTGCAGGAGTTCTCTTCGATCATCTGTATCAAGTGCTGAACCCGCACTTCTCATTCCAGTTGGAAGTCGTTTTGCCTACCGGTGCGGGTGAGTATAGTCCCCCTTTTTTTAAACGACGTCTTTTCCTTTCTTCTACGGGCAGCCATGTCATTGCTAATTCTTCTTTGTGTTACTTGTAGCCTTACAAATTGAAGGAGGGGATGAGGGTATTGTCGCGCCACCAATACTCCCAGCTCTGCCCCCTGTTGCAGCCAGTATAGTAGACTCTATTGTTTATGTATTTTCTTTATTTCTTGAGCCGACATCTGACTATGATTTATTTTGCAGTGGTCGCACCGACTCTAGCTCCGTTCGAGTCTCACATCATAATGCCGGCAGTGCCCTTTTCTAGACGTCCATCTTCAAAAGGCGTTGTGACCAGCCTGCGTATGTTGAGCAAATACATCGAGGAGCTTGACGCGGAGGCCCCTACATTCGCTGCAGATTTTGCTGCCGAGGTTAATCCAATGTTGGCGACGCTTGTGAACTTCCATAACGAAGGCGTCGTTGAGTCTTGGGTTAAACACTGCAGGAAGATTGAGGCCTGCCTGCATGAGCTTAAGCTTAGGCGTCCTGCTCCTGAGATTCTGGCTTTGAACTCCCAGCGGGCTGCGTGGGTTGAGCAAAGTGCCCTTTTCCTTCGCCATTTCGAAAAAGAAGCGACCTTGAGGCGGAAGGAAAGCGAGGAGGCTTCAGGTAAATCTGCCCGGCTGCACGCCCAAGTTGAAGCGAATGTCGCGCAACTGAGAGCCGTCTTTAACAATTTGCAGCGATGTATTTCGGACAAGCCGGCACTGAGGCGGAAGCTTGACTTCATTGAGCGGGTTACGCAGAGTCACGAAACTGCCCAACGGGAAATCGATGAGAAGGTTTCATCGTGCTTGCAGCAACGGGCTCATGTTGAAGCGGAGCTGGCCGCGGCAGCCGATCATGAGAAGGAGTTGAGAGAAGTGCGCAAGCAGCTAGCTGATTTATTGAAGACGCTTCCTTCTCAGTAGCTGTTTTTGTATAGATTGAATATTTGTGATCTTTGAATAACAGGCCTTTATTCATTTTTTTATTCTTTTATATGATGTATCTTGTACTCAATTGAACTCCTGAATAAAGACACATTTTTTTATCCTCCACTGTTGCTTTTTCTCTCTTTGCTGTGTTGTTGCCACGTGATTTTAGAAAGTGTGGCCTATAAATAGTATGTAGCTATCCATCTTGGACTCTTTGCAGGGTGGTGATGGCTTAGGAAACAGGGTTAAGATCTGTCACCTAAGACTTTTCAATTTTATGAGCCATGAGGGTCTCATAAAGATCTTTCTCCCTACGAGTCGTGAGGATCTCGTAGGTGTATTTTCTCCTTAGAAATCATGAGGATTCCTAAGTTTGTTTTCTCTTGAGAGTCGTAAGAATCTCACAAGAGAATTTTCTCCCTTACAAGTCGAGAGGACTCGTAAGTGATTGTTTCCCTCCTTGCCGATGTTCGACTTCGGAGAGTATGGCCCGTAGATAGTCTATCTTGACCTTCACCTAAGACTTTTCAACTTTATGAGCCGTGAGGGTCTCATAAAGATTTTTCTCCCTACGAGTCGAGAGGATCTCATAGGTGTATTTTCTCCTTAGGAATCGTGAGGGTTCCTAAGTGTGCTTTTCTCTTGAGAGTCGTAAGGATCTCACAAGAGAATTTTCTTCCTTACAAGTCGATAGGACTCCTAAGTGATTGATGAGTTGACCTGCTCCCGAATCAAAGTATTGCTTTGACGGGGAGGTCAATGGTTGACTTTGGCTGTTTTCCACGGGGTCAGGATTGACTTTAGCCGTGTTCCACGGGGTCAGGGGGTTGACTTTAGCCATACGGGGTCAGGATTGACTTTGGCCGTACGGGGTCAGGGGTTGACTTTAACCATACGGGGTCAGTATTGACTTTGGTCGTACGGGGTTAGGGGTTGACTTTAGCCATACGGGGCCAGGATTGACTTTGGCCGTACGGGGTCAGGGGTTGACTTTAGCCATACGGGTCAGGATTGACTTTGGCCGTACGGGGTCAGGGATTGACTTTAGCTATACGGGATCAGGATTGACTTTGGCCGTACGGGGTCAAGGGTTGACTTTGGCCATATGGGGTCAGGATTGAGTTTAGCCATACGGGGTCAGGGGTTGACTTTGGCCATATGGGGTCAGGATTGACTTTAGCCATACGGGGTCAGGGGTTGACTTTGGCCATATGGGGTCTGGATTGACTTTAGCCATATGGGGTCAGGATTGACTCTCGGTTGTCTGTGCACCGCCGAGTCCTGGAACTAGGGACTTTGCCATGGCTCCGCGATTGATTGTCGCGTCTGAATCCTGCTAAAATGAGGAGGAACGATGTTGATGATCTCTAAGCTGTAGATGTCGCCGTTGAAATTTGGAACTACAGACTTTGCCATGGCTCCAAGATTGATTGTCATGTCTGAATCCTGCTGGAATGAGGAGGAACGCTGTTGTGGGTCTCCAGGCTGTAGATGTGGCCGTCGAGACTTGGAACTAGGGACTCTACCGTGGCTCCAAGATTGATTATCGCGTCCGAATCCTGCTGGAATGAGGAGGAACGCTGTTGTGGGTCTCCAGGCTGTAGATGTGGCCGTCGAGACTTGGAACTAGGGACTATGCCGTAGCTCCGAGATTGATTGTCACGTCTGAATCCTGCTGGAATGAGGAGGAACGCTGTTGTGGGTCTCCAGGTTGTAGATGTGGCTGTCGAGACTTGGCTCTCTTTCTGATGGAGCCTGGTGGGATGATATAGTTCCCTTTTTTGTTTGTGCCCCTGGATTGTATACAGGGATCGATGTGATCTCACCTGTAGGGCAAAAAGTTTTTTATTTTTTTTATTTCTTTCCGCGATACTCTATCATTTCAGCTTTTTATATCGCGAAAGTCGCGATTGCCCCATCATTTCGGCTATTTGTCGCGGTGCCCAATCATTTCGGCTATTTTTCTTTTTACTCGCTGCTTTTTATTGCGAGTTGCCCAATCATTTCGGCTATTTTTTATGCATATATTTTACTTGTTGATTTTGTTGCAAGTTGCCCTATCATTTCGGCTATTTCATATGCATTTTTGGCTCGCAGATTTTTTATCGCGAGTATGGAACTTGGAATCTGATTCCAGTCTTAGCATCAGTATCGCTGCGACTGGAATATTGTCAGGAGCGAATCATCATTTGCCTTGAAAGGACTTGGAATTTGATTCCGATTCAGGCATCAGCATCGCTACAACTGGAACATCACCAGGAGCGAATCATCATTTGCCTTTGTCGATTTAAACAAAGATGACTTAGCAAACGGGGTTAGGATCCTGTCGACTAAGGCTTTTGACTTCATGAGCCGTAAGGGTCTCATAAAGGTGTTTCTCCTTACGAGTCCTAAGGATCTCGTAAGTGCGTTTTCTCCTTAAAAATCGTGAAGATTCTTAAGTGTATGTTCTCTTATAAGTCGTAAGGATCTTACAAGAGTGTTTTCTCCTTATAAGCCGAGAGGACTTACAAGGGTTTGTTCACCGTGTGAGCATATCCCTAGTCGCTGATGGGACTCTGTTAGGGAAATGTTTATTCGTGCCCGTGGATTGTATACAAGGGTCAATATTGAACCGCTTATAGGGCAGTCTGTGGGTTGTGATGACTTCAGAACAGGTTCAGATCCCTGTAACTTAAGGCTTTTGAATCCTATGAGCCGTGAGGGTCTCAAAGGGGAATTCTTCTTACGAGTCATGAGGATCTCGTAAGTGTAACTTCTCCTTAGGAATCGTGGGGATCCCTAAGTGTGTTGTTCTCTTATGAGTCGTAAGGATCTCACGTAGGTATTTTCTCGTTATAAGGTCGAGAGGACCTTGCAAGTGTCTTTTAACGAGATTGAGCCCTTTCGGGTTTTCACAAACTCGCCGGTAGCCCTGCTGTTTTTACTCACAGAGCCCTTTCGGGTTTTCATCCGTGCCCATCTTGCTTATGGACGTACCGTTTTTTTTCCGTCATCCTTGGGATGCTGCGGTCCATAGTAGTTTATAGACGTCTCGGTCAGTTGCAAGTTTTAGGACATTGCGGTCCATCGTTAGTTTAGGGACGTTTCGGTCCGTTGTTAGTTTAGGGACATTTCGGTCCGTTGTTGCAACAGTTTCGTTGGCTACCACTTATTAAGTTTGGGCTTGGGAAGATAGCGAGCGGACATAGGCGTCGTCATCTATCATTAACCCAGGCTGTAACTCGTCAAACGCAGTATTTCTTTAGGAACCGACCGTTTATTGGTCTGAAGGATCTTTCGCCATGCATATCCATGAGCAAGTAAGCCCCACCTTGGTAGACTTTGTCTATGATGTATGGGCCTTCGTAGTTTGGCTCGAACTTCCCTCGTTTGGCACGATTGGGGATCATAGGTCTCTTGACCACTAGCACGAGTTCGCCTTGGCGGAATGTTCTCGGTCTATTTAATCTTTCGTATGAGTGTGTCATTTTTGCTTTGTAAGCTTCCAAGTTTTGCTGCGCCATGAGTCGAGTTTCGTCGAGGGCATCAAGCTCCTCAAGCCGAAGATGAGCATTCTCTTCGTCCGTTAGCTCATAATGAACCGCCACTCGTAAGGAGGGTAGCTCTATCTCCAAAGGGAGTACTGCTTCAGTGCCGAATACCAATGCATACGGCGTTGTGTTTGTGGCCGTTTTGAACATGGTCCGATACGCCCAGAGAGCTTCATGCAGTCTCTTGTGCCAGTCTTTCTTATTTTTGGACACTGTCTTTTTCACAATCTTCGTCAGGGCCTTGTTGAAAGCCTCAACCAGACCATTAGCTCGGGGATTATAGACCGAAGAGTATCTCCAGTCTATATTATGTTGCTGTGAGAAGCGGCTGATTTTATGATTTCTGTAGACCGGCCCGTTATCGGAGATAATTCGTCGCGGAGTGCCGAACCGATAGATGACATGTGTCTTGAAGAAATGGAGGATATTCTCCGTCTTCTCGTCTCTTAGTGGCTAAGCTTCTGCCCACTTAGAGATGTAATCGGTTGTCGCTAATATGAACCGATGTCCTCTGGATGATGCTGGTTCGATGGGCCCGATTATGTCGGTTCCCCACATTTCGAACGGTCAGCTAGCCACTGTCGGGTGTAGCGGATTTGGATGCTGATGGATGAAGCCTCCGTGAATTTGGCACGAGTGGCACTCCTTCGCCTTCGTCAATGATACACTGTATAAGAGATCATTCGACTCTCTATGGCTGAGATGCCTGGGACCTTGAGGAGGCAAGAAGAGTCGTCCAAGAAACTCATGACGGACTATGCAGTTCTCATCAAGCTGGGCCAAAGATGAAGCTGAAGATTCTGAGGACGCATCTTCAGGTGTTCGACATGATTTGAAGTAATCTATAAAGACTTCTCTCCAATCTTTAGCCCTTTCCTGGTCCTTTATTTGTAGGGTCATCGGCTTGGTCGCTCCTTTTCTTCGGAAGACTCAGGAGATATTTCTGCCGGTGCAAGAACCCGACGGCTTTGCATAACGATCCTCACGTCATCGAGGTTTTCGTCAGCCAGTTCTTTAGCGAGTTTGGCTAACTCATCCGCTTTTCTATTTTCTGCACGCGGTATGCTTTCCAGGACGTAGGAAGGGATCTGAGTCAGCAATTGCTGCATTCTCTCACCATACTTTACCAACTCTGGTTTGTATGTTTGATAGTCGCCGTTTACTTGGCTAACGACCAGTTGGAAGTCTCCGTATATGAGGAGATTTTCAATTCCCATGTCGACAGCGATCTCAAGACCTGCTATCAAAGCTTCATATTCGGCTTCATTGTTCGTCCTCGGCTCTGTTAAGGAAAAAGCAAAGCGCATTATCCCTCCTTATGGAGTCACGAAGATAAGGCCTACCCCATATTTGATTATGGGGGAGTTGTGCTTTCTCTTCTTCATAGAAGATGCTCCGTCGAAATAGAGTTCCCATTGGGTATCACTCCCTCGTTTCTCCCCGTCGATCGTGTCAAACGCGTGCTCGTCTGGAAATTCGCAGTTCAGGGGAGAGTCGGCAGGTATTGGATGCTCAGCGAGGAAGTCGGCGATGGCCTGGCCTTTCACTGCTTTGAGAGGTCGGTATGTCACTGAGAATTCCATTAAGAGTAGGGCCCATTTAGCGAGCCGTCCTGTTAGTATGGCTTTTGACATCAAATACTTGAGAGGATCCACCTTTGATATGAAATAGACATCATGTGCCAACGCATAGTTCCTGAGCTTTGTCATCGCGAAGATCAACGCCAGGCAGTGTTTTTCGATGGGAGAGTAATTGTTTTCTGCCCCCAGAAGAACTCAACTCAAATAGTAGATGGCTCTCTCCTTCCCTTGGTCATTCTCTTGTGCCCATAATGCACCTAGAGAACCCTCAAGGGCGGTTGTGTACAGAATGAGGGGTTTTCCCTTGACTGGAGCGGTTAGTACCGGTGGGTTCTGTAGGTATTGCTTAATTTCGTCGAGTGCGCTTTGGTATTTGTGATCCCAGACGAACGGGGTTCCCTTCTTCATTAGGTGACTGTAGGGACGACATTTGCCGGAGAGGTTAGCTATGAACCGTCGGATATACGCGGGCTTTCCTTGAAGAGACCGCAGTTGTTTGAGAGTTCTTGGCGGGGGCATTTCCATGATCGCCTTGATCTTCGATGGATCTATTTCGATGCCTCGATGTCGTACGATGAATCCTAGGAATTTTACCGAGGAAACTCCGAACGCGCATTTCAGAGGGTTCATCTTCAAGTTGTATTCCGAAGGCGCTGAAACACGATCTTCAGATGCTCCCAATGCTCTTCGTGCGATTTTCTTTTCACAACAAGGTCGTTGATATAGCATTCGACGACTTCATGTATGAGGTCATCGAAAATCTTCGTCATGGCCCTCTGATAGGTAGCGCCGGCGTTCTTCAGACCGAACGGCAACACTTTGTAGCAGAATATGCCCAAAGGGGTTCGGAAAGCGGTATGCTTCTGGTCTTCAGGATGCATCTTTATTTGATTGTACCTTGATGAGCCGTCCATGAAGGAGAAAACTTCGTGAGTGGACGTGTTATCTATCATCAGCTCGGTAACCGGTACAGGAAAATCATCCTTCAGGCAAGCTTTGTTGAGGTCTCGAAAGTCCACGCAGATGCGCACTGTCCCACTTTTCTTCATCACTGGGATGATGTTGGCAATCCAGTCAGGGTACTGAACCTCTTGGATGAAGCCGGAGTCGATTAGCTTCTTGACCTCGGCGTTGATGCTCATTTCAAGTTCGAGCCGCATTCTTCTCGGCGCTTGTTTGATCGGCTTGACGTCCGGAGATATCGCCAATTTATGCACAGCTATCTCTGGATCTAGCCCCGGCATCTCAGAGTAGTTCCATGCGAAGCAGTCTTTATACTGCATAAGCACATCCTTGAGCATAACCACCTTTTCTTCAGACAACAACTCACTGACGAATGTCGGCCGTGGGTCATTTGCCGTTCCAAAGTAGATTTTTTTGAGATTATCTGCAGTAGTATGTATCCCATTTTCCAGCTCTTTTGGCACCGACGGAAACTCTGAGATCACTTCGTCATCATTATTTTCGAAGCACCAGGGGAGGTCAGACATACCCTCATGCACTCCTTCCGACATCCTTATCATGTGACAGGTACGAGATCGCTTCCAAGACCGATGTTGATCCGGCTTTACTCTTGCTACATGTGTGGCTTTCGGTTCATGCTTCTGTGGCGGGGTTACCCTCCAACCGCTGGATAAAGCGAATCTGCCTTGCTGATACTGGTCTTCTACCCAGTCTTTGAATGTGAAGCAGTCTTCGAGAGGATGTCCTATCGCTCGGTGATAGGAGCAATAATCCGGGTGAGAGACCTCGTCTGCTTGTTCGGGGTGCTTGGACTCCGGGAGCATAGTCATTTGATGTTTCATGACAAGATCGAATATCTTCCTTGTCTTGTCTTGAGGAAAAGAATATGCTTGACCCATCTTCTTTATAAGAGATGGATCCCGACTGCCCAATTCTTGATCGCGTGGCTTCTTAGACCCGCTTGACCGCTGTCGGACATTTTTTCCATTCTTTAGTTTGTTTTTGCCTCCGTGTCGGGTCTTTTGTATGACGGGCTGGCGACGAAGGGCATCGTCATTCTACGTAGCCTGCTGAAAGAGGCGATGCATCCTGGCTTTCTCGTAAATGGCCATTTCGCGGCTATAGTCATCCCGGGCCTTTTGACCCGCTTCCCTTATTAGCTTATCCATCTGTTTTTCGAACAAAGGACTTGGCACTTTCATGGCGAGACCTTGTTTTGGTTCAGGGTTAGCATCTTCTATCAGAGCATCTCCTTCTTCATCAAAGTCATGTATAACGTAGCAGCCATAGAATCGCTCTCGTTTCTTGGATTGAACATATTTGAGCCCGATCGTTTCCATTCTTCCGTTGGACAAATTTTCGCTGAGTTCCGGTGACGTTCCAGATCCTGTTGTAGAACTGAGCTTGTCGAGCAGTCTGTTTGAAGGATACGCCTTGGCGCCTCAACAGCCTTTTTAATCCTTCTGTGTAGTATCTGGGCAAACGGATGGGCTGGAGCCTGTCAAACGTAGAATTGGCACCATGCCAGATCTCTTTCTCCACTTTGGTTTCCGTGGATCGATAAAAGAGTATCGCCTTTTCATCTTTTCGCTTGGGAGGGATGTAGAACGTCTGCAGTTCTTGCACACTGTAGGTATCAAGTGCTTCGAGCTCTTTGTAATGCTCTTGTGGAACCATGGCGATCTGTAAACTCTGATCATCTCCAATGAAGGTTTGTATTGATGGCCGAACAGAAAATACTGCATTGACCTCATCCTCAGAGTCACTGCCGAAGACTGGAATAGGGGTGGACGGTTCCTGCTTGTTGCATTGGAGCGGTCCTGAATAGACTATCTCTTCCTCCTCCTCGGTATCGCTCCTGAAGACCGGAATGGTGGTGATAGTTTTTTGCTTATTCTCCGGCTTATGACACCTTTCCTTGTCTTTAAAGTCTGGCAAGAAGTATTTTGCATATTCGTACTTTCAGACTTCATTCACGGAGAATGGGTTCAGCTCCCCTGTCACAGTGTATTCAAGTCCATCTTTGAAATACTTCATACACTGATGTTGTGTAAAAAGGATAATCTTGTAGTCGTGTAACCAAGGCCGGCCGAGCAAAGCGTTGTAGCAAGTCTTGGCGTCAATGATGTAGAACTTGATATCCATGACGAACAGCCAAAAGCGTAACGTCAGTATCACAGACCCGAGCATCCGTGATGACTGAGAGTCGAACCCGGAGATAGTGATTTTATCCCGAGCGAGGTGTTGAACGCTCATGCAAATCTTTTTCAACACTCTCACATTGAGAAGATTGACGGAGGATCCATTGTCGACCAGGATCTTCCCTATCTTGATGTCATGACAGTATCCGGTGACGTACAAAGGACGGTTATGCTCGCATGTCCCGAGGAGGAGGTCTTCGTCGCTGAAGGTGATGTCGGCTGTGTGAACTTCTTCCAGCTCGTCCTTCATCTTTTCTTCGGCAAGGAAAGCTTGAAAATGGTCAGGTTCTTGTAGTGCCTTGATCAGAGAATCTCTCGCCTCTTTAGATAGCAGAAAGGCATCGAGAATGCTTAGCTGCGAGGGTATTTTCCTCAGGTGTGCCAGAACATTGTAATCCACCTTGTTTTTCTTGGGTGGGTCTTTGGCTGCTAGCTCTTCGACGACTCGTTCATCGAGGGTGATATCCTCAAGGACCTTTTCTTTCCCTTTATCCTTTTTGTTCGATCCCTTGTCTACGGGTTCGATATTCTTTTAAGGTAGTATGCGATTGCGCAGCTGAATGTTCTCGCAGGTCCTCATCTCTTCTGTTTCAGAGATGGATTCCTTGAAGAGAGGGCCGAGGGCTATTTCTTCATCAGAATCACTCCCAAAGGTGAGAACTTGCGATCCTCCGGAATTAGCCATGTGGCATTCACTGGCAGTTCTTTTATGCTCATCTGTCGTGCTTCTTTGTTCCCGACGAGTTTTGCACTTCATCCACTTGAAATGCTGCCGGTGAGCAACGTATCCCTGCCACCAATTTTTAAAGACGTTACATTCTTCAGTAGGGTGTGCAATCCTCTGATGGTACAAGCAGTAGTTTGGATGTGCATCCTCTTCGTTAGGGTGTATCCTGTCAGGAGTGTTTCCTTCGGAGGGTGGCAGCTTCATTTCCATCGATACGGCTTTGGCGAACCTTTTCCTCATCTTGAACCTGCTTTTATTTGCGGCTGTAATACCCAGTTCTTCTATAGGCCAATAGCCGTATTTTATTAATAAGGGTCATTTACAAATTTACCTATTCATACTTATAATTATTTTATGTATTTTAAAACCCCTTTTTCCGAAAACTAATTCTATTACTTAAAACCCTTTTCATTTTTCCCCTTTACTGTTTTCTCTTTCTATACGCACTCCCCTATAAATAGTTAGCTTATTCTAATAAATAAGTCTCCTGAAATTTTCCTGAATTTTTCTACAATTTTCTGTATCTTTCCAGAATATAATCCGGGTCTGTCTGATTTGAAAATATGCACTTTATATATCTTTTATTTAATTTAGTTTATTAAGACTCATAACCTAAAACTAAATACTTTTCCCCTTTCCTTTTATTTATTTCCTTCTATTTAGCCCAACACCTTCCTTGTTCAGCCCAAGCAAAATCCCAATTTACTAAATGTCCCAAACTAAATCCCTTCCCTATTTACTCCAACTCCATTTCTTCTTTAAGTTAAATTTCCCTTTTATAAACCCTAGCCCATCTTCTCTTTTTCTTTTCTGGTTTACCCTCAAAGCCCGGCCCAGGCTCCCTAATTCCTTTTTAATTATTTTTCTTAACCCCTCCGGCCCAGCAGCCCGGCCCTCCTCTTTCCATTTTCCCCTTATTTGTCTTTAGTTTTATTCGGCCCATGAACCCCCGGCCCAGCACCACTCCTCAGCCCAGAAGAAAAACAAAATCATAATAAGAATTTAATCCTCAGCCCACACCTTTCAAGCCGCGCCCGCTTCACCCGACCCGACCCGCTCTCTTCCATCTTCTCCCCAACGTCTCTCTCTTTTCCCGCTCACTTTTCTTCCCCGATCCACATTTCACGCCAACTCCCGCGACCACGTCGCCGGGCCGTTTCCCCATGACTCGCGCGCCCCCTCGCGATCTCCTCAACCTCAACCCTTCCCCCTCACTCCCTCAATCTCATTCCAGTCCCTTCTCAAATCTCTTCTCTCCCTCTAACATCGAACCCACTGCCTCCATCTCCACACCACCTCGTACTCCTCCCTCGTTGCTCCCCTACCAACGCTACTATCACTGCAGCCACTTCCTCCATCAACCGAGCACCGCCAC
This sequence comes from Agapanthus africanus, assembly GCA_030015575.1. Classification (NCBI taxonomy): domain Eukaryota; kingdom Viridiplantae; phylum Streptophyta; class Magnoliopsida; order Asparagales; family Amaryllidaceae; genus Agapanthus; species Agapanthus africanus. Next base: position 174,003,035 of record CM057342.1, on the reverse strand, counting down.
CAAGAACCCCTGCACACCCAACCCACTGCACCCATTCGACCACCACCTACCCTCGACGCCGGCGAGCCTGAACCGCCTCAGTCGACACCCCCTTCATCCTCAACATCATCTTCACCATCACTACAACCTGAAATCCACACCCGAGCCCTCTCTCTCTCTCTCTCTCTTTCTCTCCAAATCCGCAAAACCCACAACACACATCTAAGCACCCTCACTGTTGCCCATCGCCGGAGCGACGCCGCCGACCGTCGTCGACCCCAGCACATCTCAGGCGAACCACAGAGCATCCCCTCCGTTTCCAGTGACCGCGAAATGACTCCGGGCAACTCCGACGTCAAACCCGAATCGCGAGCCGAGGCCGTGCATCCAAACCGTGCCGTTCGTCGCGCGCTCGTGACGTTGCCGCTGTCGTATATCGCCCAAAACGTTTCCAGGCAAGTATTTTACTTGCTACATGCTAATCTATTCGTGTTACAAACTCAAATCGTATAAATTACAAATTTACAATTTCCGATAAATTATATGACATACCTGTTCGATGCATGATCCCAATGAAAATATTCATCTAATTTGACGGAATTGGATTGGTTATACTGGCCCGTGTGATAATGAATACCGTGTACAAATTTCATTGGAAAATATGACTGTTAATGACTAAAACGAACACCCCCAAATACACCCGTGAAAACTGGAAATTTCCCGTATCTGAAAATTGTAAAAATCACCATAAATTGTATACATATGGAAATGATGCGTTAGAGGGCTTAAATCGAAGACGACTCGACGAACTATAACCCTATGCAAGTTCCTAATGGTTTCCGTACTGAAATTGTGACGATATTTGGATTGGAGTGCGGCTCTGGACTGCAGTCCAGAGCGACTCAGGTTACTGTTTACTGTTCCGTAATGCGTACCACCTTGTTTTATGAACTCGTATGTTGTGGAACTCTGCAGTTTATTAAAGGTGAATCTGTTAGCTAAATAACACAAGTGGTTTCATTCTGTTTTATCGTCGTTTGCTATTTAATCTGTGATTTAAAAGAACAGGACGTATAACAGTCCAAAACAGAATCAGAGTTGACACCCTAGTGTTGAATAGTGTATAACTCCTGACGTACATACGCTATTGAGAATCCGTCTATTGCTTTGAAAACCCTATTTAAAACCCTAGATTTCATTAAACTATAGCGTCGCTAAATTCTGGTCCCAACTGGGATTAAAATACGTTGCGAAACGGACTTCCGATTCTGAAACCGGATTTCCAGCAGTGAATGCTTAAAATGAAATGGCCATATCTAGTGATCCTGAAACCCGATTGACGTGAAACCAAATTCGATGGGTAGATAATCAAACGTACTACTTATCCCCTGTTCATTGTTTCGCTAAATTGTGCACGTATGATTTATGATAAATTATGCAAGTGGTAGGATATCGTTTGATGACATCTCAATCATGCCTTAAATACTGTTTTCTCATCACATCATATATATGTCATTGCATTGGTAACCTAGTGATCATATACATTACCCAGTGTTAGGTATTAGTGGTGATTGTGGCAAGTACGTTAGTGTTGTGCATAAAGGGATAAGTGAAAGTGGCACGTACTTGTACACAATCAGTGGACCCTATTGTTCTATTGCATTGTCGACGTCTGTGGGATGCGTATAAGTGTGACTATAAGTGGTATGGGACACTTATGGAAGCTCTTGTATGGGTGTCACAGGTAAGGCACCAGACACTGCCCATTTATCTCGGGTATTCGTCGGGACGTGCTTGATGGGGATCCTATCTCCAGTTCTCGCGCAGACTTGTCACGGACCGACCGGTATTTAAGGTTATGGTTGGCGTTTGATGTAGACCACGGGGTGTGGTGTAGTTTGAGTGTGAGTTCAACAGAATCTCGGGAGTCCCATGCCGGCTTATATATATGGAGATATATGGAGATTTACAGGGTACATGATTATTACCGTGAGTTATATTTTGGGCCCGTGGTCCCTTGCCCTTGGGTCCTACCCTTGGGTGGAGGACACTCACGAGTGGTTGACTCTCACACCTGAACTGACGATAGGTTTAGTGACCTGTACAGTGAGACTGATAGGGATAGTGACATTGACATGCATTACTTACTGTATCGACACACCTGACATACTATTTTACTGCTTTACTGTTCACCTGCTCTTTTAGACACCTGCATTGGCTACTTCACGTTCATATCTCTACTATCTTGATTTTACTGTTATATATCTATTATCACTGTACGAGTTACCACTTGCACCTATGTATATATTGCTATCGTGACGCTCTGACGACTTGAGTATGCATGCTCAGAGTGAGAAGTGGATCTAGCTTGGACCAGGACCAGACGTACATCGCGGACATCTTGATCAGCTATCCAGAGCTATACTCTTTTGACCTCCATCAGGTCAGTTCTTTGTATTTGTTTTGTTTCAGTTACTGCATTTCTCATTACCTGTGCATTGTTTACTAATTACCACGTAAAGCTAGAAGCCGAAGTGTGACTACGGCAGGATATTTCCTTGACCGTAGGAGCATGGCTGGCCTTGTCAACCCCTCGTATTCCGTATTTTGGGAAGCGGGGCGTGACACGGCGGATGTGCCTTGATCTGGTGGGAGTGTTTTAACCCTTTCGTCCAGTCGTCGGTGTTTGGCTTTTTCAAATATGACCATTTCGCGTCAGCTTTGCTTTTCAGAAGAGCTTCGTTCAGAAATGCGTCAATCATCTCGTCTGACGGTCCTAGGAGTTCAGGCTCGGGATCTGCCCCTGGTTTCTTTTCATCCGGAGCTTCTTCATCGTTTATTAATGAGTGAGAGATCACGTGGCAGCTTACCACATAATTCTCAGGTTCATCTGATGAGTCTTCTCCCTCATCTTTGTCACCATCTCCATATTCAAGGATGTGGTTGAGAAACTCTTGAAGCATGACCGGGGTTCGCGCCTTCTGGTTATATTCTTCCAATGCGTCAATATGTTTTTGCCGGTTCGTGCGCTTGTCACCATGCTTCATTGGCTTTTTGGTCTTCTTCTTCTTCTTCGAAGACTTTGACGGTTGGGCTTAAGCGTTTTGATTATCGCAACCAATTCTTGGAGTCAGGCGCGGCTTCAGCATTCCCTCAATGACCTCGGGTTCTAGCGGATTTTTCCACCTGATCGCCGGGCATGTTTGGAGATCCTTCAGCATTCTTTTTGTCTTGGCTAAAAAAGCGACCTCCCATGGTGCTTCTTCTATAAAAGAGCATGATGCCCTCGATGTGTCCCCCCTTGTAAGAGCATGCGGCTGAGGCGGGCTTACTTTCCAATTCTCGGACAGTGCGAATTTGCCCTGTTGGTATTGGTCCTCAATCCAGCCTTTGAAGACGAAGCAATCTTCGATTGGATGGCCTACCACTTGGTGATAGGGACAATAATTGGGATTATTGGCCTCACCAGGTTGCAATGAGCGTTTTGGATCTGGCAAGGTGATGATCCTATTGCGCATCGCCAGCTCGAATAAGGGCGCTTCAGTTTCTCATTGAAGAATCGCCGTCTTTCATCTTGGCGATTAGTTGGCTTTGGACCACTGGGCTGCTGCTGAGTATTGGCGACGAAGGTCGCTTTCCCTTTCCCTTTCTCGTTTCGAGATTCCAACTTCGAAGAAGAGGGTCTATAATCCATCTGATCCATTTAGGCCAGTGTCAATCAAGGCCTGGAAAGTAGTTGGCTTGAAGAATATCATGAATTGTGAAATGGTCGCCTGAGGGTCGAGGGTCCCTATGAACATGCCTACCGTAGGAGCTTCTTCGATGCGCTGCTCGCACTTCGACCATAGATTCCGCCACCGTATCGCATACTGCACCCATGTTTCTCCTGGCTTCACTTTGGCATTAATTAACGCAGTGATCGGGGTGCGCTCGCTAGCGCTGGTGAAACGTTGGGTGAACAGCAATTCCATCTCCGTAAAAGTTTTGACGGAGTTGTTGGGAAGCTCTGAGTACCATTCGAATACCGTCTCCGCCAAGCTGCCGACGAATAGGCGAAGCAATAGATTATCATCCCCTCCAGTGTTGCCGCAGAGAGCCCTGAACTGAGCGGCATGTTGATGGGGATTGCCTGTCCCCTTGTACACATGGAATTTAGGAATTGTGTATCCTGGCTGGTACTTTATCTGATCGTACCATCCTGGATATGGTTGCCCAGTTCTGACGACTTGGCTGTTTGCTTCATTCGCTTGATGAGCTCGTATTTGCTGAGCTATATAATCTTCGAGCGTGGCTTTGGAGATGGTCTCCTCCTTGGCTGTTGACAGAGCCGGCAGAGGGTTTGATGTCTCTCCTCTATCATCTTCAATTATTACTGGAGGATCTTTGGCTGGAGGGTCTGGCTGGATCATCAGGCCCATCATATCTTGGAATAAAAGGGCCATTTGTTTTATGTTGGTTGCTTGTTCCGCAGCCTCTTTGTCCTTCTTCTCAAGCATTCTCCGAAGGAATTCGGCATCCGTTTCCTGCTCATGACGCTGCTCCGAAGATGTTTCCGGGCCTGCTTTTGGTCCAGTGAGTGCAGCCATGGCTGTCAGCATTTCTTGGAGCTTTTGTTGTTGTTGCTCCTGAGCCTTAGTCACAGACCATGTAAGTGGTCGGTGACCCGTAGAGATACGGCTATCCTCTTTTCTGGAAGCCATATAAACAGTACGCACCACCATGCCCCCAGACTTGGGGCATTTAGATTCAGTGTCCTTGCGATTTGCCAAAGACGCAGAGATCTTCTCCGGCCTCCTTCTTTTGTGGACGGTCAAAGTTGAGGGAGCCGTTGCAGCAGGCACCCAAACAGATGACACCTTCTGTGACTTGACAGGGTGATCCCCTTCTCGCCGAACTTTCATCTTTTTCTGCCGGCAGGGGTGGTCTTGATCAATCACGGAGCTTTGGACCTGTCGCTAGACTTTGTAAATTTTAGAAGACAGCCGCTGAGGAGGCTGCTCCGGCTTCGCCTTTGTGATCTTTTCAATAGGCGGAGGAGACTTTTTCAGCACTTCAGTTGGCGAATTCCTGCGCACCCTGTTAAGTAGTTCAAAGTTGTTCCCAGTTGGAACAGCAACATCAACTTCCACCGTTGGAGCTGGCGGAGTTAGTCCAGAAGGAGAGTTGCCCCCAGGCTTCCTTACTTGGTGCCAGTGACGACGGCGAGCGGCCAGGATCACCTCCGCTGTTGGATCAGCTTTTCTATGCCCCCTGTTTTGAGGAGAGATTGTTATTGGCGCTAGCCTGTCAAAGACAGACGTCGGCTAAGAGGGAATAGTCAACCTGTCGAAAGCCGACCTTCGGGTAGGGAGAGTAGCCTGGACGACCTCAACTGTAGCAGGAGTTAGAGTGTCCTTCTCTGGTATTGCGAATCTCTTTGCGAGCCCACTTGAGCTTTGACCCAGCCTGTCGAAGACAAAGGCATTGGAGTTGGACGACCCGCTAAGAGGGGCCGTGGTGGTTGCAAGCCGATCAAAGACCGACTTCTTCGCAGCTTCCTGTGTTGGCATCTGAACATTGAAGCTTGTTGGTAGGATCATGGTCCCGAAGAATAGCCCAGTGGTGGATTGGGTCACTTGTTCCACCAGCATTGTGAAAAGGGAGGCCGCTTGGGGCCCGTAGGTCACTCCTCCGGCGGGGACGGAATGAGAGTTGTTGCAGTTTGTGCAGTTGAAAGCCATTGATCTGCACGGGAACAAGACACCAAATCTTAGTACCTCGAATCCAAGGGCAACCATATCAAACCACGATTCGTTCGCGAACACGACACACGAAGTGTGGAGTGGAAAGAGGAAAAGGTCCCACCGGGCGTGCCAGAATCTGTTCTCCGCCGAAAGCCGCGACCGGGACGTTGGGACGTCCGGCCTGAATGTTGGGGGCAAATGCTATTTGGATTTATCCTTCCACCTCTCTGAAGATGCCAAGTTGATTTATGGCACCATGTATCGAAGGTTTAGACGGATGCGGCCGATGTAGCAGACTTCATTAGATTTCCCCTCATTGTGAGGGGTTTTTTTGATTGTGGGGAGGCTCTTCTCTGCAGGCGCAAGCCCCTGCGGTTAATTACGCTACCGCATCGCGGTAACAACTTTCTCCTTCTCCAGATGGTCACTTCGTGTCGTGTATGTTTATTTTGTTTTTTGGTTGCCCGTGGATTGTATACGGAGACTAATGTATGTTGTCGCCCGTAGGGCGTGGATTAGTCCAAATCCGTATTTTCATAGATTTGGGTTTGGGGTTGGGGTTTAAGGATGCGTTAGTCTCATTTGACACTAAGATCAACTTAAACGTTTGTTAAGGATACATTAGTCTAATTTTAGACTAAGATCAACTTAACGGGATCGTTTAGATCCAACAAAAGAGCATTTGGGCTCTATTGTTTTAGTTTAGGGACTTTGCGGTCCAGTTTAAAGACATCATAGTCTATGGAGTTTAAAGACATCATAGTCTGTAAAGTTTAAGGACATCATAGTCTGTAAAGTTTAAGGACCCCACAGTCCGTAAAGTTTAAGGACGTCATAGTCCATGAGTTTAAGGACCCCACAGTCCATGGAATGTCTGGTTGTCGGGACCCGTCACCTCTCTGAAGATGTTGAAGGATTACAACGACAAATATCAGAGGAGTGAAAAGATGTACCCTTGAACCAATATTGGTTGGATCTGTAGTCCAATTTGGAACTAAGATCAAAGATTTGTGAGCATATGGGCTTAATTGATCTGAATTAGGGATCTGTGGCCACTTTGGGCTCGGCCCATTTAATTAAGATGTTGAACATTTAACAATGATGAGCATTGGTTTGGACTCTGACAATCTTTTTGTCTTTTATTGAGTGCTGAACACTCATCATAGTTCCGGGCTTTTATTTATAGAACAGTTTATGTTCTTTCAGCGCACACATGAGGAGCACATGGCGCTATGCGCCAGATAATGAGCGCAAAGCGCTTCTTGTGAGTAGCGCACACGTCAGGAGAACGTGGCGCGCTTGGCGCTATGCGCCAGAAAATGAGCGCAAAGCGCTTCTGTCAAGTAGTGCACACGTGAGGAGCACATGGCGCGCTTGGCGCTATGCGCCAGATAATGAGCGCAGTACGCTTCTGTCAAGTAGCACGCACGTGAGGAGCACTTGGCGCTATGCGCCAGATAATGAGTGCAGTGCGGTTCTTTAAATTTGGAGCGCTAAGGCTCTTTTTAGGCAGCTTTGCGCCCTGAGAATTAAATTCTCTTTCTTATAAGAGACTTTATCTCATGGCTCTAAGAACAAAGTTCTTATTTTTTATAGAAGATGTTTCAATCTCTTATGTTTTTGGTGAAAGGCTTTGTCTTTATGGATCTATGATCCTAAGAGAATTGAATTATTCTCCCCCCTTTTATAATAAGATATTATAATCTCTAAAAGACAATTTGTCTTATAGATCTATGATCTGAAGAAGATTAAGTTCTTCCCCTTATTTTTTTTATGATGAGATATTTTAATTTTTGTTGTGAAAGACCTTGGTCTTATAGATTTATGATTTTAGAAAAAGAAGTAAATTCTTCTTTTAATATGAGGTGATTTCGTCTCTCTGTTCTTTTTTTACCTTGAAGAAAATTTTCTTCTTCTGAGAGTTTGCTCTTTGTCTCCGAAATTTCTCAAAGCTTATGAGGGGGTTCCTCTTTTTTAGACTTGAAGTCTTGGGGCCTTTATATAGGGCAAGCTGATTTGTTGAATCAGTTAAAGAGATCTTTTCTCTAATTGATTTGGGGATTTCCCCACCGTTGGATCTTTGATCCTAGGGTTTCTGATTTACAGAAGGCAATCTTCTTATTTTTAACAAAATTAGGAAAACTTTCCCCACACAGAATTTATTCTGTATTTGTGTGATTTTTAATCACCATTGGATCATTGATCCGATGGTGCTCTGATTTACAGAGCAAAATCTTTTTGTTTGGAAAGATTCTGAAGAATATTTTCTCAACAGAATTTTATTCTGGTAAATTGATGATTTTTAATCATGTTCATTGGATCTTTGATCCAATGTTTGGGAACATTTAGTTCCAGCGCTAGCGCTCTCGTGCTTTGCACGTGGTGCGCTGCTTAGAGTGCAGCGCACTTAGCGCTAGCGCTTACGCGCTTTGCACGTGGGTGCTGCTTCATAGCGCTGGCGCTCTTAGTGCTAGCGCGCCCGTGCTTTGTACGTGAGCGCTGCTTGCTGGCGCTTCTATGAAGCACTGCTTCATTTCAAATTTTAAAAATTTGAACAGAGCTTTACTCTGATTGGGGGAAACAACGCTGTTCTTTCTTTGCGCATTTTTCTGAAGAGTTCAATTCACTGTTCTCTCCTGGATCTTCGATCCCCAAGAACAAATTCATCCCCACGAGAATTAAATTCTCATTTGTTGGGGCCTTGTTTCATGGATCTCAAATCCAGGGGAAAGAACTATTCTTTTATGAGGGTTAAACCCTTAGATATGCAGATGAGATACTCTGATCTCTATTGCTTTTATTTACCTCGAAGAAAGTTCTTCTTCTTTCTTCTCTCTTAAAACTTTCTCTTTTTTTTGCTTGTTCTTCTTTTTGAACTTGAAGTTTATGGGGGGGTCCTCTGTACAAGACTTGAAGTCTTGGGTCCTTTATATAGCAGAGGCAGATTTGTTGATTTAGTTAAGGAAATCTCTCATTGAGAGATCCTTAATTGATCTGGGGATTTTATCCACCGTTGGATCTCTGATCCAAGGACTTCTATTTTACAGAAGATATTTTTCTTGTTTTTAACAAGATTGGGGAAATATTTTCCCATACAGAGCTTATTCTGTAGCTTGATGATTTTTAATTACCATTGGATTTTTAATCCAACGGTGCTATATTTTACAGAGAGTAATCTTTCTCGTTTAGAAAGATCCGAGGAATATTTCCTCAACAGAATTCAATTCTGTATTTTGATGATTTATCATCTCCATTGGATCTTTGATCCAATGGCAGAGAACTTTTAGTTATGGCGCCGGCGCCCTTGTGCAAGGCACGTGAGGCGCTGCCTCAGAGTTTTTAACTCTTGGCGCTGGCGCGCTCGTGCAAGGTATGTGAGGCGCCGCCTCTTTCAAATTTTGAACAGAGCTTTGCTCTTTTATTAGGGGGAAACAAATGCCCCCCCACCATTGCGCTCATGTGGCTTACACGTGAGTGCGGCGGTGGCAGCTTTTCTACCGTTGGAACCTCATGGAAGTTGAATCGTCTTCCCATGCCTATAAGTAAGGCCTTTGGCCCTTGATATGACTGCTGTTCATCTTCTTTTGTTCTTCCTTCCTCTGAGAATTTAATTCTCCTTTCAGAGCTTAGATCTCTGCCCAAAGAAATCTTTTCTAGAGTTAGAACTCTGCCCAAAAATTTGGTAAGGATCATAATCGAACCCATTAATCAGAGCTTTGCTCTTCTTAGATCACAGATCTTTAAGATGTATTTTTAGGGTTATTTAACCCATTAATTAGAACACTGTTCATCTTCCATGAAGAACTCTTAGAATTTGTTTTGCAGATCTTAAAGATCTTAGGATTTTACTCTGTAAAAAGCTTTGCTTTTAAGGGTTCTGGTAGATTATACCATTGTTTTTACAGAGCATAGCTCTTTAGAAAAAGTTTTGGGGAATTTTATTCCCTTCTTAATTAAAGTTGACAGATGTGACGTCTGTTTGCAGAGCACAGCTCTCGAGAGAGTTTAACTCCTTGGCCCAATGAGATTTCTCATTAAATGAGAATCTTCTTAGGATTTCATTCTTAATGAGTGACTGCCCTATCAATGATGGGACGTCATCTTGATTTTGTGGGTCCCCCTTTGTCCCTTTCTTCTGCATTGCAGTTCGGTATAATTTTTGAAGTACCAAGTGTCAGAATTCGGAATATAGCGTCGACAACTAATCCCTCATCTCTTTTCGTGCAGGTACTATGGCTCTCGACTCTTCCTTCCCTTTTGTACGTTCTGAGAGCACCTTTGCTGACGCGCCCGTGGATCGGGAAGTCTTCGCGCTCATTAAAGATCACGATCCGGAGCAGGAATATCTTCATCTATGGGGGTCGTGGTACAATCAGATTATTCAGGGTCAGCGCAGTTTTTCTTGTGTAGTACCCTCATAGCCCATTTCAGCAATTCACTACGCCGACTCGCCTCAAGTGAATTACATTATAGATGAGGTCAACTGGACCTCGGAGGGCCGCCTTCAGCCTTCTATGGATTCAATACCCATACAGTCGCCGATGGCTTTGGATATCTTGGGGCGACGCATATGTCAAGGCGAGTCTTGCCCTTGGGGACAAGTATATATGATTGGTTTGACTCCTCGTCATTCAGCCGATACCTGCAGTTGGCTCGATACATCCCGTCGGCCAAGAAGTCGCTGTTGCTGAAGCTCGGGTTATACCCCACAATTTATGTGTCTCTTTTCCAATATCCCGCGCCTCATGTATGGTGGGTAAAGGCATTCCTGGAGCAATGGAACATCTCGACTCACACCTTTCTTCTATCGGACCGGGAAGTTTCGATTCCCTGGGAGGAGTTCGCGGAAATTTTGGGCCTACCCGTCAGAGGGGAACATTACAAGTAGATACTTCCCCCTGACGAGTGCATCTTCGCCACCAAATCAGTGGTGATGGGCCTTACCCCAGAGAATGTCGTTCAACATCGATTCCCGAGCCTAATCAAGATGTTGAACTGTCACGCCCCGCTTCCCAAAATACGGAATACGATGGGTGACAAGGCCATCCATGCTCCTACGGTCGAGGAAATATCCTGCCGTAATCACACTTCGGCTTCTTGCACTACGTGGTAATCAGTAATCATAGCACAGGTAATGAGAAATGCAGTCACTAAATACTACCAAAATAGATACAAAACTAACCAGATGGAAATCAAGGAAAAGACAGCGCTGACGTGGCTGATCTAGATGTCCACCATATCCTCGAGGTACGACCGATCCTGATCCGAGCTAAGTCCACTCCTCACTCTGAGCATGCACACTCAGGTCGTCAGGGCGACACATATAGCAATATATATATATATAATGGGTATGCAATATTATTGAACATGAGAAGTACAACAAAATGCAGAACATACGTATAATAAACATCAACTAAATATGAAAAGTGCAATATGGGTATCATGTCAGTAAACTGGCAATGCGTATGTCACTACTTATCGGTCACTAAGTCAATGAAATCAATTGGTGGAGAGGATACTCGTGTTTAACAAGGGTCTCGTGCATTCCCGAGACTATGATCCACTGTGCCCGGGATATAACCTTGTCAGCCGTGCCGCTAGGCCCACGACCTAACATATATATATATATATATATATATATATATATATATATATATATATATATATATATATATATATGTATATATATATATATATAAGCGAATGATCATCCTCTAAATCACTGTACCTCGCTAAATACGAGTTCCATTCCACCTTGATTTCCCCATTCCCTAGGTTATAGTATGCATTCATGTATTAAATAGGTTGTGAACAAATACGTATCGCTGTCACTTTCAATCACTTTTCCATTTATCATTATCACTGTCGTATTTGCCACAACCCAATCACTAACCCTAATATATCGACAATGCAAAACAATCGCTAGGTTTCAATGTGAATGATCACTATGCAGCAGGTATAAAGCAAACACGAAAAATAAGCAGAAATACACTGGACAGGTATTCACTATTTCAATGACGACCAATACCATATAACTTGTAAAATTTACGATAAATCACACGTATGGAATCGACCAAAATTATATAAAAGGAGTACAAAGTTCACTTGATTATATAAGTAGTAAAATTTATTTCATGTCGATCGGAGTTCAGGTTAGGGAATTATCATCATTTTAAGGCAGCGATCGATTTCTGGAATTCCAGTTTCAGAACTGAAAGTGCAACTTCGCGCGCATTTTACCAGTGATTATGTTAAGATTCAGGTATTTCCCTAGCTGAATAAAATCTAGTTATGTCAGTTAAGTTTCCAACGCATCAAACGGATTATCAATCGCACCTCTATATCAGAAGTTATGTTCAGTTTAATGTGACGGTGTAAGGAATATTACTGCAGAAACAGCAGAATATAGCGACACTCCAAAATACAATTTAAATATCAAACGATGGTGAAAATGCAAGGGACCAGATTCATGTGTTGGATAATTAATTTATCTATGCGACCATATGGGGCTTCGCGCATTTTCAGTTTTATGCAGGTATGTACAGGTGCTTAAATTCAGGTTTCCCCCATGGAATGCTGCCCTGGACTGCAGTCTAGAGTTGCATTCCCAATCAATTCTCGTTGCCGTAATCTATCAATATCGAAAAATAAACTATATATGGTTCTATATTATCGAGTCGTCTTCGATATGAGCTGTAGAACATCACATTCCAATCTGTATTTAATTTACAATGATTTTAATAAGTAACATGCGCGGTAAAATTTCAGATTTGACGTAGCTAGACGGAAGTATCATTTCATAGCGATGAATTCAATATTTTCATCTCAATTTCCTATAGGTAATTTATTATCATTACATGGTTTTATGCACCATAAATTCTGCCTTTTTGAAACGAGATTTTCATTAGGGTAGTGTATCGAACACTCTTGCATTATATACATGTCACGTTTGAAATATCAGTTTTACCCAATTAATTAATGAGTAATTCAATCACTATAAATCCTACACGATACTAGAAAAGGAATATTAAACCCGAACATGTCATACTTAGTATGATTAAATAACGATGGCCACACATTAGAATGTAACGATAGTGTAAATATAATATCAGTATAACTACAATTTGACAACTAATACTTTATAGCATGTAAAGCAAGTGAGGGGAACATTACGAGTAGATACTTCCCCCTGACGAGTGCATCTTTGCCACCAAATCAGTGGTGATGGGCCTTACCCTAGAGAATGCCGTTCAACATCGATTCCTGAGCCTAATCAAGGTGTTGAACATTTATGAGAGTCTATTTCTAGAGTCTGGGGAGCATGGAGTCAGCTTCACAGATTTCATCGCTCGTTTTCTTCGCCCTGAAGTCTTGTCAAAATAAGCCGCGAAATTCGCTAAGCTTGACGACCCGTTTGGTTTCAGTTTGGATAACCAGCCGACGACGGAAGCAGATTTAAGAAGCTTCTTCATTCCAGACACCCTGGTCGTCCCTTTTACAGAGCTCGCTGCTTTAGACGTCGATGAAGAGACGTTCTTCCTGGGGTTTATTGGCTTGTGGTTGAACTAGTTCGTGCTTCCGATGCACCCTCGCTACATGAGGTCGTCAGTCTTTTATCCAGCCCACCGCATGGTTGCAGGGACGCGTGTGGCCGTTGGGATAGCGGGGCTGGCTCATCTATACCATGGACTGAGCTTAGCGGCAGACACTACTCAGCCGGGGATAAAGCCCGTACATCTTCCGTTGCACTATTTCACGTCGTGGGTCGAGATGCATGTGCTAGGTGCTTTCGGTGTTCATAAACGACCCCGTTTCTACGACAGTTACAATTTCCCTCGGATCATGTATCTAGTTGATGCTTCTGCGCTAGACCCGTCGCAACGAGAGGCTCGACGACTAGTCCTCTGCCTACGCATTGTCTGGGACAGTATGACCTTTGTCGACAGAGTTTTAACCATCGGCAAGAAATCCACCAAGGCGGTGCAACCGCTGCGTGATACTTTCAAAGACGGGGCTTCCACTTTGGAGGCTCAGGAGATCCTGCATTTATATTCTATTAGGCCGGGCTTTCCAGTGTTCAGGCAAAACACCTCGGTACTGTTCATGAGGTATAACCCGCACCGTTTTGCTCAACAGTCGGGTTATAATCAGAGTGTTCCCCTTGAGGCATTCTTAGCCGAGCTAGCCGCTACTGAAGAGGGTATCCGCAGCGCACTGCACCACTTTATGCGGCTAAACATGGGGTCCAACTTTCTTATCAGCGAATCGACCTACGTGCCAAAATCTTCGAACGCCTACATGGCGTGGTACCAGCATGCGACGGGTGCTGTTATCAGGGAAGAGAGGCGGCTATTAATTGATCATAAGGATGCTGTCCCAGCTGATAACCTAGCAGTCCTTTTGAAGCGACGGACTGTCGTTCGTCCTTCCTTAAGAGAAGTCGCTATGGTTGTGGTCCCGCGTACCTTCCCTGAGAAGCCTCCATCCCGTGTTCCCGTAGAGGTGGTAGCCGTGGCATTTCCAGAATCTGGTGCTGGTGCAGAAATCGGGACCCGCCGCCCAAAAATGCCTGTCAAGCGCAAGCACTTGTCATCGGCCGCTGGTGTCCTCTCGCAGAAAAAGAAGAAGTCGCTATTTTCTGCTGATATCATATATGGCCAATAGCCACACGCTCCCTATAGCGAGGGTTTGTGCGAATACGGGACCAATGAGGGTTTACTCAACGCGCCTACGGATGATACTGATCTACAGGCTGCTCTCGCGGCTTCCGAGCGACTGGCTCACGAGGAAGCGGCGATGATTACTATCGTGAAGTTAGGTGTACTTCAGTTATGTTCTTCCGCGACTATCTCTTTTCTCTTTATTATGTTTCTATTGACGCTTTCTTCTTCAACAGGTATTTCTACCGAAGAGGCTCTCGCGGCTTCCCTCAGGACGTTTGAGGAGGAAGATAGGCTCCGCGCTTCTTTAGGTCTTGGTATGATTCGCTTCATTACACCCTTATTCTTTTTATTCATGCTCTGACCCCTCTCCTTTACTTTATTACAGGGACTACCTCGACTCAGGTTATTCCAAGTGCAATACCGATCCCGAGTAGCGATGCGGCAAAACTTCTAGAGCCAGCTACTGTGGCCCCGACTCTCCCATAGTCACCGCAGGAGGCTTTGCTGAAGTAGCCGATGATGGACGCCGTAACGACTTCGGAGGCAGAGCTCGGTTCGGATGACGACGTACCCTTGTCAGAGGTCTTGAGGAGGTCATCTCTCACTGTCCATACCGAAAGGAAACGCGGGAAGCGCGCGGCGAGGGAACGCGATGCCGTTTTGGCCGTAGGTGCGGACTCAAGCAACATTCCGCTTGCTGAGACTCCTTCGGTGGATGTTCCCTCTGCTCTGTCAACCGCCCGTAGACAAGTTGCACGTGCAGCTCAGGAAGAAACTGAAAAGCTGCTTCAAGGTAACGTAACGCCCAACCTTTTATTAAAATTCGATCCTCAAATTCTGACATACGCACTCTCTGCAAGGCCAAGTTTTGGCAATGGGATGGCAGTTGAAACGCTGGCGATTACCGAGCCCGAAGTGGCTACCCTTTCTCGGGAATCCAGGACTGTACAGACCGCTGCCCTTTCTCCTTGTGGCTCTTTAGTATCGGCGGGCGTCGCAAGCGGTTGTCCAGTCAGGGGACGAGGCTATAGGCGCAGAATCTATTCCTCCGAGAGAGAGAGTGTGAAGAAGCCATTACATCTGGTGACGCCTCTGTCGCGGTTTTGGTCCATGACCTATCAGGTAGTCTTTGGGTCACTGTTTTTTGAGTTTCTTAACCCCGTTTATCCCTTTTGATGATATTTTGTCTGTCTTGAGTATAGGTGCGGTGAACCCTGAGGCTGTGCCATCTGAAGAAGTGTCGTCGGTCGCTCCTCTGATGGTTGCTGTCCCCTCGCCTTCTTCTGTGCCCTCTCAAATATTGGAAGGTATGGGTTTGTGACTTATTTATTTTACTGTGGGTACCATCCTCCTTGTATTGACAGTATATTGCCGCAACTCTGCAGGAGTCCTTTTCGACCAACTATACCAGGTGTTGAACCCGCATTTCTCATTTCAGTTGGAAGTCGTTCCGCCTTCTGGTATTGGTTAGTATATTCTTCAACTGACGTCCCTTCCTATCTTTTACGAATAGACGTATTGTTGCTAAGTTTTCTTCATGTTGATCATAGCGTCACGGGTCAGAGGAGGAGACGTGAGAATAGCCGTGCCTCCGGTACTCCCCATCCTGCTGCCTGTCACAGCTGGTATAATAGACTTCATTGCTGATGTGTTTTCTTTATTCCCCGAGTCGACATTTGACCCAATTCATTTTGCAGCAATTGTGCCAGCTCCAGCTCCTTTCGAGTATCGCATTCCAATGCCTGCAGAGCCCTTGCTAAACACATATCTTCCAGGGGCGCCGTAAATAGCCGACGAACGTTGAGCGAATTCATCGAGGATCTCAATGCCAAGGACCTCACTTCTGCTACGGATTTTTCCATGGAAGTCAATCCAATGCAGGAGACACTCGTGAATTTCTATAATGAAACTCTCGTTGGCTCTTGGGTTGATTACTGCAGAAAGATCGAGGCTTGCCTTCACGAGATTGAGCTCCAGCGTCCCGCACCTGAAGTATTGGCTTCGAACTCCTAGCGGGTTATATGGGTTGAGCATAGTGTTCCTTTCATTCGCCATTTTGAACAAGAAGCGACCCTGAGACGAAAGGAACACGAGGTGGCTTCCAGCGAATCTATCCGATTGCGCGCCCAAATTGAAGCAAATGCTGCACAGCTAAAAGCTGTTTTTGACAACCTCCAGAGATGTATTTCGGATGGGTTGACGCTGAGGCGGACGCTTGACTTCACCGAGCGGGTCATGCAGGACTGCGAAGCTGCCGTGCTAGAAGCCGATAGGAAGCTTTCGTCCTGTTTACGGCAATGGGCTCAATTTAAAGTGGAGTTAGCCGCGGTGGTTGATCATGAGAAAGGATTGAGAGGAGCGCATGAGCGGCTTGCTGATTTGTTGAAGACGCCTCCTCCTCAATAACCGCCTTTGTACCGCCCTTTTTTTACTAACAGTAAACTTGTGATTTATGAATAACATGTATTCATTTTGATTCCTTTATGAAATGCATCTTGTATTCACTTGAATTCATGAATAAATAACATATTTTATTTCATATTGGCTTGTAACTCTGGCAAATGTGTCTTGTAGATAGTTATCTTGATCTCCTTGCAGGGTAGCGATGGCTTAGGAAATAGGTTTAGATCTGCCGCCTAAGACTTTTCAACTTTATGAGCCGTGTGGGTCTCATAAAGACTTTTCTCCCTACGAGTCGAGAGGATACTGTAGGTGTATTTTCTCCTTAGGAGTCGTGAAGATTCCTAAGTGTGTTTTCTCTTGAGAGTCGTAAGGATCTCACAAGAGAGTTTTCCCCCTTATAAGTCGAGAGGACTCGTAAGTGGTTGTTTCCCTCATTGTCGATATTCGACTTTGGAGAGTGTGGCCCGTGAATAGTATGCAATAGTCCATCTTGGACAGACTTGCAGGGCCCCGGTGCTTAGGAAATAGGTTGATATCCCCGTGGCCTAAGGCTTTTCCCTAGAGTCGAGACGAGTCGAGAAGTTCTCGCAGGAACCTTATTTTCCCTACGAGTCGAGACGAATCGAGAAGTTCTCGCAAGAATGTCCTAACGTCACAGTTAACTCCTGCTAATAGAAGTCTGTTAGGGTCTGTAGTACTAGGGTTTTTTACCCGTCGTACCGTCGCGTTGGCCCGATGTATTCCTTTGTAATACCCAGTCCCTTTTAATTATTTCCGTATTTCAAAAAAGATTACAAATTTTATGTACTTAAATACTTCTATTTCTCCCAATTAATTTTCACCAAATTTTCCTAACCCTAACTATTAAACCCTAACCCATTCTATTTATTTTCCCAAACTCTTTCTAATGAATTAACCCAAGCCCTAACTCTCCATTTTCCCTTTTCAAATTTCCAAGCCGGCCCACTCTTCTCTACTTTTCCTATTCTTATTTATTCCCAAACCCGGCCCAATTCCCTTTTTCCCTATCTTCTTTCCCTTTTCTTTTTCCGGCCCACACTTCCTCAGCCCAAAGAAAAACGAATCAGTTTAAACAAATAAAAACCACTCCTCGGCCCAGCCCAACAGAAGGAAAATGTAAACCAAGTAATTAAATTTCCCCTTTTTAAACCAAACCCAAAACCTTTAAATCCCAGCCCAGTAATTCCTCAGCCCAAACTTCCTAATTATTTCCCCATTCTCATTTCCCGAGCCCAACCCTCATTCCCTTTTTCCCTTTGTTTTCTTTCCCCTTTTATTAAATCCGGCCCACTTCCATCCCTTAGCCCAAAACTAAAGCAAATAAATTAATAAAACACCCCAACCGGCCCGGCCCCTCACCATGCCTGTACCCGGCCCAGTATCCTTCTTCCCCACTTCACTCGTGCTTTTCCCGCTCGATTTTCCGCTACGTCCCCACGTCGCTCCCCACGTCGTCGACGCCTCGCCTTCGTCGCGACCACGACCCACGTTCGCGCGCGCGCCCGCGACCCCGTTTCCATCTCGCTCATATCTTCTCATCTCTCTAACTCTCGTTCTCTCTCTCCCTCCTCTCCTCCCTCCAAACGCCCCTGCCTCACCCCCGACGACGATGACAAACGACTATCACCTCGTCTCCACCTCCTCGCCTTCCTTCCCTTCTCCTCCTCTCTTCCTTGACCTAGCTCCCCACTTCTCCAGAAAACCTACATCGGCCGACCCCACCATTCGAGCTCACTACCGGAACTACCTCCATCGTCCACGACTCAGCCCTCGTCGACGGCCGCCTCCGCTTCTCCCTCGTAACCGCCCCTCGTGCCTCATACCACATCACCCAACGACCCAGCACCCACCACCGTAACTTCACCCCGGCGACCTCCTCTCAACCCAACCCGACAGCACCACCAAGAACCCAACTCGCCCCTGCTCACCCTCGCCATTGACGCAACCTCCAATGCCCGAACGCCTCCGACACCCCCTCACCGTCGACCACAGCCGCTTCTCCCCAGCAACCCAAGCCTTCGCTGCCAAGCCGCCGCAGTCGAGCCCCGGCTTTTCGTCGAACACTTGCATCGACCACTGTTGCCGCCATTCTAGCCACCGACGTCGCCATCAACTCTGTGGCCCCGATCCCTTAAGCCGTCATCGTCATCAACACGCCTTTCATCGCAACGCCAGCTCACGCCCGTCGCAACCACCGAGCCATCGAGTCGAAGAAGCGAGATCCGACAAGGCTGAATCTGTGCTGCGTTCGTGACGCGATCGTTCCATTGCTGCTGTCGTACCGTCATCGACACGTCTTCAGGCAAGCTTAATACTTGCTTCATGCTACTTTTCATATTGCAATTCTAGTTACCAAAAATTCCCGCATATACATTTCGTGTAAATCGTTATAAGTAAGTGTTCGATGTAATCTATGACCTGCAAACTCCGTTAATTTGGCGACAACAAATAACATTGAGTGGCCCGAGTTATAACGAATATCCCTTGAGACTTTGGTTACAAAACGATGCCGTTGCTCTCGTAAAATGATGTCCCCGATTCTGTCGTAAAACCTGAAAACTTTCGTATATGCCAAACTATAAAATTTATGATAAATTGTGGACAGACCGGATTTTAGCGTTCGATGGCACGTATCGAAGCTAACTGTTTAACCTACTGTAATATATTGTTGATCACTGAATTTTAATACACTATGATAGAGATAACTGCGGTGGATTGCGATTCTGGACTGCAGTCCAGGATGGAAATCCAGGTTGACCCCTGTTGATAAACCCCTGTATATCACTGTTCATATAAGATAATGCGCGCAACCCTATATCGTTACGTAGGGGACTGCATTAGATTTCTTACTTGACTGGTCTCACTGGATTCCTCAACCGTTTGATATTTTAAATTCATTTTACAATGTCGACACATCTTGCTGAATTCCGCAGAAGCAGATTTTACACCTCAAACATAATCTGTCCATAACTCCCTGTAGGAGTAGTATATTACTGATACGCCAATTGTGGTGGAAACCTGACTGATAATACTAAATATAGTTCAACTATAGCATTGTCTAATTACGAGCCCAACTGGGATTAAAATGCGTTACGAAACGTACTTCCGATTCTGAAACCGGATTTCCAGCAGTAAACGTCTAAAATGAAATGGTCATATCTAGTGATCCTGAAACCCGATTAACGTGAAACCAATTTTGATTGATAGATAATTAAACATACCGTTCACCTCCTTTTTATTGTTTCGCTAAATTTTGCAGGTATGGTTTATAATAAATTATGCAAGTGGTAGGACACCGACTTATGACATCTTAATCATGCCTGAATTATCGTATTCTCATCACATTACATATATGTTATTGCATTGGTAACCTAGCGATCGTGTGCATTACCCAGTGTTAGGTTTTAGCGTTTGATTGTGGCAAGTACGTTAGTGTTTAAGCATGAATGAATAAGTGAAAGTGACACGTACTTGTACACAATCGGTGGACCCTATTGATTTATTGCATTGTCGACGTCTGTGGGACGTGTATAAGTGTGACTATAATTGGTATGGGACAATTATGGAAGCACTTGTATGGGTGTCACAGGTAAGGCACCAACACTGTCCATTTATCTTGGGTACCAGTCGGGACATGCTTGATGGAGATCCTGTCTCCAGTTCTCGCGCAGACTTGTCATGGACCGACCGGTATTTGAGCTTATGGTTGGCGTTTGATGTAGACCACGGGATGTGGGGTAGTTTGAGTGTGAGTTCAACAGAATCTCGGGAGTCCCATGCCGGCACATATGGAGATATATGGAGATATATAAGGATATCACTGATTATTAGCGAGCGACTCGGGCCCGTGTTCCCTTGCCCTTGGGTCCTACCCTTGGGTGGGGGATACTCACGAGTGGTTGACTCTCACACTTGGACCGACGATAGGCTTAGTGACCTGTACAGTGAGACTTAGAGACTGATAGGGATAGTGACATTGACATGTATTGCTTACTGATTCAACATCCCTGCTACGCTGTTTACCGCTTTACTGTTTGCCTGCTCTATTAGATACCTGCATTGGTTACTTCCTGTTCACGTCTTTACTCTTTTGATTACTGTTACATATTCATTATTATTACACGAGTTACTATTCGTACCCGTATATATATTGCTACCGTGTCGCTCTGATGACCTGAGTATGCATGCTCAGAGTGAGAAGTGGATCTAGCCTGGACCAGGACCTGATATACCTCGAGGATATCGCGGACATCTTGATCAGCGACTCAGAGCTATACTTCATTGATCTCCATCTGGTTAGTTCTTTTGTATTTGTTTTGATTTAGTTACTGCATTTCTCATTACCTGTGCATTGATTACTGATTACCACGTAATGCTAGAAGCTGAAGTGTGACTACGGAGAGATATTTCCTCGACCGTAGGAGCATGGCTGGCCTTGTCAACCCCTCGTATTCCGTATTTTAGGAAGCGGGGCGTGATATGGTTTTGTTGGTATCAGAGCCTGGTTTGCTTCGATTGGGATTGCAGTTTCCGTGTAGTGCTTGACAATCTAAGACATCCTTCGGTCTAGATTGTAAACTTGTTGTTCTTGATCTTGATTCACATAGTGTGTTCTGCTATACATTTTGATCCACCCGCTAGAGTTTTGGGTGACTTAGTAGAGTTACGTGGTTGTAATTGTGAACTGCAACATAGTTACAATACTGTACTCTGTTTGAGTGACTTGGAGTTCTACTGTTGATTTCCACTTGTTTGAATTCTATCACACCCGATATTCTTGATTCCTTGCCTAATCCATATTGTATTTTAATCCTTATAGCTTGTGCCTTATATCGTCCTCAAAATTGTTGTTTCAGGACCATGTCTTCCAATGACTCTTTTTCTATCTCTACTCCCCGGAATCAGACCGTAGAGATTCTGAATGCACTGCAAAGTCTGAAGGAAGCCCGGGAGCGAACGAACGATCTGTTAGCCGAAGGATTAAGAAGGCAGATGACTCAGGCACCAGCAGGCGCCTCCAATCATAAAGGGATCCCTGTTAGACGAGGAAAAGAGGTGAAGATGAAGAGCCCACTTGTTCCCCCGCGACAGAAGCAGCAGAAGACCCAATGTTGTGGGTACTGCAAGAAGCCAGGACACTTTCAGAGGGATTGTCGCCGCGCCAAAGGGAAATGTTTGATTTGCGGATCCAGCGAACACTTTATCAATGGTTGCCCTAAAAGGAAGGAGCTACAAGGAGGCGGTTCGTCCACACTCTCCACTTCTGCTAAGTGATGGTTATTTCGTAGTTCGAGCTTCGAGGAATAGTACGGACGCAACGCAGGATTCAACTCGCATGACTAGATTGCAGCGGTCTAGAAATCCAAGAAGAGTTATCGCGTTTTCTGCTTTCAATAAAAAAAATGTTGTCACTCCTTTGTAAATATTTTTTTTTCGTTTGAGATCTTATCCGCTGAACTTTTAGTTGAATGCAATAAAACTTTGAGTTGTGATGTATGTATCGTTCTCTTGCTTCTCACTTTATTTATACTATTCATTGCATCAGCATTTTTAAATTTTAATTTTTCAGTTCTTGCCTACAGCATATCCTCCCTGTGCTACCGTATCCTTGGTTATCTTCTTAATGTGTCCCGCTGTCTAATCATGACTCTCTCTTTTCAGGTCATGGCCCACCTTGGAGAAGCGCCGCCTCTAGATGAGGACACACGATCGTGCGTTTCCTCGGACTACATGCTGGTAAGATCAGATGACGAGATCAACGGCCCACAGGTTATTTTCGGAAACAGCGATTCCGAGGGTGATGGATTCGCAGCCCCAGAAGTCGACATAATCAGCGACTCTGACGACGATGAGGAGGACCCCGAAGAGAACCCGATAGAGGAAGATCCCGAGGAGGATCCGATATAAAAAAATCCAGTGGAGGAAAATCCCATGGAGGAAGATCCAGCAGAAGAGGATCACGTAGAATCAGACCTCGATGGAGAAGCTCCAGTCTTGGAAGAAGGGCCAGAAGAAGAAGACCCCATGACAGAAGAACCTCCAGTGGCGATCCCTGTGAGGCGATATGGGAATGGATGCCCCTATCTGAGCGCGCGAGCCTACCATAACCTGCTGAACCTCCACAACCGCGACTGACGTGATTTAGCTTTTGTCTCCTCTGACCAAACAAATCTATGTATAGTTTAGGGCCATCTTTTATTTGTCGTGGATGCCTTGTTTGGAATTTTTTGGAATGAAATAAATTTGCTGACTTCGCTAATCTTTTGATCTTTTTGGTTCACATGATGCTTGATTGTTTCCCCTATACATTTATTTTCCTCCTGAGATCCCTGACTGTCCACCCCTGCACCTTGTGCTGTTTTGACCCTCGCTTAGATTAAAAAGTACCGCACCCTGATCTTTTGAATGGACCACCCTTCATCCTTCGTATGTGCCTTGTTTGAGATTCTTCTGGAGGATAAATGATAGTGAAATTTCCGAGTTCGCTAACCCTTCGGATTTTTGATTCGCATGATGTATCGACCGTTTTCCTTCCCAATAAATTTCTTCCCTCCCGAGATTCATTACTGTTCGCCCTTACACCCTGTGCTGACCCGACCCCAGCTTCTTCGACGTCCAGAATGAAGTACCGCACTCCGACTTTTTGGATCACACTCCATTTGAAATCCCTACCCTGGCTAGCCCTATACATTCGTGTGCTATCTCCTTTTACCATAATTACTTTTAGGGACATCGTTATTCGAAAATTTTGTTTCATTATTTCGTATTTATCGAAAATTGTGTGTTATTGACTACTTCCGTTTTACCCATTTTAAATGCTCTACTATTCCTCACATTTTCAATAGCGCAACCATATATCGCGCATTTTACTTTGCTCTATGTCTCTTAGTTTCACCACGTGGGTTTCTAAGTTATTTTAAATCGTTTAATCGATACAGTTATTCTAAAATACTTTGGCCTATCGACAAATTCTTCACTATTTTATTATTGTTACTTTATTTTCCCGGGCATTGTGCTTATAGTTTGCTATTATAAATGGTTTTGCCTGATGCCATTATTTTAGCTGCGCTATTTTGAGATACGTATGAATGCATACATTTAGGATTTCGATTTTATCTAGCATGCCTCGAGTGTTATTGGTCGTCATTGCTATTTTATCCCCTTATACTTACTTAGACCTGCCCTTTAGTTACGTTAGTTTTTTTTATACATATATAGACCTTCAATTTTTTTTTTATCTGACTGTTTTTAAGTAAACCACTATATGTTAGTGTTCGATGTAGTAGATTTTCGCTTATTATTTTATAGCTTATCGTTTATTTTAAATTTCGAGGACGAAATTTTATATAAGTGGGGTATGATATAATACCCGGTCCTTTTTAATTATTTCCGTATTTCAAACAAGATTACAAATTTTATGTACTTAAATACTTCTATTTCTCCCAATTAATTTTCACCTAATTTTCCTAACCCTAACTATTAAACCCTAACCCATTCTATTTATTTTCCCAAACTCTTTTTAATGAATTAACCCAAACCCTAACTCTCCATTTTCCCTTTTCAAATTTCCAAGTCGGCCCACTCTTCTCTACTTTTCCTATTTTTATTTATTCCCAAACCCGGCCCAATTCCCTTTTTCCTTATCTTCTTTCCCTTTTCTTTTTCCGGCCCACACTTTCTCAGCCCAAAGAAAAACGAATCAGTTTAAACAAATAAAAACCACTCCTCGGCCCAGCCCAACAAAAGCAAAATGTAAAGCAAGTAATTAAATTTCCCCTTTTTAAACCAAACCCAAAACCTTTAAATCCCAGCCCAGTAATTCCTCAGCCCAAACTTCCTAATTATTTCCCCAAAATTCTTTTCCCATTCCCATTTCCCGAGCCCAACCCTCATTCCCTTTTTCCCTTTGTTTTCTTTCCCCTTTTATTAAATCCGGCCCACTTCCATCCCTTAGCCCAAAACTAAAGCAAATAAATTAATAAAACACACCAGCGGGCCCGGCCCGGCCCCTCACAACGCCTGTACCCGGCCCAGTATCCTTCTTCCCCACTTCACTCGTGCTTTTCCTGCTCGATTTTCCGCTACGTCCCCACGTCGCTCCCCACGTCGTCGACGCCCCGCCTTCGTCGCGACCATGACCCACGTTCGCGCGCGCGCCCACGACCCCGTTTCCATCTCGCTCATATCTTCTCGTCTCTCTAACTCTCATTCTCTCTATCCCTCCTCTCCTCTCTCCAAACGCCCCTGCCACACCCCCGACGACGATGACAAACGACTATCACCTCGTCTCCACCTCCTCGCCTTCCTTCCCTTCCCCTCCTCTCTTCCTCCACCTAGCTCCCCACTTCTCAAGAAAACCTACATCGGCCGACCCCACCGTTCGAGCTCACTACCGGAACTACGTCCATCGGCCACGACTCAGCCCTCGTCGACGGCCGCCTCCGCTTCTCCCTCGTAACCGCCCCTCGTGCCTCATACCACATCACCCAACGACCCAGCACCCACCACCGTAACTTCACCCCGGCGACCTCCTCTCAACCCAACCCGACAGCACCACCAAGCACCCAACTCGCCCCTGCTCACCCTCGCCATTGACGCAACCTCCAACGCCCGAACGCCTCCGACACCCCCTCACCGCCGACCGCAGCGGCCTCGCCCCAGCAACCCAAGCCTTCGCTGCCAAGCCGCCGCAGTCGAGCCCCGGCTTTTCGTCGAACACTTGCATCGACCACTGTTGTCGCCATTCTAGCCACCGACGTCGCCATCAACTCTGTGGCCCCGATCCCTTAAGCCGTCATCGTCATCAACACGCCTTTCATCGCAACGCCAGCTCACGCCCGTCGCAACCACCGAGCCATCGAGTCGAAGAAGCGAGATCCGACAAGGCCGAATCTGTGTTGCGTTCATGACGCGATCGTGCCATTGCTGCTGACGTACCATCATCGACACGTCTTCAGGAAAGCTTAATACTTGCTTCATGCTACTTTTCATATTGCAATTCTAGTTACCAAAAATTCCCGCATATACATTTCGTGTAAATCGTTATAAGTAAGTGTTCGATGTAATCTATGACCTGCAAACTCCGTTAATTTGGCGACAACAAATAACATTGAGTAGCCCGAGTTATAACGAATATCCCTTGAGACTTTGGTTACAAAACGATGCCGTTGCTCTCGTAAAATGATGTCCCCGATTCTGTCGTAAAACCTGAAAACCTTCGTATATGCCAAACTATAAAATTTATGATAAATTGTGGACAGACCGGATTTTAGCGTTCGATGGCTCGTATCTAAGCTAACTGTTTAACCTACTGTAATATATTGTTGATCACTGAATTTTAATACACTATGATAGAGATAACTGCGGTGGATTGCGATTCTGGACTGCAGTCCAGGATGGAAATCCAGGTTGACCCCTGTTACTAAACCCCTGTATATCACTTTTCATATAATATAATGCACGGAACCCTATATCGTTACGTAGGGAACTGAATTATCTTTCTTACTTGACTGGTCTCACTGGATTCCTCAACCGTTTGATATTTTAAATTCATTTTACAATGTCGACAAGTCTTGCTGAATTCCGCAGAAGCAGATTTTACACCTCAAACATAATCTGTCCATAACTCCCTGTAGGAGTAGTATATTACTGATCCTCCAATTGAGGTGGAAACCTGACTGATAATACTAAATATAGTTCAACTATAGCGTCGCCTAATTACGAGCCCAACTAGGATTAAAATGCGTTACGAAACGTACTTCCGATTCTGAAACCGGATTTCTAGCAGTGAACGTCTAAAATGAAATGGTCATATCTAGTGATCCTGAAACCCGATTAACGTGAAACCAATTTTGATTGATAGATAATTAAACATACTGTTCACCTCCTTTTTATTGTTTCGCTATATTTTGCAGGTATGGTTTATAATAAATTATGCAAGTGGTAGGACACCGACTTATGACATCTTAATCATGCCTGAATTATCGTATTCTCATCACATTACATATATGTTATTGCATTGGTAACCTAGCGATCGTGTGCATTACCCAGTGTTAGGTTTTAGCGTTTGATTGTGGCAAGTACGTTAGTGTTTAAGCATGAATGAATAAGTGAAAGTGACACGTACTTGTACACAATCGGTGGACCCTATTGATTTATTGCATTGTCGACGTCTGTGGGACGTGTATAAGTGTGACTATAATTGGTATGGGACAATTATGGAAGCACTTGTATGGGTGTCACAGGTAAGGCACCAACACTGTCCATTTATCTTGGGTACCAGTCGGGACATGCTTGATGGAGATCCTGTCTCCAGTTCTCGCGCAGACTTGTCATGGACCGACCGGTATTTGAGCTTATGGTTGGCGTTTGATGTAGACCACGGGGTATGGGGTAGTTTGAGTGTGAGTTCAACAGAATCTCGGGAGCCCCATGCCGGCACATATGGAGATATATGGAGATATATAAGGATATCACTGATTATTAGCGAGCGACTCGGGCCCGTGTTCCCTTGCCCTTGGGTCCTACCCTTGGGTGGGGGATACTCACGAGTGGTTGACTCTCACACTTGGACTGACGATAGGCTTAGTGACCTGTACAGTGAGACTTAGAGACTGATAGGGATAGTGACATTGACATGCATTGCTTACTGATTCAACATCCCTGCCACGCTGTTTACCGCTTTACTGTTTGCCTGCTCTATTAGATACCTGCATTGGCTACTTCATGTTCACGTCTTTACTCTTTTGATTACTGTTACATATTCATTATTATTACATGAGTTACTATTCGTACCCGTATATATATTGCTCCCGTGTCGCTCTGATGACCTGAGTATGCATGCTCAGAGTGAGAAGTGGATCTAGCCTGGACCAGGACCTGACGTACCTCGAGGATATCGCGGACATCTTGATCAGCGACTCAGAGCTATACTTCATTGATCTCCATCTGGTTAGTTCTTTTGTATTTGTTTTGATTTAGTTACTGCATTTCTCATTACCTGTGCATTGATTACTGATTACCACGTAAAGCTAGAAGCCGAAGTGTGACTACGGAGAGATATTTCATCAACCGTAGGAGCATGGTTGGCCTTGTCAACCCCTCGTATTCCGTATTTTGGGAAGCGGGGCGTGACATCCTTGATACGCAATATTGCTGTTTGAGTAGCCCCGCAAATGTCGTATCTCTAATCCCTTCGGGGGCTGGACAAGACGTCTTCAAGTAATCTTCCAGGTGATATTACCGTCGGAAGAGCAAGCGTTGGGGATATTCTATGCCGCTTTTTACTTGAGGTTAGGCTCGGTTTAGGAGCCCCGATGAGTCATGACCACTCCGCGATGGTGTGGGATGATCTCCGATAGTCTTTTCAGGTCTCATTTGGGTTGCCTTCAATACCTTGAAGCCAGGGATCTTCCTTTGCTTCATTTGTTGACATTATGTCTGCAATATTGCGACGAATGTCGAGGTTGTCTCTGGGTTGTCTGTGAACCGTCGAGATTTGGATCTAGGGACTTTGCCATAGTTCCGTTTGTTAATGTCGCGTCTGCATCTTGCTGGCGTGAGGAAGAACGTTGTTGTTGATCTCTGGGTTGTAGATGTTGCCGTCGAGACTTGGAACTACGGACTCTGCCATGGCTCCGCTTTTTTGACGTTGTGTCTGCATCCGGTTGGAGTGAGAAGACACGCCGTTGTTGATCTCTAGGCTGTAGATGTTGCCGTTGAGACTTGGAACTAGGGATTCTGCCATGGCTCCGTTTGTTTTGATGCCGCGTCTGCATCCTGCTGGAGGGAGGAAGCAAGCTATTGTTAATCTCTAGGCTGTAGATGTTGCCGTCGAGACTTGAAACTATGGACTCTGCCATGGCTCCGCTTTGTTGACGTTGCGTTTGCATCCGGTTGGAGTGAGAAGACACGCCATTATTGATCTCTAGGCTGTAGATGTGGCCGTCGAGACATAGAACTGGGGACTCTGCCATGGCTCCGTTTGTTTTGATGCCGCGTCTGCATCTTGCTAGAGGGCGGAAGCACGCTGTTGTTAATCTCTAGGCTGTAGATATTGTCGTCGAGACTTGGCTTCCTTTTGACGAAGCCCGGTGGGGCAATATGATTCCCTTTTCGTTTTTGCCTATGGATTGTATACAGGAGTCAATGTGATCTCACCTGCAGGGCAAAAGTTTCATTTCATTTTTTATTTCTTTCCGTGATGCTCTTTCATTTTAGCTTTTCATATCGCGAAAGTCGCGATTGCCCAATCATTTCGGCTATTTATCGCGGTGCCCAATCATTTCGGCTATTTTCTTTTTACTCGCTGCTTTTTATTGCAAGTTGCCCAAACATTTCGGCTATTTTCATATGCATATATTTTACTCGCCGACTTTTATTGCGAGTTGCCCCATCATTTCGACTATTTCAAATGCATTTTTGGCTCGCTGATTTTTATTGCGAGTATGGAACTCAAGATCCGATACCAATCTTAGCATCAGCATCGCTGCGACTGGAATATTGCCAGGAGCGAATAATCATTTGCCGTGAAAGGACTTGGAATTTGATACCGATTTAGGCATCAGTATCGCTACAACTGGGATATTGCTAGGAGCGAATCATCATTTGCCTTTGTCGATTTGAACAAAGGTGGCTTAGCAAACAGGGTTAAGCTCCTGTTGACTAAGGCTTTTTAACTTTACGAGCCGTAAGAGTCTCATAAAGGTATATCTCCCGACGAGTCATGAGGATCTCGTAGGTGTATTTTCACCTTAGGAATCATAGGGATCCCCAAGTGTGTGTTCTCTTATAAGTCGTAAGGATCTCATAAGAGTATTTTCTCCTTGCAAGTTGAGAGGACCTACAGGTGTTGTTCACTGTCACGCCCCGCTTCCCAAAATACGGGGTATGAGGGGTTGACAAGGCCAGCCATGCTCCTACGGTCGAGGAAACATCCTGCCGTAGTCACACTTCGGCTTCTAGCTTTACGTGGTAATCAGTAATCAATACACAGGTAATGAGATATGCAGTCACTAAATCAAAACAGATACAAAAACTAACCAGATAGAGATCAAGGAAGTATAGCGCTGAGTCGCTGATCTAGATGTCCGCAGTATCCTCGAGATATGTCAGATCCTGATCCAAGCTAAATCCACTTCTCACTCTGAGCATGCATACACAGGTCGTCAGAGCGACACAATAGCAATAAATAGAAATACATATGCAACATGAGCAATAATGATGAATATGAAACAGCAAGCATGAAGTGATGATATGAGCATGAAGGAGCCAGTACAGGTAAACAATAAAGCAGGTAAACAGTATGGCCGGTATATCGAATCAGTAATCAATGCATGCTACTAAACCTATCAATCTCTAAGTCTCACTGTCCAGGTCGCTAAACCTATCGTCCGTCCAAGTGTGATAGTCAACCACGCAGGAGTATCCCCAACCCAAGGGTAGGGCTCCAGGGGCAAGGGAACACGGGCCCGAATCACGCACGATAATAATTAGTAACTTCATCCATACAACTCCCAAAATCACGGTATATGCCGGCAATGGGACTCCTGAGATTCCGTTGAACTCACACTCAAACTACCCCACATCCCATGGTCTACATCAAACACCAACCATAAACTCAAATACTAGTCGGTCCATGACAAGTCTACGCGAGAACTGAAGACATGATCTCCATCAAGCATGTCTCGACTGGTACCCAAGATAAATGGACAGTGTTTGGTGTCTTACCTATGACACTAATATAAGTGCTCCATAACCATCCCATTCCAGTTATAGTTACACTTATATATGTCCTATATACGTCGACAATGCAATAAATCAATAGGGTCCGCTGATTGTGTACAAGTACGTGTCACTTTCACTTATTCATTCACGCTTTAACACTAACGTACTTGCCACAATCAAACACTAATATCTAACACTGGGTAATGTACACGATCACTAGGTTATCAATGTATATGAGCTCTACATGATATGATGAGAATGCAATAATTGTGATATGAATAAAATGTCATCAGCCAGTGTCCTACCACTTGCATAATTTACTATAATTCATAAATGCATAATTAATCAAAACAATGTAAAAGGTGTAAGCAGTATGTTTAATTATCTAGCCATAAAAATTAGTTTCGTATCAATCGGGTTTCAGGTTTGCTAGATACGGCCATTTCAATTTAAGTGTTCTCTGCTGGAAATCCGGTTTCATAACTGGAGGTCCGTTTCATAACACGCTTTAGTCCCAGTTGGGATCGAAATTAGGTAACACTATAGTTGAAAAATATTTAGGTTTAACAGTTAGGTTTCCAACGCAATTGGCGAATCAGTAATATCCTATATCAACAGGGAGTTATGGTCAGGTTAAGTTCGATGTGTAAAATCTGTCACTGCAGAATTCATCTGGACGCATCGGCATTATAAAATGTGTTAAAAATATCATAAAAAACAGGAATCTAATGAAACAAGTGGATTAAGAAATCTAACTCAATTTTCTACGTAAATGTATCTGGTTCCGCACATTTTCACATTTGAGCAAGGCTATACAATGATTTAAAGACAAGGGTTAACTGGGATTACTGATCTTATGGCTTCTGTAGGCCGGCCCATTATCCGAGATGATCCGTCACGGAGTGCCGAACCGGTAGATGACATGTGTCTTGAAGAAATGGAGGATGTTCTCTGTTTTCACATCCCTTAGCGGTATTGCTTCTGCCCACTTAGAGAAGTAATCGGTTGTCGCTAATATGAACCGATGTCCCTTGGATGATGCTTGTTCGATGGGCCCGATTATATCAGTTCCCCACATTTCGAATGGCCAGCTAGCCAATGTTGGGTGTAGCGGATTCGAATGCTGGTGGATGAAGTCCCCATGAATTTGGCACGAGTAGAACTGCTTCGCATATTCGAGGCAGTCCTGAATCATCGTGGGCCAATAATAACCCATTCTTTTGATCTTCAGCTTCATCTTTGGCCCGGCTTGATGAAAACCGCAAAGTCCATCATGAGTTTCTTGGACGACTCTCCTTGCTTCTTCTGGTCCCAGACATCTTAGCCCCAAACAATTGAATGATCTCTTATATAGAGTATCATTGACGAAGGAGAAAGACAGAGCTCGCTTCATGAGCTGATGTCTTGATGATGCGTTTTCAGGCATTCGATGGGATTTGAAGTAGTCTATAAAGACTTCTCTCCAATCCTCAACCTTTTCTTCCTCTATTTGGAAGACCGCTTGTTCAGTCACTCCCTTTCTTTTAGACGACTTAGGAGATATTTCTGCTGGCGTGAGAATCCGACATCATTTGTTGGCGACTCAAGACGTCCGGGACTACATTCACCTTCCCCGGATGATACTGCAAATTTACGTCGAAATCTGCCATTAATTCTAGCCATCTCCTCTGTCTCATGTTGAGCTCCTTTTGGGAGAAGATATACTTCAAGCTCTTATGATCGGTGTAAATATCTACCCTCTCACCCAATAAATAGTGCCTCCAAATCTTGAGTGCGAAGACAACTGCGGCAAGCTCTAAATCGTGCGTTGGGCAATTTCGTTCATGCACCTTTAATTGTCTTGATGCATAAGCCACTACCCTACCATGTTGGTGCAAAACACATCCTAAGCCTTTTCCCGAGGCGTCGCAATGTACGTCGAACCCTCCAGTCCTGTCGGGAATTGTAAGAATGGGTGCAGAGATTAAACGAGTCTTCAATTCTGTGAACGCTTCCTCGCAACCCTCGGACCATACATACGGCACATCCTTCCGAGTCAAGGTAGTCAGTGGTCCCGCAATCTTGGAGAAGTTCTTAATGAAACGACGGTAATATCCGGCAAGTCCTAAGAAGCTCCTGATCTCGGTAACAGTTCTTGGTATCGGCCATGTCTGAACTGTGACAATCTTGGCCGGATCCACTGAAATCCCTTCACCTGACACCATATGTCCCAGGAACGCTACCCGTTCGAACAAAAACTCACATTTGCTAATCTTTTCATATAGTTGGTGTTGTCGCAAGGTTTTGAGCACCGCACGTAAGTGTTCCACGTGTTCCTCCTGATTCTTCGAATACACAAGAATATCGTCAATGAAGATAACGACAAACTTTTCTAAGTGTGTGACGCCCCGCTTCCCCAAATACGGAATACGAGGGGTTGACAAGGCCAGCCATGCTCCTATGGTCAAGGAAATATCCTGCCGTAGTCATACTTCGGCTTCTAGCTTTACTTGGTAATCAGTAATCAATGCACAGGTAATGAGAAATACAGTCACTAATCTATCAAAATGATATAAGATATACCAGATAGAGATCAAGGAAAGATAGCGCTGAGTCGCTGATCTAGATGTCCACAATATCTTCGAGGTACGTCAGGTTCTGATCCAAGCTAAATCCACTTCTCACTCTGAGCATGCATACTCAGGTCGTCAGAGCGACACAATAGCAATATATATAAATGCAAAAGTAAACACGTGCAATGATGATGAACATGAAGCAATAAATATAGAATGATGACGCACATGAAATAATCGGTACAGGTAAACAGTAAAGTAGGTATATCAAATCAGTAAGCAATGCATGTCAATGTCACTAGCCCTATCAATCTCTAAGTTTCACTATCCAGGTCGCTAAACCTATCGTCAGTCCAAGTGTGAGAGTCAACCACGCAGGAGTATCCCTAACCCAAGGGTAGGGCCCTAGGGGCAAGGGAATACGGGCCCGGATCACGCACGATAATAATCAGTAACTCCATCCATACAACTCCCAAAATCATGGTATATGCTAGCAATGGGACTCCCGAGATTCTGTTGAACTCACACTCAAACTACCCCACACCCCATGGTCTACATCAAACACCAACCATAAACTCAAATACTAGTCGGTCCATGATAAGTCTACGCGAGAACTGAAGACATGATTTCCATCAAGCATGTCTCGACTGGTAACCAAGATAAATGGACAGTATTTGGTGCCTTACCTATGACACTAATATAAGTGCTTCCATAATCGTCCCAAACCAATTATAGTCACACTTATACATGTCCCATAGACGTCGACAATGCAATAAATTAACTGGGTTCGCTGATTGTGTACAAGTACGTGTCACTTCACTTATTCATTCACGCTTTAACACTAACGTACTTGGCACAATCAAAACACTAATATCTATCACTGGGTAATGTACACGATCACTAGGTTACCAATGTATATGGCATCTACAAGATATGATGGGAATACACTGATTACGATATGAATAGAATATCACCAGTCAGTGTCCTGCCACTTGCATAATTTACTATAAATCATATATGCATAATTAAGCGAAACAATGTAAAAGGAGTAAGCAGTATGTTTCATTATCTAGCCATAAAAATTGGTTTCGCGTCAATCGGGTTTCAGGTTTGCTAGATACGGCCATTTCAATTTAAGTGTTCACTGCTGGAAATCCGGTTTCAGAACTGGAAGTCCGTTTTGTAACACGTTTTAATTCCAGTTGGGATCGTAATTAGGTGACGCTATAGTTGAACAATATTTAGGGTTATCAGTTAGATTTCCAACGCAATTGGAGAATCAGTAATATCCTTGGCGTACTGGAAGTTATGCATTGTAAAATGAAGGGGTATACGTTCTGTCCCTGTTTGGGACAGCTATATGTTATGTTGATTTAAAATATAATTTAAATAGTAAACGACAGTGAAAACGAATGAAATCACTTTCAATGGTTGGATAACAGATTTATATTCGCTATGGTATAGGATTCCGCATCATAACATTTTCATATGGCAGGGTGAAAGTATTACAAAACGAGAATCGACAGCCAGTGCTGCTCTGGACTGCAGTCCAGAGCCGCACTCCGAACCATTTTCCGTCACCTTTTTAGCATAGAACAGATTAAAAATATTATGGTGTTCTAGGTCGTCGAGTCGGATTCGATATGATCCCTCTAACGCAACATTCCGATTTCTAGTCAATTAACTGTGATTTTTACAAGGTTCAGGTACGGGAAAAGTTCAGTTTTAACGGGTCAAAAAGGGAAGGACATATCATGTTGTTAAAAACCGTATTTTCAAGCCAAATCATAACACAGCATTCGTTATCACTCGGGACATCTGTAGTGATTAGTTTCCGTCAATTTAAAGGGGGTTTTCAGTTCGTGTTTTGCATCGAACACTTGCATTACTTGATTTGCAATCGAAATGTATATATGATATTGAAGTGTAATCGAATTGAAAAGGTATAATTAGCATGAAGCAAGTATTAAACTTGCCTGACGATGTATCGACGATGGTACGGCAGTGGCTGCGGCGCGATCGCGACACAAGCGCGGCACGGAAACTCGACTCGGCTCGAGCTCGAGTTCTCGGCAGCGACGGCGATGGGTTTGAGCTTGGATGCTGGGATTTGCCCGGGGCTGGTGCTCGGCTGCTTGGGCTTCGGAGGAAATGGGAGCAGCAATGGTGGCCGGAGCTTAGAAGTCGGGGTGAGGTGATTGCTGAGGTTGCTCGTAGTGGTGATGGGTTTGAGTGGCTTCATCGGCGTCGGGCAGTGGTAGCCGGAGGCAAGGGTGTGCGGCAGAGGTGAGGTGTGAGGAGAGGAGGAAGGTAGCGGAGCTCGGGCGGTGCAAGGGGTCGGTGCAAGGTGACGGTAGCCGGGGATGCTCGTCGGCAATGGCAGGAGGTTTGTGGTGGCGGTGAGTGCAGTTAGGGGCTGGGTTTGAGAGGAGTGGGCTCGTGGGTGGAGTTGGGTCTCGGGCTCATGGTGCAAGGGGATGGCTCAGGGTGTCGGAAAGATGGTGGTGGTGATGCTCGGTGGAGACGAAGCGATGGCAATGGTGATTGGGAAGAAGGAGGCGACGGTAAAAGAGTTTATCACCGGCGATGGTGAAGGTGGCTTCTCGAGTCGAGAGTGCTAGAAGTTGGGTTCGGTGATGACGAGGTGGTTGGAGTCGTGGAGGTGGTGGCAAGGAGGCTCGGGTGCAGGGGAGAGAAGGTGAGGCGGTGAGTGAGGGGGAATCGAGAGGAGAGAGGAGGAGATTGCGAGAGGGAGTGGTAGAGGGGGCGATGGGGTCGCGGTTGTTCAGGGGAGCGAGTTTCGCGAGAGAGGGGCGAGACGTGGGCGAGGGAGATGGGAGTCGAGGGTGAGCGGGTCGTGGGGAAGCGACCGTAGGGGTTGTTGAGGGAGGTGAGGACGTGGTCGCTGGGGGAGGACCGGGTCGCTTCGGCGTGGGTGCAGGCATGGGCGTGGGCGCGAGACGCGGAGGCGAGGCAAAGGAAATGAGCGGGAAAGAGAGCGAAGAGAGGAAGAAGAATGGAGGGGGAAGCGGGTCGGATGCGGGTGCGAGGGTTCGGGTGAGGGAAGTGTTTGGGCCGGGCCTTGGGCTGGAGGGAAATGTTTGGGCTAGAAAATGAAAAAGAAAATGGAAAAAGGAATTAAATTAAATTAGGGTAAGGTTATTATAATTAAATTAGTTGGAAAAATATAGAAAATTTGGGGAAAATATTTGGAAATTTATTTATTAAAATACAACAACTATTTATTGGGACTTGGTATTACATCATACCACACTTATATAAAATTTCGCCCTCAAAATTTAAAATAACAATAGGCTATAAAATAATATGCAAAAATCCACAAAATCAAATACTACACTATAGTGATCTACATAAAAGCAGCTGTTCCCTCAGAAAATATCGACAAAAAAACCAATGGGGCATCACATGCCCGCATGTGATCAGGGGTCACGTGCTGACACGTGATGGTTTCCTGGGGATTCTGCTGAAATAGAATTAAATTCTAATCAAACAAGCAATCAATGGAGTTACGTGCCCACACGTGACGGGCTCTTAAAAAACCACTGAAGAGAATTAAAAGTGTAATAAAACAGTAAGGAATACCCCAATGGGGCATCACATGTCTACACGTGACCAAAGGTCACGTGCAGACACGTGATGGGTTCTTAAGCTCTTAAATTAATAGAATTAAATTCTATTTAAATGATCAAACAGTGGGATCATGTGCCAACACGTGATAGGCTCTTAAGCCTTCTGAACTAATAGAATTAAATTCTAAATTAAGAGGGAATCGAGAACCCTAACTGGGAAAATATTTCTCTAAATCTTTCCAAACAAAAGAATTGTGCTCTGTAAGTGGAGCACCGTTGGATTAAAAATCCAATGGTGATTAAAAATCACCAATCTATAGAAAGATTCTATACAAGGAAAGATTTCCCTGAAATTCACCAAGAATAACAAACAGAATATCTTTTGAATTAAAAAATCCAATGGTGAATAAAATTCACTGAGTGATCTAAAAGATCATGTTGGTTACGAAATCAATTAAAATCTTTTAATGAAAGATTGACTAAATAAACTGATTCTTTTCTTTCTCCTATAAATAGGAGCCAAGAAGAGCAGAGAAGGATCCTTGGAATTTTTTTAGAAAATACAACAGAAAGAGAGAAAAAAGAAGAGAATTTAATTCTCCAGAAAGAAAAGAAGATTTCTTCAGAAGAAAAAAGAAACCCTAGGTGAGAAAGGGGAAAGAGATCTAAGCTCCATAAAACAAAGAGAATTTAATTATCAAATTAAGAGTTTAGCTCTTCTGAATAAGAACTTAGTTCTTCCTTTGGTTGAAGATCTGCAGAAGCAGATCTCCCCACAAGTTGAGAATTTAATTCTCATCGGGGAGATTCTGCCATGCAGATCCAAAACTTAGAGGGAGAATTTGAGTTTAAGGAATTTAATTCCCCCAAATACTTAGGAATTTAATTCCTCCAACAGAAACAGGGTTTAACCCTTAAAACAAAAACTTAGTTCTTCTTCATGGTTGAAGATCTGCAGAAACAGATCTCCCCACAAGTTGAGAATTTAATTCTCATCGGGGAGATTCTGCTATGCAGATCCAAAACTTAGAGAGAGAGTTGAGTTTAAAGAATTTAATTCTTCCATATACATAGGAATTTAATTCCTCAAAACAAAATCAGGGTTTAACCCTACAAAAGAATTTAATTCTCAAACAAAGGACTTAAATTATCCATGCACGTAAACCTGGTCACGTGGCAACACGTGACCCTTCCTTCAATGATCAGAAAAGAACGAATGAGACATGGTCACGTGCCTCCATGTGACCCCTAAACAGATTTCTCAAAATGAGAAAGAAAAAACTTGGAGGCAATGCCTCACGTGCTCACACGTGACCCTCAAAACAAAAGACAACAAATCCAAAGGCAGTACCAATTTATGGGCGCCCTCACGTGTCCCCACATGACCCCTAACAAATCCTTTTAATATCCGGTGGATGGATGCCCATCATGAACTCACACGTGACGGCCTTAAAGACAAAAAGTGTTTAACTCTTATTTGAATATTCTGGGAAGAAAATAAACGAAGTCTGGCCCCATCTTCAGATGCCTCACATGTCCCCACGTGACCACCTCATTTCTAGTGTTTAACAATATTTTGAACGTTTTGTCCCTAGTGTTTAACACTATTTTTAGCGCATCACGTGGGAACACATGATCGCCAAATATCCTTTAGTGTTTAACACTATTTAAAAAACCAAGCTTAGCCTAAATTGACTAAGTTTTCCAGAGGCAAATTTCCCCTTCAAATGAACCTTAAAATCCAGAGCTATAATGAATGGTTAGTGCTCAGCCAAAAACAAAATGTTGTCAGAGCCCCAAACCCCTGTTTAACATTGCTAAATAATGGGAGGGCTGAACCCAGACAAATGTTCAACAGTCCAACAAAGGGCCAACATTTCAAACTTAAGTGGATTTAGCCCAAGTTGGCCATAAGTCCTCAATTCAGATTCAACTAAGCCCATGTGCTTGTAATCTAATTAATTGATCTTAGTCCTAAATTGGACTGCAGATTTCCCAATCAGCATTGGTTCAAGGGTATATCTCTTCACTCCTTTGATATTTGTCGTTGTAATCCTTCAATGTCTTCAGAGAGGTGACGGGTCCCGATAGCCAATCATTCCATGGACTGTGGGGTCCTTAAACTCATGGACTATGATGTCCTTAACCTTAGATTGTGGGGTCCTTAAGCCCATGGACTATGATGTCCTTAACCTCGGATTGTGGGGTCCTTAAACCCATGGATTATGATGTCCTTAACCTTGGACCATAATGTCCTTAAACTAACATTGGACCACCATGTCCTTAAACTGGTAATCGACCGCAATGTCCCTAAACTAAACAATAGAGTCCAAACGCTCTTTTGTTGGATCTAAATGATCCTGTTAAGTTGATTTTAGTCTAAAAATTAGACTAACGTATCCTTAACAAATGTTTAAGTTGATCTTAGTCTCAAATGAGACTAACGTATCCTTAAACCCAACCCCAAACCCAAATCTAAGAAAATACGGATTTGGACTAATCCACACCCTGCGGGCAACAACATAAATTAGTCTCCGTATACAATCCACAGGCAACCAAAAAACAAAACAAACATACACGACGCGAAGTGAACATCTGGAGAAGGAGAAAGTTGTTACCGCGATGCGGTAGCGTAATTAACTGCAGGGGCTTGCGCTTACAGGGAAGAGCATCCCCATAATCAAAAACGCCTCAAATGAGGGCGAATCTGACGAAGTCTGCTACATCGGCCGCATCCGTTTAAACCTTCGATACAAGGTGCCATAAATCAACTTGGTATCTTCGGAGAGGTGGACGGATAGCAACAATTAGCATCTGCCCTCGAAATTCAGGCAAGACGGACCTGCGTGGTCGCATCTCCATGTGTTCGCGAACGAATCGCGGTTTAATATGGTTGCCCTTGGGTTCGAGGTACTAAGATTTGGTTTTGCTCTCGTGCAGAAAAAAGAAGATCAAATGGCTTTCAATTGCACAAGCTACAACGACTCTCACTCCGTCCCCGCTGGAGGAGTGACTTACGGGCCCCAAGCGCCTCCCTTTTCAAAATGCCGGTGGAGCAAGTGACCCAAGCCACCACTAGGCTATTCTTCGGGACCATGATCCCACCAATGAGCTTCAGCGTTCAGTTACCGACACAGGAAGCTACGAAGAAGTCGGTCTTTGATCGGCTTGCAACCATCACGACCCCTCTCAGCGGGTCGTCCAACTCCAATGCCTCAGTCTTCGACAGGCTGGGTCAAAGCTCAAGTGGGCCCACAAAGAGACTCGCAATATCAGAGAAGGACACTACAACTCCTGCTATAGTTGAGATCGTCCAAGCTACTCTCCCTACTCGAAGGTCGGCTTTCGACAAGTTGACCATTCCCTCTCAGCGAACTTCTGTCGTTGACAGGCTGGCGCCAACAACAAACTCTCATTAGAACAGGGGGCATGGAAGAGATAATTCGACAATGGAGGTGGTCCCGGCCGCTCTCCATGCTCGCCGTCGTCACTGGCACTGAGTAAGGAAGGCTGGGGCAGCTCTCCTTCTGGACTGACTCCGCCAGCTCTAACGGTGGAAGTTGATGCTGCCGTTCCAACTGGGAACAGCTTTGAACTACTTAATAGGGTGCACAGGAATTCGCCAACTGCCGTGCTAAAAAAGTCTCATCTGCTTGTTGAAAAGATCACAAAGGCGAAGCCGGAGCAGCCCCCTCAGCGGCTGTCCTCTAAAATTTATAAGGTCTGGCGTCAAGTCCAAGACTCGGTGATTGAACAAGATTACTCCCGCCGACCGAAGAAGATAAAGGTTCGGCAAGAGAAGGACCACTCTGTCGTACCACAGAAGGTGTCATCTACCTGGGTGCCCGCTGCAACGGCTCCCTCAACGTCAACCACTCACAAGAGAAGGAGGCCGGAGAAAGCCCCTGTGACCGCGGAGAACCGCAAGGACGCTGGACCTAAACGCCCCAAGTCTGGGGGCATGGTAACACATATCGTTTATATGGCTTCTGGAAAAGAGGAAAGTCGTGCTTCTACGGGTCATCGACCGCTTACCCGATCGATAACAAAGGCTCAGGAGCAACAGCAGCAAAAACTTCCGGAGATGTTGACTGTAATGGCCGCACTCACTGGGCCGAAAGAGAATCCAGAGACCTTAGAGCAGCATCAGGAACAAGAGACTGATACTAAATTCCTTCGAAGAATGCTCGAGAGGAAAGAAAAAGAGGCCGCGGAACAGGCGGCCAACATAAAAAGAATGGCTCTTTTGTTCCAAGACATGGCTGGGATGATGTTACAGCCGGAACCTCCAGCTGAAGACCCCCCGATTATCATTGAAGACGACAGAGGGAAGATATCGAACCCTCCTCCGGCTCTTTCAGCAGCCAAGGAGGAGACCATCTCCAAGGCCGCTCTGGATGATTACATTGCTCAGCAAATACGAGCTCATCAGGCGAGCGAAATGGCCGGGCAGATCGTTAAGACTGGACGACCCTATCCGGGCTGGTATGATCAAATAAGGTATCCGCCGGGATATACGATCCCCAAATTCCACGTATATAAGGGGACGGGGATTCCGCATCAGCACGTCGCTCAATTCAGAGCCTTGTGCGGCAACACTGGAGGTGATGATAAACTTCTGCTCCGCCAGTTTGTTGGCAGCTTGTCGGAGACGGCGTTCGAGTGGTATTCTGAACTTCCAAATGACTCTATCAAGACATTTGCCGAGATGGAGCTGCTGTTTACACAGAGATTCGCAAGCGCTAGCGAGTGCACCCCGTTCACGGCATTGATCAATGCCAGGGTGAAGCCTGGAGAAACTTGGGTCCAGTACGCGATACGATGGCGGAATTTATGGTCAAAGTGCGAGCAGCGCATCGAAGAAGCGCCTGCAGTGGGC
This sequence comes from Agapanthus africanus, assembly GCA_030015575.1. Taxonomy (NCBI): domain Eukaryota; kingdom Viridiplantae; phylum Streptophyta; class Magnoliopsida; order Asparagales; family Amaryllidaceae; genus Agapanthus; species Agapanthus africanus. The sequence goes on along the minus strand of CM057342.1, from coordinate 173,961,500 downwards.
ATGTTTGTGGGCACTCTTGACCCTCAAGCGACCATCTCCCAATTTATGATGTTTTTCAAGCCGACCACTTTCCAGTCCTTGATTGATAAGCTGGCCCAAATGGACCAGATGGGTCACAGGCCTTCCTCTTCGAAGCCGGAGCCGCGAAATGAAAAAGGGAAAGGGAAAGCGACCTTCGTCGCCAATGCTCAACAGCAGCCCAGTGGCCTAAAATTAACTGATCGCCTAGACGAGAGACGGAGATTCTATAATGAGAAAATAAAGCGCCCTTATTCGTTTCCCCGGGACAAAACGAGGAGATTGTTCGAGTTGGCGGTGCGCAACAGGCTCATTAATTTGCCTATTCGTTTCCCCAGGACAAAATGAGGAGATTGTTCGAGTTGGCGGTGCGCAACAGGCTCATTAATTTGCCAGGTACAAAATGCCCATTGCAACCTCGGGTTGTCCGAGAATTGGAAAGTAAGCCCGCCGCAGCCGCGCGCTCTTAAAAGGATGGACACACCAGGGGCATTATGCTCTTTTGTGGAAGAAGCTCCATGGGAGGTCGTTCTTCAGCCAAGACGAAAAGAATGCTGAAGGATCTCTAAACATGCCTGGCAATCAGGTGGAAAAATCCACTGGAACCCGAGATCATCGAGTGAATGCTGAAACCGCGCCCAACTCCAAAAATTGGCAGTGATAGTCAAAGCACTCATACCCAGCCGTCAAAGTCTTCGAAAAAGAAGAAGAAGACCAAAAAGCTCATGAAGCTGATGATAGATAAAACGTCCACTCACGAAGTTTTCTCCTTCATGGACGGCTCATCAGGATACAATCAGATAAAAATGCATCCCGAGGACCAGAAGCATACCGCTTTTCGGACCCCTTTGGACATGTTCTGCTACAAGGTGATGCTTTTTGGTCTAAAGAACGCTGGTGCCACCTATCAGAGGGCCATGACGAAGATTTTCGATGGCCTCATACATGAAATCGTCGAATGTTATATTGACGACCTCGTAATTAAAAGCAAATCATACGAGGAACATTTAGAGCATCTGAAGATCGTGTTTCAGCGCCTTCGGAAATACAACTTGAAGATGAACCCTCTCAAATGCGCGTTCGGAGTTTCCTCGGGCAAGTTCCTAGGATTCGTCGTCCGACACCGAGGCATCGAGATAGACCCGTCGAAGATCAAGGCGATTATGGAAATGCCTTCGCCAAGGACTCTCAAGCAACTGCGGTCTCTTCAAGGAAAACTTGCGTATATCCGGCGATTTATAGCCAACCTCTCCGGCAAGTGCCGTCCCTACAGTCACCTGATGAAGAAGGGAACCCCTTTCGTCTGGGATCGCAAATACCAAAGAGCACTAGACGAAATCAAGCAATACCTGCAGAATCCTCCAGTGCTGACCACTCCAGTCAAGGGAAAGCCCCTCATTCTATATACAACAGCCCTCGAAGGTTCTCTAGGCGCGTTATGAGCACAAGAGAACGACCAAGGGAAGAAGAGAGCCCTCTACTATTTGAGTCGAGTTCTCCTGGGGGCAGAAAACAATTACTCCCCCATTGAAAAACACTGCCTGGCGTTGATCTTCGTGATAACGAAGCTCAGACACTACGCGTTGGCACATGAGGTCCATCTCATATCGAAGGTGGATCCTCTCAAATATTTGATGTCAAAAGCTATATTAATAGGACGGCTCGCTAAATGGGCCCTGCTCTTTATGGAGTTCTCGATAACTTATCATCCCCTCAAGGCAGTGAAAGGCCAAGCCATCGCTGACTTCCTCGCTGAGCATCCGATACCTGCCGATTCTCCTTTGAACTGTGAATTGCCCGACGAGCACGCGTTTGACACGATCGACGGGGAAAGAAGAGAGAATGATACCCGGTGGGAACTCTATTTCGATGGAGCATCTTCCATGAAGAAGCGCAAACAAAGCACTCCCATAATCAAATCAGGGGTAGGCCTCATCTTCGTGACTCCACAAGGAGGGATAATGCGCTTTGCCTTCTCCTTAACAGAGCCGAGGACGAACAACGAAGCCGAATATGAAGCTTTGATAGCAGGTCTTAAGATCGCTGTCGACATGGGAATCGAGAACCTCCTCATATACGGAGGCTCCCAGCTGGTCGTTAGTCAAGTAAATTGCGACTATCAAATGTGCAAACCTAAGTTGGTGAAGTACAGCGAGAGAGTACAGCAACTGCTGACTCAAATTCCTTCCTACACCCTGGAAAGCATACCACGTGCGGAAAATAGCAAAGCGGATGCATTAGCCAAGCTCGCTAAAGAACTGGCCGACGAGAACCTCGATGACGTGAGGATCGTTGTGCAAAGCCGTCGGGTTCTTGCTCCGGCAGAAATATCTCCGGAGTCGTCCGAAGAAAAAGGAGCTATCGAGCAAACGGCCCTACAGATAAAAGACTAGGAAAAGGCTGGGGATTGGAGAGAAGTCTTTATAGACTACTTCAAATCCCGTCGAACACCTGAAGATGCGTCCTCAAGACATCAGCTCATGAAACGAGCTCTGTCTTTCGCCTTCGTCAATGATAGTCTGTATAAGAGATCATTTGATTCTCTGTGGCTAAGATGCCTGGGACCTGAAGAGGCAAAAAGAGTCGTCCAAGAAACTCACGACGGACTCTGCGGTTCTCACCAAGCCGGCCCGAAGTTGAAGCTGAAGATCAAAAAGATGGGCTACTATTGGCCCACGATGATCCAAGACTGTCTCGAATATGCGAAGCAGTGCTACTCGTGCCAAATTCATGGGGAGTTTATCCACCAGCATCCAAATCCACTACATCCGACGGTGGCTAGCTGGCCGTTCGAAATATAGAGAACTGACATAATCGGGCCCATCGAACCAGTATCGTCCAGAGGACATCGATTCATTTTGGCGACAACTGATTACTTTTCCAAGTGGGCAGAAGCAATACCACTAAGAGAAGTGAAGACGGAGAATATCCTCCATTTCTTCAAGACACACGTCATTTATCGGTTCGGCACTCCGCGACGGATTATCTCCGATAACGGGCCAGCCTACAGAAGCCAAAAAATCAGCCGCTTCGCACAACAGCATAACATAGACTGGAGATACTCTTCGATCTATAATCCCCGAGCTAACGGTTTAGCTGAGGTTTTCAACAAGACCTTAACGAAGATCGTGAAAAAGACGGTGTCTCAAAATAAGAAGGACTGGCATGAGAGACTGCATGAAGCTCTCTGGGCGTAACGAACTACGTTCAAAACAGCCACGAACACGACGCCGTATGCATTGGTATTCGGCACAGAAGCGGTACTCCCCCTTGAGATAGAGTTACCCTCTCTTTGAGTGGCAGTTCACTACGAGTCAACAGACGAAGAAAATGCTCACCTTCGGCTTGAGGAACTCGATGCCCTTGTTGAAACTCGGCTCATGGCGCAACAAAATCTGGAGGCTTATAAAGCAAAGATGACGCGCTCATATGAGAGACTGACTAGGCCGAGAACATTCCGCCAAGGCGAACTCGTGCTAGTGGTCAAAAGACCTATGATCCCCAATCGTGCCAAGCGGGGGAAATTTGAGCCAAACTATGAAGGCCCGTATATCATAGACAAAGTCTACCAGGGTGGAGCCTATCTACTCATGGACATGCATGGTGAAAAACCTTTCAGGCCAATAAACGGTCACTTCCTGAAAAAATACTACGCCTGACGAGTCACGGCCTTGGTCAACGATAGATGACGACGCCTATGTCCGCTCGCTATCTTCCTAAGCCCAAACTCTATAAGTAGTAGCCGGCAACGGACCGAAATGTCCTAAAATTAACAACGAACCGAAATGTCCTAAAACTAACGACGGACCGAAATGTCCTAAAACTAACGACGGACCGAAATGTCCTAAAACTAACAACGGACCGAAACGTCCTTAAACTAACAATGGACTACTATGTCCTAAAACTGGCGACGAACCGAAACGTCCTTAAACTAACGATGGATCACCATGTCCTAAAACTGGCTGTTGACTGAGACGTCGATAAACTACTACGGACCGCAGCATCTCAAGACTGACAAAAAAAAGGTTTGTCCATAAGCAAAATGGGCACGGATGAAAACCCGAAAGGGCTCCGTGAGTAAAAACAGTAGGACTGCCGGCGAGTCTGTGAAAATCCGAAAGGGCACAATCTCGTTAAAAGACACTTGCAAGGTCCTCTCAACCCTGTAAGGAGAAACCACCTGCGTGAGATCCTTATGACTCACAAGGGAGCAACACATTTAGGGATCCCCATGATTCCTAAGGAGAAATTACACTTGCGAGATCCTCACGACTCGTAAGGAGAACCCCCTTTAAGACCCTCAAGGTTCATAGGATTCAAAAGCCTTAAGCTACATGGATCTGAACCTGTTCTTAAGCAGTCATACACCCTGATTTTTCCCTACAAGTGATTCAGTATTGACCCTTGTATACAATCCATGGGCGCGAATAAACATCTCCCTGACAAAGTCCCACCCGTGACTGGGGATATGCTCATATGGCGAACAACCCTTGTAAGTCCTCTCGACTTATGAGGATAAAATACTCTTGTAAGATCCTTACGACTTATAAGAGACCATACACTTAAGACTCCTCACGATTCTTAAGGAGAAAACACACCTACGAGATCCTCACGACTTGTAGGGAGAAATACCTTTATGAGACCCTTACGGCTCATAAAGTTAAAAGCCTTAGTCGACAGGATCCTAACCCTGTTTACTAAGCCACCTTTGTTCGACATCGACAAAGGAAAATGATGATTCGCTCCTGGCAATATTCCAATTGTAGCGATGTTGATGCCTAAATCGGTGTCCAATCCCAAACTCGCAGCGAAAAGCCAGCGAGCCACAAATGTATACGAAATATCCGAAATGATGGGGCAACTTGCAACAAAATCAGCAAGTAAAAATGTATGCATACAAAATAGCCAAAATGGTTGGGCAACTCGCAATAAAAAGCAGCGAGTAAAAAAAATAGCCGAAATGATTGGGCACCGCGAAAAATAGCCGAAATGATTGGGCAATCGCGACTTTCGTGATATAAAAGCTGAAATGATAGAACATCGCGGAAAGAAAAATATATAAAATGAAACTTTTTGTCCAACAGGTGAGATCACATCGATCCCTGTATACAATCCAGGGGCACAAACAAAGAGGAAACCATACATTCCCACCAGGTTCCATCAGAAAAAGAAGCTAAATCTCGACGGTTCACAGACAGCCTGGAGATCATCTCAACATTCATCTCATTACAACAGACGCAACATCAGCAAATCGGAGCTGCGGCAAAGTTCCCAGTTCCACGATTCGACAATGCACAGACAACCGAGAGTCAACCCATCCTGGTCCTTACGGAACACGGTCATGTCAACCTTGACCCCGTGGGAAGCATCCAGAGCAAATCCTGGTCCTTGCGGAACACGGCTTATGTCAACCCTGACCCCGTGGGAAGCGTCCAGAGCAAATCCTGGTCATGTGGAACACGGCCTATGTCCATCCTAACCCCGTGGGAAGCGTCCAGAGCGGATCCTGGTCTTGCGGAACATGGTTAATGTCAATCCTGACCCCGTGGGAAGCGTCCAGAGCGGATCCTGGTCCTTGCGAAACATGGCTTATGTCAATCCTGACCCCGTGGGAAGCAGCCAGAGCAAATCCTGATTTCGTGGAACACGGCTAATGTCAATCCTGACCCCGTAGGAAGCGTCCAGAGCGGATCCTGGTCCTTGTGGAACACGGCCTATGTCAATCCTGACCCCGTGGGAAGCGTCCAGAGCGGATCCTGGTCCTTGCGGAACACGGCTTATGTCAATCCTGACCCCGTGGGAAGCATCCAAAGCAAATCCTGATCACGTGGAACACGGCTTATGTCAATCCTGACCCCGTGGGAAGCGTCCAGAGCGGATCATGGTCCTTGCGGAACATGTCTTATGTCAATCCTGACCTATGGGAATCATCCAGAGCAAATCCTGGTCTAGTGGAACACTGCCTATGTCAATCCTGACCCCGTGGGAAGCATCCAGAGCAAATCCTGGTTTCGTGGAACACGGCTAATGTCAATCCTGACCCCATGGGAAGTGTCCAGAACAGATCCTGGTCCTTGCGGAACACGGCTAATGCCAATCCTGACCCCGTGGGAAGCATCCAGAGCAAATCCTGGTCACGTGGAACACGGCTAATGTCAATCCCGACCCCGTGGAAAGCATCCAGAGCAAATCCTGGTCACGTGGAACATGACCTATGTCAATCCTGACCCCGTGGGAAGCGTTCAGAGCGGATCCTGGTCCTTGCGGAACACGGCTTATTTCAATTCTGACCCCGTGGGAAGCATCCAGAGCAAATCCTGGTCTAGTGGAACACGGCCTATGTCAATCCTGACCCCGTGGGAAGCGTCCAGAGCGGATCTTGGTCCTTGCGGAACACGGCTAATGTTAATCCTGACCCCGTGGGAAGCATCCAGAGCAAATCCTGGTCCCATAGAACACGGCTAAAGTCAATCTTGACCCTGTGGGAAATGGCCAGAGCAACTCCTGACCCCATGAAATGCGGATAATGTCAACCTCTCCATCACTTACGGGTCCTCTCGACTCGTAAGGAAGAAAACTCTTTTGTGAGATCCTTACGACTCTCAAGAGAAAACACCCTTAGGAATCCTCACGATTCTTAAGGAGAAATTACACCTATGGGATCCTCTCGACCTATAGGGAGAAAATTCTTTATGAGACCCTCACGGCTCATAAAGTTGAAAAGTCTTAGGAGGTAGATCCTAACCCTGTCTCCCAAGCCATCGTTGCTTCGTAGAAAGGTGAAGGTAGATTTTCTACGGGCCACACTCTCCGACAAGAAAGGAAACAATCACTTACGAGTCCTCTCGACTCGTAAGCAAGAAAAATTCTCTTCTGAGATCCTTACGACTCTCAAGAGAAAACACACTTAGGAATCCTCACGATTCCTAAGGAGAAAATACACCTACGGGATCCCCTCGACCGGTAGGGAGAAAATTCTTTATGAGACCCTCACGACTTATAAAGTTGAAAAGTCTTACGAGGCAGATCCTAACCCTGACTCCTAAGCCATCGCTGTCTTGCAAAGAGATCAAAATAGATTATCCACAAAATGCATTTACTAAAAGGGACACACCATCATGAAGCAAAATATGTCTTTTATTCATGAATCAAAATGAATACAAAGTACAATTTATGAAAGAATAAAAAAATACTCTCATTCAGGAGTATGTACAAAAGAAGAATAAAAAATATACAATTCTTCAAGCCGGCGGACGATTCAATAGGTCTGCCAGTTCATCCTTTTTCCGCTGGGCCTCAGCTTCATGATTTATTATCGTTAAGAGACGGGCCTCCGCTTGAGCCTATTAGGCCTGGTACGAGGCAAGCCGGCTTTCAAGCTCCTTTTCGGTAACCTTATGAGCTTCGACCATTTCGTGAGTGAAAATGATGGCTTTATCAATGGCTACCATCTCCCTGATAGCTTCTTAAAGCACCCGCCAAAGTTCATATGCCCGAGTGGTCTTGGCCGTAAGATTAGCTTGAAGTTCCCTCAACACTTTTGAAGCCAGCTTCCTCTCTGAAAATTTTTGGCTGAGCCTCTTCTCGCATGATAGCATATTCGCAGCGCACTGTTCGATCAGCCCCTGCAAGCTCGCCTTTGCAACTACAACCTCTGAGGGAAGACGCGAGCACTCAAGGCTATGTATACAAGCCTCAATTCGACGACAATACTCGACCCAAAGCAAGCACAGAATATGGGAGGCAACAAGGAGAGTCTTACATATGTATCCTATCAAGCGTGCACTCGCAACTATATGTCTGTTTAAAAGGAAATGATACCCAAAACACTTATGTGTAGACAACATAACGATAGTGTTCGCACTCAAAGAAAATTCCCATGGGAAAATATAGAAGCCCATCTACACAAACAAGATGCACGTATGAGTATACGACATACATGAAAATTCAACAGAAAGCATGCAACAGTCAATGATAAGAAGAGTACATTAATTTAAACAGACTACGCTACCGGAAAAAGGTCACCAAACAAAGGATCAGTGGTATAGGGGTTAACAAAACAAAATATAAGATATTTTATCTCCCTCTCTGCCTTCTCCAACACATCGAAACGACGATTTTCACGAGGAGTTGCTTCCCACCGATTGGCGCCATGTTCATCCGCAAAAGCAGACATAATAGCCTGCCGGGCTCTTATCTGGCCCAACAGATGAACCGAGCAATCTTTCAGAGCCTGGGTAATCAAGCACGCCTCGTAGAAACACTCGACCTTGTCTTCGGCCGCATTAAGGATCGCCAGGGTCATCTCTTCCGGGTGAGGAGGGATGTCAGCAAGCACGGCAAGAAAGATCGTCCGAAGCCAAATGGAGCCCATGGGAAGAGGAGAGCCCCGACGAGTCAGAAGCTCATACATCACCACGTCACATTGAGCGTCGGTGAGGAGGGGATCTGCTAGCCGCGCAGCGAAGCGAGGGATTATCTCCTCAATGGGCACCTCCCATGGTTGCCGACGGGCGTGGGGACGATTGCAAGCCATAGCAACTGATCGGTTTCTCAAAGATGATCGCCTTAAGGTATAAATCGGTTTCTCTGTGAGGAAAGGAAGAAAAGCATGGTTTCAGGTTATAAAGGGGAGCATTTAATGCTATGCACAAAAAATGTTGTGCATGGTGGAACTATTCTCAAAACCCGGAAAAAAGGGGAAGAGCATTGGAAAGGAAAAGCAATGACGCATTGAAATCAGATCAGGGAAATGAAACGTCCCCATCAAGCAGAGACCCCGCATGCGCAACACATGAGCACAAGCCTTGATTGGAAGATGAAGCGGCACTGCACATACATGACACTGAACTAAGCTCTGAGAAGGAGAATTAAATTCTCAAGGCAAGAACAAGGAAGAAGATGGAAAAAGTGGAAGCGCTTTTGAAGAGACCCCTGCATTTATAGAACGTGATGGGAAACGGTTCATCTACCCCCTTTCCTAGGCAGATCGAACGGCCACAAAAAATGACAGCGTTGCACTCACGTGCAAACACGTGAGAACAACGCTGTGGGGGCATTTGTTCTCTCAGAAAATATCGGGAAAAAATCCAATGGGGCATCACGTGCCCACACGTGACCAGGGGTCGCGTGCTGACACGTGATGGATTCCTAGGGATTCTGCTGAAATAGAATTAAATTCTAATCAAACAAGCAATCAATGGAGTCACGTGCCCACACGTGATGGGCCCTTAAAAAAAACACTGAAGAGAATTAAAAGTGTAATAAAACAGTAAGGAATACCCCAATGGGGCATCACGTGTCCACACGTGACCAAATGTCACGTGCAGACACGTGATGGGTTCTTAAGCTCTTAAATTAATATAATTAAATTCTATTTAAATGATCAAACAGTGGGATCACATGCCGACACGTGATAGGCTCTTAAGCCTTCTGAACTAATAGAATTAAATTCTAAATTAAGAGGGAATCGAGAACCCTAACTGAGAAAATATTTCTCTAAATCTTTCCAAACAAAAGAATTGTGCTCTGTAAAGTGGAGCACCGTTGGATTAAAGATCCAATGGTGATTTAAAAATCACCAATCTATAGAAAGATTCTATACAAGGAAAGATTTCCCTGAAATTCACCAAGAATAACAAACAGAATATCTTTTGGATTAAAAAATCCAAAGGTGAATAAAATTCACTGAGTGATCTAAAAGATCATGTTGGTTACGAAATCAATTAAAATCTTTCAATGAAAGATCGACTAAACAAACTGATTCTTTTCTTTTTCCTATAAATAGGAGCCAAGAAGAGAAGAGAAGGATCCTTGGAATTTTTTTAGAAAATACAACAGAAAGAGAGAAAAAAGAAAAGAATTTAATTCTCCAGAGAGAAAAGAAGATTTCTTCAGAAGAAAAAAGAAACCCTAGGTGAGAAAGGGGAAAGAGATCTAAGCTCCATAAAACAAAGAGAATTTAATTCTCAAATTAAGAGTTTAACTCTTCTGAATAAGAACTTAGTTCTTCCTTTGGTTGAAGATCTGCAGAAGCAGATCTCCCCACAAGTTGAGAATTTAATTCTCATCAGGGAGATTCTGCCATGCAGATCCAAAACTTAAAGGGAGAATTTGAGTTTAAGGAATTTAATTCCCCCAAATACTTAGGAATTTAATTCCTCCAACAGAAACAGGGTTTAACCCTTAAAATAAGAACTTAGTTCTTCTTCATGGTTGAAGATCTGCAGAAACAGATCTCCCCATAAGTTGAGAATTTAATTCTCATCGGGGAGATTCTGCTATGCAGATCCAAAACTTAGAGGGAGAGTTGAGTTTAAAGAATTTAATTCTTCCATATACATAGGAATTTAATTCCTCAAAATAAAATCAGGGTTTAACCCTACCAAAGAATTTAATTCTCAAACAAAGGACTTAAATTATCCATGCACGTAAACCTGGTCATGTGGCAACACGTGACCCTTCCTTCAATGATCAGAAAAGAACGAATGAGACATGGTCACGTGCCCCCACGTGTCCCCTAAACAGATTTCTCAAAATGAGAAAGAAAAAACTTGGAGGCAATGCCTCACGTGCTCACACGTGACCCTCAAAACAAAAGACAACAAATCCAAAGGCAGTACCAATTTATGGGCGCCCTCACGTGTCCCCACGTGACCCCTAATAAATCCCTTTAATATCCAGTTGATGGATGCCCATCACGCGCTCACACGTGATGGCCTTAAAGACTAAAAGTGTTTAACACTTATTTGAATATTCTGGGAAGAAAATAAAGGAAGTCTGGCCCCATCTTCAGATGCCTCACGTGTCCCCACGTGACCACCTCATTTCTAGTGTTTAATACTATTTTGAGCGTTTTGTCCCTAGTGTTTAACACTATTTTAAGCGCATCACGTGGGAACATGTGATCGCCAAATATCCTCTAGTGTTTAACACTATTTAAAAAACCAAGCTTAGCCCAAATTGGCTAAGTTTTTCAGAGGCAAATTTTCCCTTCAAATGAACCTTAAAATCCAGACCTATAATGAATGGTTAGAGCTCAGCCAAAAACAAAATGTTGTCAGAGCCCCAAACCCCTGTTTAGCATTGCTAAATAATGGGAGGGCTGAACCCAGACAAATGTTCAACAGTCCAACAAAGGGCCAACATTTTAAACTTAAGTGGACTTAGCCCAAGTTGGCCATAAGTTCTCAATTCAGATTCAACTAAGCCCATGTGCTCGTAATCTAATTAATTGATCTTAGTCCTAAATTGGACTACAGATTTCCCAATCAACATTGGTTCAAGGGTACATCTCTTCACTCCTTTGATATTTGTCGTTGTAATCCTTCAACGTCTTCAGAGAGGTGACGGGTCCCGATAGCCAATCATTCCATGGACTGTGGGGTCCTTAAACTCATGGATTATGATGTCCTTAACCTCGGACTGTGGGGTCCTTAAGCCCATGGACTATGATGTCCTTAACCTCGGACTGTGGGGTCCTTAAACCCATGGACTATGATGTCCTTAACCTTGGACCGTAATGTCCTTAAACTAATATTGGACCACCATGTCCTTAAACTGGTAATCGACCGCAATGTCCCTAAGCTAAACAATAGAGCCCAAACGCTCTTTTGTTGGATCTAAATGATCCTGTTAAGTTGATCTTAGTCTAAAAATTAGACTAACGTATCTTTAACAAACGTTTAAGTTGATCTTAGTCTCAAATGAGACTAACGTATCCTTAAACCCAACCCCAAAGCCAAATCTAAGAAAATACGGATTTGGACTAATTCACGCCCTACGGGAGACAACATAAATTAGTCTACGTATACAATCCACGGGCAACCAAAAAACAAAACAAACATACACGACGCGAAGTGAACATCTGGAGAAGGAGAAAGTGGTTACCGATATGCGGTAGCGTAATTAACTGCATGGGCTTGCGCCTGCAGGGAAGAGCGTCCTCACAATCAAAAACCCCTCAAATGAGGGGGAATCTGACGAAATCTGCTACATCGATCGCATCCGTTTAAACCTTAGATACACGGTGCCATAAATCAACTTGGCATCTTCGGAAAGGTGGACGGATAGCACCAATTAGTATCTGCCCTCAAAATTCAGGCAAGACGGACCTACGCGATCGCGTCTCCGTGATTCGGCGGGGGATGGCAGCTAGATAAAAAATCATAATCCTACACACACACACACACACACACATATGTATATATAAGAAATAGCGCAGCTAAAATAATAAGTATAAGTAAGCGCAAGGCATAATCATCTATAATGACAAACTATATACACAATACCAGGGAAAATAAAATAACAATAATAAACAATAGTGAAGGATTTGCCGATAGGCCAAAATATTTTAGAATAAATATATCGATCAAACAATTTAAAATAAACTGAGGAATCCCATATGGTGAAATAAGAAAAATAAAGCAAAATAGTATGTGCAACGTATATTTGCGCTATTGAAAATGTGACGAATAGTAAGGTATTCAGAATAAGTAAAACGGAAGTAGTTAATAACACGCAAAAATTTTTTTTTTTGGTAAACAAAAAATAGTTAAAACTAAATTTCAAATTACGATGTCACTGAATGTAATCATAGTAATAAGAGATAGAACTAAAAATGTATAGGGCTAGCCAGGGTATGGATTACAGTGGAATATGGCCCATTCAAAAGGTCGGAAAGTGGTACTTTTAATCTCAATGTTGAAGAGACGAGGGTCAGGTCACGATAAGGTGCAAGGGTGAAGAATAATAAATCTCATATGGGAAAGAAATTTATTGAGGAGGGAAAAACAGTCAATACATCATGCGAATCAATACTCAAAAGATGTGCGCACTCAGGAACTTTATTATTATTTATTTTCCAGAATAATTTCAAACAAGGCACATTCGAAAGATAAAAGGTGGCCCTAAACTATACATAGATTTATTTGGCCAGAGAAAACAAAAGATAAATCGCGTCAGTCGCGGTTATGGAAGTTCAGCAGGTTAAGGTAAGCTCGCGCGCTGAGATAAGGGCGTCCATTTCCATAGCGCCTCGCAGAGATTGCCGCTGGAGGTTCTTCTGCCACGGGGTCTTCTTCTCCTGGTCCTTCTTCCTCGGCTGGAGCTTCTTCATCATGGTATGCTTCCACGTGATTCACCTCTTCTGGATCTTCTTCCACGGGATTTTCTTCCACTCGATTCTCCTCAGGGTCTTCCTCGGGATCTTCCTCTATCGGGTCCTCTTCGGGTCTTCTTCTTCATTGTCAGAGTCGTTGATCATGTCGGCTTCTAGGGCTGCGACTCTCTCGTCCTCGGAATCGCTGTTGCCGATAATAACCTGTGGGCCGTTGATCTCGTCATCTGAACTCACCAGCATGCAGTCCAAGGAAACGCAGGACCGAGTGTCCTCATCGAGAGGCGGCGCTGCTCCAGGGTTGGCCATGGCCTGAAAAGAAAGAGTCATGATCAGACAGTGGAACACACTAAGAAAATAACCAAGGATATGGAGCACAAGGAAAATATACAGTAGGTAAGGACTGAAAATCAAAATTTAGAATACTGATGCAATAAGCAGTATAAGGAAAATGAGTGGTAAGGGGACGATTCATACATCACAGCTCAAAATTTTATTGCATTCAAACTAAAAGTTCAACGGATACAAGATTTTAAACGAAAAGAAACATTTACTAAAGAGTGACAATATTTTTATTGAAAGCAGAAAGGATGATAATTCTTCGCTGATATCTAGACCGCTGCATTCTCGTCAAGCGAGTTGAATCCTGCGCTGGGTCCATACTATCCTCGAAGCTCGAACTACGAAATAACCAAGTCACTTAGCAGTAGTGGAGAGTGTGGACGAATCTCCTCCTTGCAGCTCCTTCCATCTAGGGCAACCATTGACAAGATGTTCGCTGGATCCACAAATCAAGCACTGCCCTTTGGCGCTGCGACAGTCTCTCTGAAAGTGTCCTGGTCTCTTACAGTATCCACAACGTTGAGTTCTCCGCTGCTTCCGTTGCTGAGAAACAAATGGGCGCTTCATCTTCACATCTCATCTTTGTTTAGTAGGGATTCCCTTACGATTGGATGCTTCCGCTGGTGCTTGAGCCATTTGCCTTCTTAATCCTTCAGCTAAGAGGTCGTTTGTTCTCTCCTTGGCTTCCTTCAAGCCTTGCAGTACACTCAAAATCTCGATGGGCTGATTCTGGGGAGTGGAGATAGAAGAAGAGTCATTGGAAGACATGGTCATGAAACAACAATTTTAGGACGGTATAAGGTATAAGAAATAAGAATCAGAATAAGATATAAAATAGACCACGAAACAAGAATATCGGGATGAGGTGAAACTCAAACGAGTGGAAATCAAATGTAGAACTCCAAGTCACTCAAACAGAGTACAGTATTGCAACTATGCTGCAGTTCATAATTACAATCACATAACTCTACTAAGTCACCCAAAACTCTAGCGGATGGATCAAAATATGTAGCAGAACACACTAAGTGAATCACGATCAAGGATAACAAGTTTACAATCTAGACCGAAGGGTGACTTAGACTGTCAAGCCCTACACGGAAACTGAAATCCCATTCTAAATCAACCTGGCTCTGATACCAACAAAACCATGTCACGCCCCGCTTCCCAAAATATGGAATACGAGGGGTTGACAAGACCAGCCATGCTCCTACGGTCAAGGAAATATCCTGCCGTAGTCACACTTCGGCTTCTAGCTTTACTTGGTAATCAGTAATCAATGCACAGGTAATGAGAAATACAGTCACTAATCTATCAAAATGATATAAGATATACCAGATAGAGATCAAGGAAAGATAGCGCTGAGTCGCTGATCTAGATGTCCACAATATCTTCGAGGTACGTCAGGTTCTGATCCAAGCTAAATCCACTTCTCACTCTGAGCATGCATACTCAGGTCGTCAGAGCGACACAATAGCAATATATATAAATGCAAAAGTAAACACGTGCAATGATGATGAACATGAAGCAATAAATATAGAATGATGACGCACATGAAATAATCGGTACAGGTAAACAGTAAAGTAGGTATATCAAATCAGTAAGCAATGCATGTCAATGTCACTAGCCCTATCAATCTCTAAGTCTCACTATCCAGGTCGCTAAACCTATCGTCAGTCCAAGTGTGAGAGTCAACCACGCATGAGTATCCCCAACCTAAGGGTAGGGCCCCAGGGGCAAGGGAACACGGGCCCGAATCACGCACGATAATAATCAGTAACTCCATCCATACAACTCCCAAAATCACATTATATGCCGGCAATGGGACTCCCGAGATTCTGTTGAACTCACACTCAAACTACCTGTAAATCCCCGTTCCCGTCTATGAATTTTTCCTACATTTTCCAAGTCCCCGAATGTTATCCCATTTTTCCCATATTATTATTTTGTGTGAAGATTAGTTGCTTGGGTTATAGTATTTGTTTTTCTAAACCAATTAAAATCAAAGCCCAAAATTAAAACTAAATATATATACTAAAACCACAGCCCAACATAATATAAATTAAATTAAAACCTTAAATTCTTTCCCGGCCCAAACGAAAATAAATAAAACTAAATAATTTCCCAAATTAACCCCGTCGGCCCAGCCCATTCCCACCAAAACCCAACCCAACCCGTTAGCATTCTTTCCTTCTTCCCCCTCGAACTTATTTCCCGCTCGTTTCCTCCCTCATTGCAACCCACGTCGCGTGCCCCCACGTCGCCGCCCACTTCGCCGACGCCTCGATTGCGTGCCCCACGACCCCTCGAGCCCCTCAAACCCCTTTCTCCTCTCTCCCTCACACTCTCGATCTCAAACTCCTCCTCTCTCTCGAAAGCTGCAAGCTTCGAGCCCTCACCGACGACGACAACGACGAACCTCTTCCAACCTCCTCCTTCATCATCGAGCAACCTAGCCTCCTCCTAAAGCCCTCGCCTTCACCTCAACACCCACTGCTCTTCACCAAAACCCATCTCCTCGCGAGAACCCCCTCGCCTGCACCCGAGCTCGAGCCCCTGCACCCCCTCGCCGACGAGCTCCCATCGCGCCGCCACCACCTCGTCGACCCTCTGCATCCTCTGCAGCATCATCACCTTCACCAACCCGAGCCCCCACTGCTCTCTCTCTCTCTCTAAAACTACCAAACTCCAAGCACGCTGCCTCACCCCCTGCTGCCCATCGCCGGAGCGACACCTCCGACCATCGCCGACCCCAGCACGCCCCACGAGATCCACAGCATCTCACTCCGCTTCCAGGAATCGCGAGACATCCCCGGGCAACTCCGACGACGAACCCGAACGCGAGCCGAGGCCGTGAATCTAAACCGTGCCGTTCGTCGCGTGTTTGTGCCGTTGCTGCTGCCGTGCGTCGCCAAATCGTCTCCAGGCAAGTACCCTACTTGCTACATGCTAGTTATTACTGTTACATTGCTAAAACCTATTAATTCCATGTTTATAACTCGTGAAAACTTATACGACACAAGTGCTTGATGCAAAACCCGAACGAAATATTCCACTAAACTGACGGAACTTGGTTGCATATGCTGGCCCGTGTGGCAATGAACATTGTGGTAAAATTTTACTGAAAAATATGATTGTTACTGGCTTAAACGATCACCCCCAATTACACCCGTAAAAACTGAGAATTTCCCGCACCTGAAACTTGTTAAAATCATAATTAATTTCTTACACATTGAAATGATGCGTTCGAGGGCTTGAATCGAATCCGACTCGACGACCTGGAACCATATATAAGTTTTTAATTGTTTCTGTACTGAAGATATGGCGAGAACTGGCTCGGAGAGCGGCTCTGGACTGCAGTCCAGAGCAGCTCTGGTTGTTGTTTTCTGTCTCGTAATGCTTACCCCTTTGCTGCCTGAACTTGTATGTTGCGGAACACTAAACTTTATTGAAGACGAAACTGTTATATAAATAACGCAAGTGATTTCACCCCTTTTTATCGTCGTTTACTATTTAAACTGCAATTTAAAAGAACAGGACGTATAACAGTCTCAAACAGAAACAGAACTGATACCCTAGTGTTGAACAGTACATAAATTCTGACGTAGAGATGCGATTGAGAATCCGTCTGGTGTGTTGGAAACCCTATTGAAAACCCTAAATTTCATTCAACTGTAGTATCGCTAAATTTTGATCCCAACTGGGTGAAAATTGTGCCGTGAAACGGACGTTCAGTTCAGAAACTGAATTTCCTGCAGCGAGCACTTAAAATTGAAACGGCTGTAACTTGAATACCAGAAATCCGATTGTACTGAAACAAATTTTGCTGAACTTACGACTAAGTATACTTATCACCGTATTTGTATCATTTCGCTGAATTCTGAACATATGATTTACTGCAATTTTTTTAAGCTTATAAGGTGCATAATAGTTCATATTACACATGACTCGTTAATTGCATAAAGGCACATATATTACCCGATTGCCACACCCATAGTGATAGTGCGCGTTATTATTCAGTATACAGTGCATTATCGTGCGTGAATGATATTGGTTTAGGAGTGTCAAGTACGCCAATGGAAAAGTGAATGATTCGTGACAGTGATTAATACAGTGAATAGTGACACAACCATGTTATTGGTGCATACTTGTACATTACTAAATCATAATCATCAATAGTGTGAACCTGGGGAAAAAGGGGAAATCGAAGTGGAAAGAGCATCGTATTTAGCGAGGACCGTGTTTTAGAGGATGATCATTCGAACAGCGACTCTTATATATATTAGGTAGGATCTAGCGATCCGGCTGACAGGGTTATGTCCCCGGCGTGTGGGCCGTTGTCTCGGGTATGTACGAGACTCCCGTTAAACATGATCCTCCTTTCCACAACTCGATTTCAAACATGACTTAGAGACTGATAGGGACACGGATCATACTTTGCATCATTTAGTGATATAGTGATTATCTGCATTTTACTTCCACTGTTATTACCTTATTTGCCTGTTTCATGTCATTATTATAATATTGCTTTTACGTCGCTCTGACGACCTGAGTATGCATGCTCAGACCTCGAGGAAGAACCAGCGCAGGAGTCGGATTTACCCTTCGAGCTTGCGGAGATCTAGTTGAGAGTACCTCTTTCTTCTTTTCTGCTTTTCCTAAAGAGACCTTGTATTCGAACTTGATTAGTAGTTCTTTTCTTGTTTATTTGTAATTTGTGAACAATGAACTTTGATATAATAGTTTAGTGATGTATTTCCTTTACTTCTGTGCTTTGTTTACTGATTACCATGTAATGCTAGAAGCCGAAGTGTGACTACGGCGGGATTATTCCTTGACTGTAGGAGCATGGCTGGCCTAGTCATCCCTCGTTTTCCGTATTTTGGGAAGCAGGGCGTGACATGGTTTTGTTGGTATCAGAGCCAGGTTTAGTAGTAAGGGATAACATTAACTATACTGTATTACATTATTTTCGCTTCACTATTCCTGATTTTCATCCTTGTATCTAATCATATCCTTTTGAATATCTTCCAGCGATATGACGTCCCCGAACGACCACTCCTCGGACTCAAGTTCTCAGGACCGCACGGAGAGGATACTTAGTGCACTGACCTCTCTCGCGGAAGCTCAGGAAAGGAAGACGGACTTACTCGCCGAGGGACTCAGGGCTATTACCGCTGCAGGGGGACCCTCCGCACTCATTACCGCCCCTGAGGGCACTACTCCACCAGCTTTTTCTGCTATGGCTGGCACCGTATCAGATTTTCGGAGGTTGCATCTAGCTGCATTTACAGGGCTAGCCGAGCCACTCGAGGCCGAGCAATGGCTAGTGAATATGGAGAACTTACTGACGGCAGCCAGGGTGCCAGATGAAGATAAGGTGAATGTGATAAAGATTCAGTTGGAAGATGAAGCCCGTACTTGGTGGACAGTTGAAGAAAGCAGGCTAGAGAGGCCAATCGAATAGAGTAAATTCAAGGAATGCTTCCTGGACCACTATTTCCCTTCACCGCCAAGGCCGAGATGGAAGAAAGATTCATATTACTGAAATAGAATGGACGTCCAGTGGACGTATACGCGGCAGAGTTCAACCGTCTGAGCCGATTTTCTCCGTACATGGTCGCTTCAGAGGCCACCAGGGCCAGACGTTTCTTGCAGGGACTTGATTTTGAGCTGCACCAGTTGATCGCGTCACTAGAGTTGCAGACTTTTGCACAGGTGCTCAACGCGGCGAGAATTCAGGAGAAACTGATCAACAAATTCAGGAAGCCCCCAGTTGTTCCAGCACGCACCCACGCACCTTCTCGAGGAGCCATACCAGTTCACAGGACAGGAACAACGCAGATGAAGCGCCCATTCGTGCCCCAGCATCGACCCCAGTGCAAGAACGTAGTTTGCGGCTACTGCAACAGAGATGGGCATACCCAGAAGGACTGTCGCCGTGCCAAAGGACAGTGTTTGATTTGCGGATCCAGTCAGCACAGAATTAGCGGTTGCCCCGAGCGAGCAGAGATATAGGGAGGGTCTGGACAGCAGCAGCAGAGACCACAGGAGCAGAGACAACCTTACACAGGCCACGGTCAGGGACGGGCTTTCACCTTGACCGCCGAGCAGGCAGAGGCCTCAGGAGAAGTTGTCACAGTTATTCTACTCGTACATTCCTTGCCAGCTAGAATACTATTTGATTCTGGAGCATCGCACTGTTTCATATCTGCGCATTTCGTTGATACACACTCCATACCACATGAACCATTAACCAAGGGTTGAGAAATACATACGGGTAATGGCGTGATAGTATCTAGTCGAGAATGTAGATCATGTCCGGTTGTAGTGTGTGGCAGGGAATTCTATGCGAATTTCCTTTTGATCGGGACAGGCAGCTATGACGCAATTCTCGGGATGGATTGGATGAGTACCTTCCATGCAGTTATTGATTGTCGAGCAAGGAACGTGATCTTCCGCATTCCCAATCACCCGGAGTTTATTTTCGAAGGCGGGAGCAAATCTTTGGAGCCAGCCAAGTATAGAGCAAAGCCAAAAGAGCTGACGGCTATGGAGATTGATGAGAGCGCAGCCCCAGAGATTGTTCGGGATTTTCTGGACGTGTTTCCTGAAGATTTACCAGGTCTACCACCTCCACGCGTCTTGGAATTCTCGATCGACTTGACTCCAGGTACAATACCAGTTTCCAAGGCCCCGTACAGAATGGCACCGGTTGAACTGGCAGAATTGAAGAAGCAGATTGAAGAACTCCTGGAGAAGGGATTTATCCGGCCGAGCGTTTCACCGTGGGGTGCACCAGTTCTGTTAGTGAAGAAGAAGGATGGATCGCTGCGGATGTGTATAGACTATCGGGAGCTGAACAAAGTCACAATAAAGAACAAGTACCCAATTCCGCGCATCGACGACTTATTCGATCAGTTAAGTGGGGCCAAGGTATTTTCGAAGTTGGATCTCCGTTCTGGATATCATCAAATCAGAGTAGCAACCGAGGATATATGCAAGACGGCTTTCAGGACCCGATACAGACACTATGAGTTCCTTGTGATGCCGTTCGGTGTCACCAATGCTCCAGCGATATTCATGGGCTTGATGAACAGGGTGTTTGCAAAGTACTTGGACACGTTTGTCGTTGTATTTATCGACGACATACTTGTCTACTCGAAGACCCGGGAGGAGCATGTCGAGCATTTGCGCACGGTTCTACAAATTCTTCGGGAAGAGAAGCTGTTTGCAAAATTGAGCAAGTGTGAATTCTGGCTCGACAAGCTTCAGTTCTTGGGACACATCATTTCGGGCGAAGGCATCTCAGTGGACCCGGCAAAGATAGAATCTGTCAGAGACTGGCCGACGCCGAAGTCAGTAGCCGAGATCAGAAGCTTTCTAGGATTGGCAGGATATTATCGGAGGTTCGTCCAAGACTTTTCAAGGATCGCTGAACCGTTAACGAGGCTGACACGGAAGGATGTACCGTTTGCGTGGACAGAGGAGTGTACTCAGGCATTTGACACACTGAAGCAGAAGTTAACCACGGCGCCCATTCTTACAGTACCAGATGATTCCGGTGGTTTAGTGATACATAGTGATGCCTCAGGGAAGGGATTAGGCTGTGTTCTGATGCAGCACGATCGAGTGGTTGCCTACGCCTCTCGACAGCTGAGAACTCACGAGAAGAACTATCCTACGTATGACTTGGAGTTAGCTGCAGTGGTTTTTGAGTTGAAGATTTGGAGGAACTATCTATTGTGCGAGAAGGTGGAGGTGTACACAGATCATAAAAGTCTGAAGTACGTCTTCACTCAGAAAGAACTAAATATATAGCAGCGCCGATGGCTTGAACTGATGGCAGATTACGACTTGGACCTTCAGTATCACCCTGGGAAAGTAAATGTTGTACCAGATGCTCTCAGTCGCAAGCCAGCGGTCATGATGTTGACCAGTCAGAGGAGCATTATTGAGGACTTTCAGAGACTCGAGCTTGAAGTCGTTACACCGAGCGCACTCAGTCAATTTTGGCAACTACAGGTGCAGTCTTCCCTTGTGGATCGCATCAAGGCTGCACAAGCGGATGATCCTCGATTGCAAAAGTTCAGAGCGCAAGTAGAAGCCGGGCTGAGAACGGACTTAATCGTACATGAAGACGGTTCTATGAGATTCGGTAGCAGACTATGTGTACCCAAAGGAGATGTTCGAGAAGAAGTACTGGCTGAGGCGCATAGTTCAGCTTATTCTGTGCATCCGGGAGATACAAAGATGTATCGAGATCTAAAGCAGCATTTTTGGTGGAACGGGATGAAGCGAGAAATTGCGCGGTTTGTATCCAGATGCTTGGTCTGCCAGCAGGTGAAGGCGGAACATCAGAGGACAGCAGGATTGTAACAACCGATTCCGATACCAGAATGGAAGTGGGAGCACATTACGATGGATTTCGTGACGGCCTTACCATGGAGCCCTAGGGGCAACAACGCCATTTGGGTTATCGTCGACCGCCTCACGAAAGTTGCACACTTCTTACCATTCCGAGTGGGACAGTCAACAGAGTCACTGGCAGAGAGATACATGCAGGAGATAGTGCGACTTCACGGAGTCCCGGTCAGCATTGTATCAGATCGAGACACCATATTCGTTTCGCACTTCTGGAGGAGCTTAGAGGAGAGTTTGGGTACCCGCCTCAAGTTCAGTACAGCTTATCACCCACAGACGGACGGACAATCCGAGCGTACGATTCAGACGCTCGAGGATATGTTGAGAGCCTGCATGTTGGATTTTCAGGGTTCCTGGGAAGATCATCTGCATCTAGTCGAGTTTTCGTATAACAACAGTTATCAGGCTAGCATCCAGATGGCTCCTTTCGAAGCACTTTACGGGCGGAAGTGTCGATCCCCATTTTGTTGGGATGATGTGGGAGAACGAAGATTACTGGGTCCCGAGCTCATCGTTCAGACAGTCAACAAGGTCCAAATGATCAGGCACGTATTAAGACGGCTCAGGATCGACAGAAGAGTTGGGCAGATACCAACAGGAGAGCACTAGAGTTTGAAGTCGGAGATCACGTGTTCCTGAAGATTTCCCCTACCCGTGGAGTTATCAGGTTTGGAGGTCGGGGAAAACTCAGTCCCCGTTTCATCGGACCTTTTGAGGTGCTAGAGCGAGTAGGAGAGCTGGCCTATCGACTTTCCTTGCCTCTATCGCTAGCTGGTGTGCACAATACCTTCCACGTGTCTCAGTTGCGGCGTTATGTTCGAGATGAGAGCCATGTTCTGGACTATTTGGAGTTAGCTTTGGGTACCGACCTATCTTACAAGGAGCAGCCCACCACTATCCTCGACCGCAGAGAGAAAGTGCTGAAGAATAAGGTCATTCCGTTAGTCCGAGTGTCTTGGGGCGATCGTTCCCCGGGAGAATCTACCTGGGAGCGGGAGGAAGATATCCGTACACGTTTTCCACATCTCTTTATTTAGTACTTTTGTTTCTTTGTATCCTTGTTAAATTTCGAGGACGAAATTTTTGTAAGGGGGGTATGATGTAAATCCCCGTTCCCATCTATGAATTTTTCCTACATTTCCCAAGTCCCCGAATGTTATCCCATTTTTCCCGTATTATTATTTTGTGTGAAGATTAGTTGCTTGGGTTATAGTATTTGTTTTTCTAAACCAATTAAAATCAAAGCCCAAAATTAAAACTAAATATATATACTAAAACCACAACCCAACATAATATAAATTAAATTAAAACCTTAAATTCTTTCCCGGCCCAAACGAAAATAAATAAAACTAAATAATTTCCCTAATTAACCCCCGTCGGCCCAGCCTATTCCCACCAAAACCCAACCCGACCCGTTAGCATTCTTTCCTTCTTCCCCCTCGAACTCATTTCCCGCTCGTTTCCTCCCTCGTTGCAACCCACGTCGCGCGTCCCTACGTCGCCGCCCACTTCGCCGACGCCTCGACTGCGTGCCCCACGACCTCGACCATGACCCCTCGAGCTCCTCAAACCCCTTTCTCCTCTCTCCCTCACACTCTCGATCTCAAACTCCTCCCCTCTCTCGAAAGCTGCAAGCTTCGAGCCCTCACCGACAACGACGACGACGAACCTCCTCCAACCTCCTCCTTCATCACCGAGCATCCTAACCTCCTCCTAAAGCCCTCGCCTTCACCTCAACACCCACTGCTCTTCACTAAAACCCATCTCCTCGTGAGAACCCCCTCGCCTGCACCCGAGCTCGAGCCCCTGCACCCCCTCGCCGACGAGCTCCTATCGCGCCGCCGCCACCTCGACGACCCTATGCATCCTCTGCAGCAGCATCACCTTCACCAACCCGAGCCCCTACTGCTCTCTCTCTCTCCCTCTCTCTCTCTCTAAAACCACCAAACTCCAAGTACACTGCCTCACCCCCTGCTGCCCATCGCTGGAGCGACACCGCCGACCATCGCCGACCCCAGCACGTCCCAGGAGATCCACAGCATCTCACTCCGCTTCCAGGAATCGCGAGACATCCCCGGGCAACTCCGACGACGAACCCGAATGCGAGCCGAGGCCGTGAATCCAAACCGTGCCGTTCGTCGCGTGTTTGTGCCGTTGCTGCTGCCGTGCGTCGCCAAATCGTCTCCAGGCAAGTACCCTACTTGCTACATGCTAGTTATTACTGTTACATTGCTAAAACCTATTAATTCCATGTTTATAACTCGTGAAAACTTATACGACACAAGTGCTTGATGCAAAAACCGAACGAAAATATTCCACTAAACTGACGGAACTTGGTTGCATATGCTGGCCCGTGTGGCAATGAACATTGTGGTGAAATTTTACTGAAAAATATGATTGTTACTGGCTTAAACGATCCCCCCCAATTACACCCGTAAAAACTGAGAATTTTCCGCACCTGAAACTTGTTAAAATCATACTTAATTGATTACACATTGAAATGATGCGTTCGAGGGCTTGAATCGAAGACGACTCGACGACCTAGAACCATATATAAGTTTTTAATTGTTTCTGTACTGAAGATATGGCGAGAACTGGCTCGGAGAGCGGCTCTGGACTGCAGTCCAGAGCAGCTCTGGTTGTTGTTTTCTGTCTCGTAATGCTTACCCCTTTGCTGCCTGAACTTGTATGTTGTGGAACCCAACACTTTATTGAATATGAAACTGTTAGATAAATAACGCAAGTGATTTCACCCCTTTTTATCGTCGTTTACTATTTAAACTGCAATTTAAAAGAACAGGACGTATAACAGTCCCAAACAGAAACAGAACTGATACCCTAGTGTTGAACAGTACATAAATTCTGACGTAGAGACGCGATTGAGAATCCGTCTACTGAGTTGGAAACCCTATTGAAAACCCTAAATTTCATTCAACTGTAGCATTCCTAATTTCTGATCCCAACTGGGTGAAAATTATGCCGCGAAACGGACGTTCAGTTCAGAAACTGAATTTCCTGCAGCGAGCACTTAAATTGAAATGGCTGTAACTTGAATACCAGAAATCCGATTGTACTGAAACAAATTTTTCTGAACTGAAGACTAAGTCTACTTGTCACCGTATTTGTATCGTTTTGCTGAATTCTGAACATATGATTTACTGCAATTTTTGTAAGCTTATAAGGTGCATAATAGTTTATATTACTCATGACTCGTTAATTGCATAAAGGCACATATATTACCCGATTGCCACACCCATAGTGATAGTGCGCGTTATTATTCAGTGTACAGTGCATTATCGTGCGTGAATGATATTGGTTTAGGAGTGTCAAGTACGCCAATGGAAAAGTGAATGATTCGTGACAGTGATTAATACAGTGAACAGTGACACAACCGTGTTATTGGTGTATACTTGTACACGACTAAATCATAATCATCAATAGTGTGAACCTGGGGAAAAGGGGAAATAGAAGTGGAAAGAGCATCGTATTTAGCGAGGACCGTGTTTTATAGGATGATCATTCGAACAACGACTCTTATATATATTAGGTAGGATCTAGCGATCCGGCTGACAGGGTTATGTCCCGGGCGTGTGGGCCGTTGTCTCGAGTATGTACGAGACTCCCGTTAAACATGATCCTCCTTTCCACAACTCGATTTCAAATATGACTTAGAGACTGATAGGGACACGGATCATACTTTGCATCATTTTGTGACATAGTGATTATCTGTATTTTACTTCCACTGTTATTACCTTATTTGCCTGTTTCATGTCATTATTATAATATTGCTTTTGCGTCGCTCTGACGACCTGAGTATGCATGCTCAGATCTCGAGGAAGAACCAGCGCAGGAGTCGGATTTACCCTTCGAGCTTGCGGAGATCTAGTTGAGAGTACCTCTTTCTTCTTTTCTGCTTTCCCTAAAGAGACCTTGTATTCGAACTTGGTTAGTAGTTCTTTTCTTGTTTATTTGTAATTTGTGAACAATGAACTTTGATGTAATAGTTTAGTGATGTATTTCCTTTACTTCTGTGCTTTGTTTACAAATTACCATGTAATGCTAGAAGCCGAAGTGTGATTACGGCGGGATTATTCCTTGACCGTAGGAGCATGGCTGGCCTAGCCATCTCTCGTTTTCCGTATTTTGGGAAGCGGGGCGTGACACTACCCCACACCCCGTGGTCTACATCAAACACCAACCATAAACTCAAATACTAGTCGGTCCATGACAAGTCTACGCGAGAACTGAAAACATGATCTCCATCAAGCATGTCTCGACTGGTACCCAAGATAAATGGACAGTATTTGATGCCTTACCTATGACACTAATATAAGTGCTTCCATAATCGTCCCATACCAATTATAGTCACACTTATACATGTCCCATAGACGTCGACAATGCAATAAATTAACTGGGTTCGCTGATTGTGTATAAGTACGTGTCACTTCACTTATTCATTCACGCTTTAACACTAACGTACTTGCCACAATCAAAACACTAATATCTATCACTGGGTAATGTACATGATCACTAAGTTACCAATGTATATGACATCTACATGATATGATGGGAATACAATGATTACGATATGAATAGAATATCACCAGTCAGTGTCCTACCACTTGAATAATTTACTATAAATCATATATGCATAATTAAGCGAAACAATGTAAAAGGAGTAAGCTGTCACGCCCCGCTTCCCAGAGTACGCAAGATTGGGCACGTGACATAGCCAACCATGCTACCTGTGGGTAGGAAATATCCATCCACAGTCACATTACGGTTGTAGAGATATCAAGAACAAAATAATAAACTAATCTAATACATGTCCAAGTCCATAATAACAAGAATCAATAAACAATAAGTGCGGAAGCAAATGATCCAATGCAATAATAGAAAGGTACGTCCCGTAATGCGGGATCACACCTGGAAGTAAAATGCAATAAATGAACTAACCACTACAGAACTCACAAATCAGCCTGCTGGCTGAAGTACTCCTGCTCGGTCGTCGGTAGAGGTAAGGAATCTGGGCCATGCAAAACCCAGACGTCAGCGCGTCATGTCAACCAAATAATATAGTATAAACATGGTAATAAGCAATGCAGGTGTGAACATGAAATAAGCAATATTATGAAACAACAGTGCAGGGTAATGTGCAAAGGGTAACTAAACTGTTCTATCAGTTTTCTACTCTAAAGTCTTTGAAATCAATTGATGAATCGTCGATGTAACCCAATAGTATCCCGTACATACCCGGGACCACGGCCACAATATTCTCGGCTGCAGCCGAGACATGCCGTTAGGCACAGAATAGGAATGTGTACACTCGGTATTACCCCGTACATACCCGGGATCACGGCCACAATATTCTCGGTCGAAACCGAGACATGCCGTTAGGCACAGAATAGGAATGTGTACACTCGGACGGTAGTGAACTGTCGAGTTACAAGTCAGGTTCATCTTTGATTTCCCCATACCCCCAAGTTATGTATGTCAGGTCAGGTATTCAGTAGTCAAGGACTAATGCCCACAAAATCAGGTAAAGTAGGTCTGTCTGGATAGACAGCAGGAATGGTCAGGTTTGTCGGCATTAGGCATGAGATCAGGTAACAGGTCAGGTAATGTATAAAGGTGTCATGTCATGTCAAGAGTGTACGGTACCATATCATGTCAAGTAGGAAGTGTAACAGGTCATGTCAGGAAGCACAAGATGTCATGTGGGTGCTCATAATCAAACTATCATAAACATGTGTATAAATAAACAAGCATGAGTACTATTAGAACAATAAACTGGAACATGTAATATGATAGGCAAATAGATATAATTTCAAGGATATGGATGCACAGTTATCGATTAGGGTTACATTTATAGTTCCAATATTAATTAGGATGCAATTTATTAAACATGGAGTATTAATATCACATTATTATGTAGTAATGTGATCTATGGATGCAATTATATTTATCTTAAATGCGATGGATGCAAACGGGTATCCGAAGAGTTATAAAACTATAAAATGGTAGTGTGGGATGTACAACTAAGCAATATGTGATATAAATATTTATATAATAATATTAATATGGATAGCATATTCAAAGCGATTAGTAACTATAAAAGCTGTATTGATTAACCATGCACAAGAAGGTTCCGTTCAGAAATTCAGCGTCACCCTAATTTGTAAAATAGCTTAAAAATAACAAACGTTCTCCAAAAGAGACGTATCTTATACCAAAACAAAGATAATTCAATAAGGTTTTCAGTTTTATAAGTATAAGCATCTCAGGTTATCCCTACAAAAAGTTATGAATATTCAAAGTTGAAAGTTTGCTGCTGGAATTTCCCTGGACAGCAGTTTAAAGGCATTTTCATTTGCATTTTACGTTATTTAAACAATTTATTTTGCAAGTAAATATTTCATAGAGTTATAGTATTCTAAATTAGCTTCATAACGAACTAAAGAACGTATACTAATGATTTTTCTATGATTTATAATGAATTTTATAAGATAAGGTGTACAGTAAATTTCTGATTTGTCATATCCGATTTTTCAACGACATTTCATATGTAAACTATAAGATTTTCAAATGTATAATATTATAAAATGAAGATTATAAAAGTATATAGCATGTAGCAAGATTAACTTGCCTCGATGGGTCGCGAATCAGGAAAACGGAACGTTAACCGTCGGCGGGGAAAACTCGCGACGGCGCACGGTTCACGGAATGAACCCAAACGACGAACAAAGGAACCACACGGGTCAGGGTATCTCGCTGGAACGTCGAGAAACGTCACCGGCACGACGGAATTCCGGCAACAAAAGAACAGTTAAAAGAAATGAGAAACGAGACATGAAGCAAGAAGAGAAAAATGATAAAGAGAAGTACGAGAGAATATGAGAGGGAGAGGGAGAGAGAGGAAAAAGTGGAGAGAGAGAGAGAGAAAGTGGGGCCCACGGGGTTAAAGGGGAGGTTGCGATTGGCTGAGAGAATAAATTAAGAAGGATATAAAGATTGTAAAAATATTATATGGTTAACTTAAAGATTTAAAAGATAGGTAATGAACAGTAAGATATCAGGTTAGTTAGAAAAATATATGCGATGGTTTTAATAATATTAAAATTTAGGATTTTGGCGCCAAATGAAACATTTCTAAATTGCGCCCGGGTTGGGTCCAAAAATTCGAAATTCAAATAATAGGATTTTAGGCGAGTTCCAAATTTTAAAATGAAATGTTTTATGATTAAAAAGCATACTCCCAAAACGGACACACGCACGTGCACGTAGCCATCCAAACTCGCCCGTTTCACTGAACGGGACGAGAATACAATGCACGGACGCTACCACGAGGCTAAGGGTGTCAAGTAGGCCAAGAAGAATATTTTCAATTTTATTTTAGGTGCTAAAATTTGTTATATGCAGAATGACTTAGCCGGTTAAAATTGTGCAATAAGAACCAAACAAGCAAGATAAATGAAATGAGCATTGCCAAACACTCAACCAGTAACAGAAATAGTATTATTGGGCTCGAGTGTTACATCATACCCAACTACAAAAAGAATTTCGTCCTCGAAATTCCAAGAATTCAAGATAGATAACTACAGGAAAAGGTGAGGAAACTTCTGCCGGATCTCGTCTTCTCGCTCCCAAGTGGATTCTCCATGCGATCGATTACCCCAAGAGACTAGCACAAGGGGGATAATCTTGTTCTTAAGAACCTTTTCTCTTCGATCCTTGATTTCAACTGGTCGCTCCTCAAAGTCAAGTCTTCTCGTACTGTTAGCTCCGAATGATCCAAAACGTGTGTTTCATCTCGAACATACTTACGGAGTTGAGATACGTGAAACATATCATGCACATTTGCCAAGGACTGTGGTAACGCCAAACGATATGCTACCTCACCAACACGCTCCACGATCTCAAGGGTCCAACGAACCGAGGACTGAGATTTCCTCGCCTTCCAAAACGAATCACCCCTCTAGTCGGTGATATCTTCAAGAACACCAAATCACCCACGGTGAATTCTAGAGGTCTTCTCGATGTGTCAGCCCAACTCTTCTGTCTGTCTTGTGCTGCCTTCATATGATTTCTGATAGTGTTAACCTTCTCAACTGTCTGCATCACCAAATCTGGTCCCAACAATTTTCGTTCACCGACATCATCCCAACAAATAGGTGAACGACATTTACGACCATACAAAGCTTCAAACGGAGCCATCTGGGTAGTTGCCTGAAAACTGTTGTTGTAAGAAAACTCCACCAAGTGTAGATGATCCTCCCACGAACCCTTGAAGTCCAACATGCATGCTCTCAACATATCATCAAGAGTTTGGATCGTTCTCTCCGACTGACCATCAGTTTGAGGATGATAAGCTGTGCTAAACTTCAATCGAGTCCCCAAACTTTCCTGTAAACTCCTCCAGAAGTGTGATAAGAACCGAGTGTCCCGATCGGACACGATGCTCACCGGTACGCCATGCAATCTTACAATCTTCTGCATGTACCGCTCTGCCAAAGTCTCCGTTGATTGACCAACCTGGAAAGGAATAAAGTGAGCTGCCTTGGTCAATCGATCGACAATCACCCATACTGCATTGTTGCCATTTGGACTTCGCGGTAAAGCCGTCACGAAATCCATGGTTATATGTTCCCACTTCCACTGAGGAATCGGAAGTGGTTGCAACAAACTAGCAACCCTTTGGTGTTCAGCCTTGACTTGCTGACATACCAAGCACTTAGCCACGAAGCGAGCAATCTCCCGTTTCATGCCTTCCCACCAGAAATGCTGTCGAATATCTCGGTACATCTTTGTACCTCCTGGATGTATAGAATAAGCTGAACTGTGTGCCTCCTTCATAAGCTCTTCACGAACATCCCCCTTTGGCACACACAAACGGCTACCATACCTCAACGAACCATCTTCGTAGACCAGTAAATCTGTTCGTAGTCCAGCCTCAACCTGCTCTCGAAACTTCTGCAGTCTAGAATCCTGCGATTGTGCCGCTTTAATCTTCTCAACCAAGGACAACTGTACTTGCAACTGCATCAACTGTCCCGTAGAATGTGGTAGCACAACTTCCAAGTCAAATCTTCGAAAATCTGCAATGATCTCCCCCTGTGTAGTTAACACCTGAATTGCTGGTAACCGACTAAGCGCATCCGGCACAACATTAACCTTCTCCGGATGGTACTTAAGATCAAGATCGTAGTCAGCCATCAGCTCCAACCATCTACGCTGCCTCATGTTAAGCTCCTTCTGTGTAAACACATACTTCAAGCTCTTATGATCTGTAAAAACTTCGACTCTTTCCCCCAAAAGGTAGTGTCTCCAAATCTTCAAAGCGAAAATCACAGCCGCACGCTCCAAGTCATGAGTTGGATAATTCTTCTCATGGGTCTTCAACTGTCTCGATGCGTATGCTACAACCTTCCCATGCTGCATCCAAACACATCCCAATCCTTTCCCAGATGCGTCGCTATGAATCACTAGTCCTCCGGAATTGTCTGGTACGGTCAGGATAGGGGCGGTTATCAACTTCTGCTTCAACGTCTCAAAAGCCAACGCACACTTATCCGTCCATACAAAAGGTACCTCCTTGCGCGTAAGCTTGGTCAACGGTTCTGCCAAACGAGCGAAGTTCTCCACAAATCTCCTGTAGTATCCGGCTAATCCAAGGAAACTTCTTATCTCAGCTACATTCCTTGGAATAGGCCAATCTCGAACTGCTGCAATCTTTTCGGGATCGACGGCGATTCCATCGCCCGACACAACATGCCCCAGAAACTTCACTTCTTCCAGCTAGAATTCGCACTTACTCATCTTCGCGAATAACTTCTCTTGCCTCAGCGTCTGCAGTGCGATCCTTAAATGCTCAGCAGGCTCCTCCGGACTCTTCGAGTATACCAGAATATCGTCAATGAATACCACAATAAACTGGTCCAAGAATGGTGAAAAGATCCTGTTCATCAAATCCATGAATATTGCCGGCGCATTAGTCACTCCGAAGGGCATCACTAGATACTCGAAATGTCCATATCGAGTCCGAAACGCCGTCTTGCAAATGTCTTCTGCTCTCACTCGGACCTGATGATATCCTGATCGCAAATCCAGTTTCGAGAATACTCTCGCGCCACTAAACTGCTCAACAAGTTCTCCAATGCGAGGGATCGGGTACTTGTTCTTAATAGTCACCCGGTTCAACTCTCGATAATCAATGCACATCCTTCTCGTGCCGTCCTTCTCCTTTACTAAAAGAACTGGGGCTCCCCAAGGTGAGTTGCTGCTTCGAATCCAACCCTTCTCGAGTAATTCACCAACTTGTTTCTTAACTTCTTCCAATTCCACCGGTGCCATCGGATAATAAGATTTTGATACTGGCGCTGCACCAGGAATAAGGTCAATCGCGAACTCCACATCTCGCTTCGGCGGTAAGCCCGATATATCTTCAAATACGTCCATAAAATCGCGAACAACTGCCGGCTCTTCATTACTATCAACTTCCATAGCTGCAAGAACACTGTTTGTCGGCCTAGCCCTAAACTCGACTGGCCCGACAGAACTGCTTCCTTACCGCAACTGCTGTCTACATTGTTGGCCACGAAAGGTCCAGCAAGACTACTGAGTCTCGTCCATTCTGCTGCATGCACGTCCACGGTTGCTCCATTCTGCCTTAGTCCGATGAACTTCTCTTCCATTTCCTCCGCGCAGTCCGCGGAAGGACTTCTCCAGTAAACTCTTAGAGAAATCCGCCCACTGCTTGGCCTGGGACAAGCGGTTCTCCTCCACAAGCCACCACTCTCGGGCGTAATCCACTAGTTGAATGCGCACTACATCAACTCCTTTGTCCTCTGGAATCTGTGCCGCAATCAGCAAATTCTCCGTGTCACTAGCCACTGCTCGGCTGGCAACGGCTCCTCCAGACCAGTGAAAGTAGACGGACCCAAAAGTCTGAAATCTGCTACAGTCCCTACTCGTTCGACTGGTCTAGTTCCATCATTGTTTACAGACTGCTGAACGATCTGCAAACCTTCCTGAAACGAATCTGCTATTGCTGGATCAGCTCAGTCTGTCTCTTTGATTTCCAGCATTCCTCTTATCACTCCAAGCATGGCGGCTTCGTTCACACGCCTCTGGTAAGTCTTCAACTTCTTACCTGTCATAATCCTGAACTCAAAACACCCAACATTAGCATGATGATAGATTCTGAATGTGGATCAAGGCTAGAACTCCAAGATACTTAAATAGAGTACTGCATTGTAGCTATGCCGCGGTATCATAGCCGCAATTACTTAACTCCACCCAAGTCGCCCAAGTCCTAGGGATAACAAGAAATCAGGTTTCCGAGTCGACATGCAAAGTAAGTTTGCACGTCGTAAAAGATATAATCAGGAAGAATGTGATTCAAGAATGGTAAAACGGTCAATGTGGCTGGACATGTTTCCTAAACACGGGTATTCTGATTCGTGTATTGGGTACAATACCCAACTACAAAAGAATCAACCCGACTAACCTATGGCTCTGATACCAAAAGAACCATGTCACGCCCCGCTTCCCAGAGTACGCAAGATTGGGCACGTGACATAGCCAACCATGCTACCTGTGGGTAGGAAATATCCATCCACAGTCACATTACGGTTGTAGAGATATCAAGAACAAAATAATAAACTAATCTAATACATGTCCAAGTCCATAATAACAAGAATCAATAAACAATAAGTGCGGAAGCAAATGGTCCAATGCAATAATAGAAAGGTACGTCCCGTAATGCGGGATCACACCTGGAAGTAAAATGCAATAAATGAACTAACCACTACAGAACTCACAAATCAGCCTGCTGGCTGAAGTACTCCTGCTCGGTCGTCGGTAGAGGTAAGGAATCTGGGCCATGCAAAACCCAGACGTCAGCGCGTCATGTCAACCAAATAATATAGTATAAACATGGTAATAAGCAATGCAGGTGTGAACATGAAATAAGCAATATTATGAAACAACAGTGCAGGGTAATGTGCAAAGGGTAACTAAACTGTTCTATCAGTTTTCTACTCTAAAGTCTTTGAAATCAATTGATGAATCGTCGATGTAACCCAATAGTATCCCGTACATACCCGGGACCACGGCCACAATATTCTCGGCTGCAGCCGAGACATGCCGTTAGGCACATAATAGGAATGTGTACACTCGGTATTACCCCGTACATACCCGGGATCACGGCCACAATATTCTCGGTCGAAACCGAGACATGCCGTTAGGCACAGAATAGGAATGTGTACACTCGGACGGTAGTGAACTGTCGAGTTACAAGTCAGGTTCATCTTTGATTTCCCCATACCCCCAAGTTATGTATGTCAGGTCAGGTATTCAGTAGTCAAGGACTAATGCCCACAAAATCAGGTAAAGTAGGTCTGTCTGGATAGACAGCAGGAATGGTCAGGTTTGTCGGCATTAGGCATGAGATCAGGTAACAGGTCAGGTAATGTATAAAGGTGTCATGTCATGTCAAGAGTGTACGGTACCATATCATGTCAAGTAGGAAGTGTAACAGGTCATGTCAGGAAGCACAAGATGTCATGTGGGTGCTCATAATCAAACTATCATAAACATGTGTATAAATAAACAAGCATGAGTACTATTAGAACAATAAACTGGAACATGTAATATGATAGGCAAATAGATATAATTTCAAGGATATGGATGCACAGTTATCGATTAGGGTTACATTTATAGTTCCAATATTAATTAGGATGCAATTTATTAAACATGGAGTATTAATATCACATTATTATGTAGTAATGTGATCTATGGATGCAATTATATTTATCTTAAATGCGATGGATGCAAACGGGTATCCGAAGAGTTATAAAACTATAAAATGGTAGTGTGGGATGTACAACTAAGCAATATGTGATATAAATATTTATATAATAATATTAATATGGATAGCATATTCAAAGCGATTAGTAACTATAAAAGCTGTATTGATTAACCATGCACAAGAAGGTTCCGTTCAGAAATTCAGCGTCACCCTAATTTGTAAAATAGCTTAAAAATAACAAACGTTCTCCAAAAGAGACGTATCTTATACCAAAACAAAGATAATTCAATAAGGTTTTCAGTTTTATAAGTATAAGCATCTCAGGTTATCCCTACAAAAAGTTATGAATATTCAAAGTTGAAAGTTTGCTGCTGGAATTTCCCTGGACAGCAGTTTAAAGGCATTTTCATTTGCATTTTACGTTATTTAAACAATTTATTTTGCAAGTAAATATTTCATAGAGTTATAGTATTCTAAATTAGCTTCATAACGAACTAAAGAACGTATACTAATGATTTTTCTATGATTTATAATGAATTTTATAAGATAAGGTGTACAGTAAATTTCTGATTTGTCATATCCGATTTTTCAACGACATTTCATATGTAAACTATAAGATTTTCAAATGTATAATATTATAAAATGAAGATTATAAAAGTATATAGCATGTAGCAAGATTAACTTGCCTCGATGGGTCGCGAATCGGGAAAACGGAACGTTAACCGTCGGCGGGGAAAACTCGCGACGGCGCACGGTTCACGGAATGAACCCAAACGACGAACAAAGGAACCACACGGGTCGGGGTATCTCGCTGGAACGTCGAGAAACGTCACCGGCACGACGGAATTCCGGCAACAAAAGAACAGTTAAAAGAAATGAGAAACGAGACATGAAGCAAGAAGAGAAAAATGATAAAGAGAAGTACGAGAGAATATATGAGGGAGAGGGAGAGAGAGGAAAAAGTGGAGAGAGAGAGAGAGAAAGTGGGGCCCACGGGGTTAAAGGGGAGGTTGCGATTGGCTGAGAGAATAAATTAAGAAGGATATAAAGATTGTAAAAATATTATATGGTTAACTTAAAGATTTAAAAGATAGGTAATGAACAGTAAGATATCAGGTTAGTTAGAAAAATATATGCGATGGTTTTAATAATATTAAAATTTAGGATTTTGGCGCCAAATGAAACATTTCCAAATTGCGCCCGGGTTGGGTCCAAAAATTCGAAATTCAAATAATAGGATTTTAGGCGGGTTCCAAATTTTAAA
Source organism: Agapanthus africanus (assembly GCA_030015575.1). Classification (NCBI taxonomy): domain Eukaryota; kingdom Viridiplantae; phylum Streptophyta; class Magnoliopsida; order Asparagales; family Amaryllidaceae; genus Agapanthus; species Agapanthus africanus. Next base: position 173,925,530 of record CM057342.1, on the reverse strand, counting down.
ATGAAATGTTTTATGATTAAAAAGCATACTCCCAAAACGGACACACGCACGTGCACGTAGCCATCCAAATTCGCCCGTTTCACTGAACGGGACGAGAATACAATGCACGGACGCTACCACGAGGCTAAGGGTGTCAAGTAGGCCAAGAAGAATATTTTCAATTTTATTTTAGGTGCTAAAATTTGTTATATGCAGAATGACTTAGCCGGTTAAAATTGTGCAATAAGAACCAAACAAGCAAGATAAATGAAATGAGCAATGCCAAACACTCAACCAGTAACAGAAATAGTATTATTGGGCTCGGGTGTTACATAAGCAGTATGTTTAATTATATAGCCATAAAAATTGGTTTCGCGTCAATCGAGTTTCAGGTTTGCTAGATACGGCCATTTCAATTTAAGTGTTCACTGCTGGAAATCCGGTTTCAGAACCGGAAGTCCGTTTTGTAACACGTTTTAATCCCAGTTGGGATCGTAATTAGGCGACTCTATTGTTGAACAATATTTAGGGTTATTAGTTAGGTTTCCAACTAAATTGGAGTATCAGTAATATCCATGGCGTACTGGAAGTAATGCATTGTAAAATGAAGGGGTATACGTTCTGTCCCTGTTTGGGACAGCTATATGTTCTGTTGATTTAAAATATAATTTAAATAGTAAACGACAGTGAAAATGAATGAAATCACTTTCAATGGTTGGATAAAAGATTTATCTTCACTCTGGTATAGGATTCCACATCATAACATTTTCATATGGCAGGGTGAAAGTATTACAAAACGAGAATCGACAGCCAGTGCTGCTCTGGACTGCAGTCCAGAGCCGCACTCCGAACCATTTTCCGTCACCTTTTTAGTATAGAAACAGATTAAAACTCTTATGGTGTTCTAGTTCGTCGAGTCGGCTTCGATATGAGCTCTCGAACGCAACATTACGATTTGTATTCAATTAACTGTGATTTTTACAAGGTTCAGGTACGCGAAAAGTTCAGTTTTAACGGGTCAAAAAGGGAAGGACATATCACGTTGTTAAAAACCGTATTTTCAAGCCAAACCATAACACAGCATTCGTTATCACTCGGGCCATCAGTCGTGATTAGTTTCCATCAATTTAAAGGGGGTTTTCAGTTCGTATTTTGCATCGAACACTTGCATTACTTGATTTGCAATCGAAATGTATATATGATATTGAAGTGTAATCGAATTGAAAAGGTATAATTAGCATGAAGCAAGTATTAAACTTGCCTGACGATGTATCGACGACGGTACGGCAGCGGCAACGGCGCGATCGCGACACAAGCGCGGCACGGCAACTCGACTTGGCTCGAGCTCGAGTTCTCGGCAGCGACGACGATGGGTTTGAGCTTGGATGCTGGGATTAGCCCGGGGATGGTGCTCGGCTGCTTGGGCTTCGGAGGAAATGGGAGCAGCAACGGTGACCGGAGCTTGGAAGTCAGGGTGAAGTGATTGCTGAGGTTGCTCGTAGTGGTGATGGGTTCGAGTGGCTTCGTCGGCGTCGGGCAGTGGTAGCCGGAGGCAAGGGGGTGCGGCAGAGGTGAGGTGTGAGGAGAGGAGGAAGGTAGCGGAGCTCGGGCGGTGCAAGGGGTCGGTGTAAGGTGACGGTGGCCGGGGATGCTCATCAGCAATGGCAGGAGGTTTGTGGTGGCAGTGAGTGCAGTTAGGGGCTGGGTTTGAGAGGAGTGGGCTCATGAGTGGAGATGGGTCTTGGGCTCGTGGTGCAAGGGGATGGCTTAGGGTGTCGGAAAGATGGTGGTGGTGATGCTCGGTGGAGACGAAGCGATGGCAATGGTGATTTGGAAGAAGGAGGCGACGGTGAAAAGAGTTGATCACCGGCGATGGTGAAGGTGGCTGCTCGAGTCGAGGGTGCTAGAAGTTAGGTTCGGTGATGATGAGGTTGTTGGAGTCGTGGAGGTGGTGGCAAGGAGGCTCGGGTGCAGGGGAGAGAAGGTGAGGCACTGAGTGAGGGGGAATCGAGAGGAGAGAGGAGGAGATTGCGAGAGGGAGTGGTAGAGGGGGCGATGGGGTCGCGGTTGTTGAAGGGAGCGAGTCTCGCGAGAGAGGGGCGAGACGTGGGCGAGGGAGATGGGAGTCGAGGGTGAGTGGGTCGTGGGGAAGTGACCGTTGGGGTTGTTGAGGGAGGCGAGGACGTGGTCGCTGGAAGTGGAGCGGGTCGCTTGGGCATGGGTGCGAGGATGGGCATGGGCGCGAGAAGCGGAGGCGAGGCAGAGGAAATGAGCGGGAAAGAGAGCGAAGAGAGGAAGAAGAAGGGAGGGGGAAGCGGGTCGGGTGCGGGTGCAAGGGTGAGGGTGAGGGAAGTGTTTGGGCCGGGCCTTGGGCTGGAGAGAAAATGTTTGGGCTAGAAAATGAAAAAGAAAATGGAAAAGGAATTAAATTAAATTAGGGTAAGGTAATTATAATTAAATTAGTTGGAAAAATATAGAAAATTTGTAGAAAATTTAGGGAAAATATTTGGAAATTTATTTATTAAAATACAACAACTATTTATTGGGACTGGGTATTACAAAGTGTTCGTAAAACACTTGGTTCATCAAATTCATAAAGACTACAGGAGCATTGGTTACTCCAAAAGACATCACTAGGAATTCATAGTGTCCATACCTAGTCTTGAAAGCCGTCTTAGGTATATCAGACGCTTTCACCTTGAGTTGATGATAGCCTGTTCGCAAATCCAACTTTGAGAACACTCGAGATCCCTCCAGTTGATCGAACAGATCGTCTATCCGCGGTAAGGGATACTTATTCTAGATTGTTACTTTATTTAACTCCCGGTAATCGATGCACATCCGCTTAGTCCCATCCTTCTTAGGTACCAAAAGAACCGAGGCACCCCAAGGTGACGAACTTGGTCTAATAAATCCCTTATTGAGGTGGTCTTCAACTTGCGTCCAAAGCTCCTTCAATTCTGCTGGCCCCATTCGTTACGGTGTCTTCAATATAGGTTGAGTCCCCAGCATCAAGTCTATGGTGAACTCGATCGCCCGATCCGGTGGTAAACCCGAAACATCTGCAAATACGTCTTCAAAATCTTGTACAACCATTGGCATACTCTCCTCCCCTTGTACGGTGTACAACATCTCTTCCTTTCTCGGTACAGCTCGGTAAGTTGCTGGGTCCAAGGACTTACTTCCACTCTCGAATATGAACATTGGGTGGTCAGGGATTTCAAACACTACCCTCCTTTGACGACAGTCGATGGTAGCGTAAAAAGTACTCAACCAGTCCATACCCAAGACCACGTTGAAATTTGGCATATCTATCACCATAAAGTTGGCATAGAAACCTTGTCCGCAGATTACCACGGGGCACAGATCGTATCCCATAGTGGACTTGATCACACCGTTTCCCGTGTTGACATTCCACTCAGTGATGAGAAGTGTTACTGGAATGGAGCCGGTGGTCACAAACTTTTGTGCCATGAAGCAGTGTGACACACCAGAGTCAAAAAGTGTGAGTGCAGGTGTAGAGGCTACTACTAGGGTACCTATGTTATATGAGGAAAAATAGTGATGAGCCTAACAAGATATGCATGCATGAAGAGGGTAAAATTGGAAGTATGACGGTCAAAAGCAGCGATACATGTAATAACTTCCCCCATTGCTTCAGCCTCTTCTGCGGTCATAGTAAAGGCCTGAAGCTTCGGACCGTTGTGCTGAGCTTGCTGGAAGACTCGCTTCTGACGAGGTAGGGGTGGTCCTCTAGCTGGCGGTCCGTGTCCGATTGGCTTATTAGCGGGAGGTGGCCGGGCTCCCTATTGAGGCTCTCCAAGATTGGCTGGTTTGTTGTCAGGGAGTGGTGGTCGCCTTCTCTGTGGAAAATCCCCTATGGCATAATCCGGAGACCCACAGACTATGCAGAGTTTGTTCAAAATGCAACAGTCTCTCATGTAGTGTCCGGCTCTACCGCAATGGTTGCATATGACTACTAATTTTCTGAAGGTAGTTGGTCCTGCTGGTCTCTTGGGTTGTTGCCCCTCGTTGAATCTGGAAGATGATCCCCTAAGAATTTGATTGGCTGGTCACTTAATGCCAGACAATCGGTCATCCTTCCTTATGCGTCTCTGAAGGTCTTCAAAGTTTCGCGCTACCTCTAAGATTTCATCATAAGTTGATAAGGTAGCAGAAGACATGGAGGACTGCGTCTTCAGATCCAACCCTTGCCGGAATCTTTTAGCATATAGTTCCGGGATTGCACCAGGTGATGCGCGAACCGACTTGATCTCGCGAACTCCGAAGCGTGCACGTCCACCGACTTATCCCGCATGCTCCCTTGTTCGAACTGTATAAACTCTCTTTCCATCTTTAAGTGTGCTACTACTGGAAAGTATTGAGTATCGAAACATTGTTTGAACGTTTCTCAGTCGATGGGCTCTTTCAATCTACTTTCCTCGGCCTCCCACAATATATTGGTATTATCCGTGAGTTGTAGTTTGGCAATGTTCACCCACGCGTCCTTCGGAATTTGGACGGCTGTCACGCCCCGCTTCCAAAAATACGGGATACGAGGGATTGACAAGGCCAGCCATGCTCCTACGGTCGAGGAAACATCCTGTCGTAGTCACACTTCGGCTTCTAGCTTTACGTGGTAATCAGTAATCAATACACAGGTAATGAGAAATGCAGTCACTAAATCAAAACTGATACAAAAACTAACCAGATAGAGATCAAGGAAGTATAGAGATAAGTCGTTGATCTAGATATCCGCAATGTCCTCGAGGTACGTCAGGTCCTGGTCCGAGCTAAATCCACTTCTCACTCTGAGCATGCATACTCAGGTCGTCAGAGCGACACAATAGCAATAAATAGAAATACATATGTAACATGTGCAATAATGATGAATATGAAACAGCAAGCATGAAGTGATGATATGAGCATGAAGGAGCCAGTACATGTAAACAGTAAAGCGGGTAAACAGTAAGGCAGGTGTATCGAGTCAGTAATCAATGCATGTCACTAAACCTATCTGTCACGCCCCGCTTCCCAAAATACGGAATACGAGGAGTTGACAAGGCCAGCCATGCTCCTACGGTCGAGGAAATATCCCGCCGTAGTCATACTTCGGCTTCTAGCACTACGTGGTAATCAGTAAACAACGCACAGGTAATGAGAAATGCAGTAACTAAATCAAAAGAACTAACCAGATGGAGATCAAGGAAGTATAGCTCTAGGTCGCTAAATATATATAAGAGTCGCTGTTCAAATGACCATCCTCTAAATCACTGTCCTCGCTAAATACGATGCTCTTTCCACTTCGATTTCCCCTTTTTCCCCAGGTTTACACTATTGACGAGTATGGTCTAGTCGTGTACAAGTATGCACCAATAACACGATTTTGTCACTGTTCACTGTATTATTCACTGTCACGAATCATTCACTTTTCCATTGGCGTACTTGACACTCCTAAACCAATACCGTTCACGCACGATAATGCATTGTACACTGAATAATAACGCGCACTATCACTATGTGTATGGCAATCGGGTAATATATGTCCACTTATGCAGTTAACAAGTTATGTGTAATATGAACTGTTATGCACCTTATGAGCTTATAAAAATTGCAGTAAATCATACGTTCAAAATTCAGTGAAACGATACAAAGACGGTAACAAGTAGACTCAGTCGGCAGTTCAGAAAAATTTATTTCAGTGCAATCGGATTTCGGGTTTGCAAGTTACAGCCGTTTCATTTTAAGTGCTCGCTGCAGGAAATTCAATTTCTGAACTGAACGTCCGTTTCGCGACACAATTTTCACCCTGTTGGGATCAGAATTTAGCGTTGAATGAAATTTAGGTTTTTCAATAGGGTTTCCAACGCACCAGATGGATTCTCAATCGCGCCTCTACGTCAGAAGTTATGCACTGATTAACAATAGGGTATCAGTTCTGTTTCTGTTTGGGACTGTTATACGTCCTGTTCTTTTAAATTACAGTTTAAATAGTAAATGATGGTAAAAAGGGGTGAAACCACTTTCATTATTTAGCTAACTATTTTATCTTCACTAAAGTATAGGGTTCCGCAATGTACAAGTTCGAGCAGCAAAGGGGTAAGCACTACGAGATAGAAATCAACAGCCATAGCTGCTCTGGACTGCAGTCCAGAGCCGCTCTCCGAATCAGTTTCTATCATATTTTCAGCATAGAAACAATTTAAAACTTTTATGTGGTTCCAGTTCGTAGAGTCGGCTTCGATTCGAGCCCTCAAACGCATCATTCCAATTTTTAAACAATTAATTATGATTTTTACAAGTTTCAGACGCGGGAAATTTTCAGTTTTAACGGGTGTAATTGGGGATGATCGTTCGAGTCAGTAACGATTACATTTTCCAGTCAAATTTTAACACAATGTTCACTGCCATACGGGCCAGCTTATATGATCAAGTTCCGTCAGTTTAATGGAAGGTTTTCGTTCGGGTTCTATGTCGAACACATACACAATTTTAGACTTGTCATGGACCGACTGGTATTTGAGTTTATGGTTGACGTTTGATGTAGACCACGGGATGTGGGGTAGTTTGAGTGTGAGTTCAACAGAATCTCGGGAGTCCCATACCGGTACATACAGCGACTCTGGAGATATATAGGGATATTACTGATTATTAGCGAGCGACTCGGGCCCGTGTTCCCTTGTCCTTGGGTCCTACCCTTGGGTGGGGGATACTCACGAGTGGTTGACTCTCACACTTGGACTGACGATAGGCTTAGTGACCTGTACAGTGAGACGTAGAGACTGATAGGGTTAGTGACATTGACATGCATTGCTTACTGATTCAACATACCTGCCATACTGTTTACTGCTTTACTGTTTGCCTGCTCTATTAGCTACCTGCAATGGCTACTTCATGTTCCCGTCATTATCCCATGATTACTGTTTCATGTTCACTATTATTGCACGAGTTCATATTTTTATCTATATATATATTGCTATCGTGTCGCTCTGACGACCTGAGTATGCATGCTCAGAGTGAGAACTGGATCTAGTTTGGACCAGGACCTGATGTACCTCGAGGACATCGCGGACTTCTTGATCAGCGACCCAGAGGTATACTTCCTTGATCTACATCTGGTTAGTTCTTTTGATTTAGTTACTGCATTTCTCATTACATGTGCGTTGTTTACTGATTACCACGTAGTGCTAGAAGCCGAAGTGCGACTACGGAGGGATATTTCCTCGACCGTAGGAGCATGGCTGGCCTTGTCAACTCCTCGTATTCCGTATTTTTGGAAGCGGGGCGTGACATGGTTTTGTTGGTATCAGAGCCAGGTTTTGCTTCGTTTGGGATTGCAGTTTCCGTGTAGTGCTTGGCAATCTAAGACATCCTTCAGTCTAGATTGTAAATTTGTTATTCTTAATCTTGATTCACATAGTGTATTCTGCTATACTTATTGATCCATCCGCTAGAGTTTTGGGTGACTTAGTAGAGTTACGTGGTTATAATTATGAACTGCAGCATAGTTACAATACTATACTCTATTGGATGGCTTGGAGTTCTACATTTGATTTCCGCTCGATTGAGTTTCACCTCACCCGATACTCTTGTTTCGTTGTTTATTCTATGTCGTATTTTGACTCTAATTCCTGTACCTTTTATCGTTCTCAAAATTGTTGTTTCAGGATCATGTCTTCCAACGACTCTTCTTCTATCTCCACTCCCCAGAATCAGACCGTCGAGATTTTGAATGTGCTGCAAGGTTTGAAAGAAGCCCAGGAGCGAACGAACGACCTGTTAGTTGAGGGATTAAGAAGGCAGATGACTCAGACACCAGCGGAAGCCTCCACTCGTAAGGGAATCCCCGTTAAATAAGGAAAAGAGGTGAAGATGAAGCGCCCACTTGTTCCCCAGCCACGGAAGCAGCGGAAGGCTCAACGTTGTGGATACTGCAAGAAGCCGGGACACTTTCAGGGAGACTGTCGCAGCGCCAAAGGGCAGTGCCTGATTTGCGGATCCAGCGAACATCTTGTCAATGGTTGTCCTAAAAGGAAGGAGCTACAAGGAGGAGGTTCGTCCACACTCTCCACTCCTGCTAAGTGATGGTTATTTCGCAATTCGAGCCTCGAGGATAGTACGGACCCAGCGCCGAATTCAACTCGCGTGACGAGAATGCAGCGGTTTAGAAATCAAAGAAGAATTATCACCTTTCCTCTTTCAATAAAAATGTTGTCACTCTTTTGTAAATATTTCCTTTCGTTTAAGATCTTGTATCTGTTGAACTTTTAGTTGAATGCAATAAAATTCTGAGTTGTGATGTATGTATCGTTCCCTTGCTTCTCACATTATTTATACTATTCATTGCAGCAGCATTCTAAATTTTGATTTTTCAGTCCTTACCTACCGCATATTTTCCTTATACTCCGTATCCTTGATTATTTTCTTAAAGTGTTCCACTGTCTAATCATGACTCTTCTTTTCAGGCCATGGCCCACCCTGGAGCAGCGCCGCCTCTAAATGAGGACACACGGTCGTGCGTTTCCTTAGACTGCATGCTGGTGAGTTCAGATGACGAGGTCAACAGCCCACAGGTGATTTTCGGAAACAGCGATTCCGAGGGTGAGGGATTCGCAGCCCCAGAAGTCGACATGATCAGCGACTCTGACGACGAAGAAGAGGATCCCGAAGAAGACCCGATAGAGGAAGATCCCGAGGAGGACCCGATAGAAGAAAATCCAGGGGAGGAAGACCTTGGGGAGAATCCAGTGGAAGAAAATCCCATAGAAGAAGGTCCAGAAGAAGAGAATCATGTGGAAGCAGACCTCGATGAAGAAGCTCCAGCCGAGGGAGAAGGACCGGAAGAACAAGACCCCGCGGCAGAAGAACCTCCAGTGGCGATCCCTGCGAGGCGCTATGGAAATGGACGCCCCTATCTGAGCGCGCGAGCCTACCGTAACCTGCTGAACTTCCATAACCGTGCCTGACGCAATTTATCTTTTGTTTGCTTTGGCCAAATAAATCTATGTATAGTTTAGGGCCATTTTTTTATCTTTCGAGAATGCCTTGTTTGGGAATTTTCTGGAATGAAATAAAATTTCTGAGTCCGCTAATCTTTTGATTTTTGGTTCGCATGATCTATTGACTGTTCTCCCTCCCCAATACATTTCTTTCCCTCCTGAGATTCATGACTGTTCACACTTACGCCCTGTGCTGACCCGACCCCGATCTCTTCGACATTCAGTTTGTAGTAACACAGTCCAACCTTTTGAGTGGGCCATACTCCATTGTAATCTCTACCCTAGCTAGCCTCTACATATTTTTCTTTTTCTTTTTCTTTTTTTTTTGTGTGCTATCTCCTGCTACCATATTTACATTCAGTGACATCGGATCCAAAACTCAGCTTCCACTACCTGGTGTTTACAAAAAAAATTCGTGTTATTAACTACTTTCGTTTTACCCATTTTAAATGCTTTACTACTCTTCACATTTTCAATAGCGCAAACATATATCGCGCATATTATTTTATGCTATATCTCTTATTTTCACCATGTGGGTTTTCTAAGTTATTTTAAAATTGTTTGATCGATACCTTATTCTAAAATGTTTTAACCTATCGACTAATCCTTCACCATTTTATTATTGTTACTTTATTTTCCCTGATATTGTGCTTTTAGTTTGCTATTATAAATGGTTATGCCTTATGCTATTATTTTAGCTGCGCTATTTTTGATATACGTATGTATATATATATTTAGGATTCTGATTTTATCTAGCTGCTTCTGCATAGACCGCTATATAGTAGTATTTGATTCTGTGGTTTTTCGCATATGATTTATAGCTTATCGTGCATTTTAAATTTCGAGGACGAAATTTTTGTAAGGGTGGTATGATGTAATATCCAGTCCCTATAAATAATTAGCGTATTTTGATAAATAACGTCTTCAGATACTTTCCCAAATTTTCTACAAATTTCCCGTATATTTTTCCAGGATTTGATCCAGATTTATTCCGATATAACTATATACGTATGTATAACTTTTATTTAAACTAATTTACTAAACTCCAAATCCTTTTTATTTTTCCTTATATATTTTCCCTTTCCTAAACCCAAACCCTAACTCCCTTTTTTCCTTCACTATTTTCCCGGCCCATCACACCCCTCCCCTTCCCTTTTATTTTTCCTTTTTCTTTTTTACCGGCCTATCTCCCTTCAGCCGGCCCACTTTCCCTACCTCCTTTTCTTGTTTTATTTTTAATTTCCAATTCTAAATTCTTTTCCTAAGCTTCCCCCGAGCCCGGCCTAACTCCCCTGACCCGACCCGACCCGTATCACCTTCTTCCCCACGTCCCCCCTCTCTAACTCCCCTGACCCGACCCGACCCGTATCACCTTCTTCCCCACGTCCCCCCTCTCTTTCTCTCGTTTTCCCGCTCGTTTTCCCCATACACTCCCACGTCTCGCGCCGCGCCCCGCTCGCGCCCATGTCCCCATGACCCCATGCGCGATAAGCCTCCCTCGACCCCGTCTCCATCTCGCTCACCTCTCCTCATCTTTCTGACTCGCTCCCTACTCACCCTCGTTTTCTCTCTCTCCTTCCCCATATCACCTCTCTCTCTCGAACCCACGCCCACGCCGCGCCACCACCGCCGGCTGCCTCCTCACCACCACTACACCCCAAGACGAGCCCTCTACACCTCTCTCCTTTAAACCATCAACCCGCCGAGCCTCCCCCTGCACACCATCGTCTGCATACTCAGCACCGGAGCTCCCCCATTGCCGACGAACGTAGCACCACCATTGTAGCTCCAACCCACAACGGCCGCAGCACCCATCGCCTTTCCGAGCTCCCTCACCTCCTTCACTGCGCCCACTCCCTGCGCGAGCACCCTCGCTGTCCCCACGTCACCGGAGTTCCGACTATCACCCCCGAGCACCCTTCGCCCACACCAATCGCCCTCACCTGCTCCGACCAACCAACGCCGCCCTCCGCTGCCACAACGACTCCACCTCTCCGCTGCGCCGAGAACAGACCCGGGCTCACCCCTAAGCTCGCTGCCGTTGCCGCTGCCGGTGCCGTGCCGGACCCGTACGTGACCTCTCACTGTCGTTGCTGCTGGGCTTAACATTGTCGCGGCCTTGACCGTCACCTCTGGTTACCGTCGCTTCCAAGCTCCGTCTGCTTCACCAAAGCCTAGCCAAGCTCAAACCTGGCCATTTTACTGCCGTGTCGTGTTCAAGTCGCTGTGCTAACCGTGCCGTCACTGCAGGCTGCCGCCATCATCGCCTTCGTGACCATCGATCGTCGTCAGGCAAGTTTTAATGCTTGCTTCATGCTACATTTATTCTTTTCGATTGCGATTTGATTCTATTATAAGTGTTCGTCGTAGACCATGATCTACAAACCCCGTTAAATTGACGATAACAAATAACATTGGGTGGCCCGAGTTATAATGATTGTCCCTTAAGACTTTGGTTACGATACTATGTCGTTTGCCGCGTAAAATGATGTCCCGATTTCTGTCATAAAACCTGAAAACCTTCGTACATGCTAAAGCGTGAAATTTATAATAAATTGTGTATAAAACAGATTTTAGCGTTCGATGGCTTGTATCTAAGATAACTGTTTAACCTACCGTATTCTATAGTTGTTTTCTGAATTCTAACTAATTATGATAGAGAAAACTGCGGTGGATTACGATTCTGTACTGCAGTCCAGAACGGAAATTCCAGTTAACCCCTGTTTCTAAACCCCTGTATATTCCTGTTAAAATATAAGAATGCGCGGAACCATATATCGTTATGTATAAAATTGAGTTAGATTTCTTAATTCACTGGTCTCACTGGATTACACAACCGTTTGATATTTTTAACTCATTTTATAGTGTTGATACATTTTGCTGAATTCTGCAGAGGCAGATTTTACACATCGAACATAACCTGTCCATAACTCCCTGTCGATATAGTATATTTCTGATCCGCCAATTGCAGTGAAGACCTAACTGATAACCTTAAATTTTGTTCAACTATAGAGTCGCCTAATTGCGATCCCAACTGGGATTAAAATGTGTTACGAAATAGACTTCCGATTCTGAAACCGGATTTCCAGCCGTGAACACTTAAATTGAAATGGTCATAACTAGCAAACCTGAAACCCGATTGGCACGAAACCAATTTTGATGGATAGATAATTAAATATACTGTTTACCCCTTTTACATTGTTTCGCTTATTCTGCACATATGACTTATAGTAAATTATGCAAGTGGTAGGACACTGACTGATGGTATTCCATTCACATGATAATTATTGGATTCTCATCATATCGTGTAGAAGTCATTGCATTGGTAACCTAGTGATCATGTGCATTACCCACTGTTAGGTATTAGTGTTTTATTGTGGCAAGTACGTTAGTGTTTAAGTATGAATGGATAAGTGATAGTGACACGTACTTGTGCACAATCAGTGGACCCTATTGATATATATTGCATTGTCGACGTCTATGAGACATGTATAAGTGTAACTATAATTGGTATGGGACGATTATGGAAGCACTTATATGCGTATCATAGATAAGGCACCAAACACTGTCCATTTATCCTGGGTATCAGCCGAGACATGCTAGATGGGGATCATGTCTCCAGTTCTCGCATAAACTTGTCATGGACCGACTGGTATTTGAGTTTATGGTTGGTGTTTGATGTAGACCACGGGGTGTGGGGTAGTCTGAGTGTGAGTTCAACAGAATCTCAGGAGTCCCATGCCGGCACATACAACGATTCTAGAGATATATGGGGATATTACTGATTATTAGCGAGCGACTCGGGCCCGTGTTCCCTTGTCCTTGGGTCCTACCCTTGGGTGGGGGATACTCACGAGTGGTTGACTCTCACACTTGGACTGACGATAGGCTTAGTGACCTGTACAGTGAGACTTAGAGACTGATAGGGTTAGTGACATTGACATGCATTGCTTACTGATTCAACATACCTGCCATACTGTTTACTGCTTTACTGTTTGCCTGCTCTATTAGCTACCTGCAATGGCTACTTCATGTTCCCGTCATTATCCCATGATTACTGTTTCATGTTCACTATTATTGCACGAGTTCATATTTGTATCTATATATATATTGCTATCGTGTCGCTCTGACTACTTGAGTATGCATGCTCAGAGTGAGAAGTGGATCTAGCTTGGACCAGGACCTGACGTACCTCGAGGACATCGCGGACTTCTTGATCAGCGACCCAGAGCTATACTTCCTTGATCTCCATCTGGTTAGTTCTTTTGATTTAGTTACTGCATTTCTCATTACCTGTGCGTTGTTTACTGATTACCACGTAGTGCTAGAAGCCGAAGTGCGACTACGGAGGGATATTTCCTCGACCGTAGGAGCATGGTTGGCCTTGTCAACTCCTCGTATTCCATATTTTGGGAAGCGGGGCGTGACAGAAAAGAGTTTGGGGTTTTTGGGGAGTGGGCCTGGGCTTAGGGGAGAGAGGAAAATAAAAGGGAAATAGGATTAGGGTTTGGGTAGGTTTAAAGGTTGGGGTTTTAAAATAATTAAAATAATTATAAATATAAATAAATAAATTTTGTAAGCAACACTTTATAAAAATACGGATATTGGTGTACAAAAAGAACTGGGTATTACAGCGGCACCGAGATCGTTGACTGTTCCCTTGAGCCATTCCTCAGATTCTAAGGAAGTTTCCTTCCCCGAAAAAGTCTTAGGGTAGATTGATCTGAACTGCTTCACTCCCGCCGAACCTTGAGGAACTGGGGCCTGTGCCTTTTTTAAAATCTCTGCTTGTTGCTGCCTACTTTCGCGTAACTCTTGATGAAGGGCAGCTGTCTGCTGCTGCTGCTGCTCCAGTAATCCTTGCATCATTTGTAGCATAGCTGCTTGTTGAGAAACGACTTCATTGACTCCATTTCCTCTTCGGTTGCGGTTATAGTGTCGTCTGGCCATGGTAATCTGAATCAGAAGAGATTAGGTTACAATCAGGCGGCGAAGGACATAGGATAGTAACTTGCAGCGGAAGTAACAATTTATGCAAGAGGAGAACTAGTAAGGAATAATAAAAAAACGAGAGACACAAGAGTGAAATTGTGGAAATCAAGATTTTATTAATAAATGCTAACGAGGATACAAGGAATATTAAATATGGTCCTACTTCTATACACAGCTTATTTGGCTTACAAGGAAATAAGGACTTAACAAGTACTAATCATAAGCATTCTGGTCATTGTCCATCAATTATATGGTGGGAATTGCACGTTATTGGCTTGGCGTTTATTGACCTTTCTTGCAAAACTGTAAAAGAAAGGAGAGCCTGGTATATCCCGACGATAAAGTTGCGGAAGGGTACGTCGAACACATCGATAAGCATGTCCCTGAATATAGAGTGTTTCCCCAATAAACCACATGTGCGGCCCGTATTCTCTTGGTTCTTCCTCTTCCACAAGAATCTCCTCTTCAGCGGGAGCCTCCTCCTCAGGCTCTTCCTCCTCCTCAGATTCCTCTTCCTCAACGGGATCTTCCTCTTCAGCAGGGACGTCCTCCTCATGCTCTTCCTCCTCCTCGGATTCCTTTTCCTCAACGGGATCTTCCTCCTTTACTGGGGGTTCTCCTTCTCCATCTTCTAAATCGTCATTGGGGACCTATTACTTCATCATCCGAATATCCAAGCGTAGCTTCAAAGGTGATGTCCGACATGTTGTCCTCATCCTGAAAAGTTGTCATGAACTGAGAAGAATGGTCATGGTCAAGATACAGAATGTCAACGAAAGGACAAGGGATATGGAAAAATTATGAAATTGATACAAGTGAATGAGATTCACAAATATAATAAGTCAGTTAATAGTTTCGTTTTAGTACACCAGAGGACCTGCATGGGCCACCACTAAAACCTGCCACGTCCCACTTCCCAAAAGAAGGTGAAGGGTGACGTGGCACGGTCTGCAACCTAACTGTATTGAAGGTGGCCTATTTAATACAGTCACGTTAAGCGTAAAAATATCTATAATATGCAGGGTGTGTACTAAAATAAAACAATAAAAAAGAAAGGCATTTATTTCCATTAACCAAACTTTATTACATCCCAAGGAAAATAGTAAAATAAACTAAATAGTTTAATTACATCAAAAAGAAGCAAAGCCCTAAACAGGTGGGCAACAAAGAAAACTAGTTAATCTTCTGACGTCAAGTCTGCATAATCTTCGTTAGTTGGCTCCGCACCTTGATCCTCATCATAAAACTCATTCTCATCTAACGGACATTCCAAAGAGAGGGAAAAGAAATTCCGTCTGCGAGTTATACTTAGGTAGGATTGCCTCATAAGGAAGTAAGAGTATAGAAATGAACATGTGCATATAAAAGTATGATGTATGCATACCAACATGAAGTAAATGGGTATAATTGTATGAAATGTATAAAATTAAGGCATGTTGACAGAGGTATATGTGAACATGAGTATGTTGTATGAGGCGTATGTTGTATGAAGGTATGCGGTATGAAGTATAAGTGAAGGTAAAATTTCGCATTAATTTGTTAAACAATGGTCCGGATACTCGCGATTATTCCGTTGTGGCCACGGAACAACAACTGGGGAAGTGAAATGTACCGTTTCACTTCCCGGGATCATGATCGAGTAGTAGGGGAATCCGAGTTTCGCATCTCCTTGCCTAATCAAACTACCCATCCCCGTTATTCGGCGTAAAGGTTTTGACGAATTAGAGTTGGTACGTATATATCTAGGTATGGAATTTCTACATTGTATGCTATCCACATACTGGATCATTTGCCCTCAAGTAGGGTTAGTATTCACCCGAATATCGGGTTAGTAGTCGTCCACACCTTGGACCATTCACCCCCAAAGTAGGCTTAGTATTCGTCCGAATATCGGGTTAGTAGTTGTCCACACATTGGACTGTTCACCCTGCCTGCAAGGATCCTCATATATAAGTATTCCATACCTAGGTCCGAGCATTCTAACCCTAACCGTATCGTATGTCCTGTATGTCATAAACTTGTAATCAAAAAGTTGATCTAATTTAATATGGCCTTCCACAACCACTCATTTTATCTTGTTATCTTTTTAAATTTGGAAGGTGCTTCATATCATTTTATAGAATGCATAGTTAATAAAGGATGATAAAATTTAATGATATTTATTTTTTATAAGAAAACCATGATATTTGGAATATTTATCATTTTGAAACCCATAGTATTTTACTGAGAAAATATCCTTTAAATAAAAGTTTAGGGTATTTATATGAAAATTTTCTTTTAATAAAGTTTTAGATAATCTTTTGAAAAATATTGTTATACGGGTTATGGTCTTTGTTGAAAATAGCCATTTAGTAAAGGTCAAGGTATTTAAATGAAATTATATCTTTTTAAGATGGATTGAGGTATTTTATTGTAATTAATAATTTTATAAAATTATGGCATTTTAAGTTTGAGGTAACATTTTAGAAAATACGTTCGTGTTGGCAACCGCTGCACATGGACGACAGGATTTATGTCCTTTTCAGGGACGATTGCCTATCAACCACGAGGTATTTACGGAAAACATTACACTATTTAATTAGATTATTTTATTATAGGTGATATTCTACAAGAACAACTCCGCATTGACAACTGCTGCACATGGACGTCAGGATTTGTGTCCTTTTCAGGGACGATTGTCTAGTAACCACAATGTGATTCATATAAAATATTCCCCTATTAGGGTATCTTATTAAACTTTAGTTAATAGGCTGAAGAAATTATACTAAAAATATTCCTTTCTAAGTGAAAGGGGTTAAGTTGAAAAACTATAGCATAATTATTTAGATTAGCATTATCCCTCTTAAAAGGGTAGGGAATTTTAACAAAACTGAGGTAAATTAGTGGATAAGAGTGCAAGTAAAAATATATCATTTCGGTGTGTCTAAGCATTGTTCCAAACATCTCACATCCTATGAGTATTTTAAATATATACAGCATGTTAATAAAATGAGGGTATTTTGTGGAAGTAATCTATTTCGAGATCTTATTGGTAACATGGGTAAGTGGGTGTACAAAATGGGTGGATTGATACCTCATGAGTTATAACTTTAAGCATATCATATTCTATGTAGGATGAGGGTGCAATATTCACGCATATAGAGGTAATTAATTAAACCATTTTAAGCATGGGGTCAAATTCTTATCATTAAGGGGTACCAAAATAGGCATGCAGAAATATTTTAACATCATTTTAATACAAGGTTGGGGATTAGAATTTGAAACTAAGATCGTTAAAAGAAGGAAGGTGACAGATGAGTGGAGAAAGGCGGATCCTACTTTTTGTTTGAGTTGAATGCCGATGGGTTGAAAATGTGGGCTCGTACTAAATCCTCAATAGCTTCATTCTCGGATTTTTCCTCGATTCTTGGGTGGAACTACAGCGTCGGCGTTGGCGATACGAAGGCGTGGGTATTTTTTTCAAAATTTTTGGAGTTGTGAGGTGTGAAAAATTAGAGTTTGAAGGTCTCTATTTATAGGGTCTTTTCCCTAACAATAAAATCCCAAAATCTGTTAAAAAAATCCACGCCCTAAATGATTGCCCATGTTTAGCTACCGCCGCCTCCCCGTCTCAGCCGTTGGATCATAATCCAACGGCCTTGGATCCGCCCCGCCTGCGCCACATGGCTACGAGGGGATCACGCGGTTTCGCGTGGTCCCCTCACCACGTGGGCGCCGCCAGCAATCCTGGGCCGTTGGATCTTGCATCCAACGGTCCAGGTTTAAAATCGAATTTAGTTTTAAAAAATAGTTTAAAATATTGGAAAAATACGGAAAAATCTGAGAAAATTCCAGAAAATATATCTTATTGTTATCTCCAGTTTAAAAAAATGATTTTGGGCTAAAATTAAGTAATATTCCCATATCTATGATTTTTGTTTGTTATCATAATAATTTAAAATCTATTTTATTCTTTAAAATATTTTAATTACGAAATAATTATTTTAATTAATAATAATACAAATATGTAAATTATTTTAAGGTATTATAAAATTTTATTAAAGCATTTAAAGTCTAGAAAAATATAAATAGATTTTAGAAAATTCCTTTAATCATATTTCAATGCTTTGAAAATTACTAACATTACTAAAAAAAATAAAAATATTTTTTTCTATCAACGAAACACATATATAATTACTTGATATTAACAATTTAAAATAAAGATATTTCATTAGGTATTAGAAAACACGGTCGTTACAGGGTCACGCGCCCTGCGCGCGGGCTCCGACAACAGGCCACGTGCATGGCGCGCGGGCGCCGGGCGACAGTGGATCACGCGTCCTGCACGTGGGCGTTGGGCGTCAACGGATCACGCGCCCTGCACGTGGACGCTGTGCGCTCGCGGAAAAAGGGGCTTTGCCCTTGGACTACGAGTTAAACTCCTGCAAAAGGGATTTTTTGTGGAGTTAAACTCCTAAAAGTTCTAGATTTTTGGGGTTTAACTCTATCGAGAATTTGGATCTTGGAGTTGAGTTTCTCAGAGATTGGTTAGGGGTTAAACTCCTAAAGAAGAGCTTCTTGTTCGGAGTTAAACTCCCAAGAGATTTTCGGAGATGATGAAAGGGGACCCATTTCTTTTCCCCTGAGCCCTGGATCTTCTCTTGAGTCTCGGATCTTCCCAAAAAGGGATTTTTGGAGATGAGTGTCTTTCTTCCTCCTCTCTGTTGGCTGGATCTTGAAGAAAAGGGGGTGAGACTTTAAGAGATTTGATGGGAGATCCAAGCTTCCCTTCAAGGGTATTATGGTGAAAAACTAATATTTTTTTGGAAAAGGAAGAGTTAAACTCTCGATTTAATTTAAAAAAAGAACTGGGTTTAAAACCTTGAGGAAGGAGAAGGAAGCACAAAACCCTAATTTTTGAAGAGAATGAATTATTATCTACATTTCATCATATAGCCTCTTGGACTTTACAAAGTGGCATTTTTCCAATCTCATGCCTCATGTGCTTGTTTCTTTTTTCACATGAGCTATGGGCTTTACAAAAATTTGGGTTTTTGCCCATTTATTTTACATTCATGCATGAAAATTATATCAAAGTTATTTATTACATAATTTTCTTCTGAGCATGGGGAAGGCCGGCCGCTTCATGTTCAGGCTCGACTTGAGTATGAGCCCACTTGAACTGGGCTTGGGCCCACTTGGTTTGGGGTTGACTTTGACTTTGACTTGGTCAACTGGGGTGTAATTTTTGACCCCAACGACACTTATCACTTATTATGTTATACCGCCATATTACATTACTTTTGTACCTGTTAGATATCATAATTTCTTTTTGAGACTTACCGAGCGTAAGTTCGCCGACGGGCATTTCATCCACTTTTATTTCTTTGGAATGTTCGTGAGATAATTTAGAAACCGATGAGGTGGATCTGACTGCTGAAGACCGTGCCTAGATCGCAGCCCAAACCGACCTTTAGATTTCCTGCTTAGTTTTTCATTACCAGTATGCCACTTGTTTAGGCATTTCATGTTATTTGCATTTTCTTTTCAGAATATCTATCCATGTAAATAAAGTTCGTTGAATGAATGCAAATAAAGTAGTTTGTTGAAAATTTCATGCTCTTATTATTCTTGCACTGTGTATAATTGCTTATTTACGCTTAGCATATGTATTTTAAGAAATGACCTTCTTAATATAAATATATTGCGGGCTTGTCACGTGACTGTTACCGTCCATTGGGAAGCAGGGTGAGACAGCTACTCTCCATCTTTAGAGAAAAATATTAGGGTTAGAATTTTAAACTTTTTCTTTTTTTAAATTTTTTTAACGAAGGAGAAGAGAGGGAGAGGATAGGATTTATATAGGAGTAGAGGGGAGGAATTATGAAAATGCTATTGGCCATGTCAAAATTGGATATGAGATTTAGGGGCAGTTTGGTTGCTGGAATCAAAAAATGGAACTGGGAATCAGGGTCTGTAAAAGTTTTTTTTTTTCTCCCGGAATTCTCATTCCCTTGTTTGTTTGTGAAGAATTGAAATGAATTTTGTCTCCTTGAATTTCTTTCTTTGCTTGGTTACAACAAAAGCAAATGGGAATTGGAATTCGGGAATTATGATAAAGATACATGTAGTGAGTTTAAGAAGCTCTTACCTTTTTAATCAACAAACAACATATATTTTCAATGCACCCAAAGTAAATAAGAGAGAGTAAGGTAGGTGATCATAATTTTGCCTAATAAAATAATACCCATAATCCTACATGTCAATGGGATTTGGCAATTCTTTACAAAAAAGCTTGGATTTGGAATTGTCTAAAAGATGATATCAATTTCCAAAACTTGTAATTTCTATTCCATGCAAACAAACAAAAAAATAATTTCATGTTTTTGGGTTTTGATGAATAGCATCTTATCCCCCGATTCTTATTTTTTTTGACAATTCCTACCAAACAAACGGCCCCTCCGAGAAATCTAGAACTATTTACCTCTTGTTGAATAGTTGAACCTGAGGGACCCAAACAAATTATTTTCCCGATTCATTTTGGGAAAAACTTCTCTTCAGGGTTTGTTGAGATTCTCTCTCTACAAGCCCTGATTTTTGCGAACCCAAAAAAAAAACGCATCTTTGCATTGGCGGCGCGCTACCATTTAAAAGTCCCCCCACCGAAATAAAACGAATCCCAAATACCCCAAAACCCTAAAAAAAAGAAAGAAAAAACCTAGATCGAGTCCTTTGGACCCCGGCGGAGATCTCCGATCGCGTCTCCGAGCTCGCGTCGGAGATCTCCGGCAATTTCGAGGAGAAAGCTTCCAACTTGGTTGTGGTCGGAGTCGCTACTGGAGCTTTTGTGTTTCTCGTTCATTTAGTGAGGATCTCCGATCGCGTCTCCGAGCTCGCGTCGGAGATCTCCGGCAATTTCGAGGAGAAAGCTTCCAACTTGGTTGTGGTCGGAGTCGCTACTGGAGCTTTTGTGTTTCTCGTTCATTTAGTGAGGATGATCGCTGCCGATCGCTGTCGATTTCGTTAGGGTTGAGAGCTATTGAATGGGGACTGAGTCGAGTGGGGAGCTGAGGATTTCGAGCGATGTGAAGGTGGATGTTTGTTGAAAGCATGTGATTGTGGTGAGCATTTTTTTGCAAAGATTGCTTTATTTTTTGTGTGTATTTATAAAGTTTGTTTTTTGGGGGAGTAATTGATAAACTGCTCCATTGAAACGCTTTTGTGTAAATTTTAGATGGTATTTTTAGTAGTTATACTGCTTGGTTTTATTAAAATCTGCATTAGCACATTATTTTCCGTGAACTGGTTGGTTTTATAATGGAAGATGTAGGGAATAGAAACAAATCCAAAATGCATCTTGATATACTAGTATATCGCACGTGTATATTTCGAACAGCTGTAAATTTTTTTATCTTCGACGTTTGATGAAAATTTCTAGAGATATCTATAGTTTTTCTAAATTTAGATTAAATGAACGCGGTTGGTGGTAATATTAGAATTGAGAAATTTATGAGTTATACAAAATAACAAATATATAAAGGCTCATGTACAAATTTGTATGGCATGTCTATTTTTGGGTTTTTGAGCATGTGAGAGAATGCCTAATGAATGAGAGAGAGGAAGAGAGCCGTTGACTTTTCATCTTTTTATTTTTGTCTTTTGTGGTGGATGAGGCAGACTGCTTCAGTTCTCTACTTTGGCTAATGGAATTTTGTCATTTTTTTATTTTTTATTTTTTGATTAATGACATCATCTAAGGACTTCTAGTTATAATAGTAAAGATTTGTGGAAGGGGCGTTGAACGAAGAATCTTCCATATATAACCAAATAATGACGTGTAGTAATTTTATCAAATTGGTATGTTTGGTTATCATATGGAAATCCAATCCTTGGTCTTGATCAAAATACAATGTTAAAGTGGTGTGGGTTCTATTGAATTCCTCTTCAATACCATGGTGAACTGAAATTATCTGGTTTTTTTTATTAAGAAGTGGCTAATTGTGTAATGATAATCACCAAATAAGCACTAGTCTGTATAGACTGAAGTAGTCAAAATGAGACTTAACTGTCATTATTAATATACAAGCTGGACATTTCGTTCTAGTTGTGACTCAAATTGTGTATGTAAATCCAAATCCAAATTTGCTAATTTATGACTATCAGTTTGTTTAAGAGGTTACATAGATGTTGCCTTCTATTCTCTTCCCGACCTGCTAAGACCACCTCCCTTGTAAAATCTACTGAATAGGCAGTTTTATTATCGGAATTCAAAACTTTAAACTATCATGTTCCTCTCTCTTTTGCTATCTTTCGACCTTTGTGGGTAATACAATTAATATATATGTAATTTATTGAGTATAACACTCTGAGCGAGAGCAGTTGCCTTTATTGGTGAAGTTTTTTCCCCTTCTTAATCTTATTAAGCTTCGTTGAAAATGGAATTTGTAAACTGTCTGGATAATAAATATGTTTTAATATAAAAAAATCATCACTTAGTGAAAATATTTTTTTTATCGTTTATATATTGTGTGGAAGATGACCACATTTTCAGTTTTTATGATACCAGCAATTGCATCCTCACCTTCAGCATCACCTGAATGGAAACATAGTTTAGAAATTCCAATCGGAACACTAAGAATTTGAGTTCAATATATCTCGGTATCCCAACCAAATCATGTGACATGGACATAAACACGAGTTTGAAATCCAATATATCTCCATATCCCAACAAAACTACGGATTGGAAATGGAATCCCATGATTTTAGTTCTTATTAGATTACCTAAGAGGCCTTTGAGCTGTACTTGGTAAGCATCACAGGCGTGATGCTTAAGGCCAAAAAAAAGTTTTGTATATATGCCTTTCTTGTAACTGCATATCGAATTCAAAAGAATTGGTTATATTATTGAGCACCCTGTTTAATCTTCAAGACTAGATTTTAGTTCTTTGCAATGCTCATAGCAGTTGTTCGGTAGCATTTACTGCATTACTGCTCATCTTATATTCACATGCGATGAGAATCGCGGACTCCAATTTTGTTTTATAGGTTGAGGACATCGTGGACACTGGGAATACCCTTTCATGTCTCATTTCCCACTTAAAATCAAAAGGGGCTTGCTCTATATCAGTGTGCACTTTTCTTGATAAGCCTGGACGAAGAAGAGTTCAAGTACAACTAGTGGGGGGAGGAAAGTTTTATCGCGTTTTTGAGGTAAGAATTTTATGACTGCCTTGCAGGCATGATCTTTTATGTAATTTGATCTTTAATCTATCACATATCATCAGCTATAGCTATGTTCCATTCTAGACTACAACGTTCAATTCTATCACTTAAATTTTATCACATATCATGAGACCAATGTAGTTCCCTGTAGAAAGTTTTTCATATTGTTTCTCTCTTGATTCTCCCTTGTTTGAAGAAATTTTCAAACTTGACTATAATATGTCTGACCAATAAGGTAATATTTTCAACCTGATTTTTTCCGTTTTTGTGGACCATCCCCTCTTCTGCCACCATAGACTTGGTTAAGAAATTGGTATCAACATATAAATATTGATGCCATGTTGCAACCAATAGCAAAACTTTTGTTCAATTCTTTTGTGGTTTATTGGCTTTGCATTTTGCTCCATAACACTCATGTTCTGATATGGCGCGAAGGAAGAAGCTTAAACTAATGGGTAAGTGTAAATCCCCAGTTCCGCATATAAATTTCCCCCCGTATTTTCCCCATTTTTCCATGATTTTTTCTATTTATATACATTTTTTAATTTTTTCTTTATTCTAAAATTATTACCTAAAACTATAAATCCTAACCCTACACCCGACCCGCCCCATGCCCAACCCGACCCGCACCCGTTTCTCCTTCCTCCCTCGTCTCTTTTTTCCCGCCACTTTCTCTCGCAACCGCTTCTCCTGCCCGTGCCCACTCCTCGCACCCAAGCTTCCCCTGCGACGCGCCCCCCGCTCGCTTCCCCAACGTCTCCTTCCCCCACGTCTCCCGCTCCTCGCCTACGACTGCGAACCTCGCACCCACCAACAGCCACGATCTCACTCGCCCCCGACCTCGTCTCGCCCTTCAAAACTCCACCTCCTCTGCAATCCGCGGCCCCAAGTCTCCTTACCTCCTCCCAGCACCTCATCCGACCTCCAAGCTCGACCTCGTCTCTCTCTCTCTCTCCCCTGCAAAACCCCTACCTCCTTTGCAACCGCGACTACCCAACCCCAACCGCCAAGCTTAGCCGACGACCACCGCAAAACTCCTCCACCGATCCCATCTCCAAACCCCATCTCCATCGCCCCCATCGATTCCACGACTCCACACTGTGCACCCGAGCCCTCTGCAAGCCTCACTGTGCCCTCTGCAAGCCTCACTGTGCGCCTGAGCCACTGTGCGCCTGAGCCCTCTACAAGCCAAGTTCCTGTGCTGCGCTGTGTCTAGCCTTGTGCCGTGATCGTGCTCATCGTCGCTGCCGTGCCACCTTCACCTAAGGCAAGTATCTTCTACTTGCTTATCATGCTATATCTTGAACCTATAAGACAATTGAAATGGATTAGATAATTGGAATTGGTATTTTTTTTAATTTCAATTGGATACAAATGAGACGGTTGAAAATGGGTGTGTGTTGTCGTATTGTTACCGACTAGTTTTCTACTACGACCTGTAATGGTTTGGAGTTATGCATGATCATTTGGAATCGGGACTAAAACCCGGGGTTAAGACATGTAGGGATCGGGGGGATCAAATCCCGTTTGAATTGATTAAACGAAACTCGAAGTTCCGATCAATAGTTTCATGTGTATACTATGTTCTCGATCAAATGTCTTGAACCAAAACCTCATTTGAAATTCCCCAAATTTATGATTAAAAGATCCATGTACTGTTATCTGGTAATGTGTATAAAATTGGTGTTAAAATATTGAAGTTCCAAACATATATGATGCACTCAGGATGCATCGTCAAAACTGAATTTTCTGATCATGCAGCCTCGTTAACTTCATAATAAATATATAAAAATCGGATCGTGGCGTGCTTAGGCTCGTTGTGAAGAGAGAACTGAATAATCTATGAATTCATGTATACGGTTACAGAATATCATGTGGTTTAAATAGTGAAAACTGAATAGATTTATTGTTCTGGACTGCAGTCCAGAGCAGCACTACTTGTTGATAACCAATTTGAAAGGCTTTCATGTTCCTGTGTCAAAATGGTATTATGCGGAACCCTATACCGTAGCGAAGATAACTCAGTTAGCTAACCTTTGGAAGTGGTTTCATTCATTTTTACCGTCGTTTACTATTTTAATTGTAATTTAAATCATCAGTACACACAGCAGTCCCAAGCAAGGGCAGAACGTATACCCCAATATTGTACAATGCATAACTCCCAGTACACTATGGATATTATCGATCCGTCTGGTTTGTTGGAAACCTAACTGATAAAGCTAAATATTGTTCAACTATAGCGTCGCCTAATTTTGATCCCAACAAGGTGAAAACTGTGTTACGAAATGGACTTTCAGTTCAGGAACTGAATTTCCAGCAGCGAACACCTAAAATGAAACGACTGTAATTCGTGAACACAAAACCCGATAGACTTAAAACTAATTTCGTTGACCGTCGACTGAGTTTACCTGTTACCGCTTTTGCATCATTTTACTTAATTCTGTACGTATGATTTAAGGCGATTTTTATAACTTCATGGGACACAATGACTTGTATTGCATATAAACTGTTTAGCGGCATGATTCACAATTTAACCGACTGTAATACCTCTAGCGATAGTGAGCGTCCTTATTAATCTTCAGTGTATAATGCATTGTCGAGCGTGAATAGCATTGGTTTGGTTGTGTCAAGTACGCCAGTGAAAAGTGAATGATTCGTGATAGTGAATGATACAGTGAAAAGTGATTAAAGCAGTGTTTTTGATGCATACTTGTACACAACTAGCCCATGCTCATAGATAGTGAAAGCTGGGGAAAAATGGGAAATCGAAGTGGAAAGGAACTTGTATTTAGCGAGTTCAGTGATTTAGAGGATGATTATTCGAACAACGACTCTTATATATTAGGTTTGAATCTAGCGGTCCGACTGACAGGGTTATGTCCCGGGCAACAACGGGCCGTAGTCTCGGGTACGCACGAGACCCTCGTTAAACATGATCATTCTTTTCCACGACTCGATTTCAAAAGTGACTTAGAGACCGATAGGGACACAATTATTCATTGCATTGTTTAATGACATACTGATTACCTGCATTTATTGTCTCCACCATTTTTACTTTATTGTCCTTGCCTCGTTATTATTATAATATATTGCTATGGTATCGTCCTGACGACCTGAGTGTGGATGCTCAGACCTTGGAGAAGAACCAGTTCAGGAGTCAGACCTATCCTGAATAATAAATATGTTTTAATATAAAAAAAATCATCACTTAGTCAAAATATTTTTTTATCGTTTATATATTGTGTGGAAGATGCCCACATTTTCAGTTTTTATGATACCAACAATTGCATCCTCACCTTCAGCATCACCTGAATGGAAACATAGTTTAGAAATTCCAATCGGAACACTAAGAATTTGAGTTCAATATATCTCGGTATCCCAACCAAATCATGTGACATGGACATAAACACGAGTATGAAATCCAATATATCTCCATATCCCAACAAAACTACGGATTGGAAATGGAATGCCATGATTTTAGTTCTTATTATATTACCTAAGAGGCCTTTGAGCTGTACTTGGTAAGCATCACAGGTGTGATGCTTAAGGCCAAAAAAAAGTTTTGTATATATGCCTTTCTTGTAACTGCATATCGAATTCAAAAGAATTTGGTTATATTATTGAGCACCCTGTTTAATCTTCAAGACTAGATTTTAGTTCTTTGCAATGCTCATAGCAGTTGTTCGGTAGCGTTTACTGCATTACTGCTCATCTTATATTCACATGCGATGAGAATCACGGACTCCAATTTTGTTTTATAGGTTGAGGACATCGTGGACACTGGGAATACCCTTTCATGTCTCATTTCCCACTTAAAATCGAAAGGGGCTTGCTCTATATCAGTGTGCACTTTTCTTGATAAGCCTACACGAAGAAGACTTCAAGTACAACTAGTGGGGAGAGGAAAGTTTTATCGCGTTTTTGAGGTAAGAATTTTATGACTGCCTTGCAGGCATGATCTTTTATGTAATTTGATCTTTAATCTATCACATATCATCAGCTATAGCTATGTTCCATTCTAGACTACAACGTTCAATTCTATCACTCAAATTTTATCACATATCATGAGACCAATGTAGTTCCCCGTAGAAAGTTTTTCATATTGTTTCTCTCTAGATTCTCCCTTGTTTGAAGAAATTTTCAAACTTGACTATAATATGTCTGACAAATAAGGTAATATTTTCAACCTGGTTTTTTCCGTTTTTGTGGACCATCCTCTCTTCTACCACCATAGACTTGGTTAAGAAATTGGTATCAACATATAAATATTGATGCCATGTTGCAACCAATAGCAAAACTTTTGTTCAATTCTTTTGTGGTTTATTGGCTTTGCATTTTGCTCCATAACACTCATGTTCTGATATGGCGCGAAGGAAGAAGCTTAAACTAATGGGTAAGTTATTGATATAACAAGGTTAATTTTTACTGTTTATGGTATATAGTTAATTATGAACACAGTTCTATGGGTAAGAGCCGCATAAAGATGTCACTTGGACTTTTAAGGAAACCCTTTTTCTCCGAAACCAATTTCTTACAATTTGAGAAAAGCCTACAATGTTGGCACTATAGTGGTAATTACACCCTATATTTCTTCTCTTGTGTTTGTTGGATTTTTTTGGTTGTAGGCAATGATGTTAGGAGAGAGGATGATCCAATGAAGGTTGATAGAGAAGATGAAAGAAGAAGGAATGAGAGCTGGGCGATAAGACGAGTCAGAGGAGAGAGGACAGGAATGGCGGTTGTATAAAGAGTCCACTTAGATTTATTTGTTGAAGAGAACCTTTTTTCCCTTATCGCCTTTCTGTTAAACTTCAGGAAATCCTAGAATTTTGCCAATGAAGTGGTAATTACAACCTAAATTTCTTTTCTCGAGTCTATTTGATTTTTCTGGTTGTAGACGATGATGATAGAAAAGAGGAGGAAGGCAGATAGAGAAGATGGAGGAAGGCCAAAAGTTGATATGATAATTTAAAGGAGAGAAGAGGACAAGAATGAGGTTGGGATTTTTCTTAGATTCTTATATTTTGGAGGAAATCCTTTAATATGTTTCCTTAAAACTTGCAGAAAATCCTAGAATTTAGGCAATGAAGTAGTAATTACGACCTAAATTCTTTTCTTGATGTCTCTTGGATTTTCATGTGGTAGATGATGGTGTTAGAACTTGGAAGAGATGATTAAGGCAAATAGAGAAAATGGGAGAGGCGAGAATTAGAGTTTGGGGGATAAGATGAGTTTGTAAGAGCAGAGGAAGGGGGGGGGGACTAGGTAAGGGCCGGCCTTTTGGAGTTTTATGTGCATGGGAATTCCTTTGGTTTCCCTCTAATTTACCTTAAGAAGCCTATTTAGATTACTAAATATAAACCCTCTGTTTACTTTGTTTTGAATTTTAGTTTTCCTATACAAGCCTTAACAAATGACAATTAACGAGGAAATTTAGTTGTTTACACATAAAAATTTAAATGGCTTAGATGTTCAGTTCAAAATAAAATACTGAAGAGGCTAAAGAATTGAATGTGGCTAGCTTATAATCACAAATCCAAATTCAAATGGTGGATATTCTTTCACTTTTCGTAATATTTATGTTGCTTGTTGTTTGTTAATTTTTGCCTTTTCAGTCCCAACAGCAACAACAAAAACTGAGGATGTATATTTCTGTTTCTGTTGTGAAGATTGTCAAAATAAGAGTCGACTACTTTTTTACTAATTGCTCAACTGTCTTTATTGAAAAAGAAATTACTGAAAAACCTTGATATAAATATTATAGATATATTTATAATTCAAAAAATAAGCGAAGTTTTATCTTCAGAAATGAATGATTTGATTTTCTTTAATGTCATAATCTAGTTCTTTTTTTTAAAAAAATTTGAAAACATTAGTGGATACTGTTATTGGGCAACATTTCATTTGTTATTTTGGTATGTGTTTGATTTTAATTAATAATTTGAATAGTGATTGTTTAATTGAAAGTAATTCCCCAGAGGAAAAAAAAATCCCGGCTCCGCCAATGAGTTAGAAGATAGCAAAGGATGGCAGCAAAGGAAAAAGATGGAGGTAGATGAGAGAGGAGAGGACGAGAGAATGATAGGAAGAGGAGGGATCACTATACTTGGGTTAAAAAAGAGTAAACAGCATGATAATTTATAAGACTGACTCGGTTTAGGAAACATACATGGAAAACAGAATCTGAAAGTGAGAAAATCTATAGCAATGAAATGTAAACATTAAAGGAAACATATGTGGAAAACACAAGCCACTATATAATATGCTAAGGTCGCATAGCGATTAACCTTTACGACTTGATATTCCTGGAAATAAATTTAGAATTGTAAAAACAGTGATGTGATATTCCTGGAGAAGTAAATTTATTTAAACTAAAAATGGTCCATTTTCTTTGTTGATGCAGCTTTGTGTTCACTTTCTAATTTTTTTTAACTGAATGAATTCCTGCTTGGTTGTTTTGCACTGTCCAGATTCTTTTGTTGTGGCATCGATTTTGCGGAACTTTACAGGAATCTGCCTTATGCTGGGGTTCTTAAGCCACGAAAATACACCTGAAAGTATAGCTAAAAAATGCAACAGCAGTCATCAATTCACAAAGATCAATATTTAGCGATTTTTTAAATAATTCAACAATAGATTTGTAGTTGAAAAACCATCAAATTTGTGATGTAGTTGCCCTACGTATTACTTTTGAAGTAGGGAATCATGGATTTACAGTTGTCCTCGTTGAAAGGCTAATACAAAGTTATTGCAGGATTATGGAATGTGTTCATGCTGCTATATACTCTCTTTTTGTTGATAATTTGTGATCACTACTCGTATTTTAGATATTCAAGACTCTATGGCAGCTATTGAAATTTACTGCTTTTTCCTTTAAATCATATCCAAGATTCATAAGCACTCTTTCTCTCAAATCTTTCTGGTAAGGATTCTATTTCATGTTCATATTTCATACTTGAAGGTTGTCAATCCTTCGGTTATTTACGTTGTTATACCAACATATTTTTGTCTAATGAATATCAGTGGATGCATGCAAGGAAATTTCATCTTCATGCAGGTAAAGACGATGAAGGCGAATTTTAGTTTTCGGTTTTTCAAAAGCAGAGGAAGTGAACAAAGTTTCTCACAACAATTCTAGAACACGCGACATCTGCAATGTCAATCATTTGAAAGAGTTTGCTAAACGAGGGCGACCCGGTGCACCGAGTTTCCCTTGAGAATCATAAGCAATAACGCCTGAAAAATCAGGTAGCTGGCACTTATCGAGGTTGGATTCGGATTCGGATGCAGCAAGGAGAAGCTGGGACGGCATTGTGAGAGGTTTGGGTTTTGATTGCTTGAATCTTTCATGTTCTGCTTGCATGTCTATTTATGTTTTAGGATCATGTGGATTTGTTTGGGATTGTGTTGGTTAGTGTAGGAGTAG
Organism: Agapanthus africanus; assembly: GCA_030015575.1. Classification (NCBI taxonomy): domain Eukaryota; kingdom Viridiplantae; phylum Streptophyta; class Magnoliopsida; order Asparagales; family Amaryllidaceae; genus Agapanthus; species Agapanthus africanus. The sequence goes on along the minus strand of CM057342.1, from coordinate 173,894,933 downwards.
AAATAGAGAGGAGTTGTTTCTTCAGAACTAATCCAGTTCCCTTTTACCTGCATCGACGAGGTAATCTGCAGAACCTAGGGAAAAAAATTAAAAAATAAAAAATAATAAGTGGAGAGCTTTTTTCTTTCTCCTTTGAAAAATCATATGCATCAGTTAAAAATTATATATTTATATTTGCTATCAAGCACGTGCTTTCCATGTGCAAGATGCTAGGGTGCTGTGTAATGAAACGTTTCATTTTAGTGGGGTGCTTGCGGTTGGCAACCGTTCCCTCTTTTTGTTTCAAATTTCTCAAAACCGTCTATTTCTGTTGTGTATAAATACTTATCCATACATCAACAATCTTCCATGGATCAGAAAGAAGAATTGAAAAGTATTTTGTTTGTGTTGGTGCTTTGATTTTGCTTCTGTTTCTCTGTCGGGTATGACTTTAAGAATATTATGTTCATATATTTAGATTTCTTACTGGTGAATCCTTGTCTACAATATTTTTTTCAGGATTTAAAATGCTGATGTATCAAGCCTTTTCTTTAGTTTAAACATGAAAAAATGTTTTAAAAATCTTATCGAAGATCATGCCAGCCGTATCAGGTTAAAAACATAAATTTCTCATAAAACGAAATCGATATTAATTCGTGTTGTTTTAGTCTCCATGGTATTTTTATGCACCGGATAGGGTTTTATTTACTTTGAAAATAAGCCATGCCTTATATTTCAATTAACCATTTATACACTTATGGTGGCTAAAAAATGAGAAATGTACAAATTGTTTGAGAAATTAACTCTGTTTCAGTAGCTTTATTTTGTTTTTTTTTTTTTAAAATGGCATGTACAATATTATTAGCAGTTTTTTCTTCTTGGCCTCTGTTGTCAAAAAGAAGAACTATTTGAATTTTTGAATCTAATTAAGGGATCAACCAAAATTTGGAAGCCTTATAATAATATTGTCGAGGTTAAAAGGAAAACGAGTAGTTTGTAATCTTTGAGCCTGTATAATATTTTTAGGCTTCGAATGTAGGAGCTTGTATTGAAATTTATTTTTAAAAAAAATATTAAATTCTGTCTTGTTAGCCTTATAATAATATTGTCGAGGTTCAAATATATAAATTTCTCATAAATGGAAAATGAGTTGTTTATAATCTTTGAGCCTCTACAATATTTTTAGGTTTAGAATGGAGTAGCTTGTATTGAAAATTACCTTTTAAAAAAAATTTTAAACTCTGTTTTATTAGCCTTATAAAAATATTGTCGAGGTTCAAATATATAAATTTCTCATAAATGGAAAATGAGGAGTTCATAATCTTTGAGCCTCTACAATATTTTTAGGCATAGAAAGGAGTAGATTTTATTGAAAAATAGTTCTAAAAATATTAAAATTCTTATCTTGCTTGTCATATAACAATATTGTCGAGGTTCAAATATATAAACTTGTCATAAAAAATGCATTGTTTATAATCTTTGAGCCTCTACAATATTTTTAGGCTTAAAATGGAGTAGATTTTATCGAAAAATACTTTAAAATAAATATTAAAACTCTTGTGTTACCCTTATAACAATATTGTTAATATTGTCGAGGTTCAAATATGTATATAAATATATATGAGTTGTTTATTATTTGAATTTTTGAATCTAATTAAGGAATCAACCCAAATTTGGAAACCTTATAATAATATTATCAAGGTTAAAAGGAAAACGTGTAGTTTGTAATCTTTGAGCCTCTACAATATTTTTAGGTTTAGAATGTAGTAGCTTCTATTGAAATTTACGTTTAAAAAAAATATTAAATTCTGTCTTGTTAGTCTTATAACAATATTGTCGAGGTTCAAATATATAAATTTCTCATAAATGGAAAATGAGTTGTTTATAATCTTTGAGCCTCTACAATATTTTTAGGTTTAGAGTGGAGTAGCTTGTATTGAAAATTACCTTTTAAAAAAAATTTAAACTCTGTTTTATTAGCCTTATAAAAATATTGTTGAGGTTCAAATATATAAATTTCTCATAAATGGAAAATGAGGAGTTTATAATCTTTGAGCCTCTACAATATTTTTAGGCTTAGAAAGGAGTAGATTTTATTGAAAAATAGTTTTAAAAATATTAAAATTCTTATCTTGCTAGTCATATAACAATATTGTCGAGATTCAAATATATAAACTTCTCATAAAAAATGCATTGTTTATAATCTTTGAGCCTCTACAATATTTTTAGGCTTAGAAAGGAGTAGATTTTATTGAAAAATACTTATCTTGCTAGTCATATAACAATATTGTTGAGGTTCAAATATATAAACTTCTCATAAAAAATGCATTGTTTATAATCTTTGAGCCTCTACAATTAATATTTTTAGGCTTAGAATGGTGCAGTTTTATCGAAAAATACTTTAAAATAAATATTAAAACTCTTGTGTTACCCTTATAACAATATTGTTAATATTGTCGAGGTTCAAATATATATATAAATATAAATGAGTTGTTTATCATTTGAATTTTTGAATCTAATTAAGGAATCAACTTAAATTTGGAAACCTTATAATAATATTGTCGAGGTTAAAAGGAAAACGAGTAGTTTGTAATCTTTGAGCCTCTACAATATTTTTAGGCTTAGAATGTAGTAGCTTCTATTGAAATTTACTTTTAAAAAAAATATTAAATTCTGTCTTGTTAGCCTTATAAGAATATTGTCGAGGTTCAAATATATAAATTTCTCATAAATGGAAAATGAGTTGTTTATAATCTTTGAGCCTCTACAATATTTTTAGGTTTAGAGTGGAGTAGCTTGTATTGAAAATTACCTTTTAAAAAAAAATTTAAACTCTGTTTTATTAGCCTTATTAAAATATTGTCGAGGTTCAAATATATAAATTTCTCATAAATGGAAAATGAGGAGTTCATAATCTTTGAGCCTCTACAATATTTTTAGGCTTAGAAAGAAGTAGATTTTATTGAAAAATAGTTTTAAAAATATTAAAATTCTTATCTTGCTAGTCATATAACAATATTGTCGAGGTTCAAATATATAAACTTTTGAAAAATAAATGCATTGTTTATAATCTTTGAGCCTCCACAATAATTTTAGGCTTAGAATGGAGTAGATTTTATCGAAAAGTACTTTAAAATAAATATTAAAACTCTTGTGTTACCCTTATAACAATATTGTTAATATTGTCGAGGTTCAAATATGTATATAAATATATATGAGTTGTTTATTATTTGAATTTTTGAATCTAATTAAGGAATCAACCCAAATTTGGAAACCTTATAATAATATTATCAAGGTTAAAAGGAAAACGTGTAGTTTGTAATCTTTGAGCCTCTACAATATTTTTAGGTTTAGAATGTAGTAGCTTCTATTGAAATTTACGTTTAAAAAAAATATTAAATTCTGTCTTGTTAGTCTTATAACAATATTGTCGAGGTTCAAATATATAAATTTCTCATAAATGGAAAATGAGTTGTTTATAATCTTTGAGCCTCTACAATATTTTTAGGTTTAGAGTGGAGTAGCTTGTATTGAAAATTACCTTTTAAAAAAAATTTAAACTCTGTTTTATTAGCCTTATAAAAATATTGTTGAGGTTCAAATATATAAATTTCTCATAAATGGAAAATGAGGAGTTTATAATCTTTGAGCCTCTACAATATTTTTAGGCTTAGAAAGGAGTAGATTTTATTGAAAAATAGTTTTAAAAATATTAAAATTCTTATCTTGCTAGTCATATAACAATATTGTCGAGATTCAAATATATAAACTTCTCATAAAAAATGCATTGTTTATAATCTTTGAGCCTCTACAATATTTTTAGGCTTAGAAAGGAGTAGATTTTATTGAAAAATACTTATCTTGCTAGTCATATAACAATATTGTTGAGGTTCAAATATATAAACTTCTCATAAAAAATGCATTGTTTATAATCTTTGAGCCTCTACAATTAATATTTTTAGGCTTAGAATGGTGCAGTTTTATCGAAAAATACTTTAAAATAAATATTAAAACTCTTGTGTTACCCTTATAACAATATTGTTAATATTGTCGAGGTTCAAATATATATATAAATATAAATGAGTTGTTTATCATTTGAATTTTTGAATCTAATTAAGGAATCAACTTAAATTTGGAAACCTTATAATAATATTGTCGAGGTTAAAAGGAAAACGAGTAGTTTGTAATCTTTGAGCCTCTACAATATTTTTAGGCTTAGAATGTAGTAGCTTCTATTGAAATTTACTTTTAAAAAAAATATTAAATTCTGTCTTGTTAGCCTTATAAGAATATTGTCGAGGTTCAAATATATAAATTTCTCATAAATGGAAAATGAGTTGTTTATAATCTTTGAGCCTCTACAATATTTTTAGGTTTAGAGTGGAGTAGCTTGTATTGAAAATTACCTTTTAAAAAAAAATTTAAACTCTGTTTTATTAGCCTTATTAAAATATTGTCGAGGTTCAAATATATAAATTTCTCATAAATGGAAAATGAGGAGTTCATAATCTTTGAGCCTCTACAATATTTTTAGGCTTAGAAAGAAGTAGATTTTATTGAAAAATAGTTTTAAAAATATTAAAATTCTTATCTTGCTAGTCATATAACAATATTGTCGAGGTTCAAATATATAAACTTTTGAAAAATAAATGCATTGTTTATAATCTTTGAGCCTCCACAATAATTTTAGGCTTAGAATGGAGTAGATTTTATCGAAAAGTACTTTAAAATAAATATTAAAATTCTTGTGTTACCCTTATAACAATATTGTTAATATTGTCGAGGTTCAAATATATATATAAATATATATGAGCTGTTTATTATTTGAATTTTTGAATCTAATTAAGGAATCAACCCAAATTTGGAAACCTTATAATAATATTGTCGAGGTTAAAAGGAAAATGTGTAGTTTGTAATCTTTGAGCCTCTACAATATTTTTAGGCTTAGAATGTAGTTGCTTCTATTGAAATTTACTTTTAAAAAATATATTAAATTCCGTCTTGCTTGTATTGAAAATTACCTTTTAAAAGAATTTTAAACTCTGTTTTATTAGCCTTATAAAAATATTGTCGTGGTTCAAATATATAAATTTCTCATAAATGGAAAATGAGGAGTTTATAATCTTTGAGCCTCTACAATATTTTTAGGCTTAGAACGGAGTAGATTTTATTGAAAAGTAGTTTTAAAAATATTAAAATTCTTATCTTGCTAGTCATATAACAATATTGTCGAGTTTCAAATATATAAACTTCTCATAAAAAATGCATTGTTTATAATCTTTGAGCTTCTACAATATTTTTAGGCTGAGAATGAAGTAGATTTTATCGAAAAATACTTTAAAATAAATATTAAAACTCTTGTGTTACCCTTATAACAATATTGTTAATATTGTCGAGGTTCAAATATAAATATAAATATAAATATAAATGAGTTGTTTATTATTTGAATTTTTGAATCTATTTAAGGAATCAACTCAAATTTGGAAGCCTTATAATAATATTGTCGAGGTTAAAAGGAAAACGAGTAGTTTGTAATCTTTGAGCCTCTACAATATTTTTAGGCTTAGAATGTAGTAGCTTTCTATTGAAATTTACTTTTTAAAAAAATATTAGATTCTGTCTTGTTAGCCTTATAACAATATTGTCGAGGTTCAAAACTCTGTTTTATTAGCCTTATAAAAATACTGTCGAGGTTCAAATATATAGAAGTTTATAATCTTTGAGCCTCTACAATATTTTTAGGCTTAGATCGGAGTAGATTTTATTGAAAAATAGTTTTATAAATATTAAAATTCTTATCTTGCTAGTCATATAACAATATTTTCGAGGTTCAAATATATAAATTTCTCATAAAAAATGCATTGTTTATGATCTTTGAGCCTCTATAATATTTTTAGGCTTAGAATGGAGTAGATTTTATCAAAAAAAGCTTTAAAATAAATATTAAAACTCTTGTGTTACCCTTATAACAATATTGTTAATATTGTCGAGGTTCATATATATATATATAAATATATACGAGTTGTTTATTATTTGAATTTCTGAATCTAATTAAGGAATCAACCCAAATTTGGAAGCCTTATAATAATATTGTCGAGGTTAAAAGGTAAACGAGTAGTTTGTAATCTTTGAGCCTCCACAATACTTTTAGGCTTAGAATGTAGAAGCTTCTATTGAAATTTACTTTTAAAAAAAATATTAAATTCTGTCTTGTTGGCCTTATAACAATATTGTCGAGGTTCAAATATATAAATTTCTCATCAATGAAAAATGAGTTGTTTATAATCTTTGAGCCTCTACAATATTTTTAGGTTTAGACTTGTAATGAAAATTTCCTTTTAAAAAAAAATTAAACTCTGTTTTATTAGCCTCAAATATATATACTTCTCATAAAAAGGAAAACGAGTAGTTTTATTAGCCTTATAAAAATACTGTCGAGGTTCAAATATATAAATTTCTCATACATGGAAAATGAGAAGTTTATAATCTTTGAGCCTCTACAATATTTTTAGGCTTAGAATGGAGTAGATTTTATTGAAAAATAGTTTTAAAAATATTAAAATTCTTATCTTGCTAGTTATATAACAATATTGTCGAGCTTCAAATATATAAACTTCTCATAAAAAATGCATTGTTTATAATCTTTGTGCCTCTACAATATTTTTAGGCTTAGAATGGAGTAGATTTTATCGAAAAATACTTCAAAATAAATATTAAAACTCTTGTGTTACCCTTATAACAATATTGTTAATATTGTCGAGGTTCAAATATATATATAAATATATATGGGTTGTTTATTATTTGAATTTTTGAATCTAATTAAGGAATCAACCCAAATTTGGAAGCCTTATAATAATATTGTCAAGGTTAAAAGGAAAACGAGTAGTTTGTAATCTTTGAGCCTTTACGAAAATTACCTTTTAAAAAAATTTTAAACTCTGTTTTATGAGCCTTATAAAATTACTGTCGAGGTTCAAATATATAAATTTCTCATAAATGGAAAATGAGGAGTTTATAATCTTTGAGCCTCTACAATATTTTTAGGCTTAGAATGGAGTAGATTTTATTGAAAAATAGTTTTAAAAATATTAAAATTCTTATCTTGCTAGTCATATAACAATATTGTCGAGGTTCAAATATATAAACTTCTCATAAAAAATGCATTGTTTATAATCTTTGAGCCTCTACAATATTTTTAGGCTTAGAATGGAGTAGATTTTATCGAAAATACCTTAAAATAAATATTAAAACTCTTGTGTTACCCTTATAACAATATTGTTAATATTGTCGAATATATATAAAAATATATATGAGTTGTTTATTATTTTTGAGCCTCTATTTTATTTTTAGCTTTAGAATGGTTATTGAAAAATACTTTTAAAAAACTATATAAAATAAACTCTCGCTAACCTTATAACAAAATGAGTTGTTTATAATCTCTCTACATTATTTATAGGTTTATAATGGAGTTTATTTTATTGAAAAATACTTTTAAAAAATATTAAAACTCTTAGCCTTATAACAATATTGTCGAGGTTCGAATATATAAACTTCTCGGAAATGGAAAATGAGTTGTTTATAATTTTTGAGTTTCTACAAAAACTTCTTAAGATTTTATTAAAAATTACTTTTCTCATAAAAGGAAATGAGTAGATTTTATTGAAAAATAGTTTTAAAAAATATTAAAACTCTCGTTAGCCTTATAACAATATTGTCGTGGTTCAATATATCAAAGGAAATGAGTTATTTATAATCTTTTAGCCTTTAAAATATACTTAGGTTTAAAATGGAGTAGATTTATAGAAAAATACTTTTAAAATATAATAAAACTCTTATCTTGTCAGCCTTATAACAATATTGTTGTATGTAAACTTCTCATGAAAGGAAAATGAGTTGTTGATAATCTTTGAGCCTCTATAATATTTTGAGGCTTAAAATGGAGTTGATTTTATTGAAAAATACTTTAAAAAATAATAATTAGTTGAGGCTCAAATATATAAAATTCTTAGAATGGAATTGATTTTATTAAAAAATATTAAAACTCTTGTTAGCCTAAGATTTAAATATATAAACTTCTCGTAAAAGGAAAATGAGTTGTAATTTTATTGAAAAATACTTTAAAAAAATATAAAAACTCTTATCTTGAGGTTCAAATATATAAACTTCTCATTGAAGGAAATGAGTTATGTATAAGAATGGAGTATATTTTATTGAAAAATACTTAGTATCAACTTGGGAACGAGAAGACGAGACTCGACAGAAGTTTTCTTCTTGTTCCGGGAATTTCGAGGACGAAATTCTTTTTGTAGTTGGGTATAATGTAACATCCTAGTTCTTTTATACCATGTTCTATTTGAGTATTTTCTTTATCTTATGGCTATTTATTGGTTCAAGATTCAAATATATAAACTTCTAATAAAAGGAATATGAGTTGTTTATAATGCCTCTACAATATTTTTAGGCTAGGTAGGCAAAAAAAAGAACCACCTGCAGCACTTAAAGTAGGAAAAATGGAAAAAAGGTAAATTAGAAAAATCACGGAGGAGAATCACGGGGAGAAGGAGAATCGCGGAGGAGAATCACTCCCATTTTTTATTAATGATTTGTTATGTTCGCATACTAATGGTTTTTTTGGTTATATACGTGCACGCATGTGCAAAATATTAGTATTTTTTGCTTACAATACAATAGATTTTATTGAGAAATACTTTTTAAAAAATATTAAAAATCTTATCTCTTCTATTATAATGCTAAAAGGAAGGGGTTTTCTATTTTGAAATCAAATTTGTAATGTGGCATTGTGATTTGCAAGAGAAAATGACTAAAAAACGCCCAAAAAAATCAATTGAAATTTTATAACCGCAACTACCATGTGATTAAAACCTATTAACTGTTCGTAATATATCCAATTCCACCCCCATAATCTCTTAATTTCTTCAAATCTCTAATTACACCACTCTCACAATCAATTTCTGACAATTTCCTTTAATTACACCACTCTCACAATCAATTTCTTCTGCGAAACTACACAAAGATTGCATATTAATTTCTATTGTGTTCATATTATTTTCTTTCATTCTCTTTCATTTTTTGATAGGATCTATGGATGATCAATGTCATGCAGCTTTTCAATTGAAAGACATCTATTTTAAAGAAACCACTGCATTGCAATCACATTAGCAAATTTTTTTCCCAAAATGCGGATGTATTATGATATTGTGAATTAGGGTTATTCAATAAATAGATAAGATATTATGAAACCTCATTTTAATTAAATCGTATACGTATGTGCAAATCACTAGTCTTGGCAAATTAATAACAATATTTTCGAGTTTCAAATATTTAAACTTCTTATAAAGGGAAAATGAGTTGTTTATAATCTTTATGCTTCTTTGGGCAACTACTACAAATAAGGGTTGCCCCTACGGATTTACCCGTAGGGGCAAAACCACTGCCCCTACGGATATATCCGTAGGGGCGAAAAAATAACCTGTAGGTGCAAACGCCGTAGGTGCAAGTTGAAGCCCTGAACATGCCCCTACGGACTAAAACTTGCCCCTACGTAGGTACCTTTTCCCCTACGGATTACGCCGTAGGGGCAAAAAAATTATTTTATTTACGGTTTTTTAAAATAGATTTCATGTACCTACGGATGATTCCGTAGGGCCAAGGAATAGCCCCTACGGATACATGCGTAGGTACATATCCGTAGGGGCAAAATATAAGAAATCCTGATATTTTGCCCCTACGGATACCGCCGTAGGGGCATTTGTTTACCCCTACGGAGATATCCGTAGGGGCACACCCAATCCCCTGAAATTGAGATCGGGAGGGAAAATATCAGTTAATTCTGATATTTTGCCCCTACGGTTTAAGCCGTAGGGGCAACATGTGTACCTACGGATTAATCTGTAGGTACATATTATCTGTTTTTTTAAAAAAAAAAAGGGCTGTCTGATTTTTTCTCGCCCTGTGCACAATAATATATACATCAATCAAATATAAAATTAATCATCACACAACATATATCGCAGTATTCATAATCACATCTCACGCATATAATATACAAAAGAAACCAAAAAACTGAATATGATATAAATATAAACCAATATCAATATCGTCCAAAATGTTTCAAAATGTAGTACAATATGTATCATATAAATAAATAAATGTTTCAAAAAATAAGAATCAAAAAGCTACCCTAGCTGGGTCCAGCTCCACCTACGATAAACGCTAGAATCTGGCGCGCCTGCTCCTCGGTCAATAAACCATGCAATTTGGCGCGTGCGGGAGTCTGAGCGGGCTGTGGAGCTGGCGATGTGGTCTGCGCAGCCGCCGTCGAGATAGTGGCTTGCGGAGCCGCGGCTGCGGGAGTCTGAGCGTGCGGTGGAGCTATAGGAGCTGTCTGCGGAACCGCAGCCGATGTAGTGGCTTGCGGAGCCGCAGCCGAAGGAGATGCATGTGGAGGCTCGGCCGATGTACCCCGTCGCGTCTGGACCTAACGTGTGTAATAAGCGTGCAAGAACTGTGTATTATTCGAATTCTTATCATTATCAAGTTATTTCGAAACCCCATTTGGATATCTAGTTTGGAAAACCGTAGTTTATTTTAATTAGATATGTATGTATGATTAATCAAACCTAAGTCTACAACCAAATAAGCTCAGACTACGTACTAATATTGGATATGTTGATATCTATAATATGACATGATATTTTACTATTAAGTAGTATACATATCAGCATCTCCTTCAACTCCTGAACGGTAGCCTTCAAGCTCTCCAGTTCCTGCTGGACACGTTGCTCACTGGAGACGGAGGAAGTAACCGCCGGGGTAGAGTCCAACCTCATATGGGCCCTGCTAGGGCCCAGTCCTCGGCCTCTCTCCCAACCTCCGTGGTGCCGTCCGTGTGCGGCGTCCAGGACTGGGGTCAGCAGCCTCGGATCGCTCTGTCCGTTAAAATCGATCCCCGAGACCTCGGCCTGCTCAACCACCCGCTCCTACACCCACATTAAGCAGTAAAGTATAAGTATAAAATTTAAATTTGAACCTTCCAAAACTAAAATTTCAAATATGGGTTGAATAAATATTAACACTTACGCAATACTCCTGGGTAGCGACGTCGGGATATCGAAGCTCGCCCGTGGCGGGATATGTCGAGGTGCCATGGACGGCAAGATATGCGGACAGCACGCTCGGTGTACCACCTTGCGTCAGGGTCTGAGCTGTCTGCAATATTAGAAAATAACTCTTAATATTAGATATATTAGAAAATAACTCTTAATATTGCATTATATCACAAATAAAAATATATATTAATACCCGAGCCTGATCAAAGAAGAGGGCGAATGAGCGCCGGTGCTGCTCGCCCACTCAACGTGAAGTGGATAGTTCTTCACGAGCCGGCTCTCATCCCCCATATACCGGTCGAACCTCTCGGCATTTGGACCGGTATAGCGATAATCAAGGGTAAAAAAGAGGGGGAATGCTGCCTTCCCCTAGCAACTGTCAGAACATTATATTTAGCACATACTGGTCTATAAAATTGACAAGAGCAAAAGGATTGTGTGTATATTTATGATATGACATTCTAAATTAATATACATGCACTATATGATATATAAACATACCTGGAGGAGCGGGAGTGGCCTCTGTCTCTGATATGGACGCATCACCAACAACTAGACAATCAAACATTGACAATATAAGTAATTTTGACATAAACGGGCATGAATATCTATAATATTACATTCAAAATGGATATTAGAGAACGCACCTGCAGTAAGAAGTAGTAAAAGTATCACCCAACAAGGGTGTAATTTACAGAATCAGTTGAAACTCTTGAAAGTCATAAAAGAACCTGACCTGCACAAATCTGATGTATACTTTCCATTGGACACTAAGAAGTCTCTAAAAGGAAAAGCCAATGTGAAAGCCATTATTAGTTCATATCAGAAGATTGATGCTGAAACAGAGAACAAGGAATGTCATTTTCTTCTTCTTCTGCCACATTACTATCTTCTCCTTCTTCTTCTGCCACATTACTGTCTTCTCCTTCTTATTATGTGCGCGTGCAAATTCAATGAAAGCAGAAACTCCAGTGACGAACTTAGGTTGCATACGTTGTTGCCAATTCACATACATCCAGTCCTTAACCCTGACGTACTCATGGGCCATGTTAGACTGTATCATATAAAGTGTAGGTTATGATGACTATATTGAGAATATGGATTAATAGTGGGTAGGAAAAGTATTTCTCAAATGGATTTTGCATCTGAAAACCATAAACTACTAAGTAATAGCATATATAATTTTTTTAGTATAAAGGTTGTTATTTTAAGTTTTCCCTTATTAAATCAAATTTGTTTCACATATCGAGGAATATACCAAAACGTGCACAGGCATGCAATGTCTTGGTTTCTAGTGTGTGATCCACCATACACAATAGAATACAATACAATATTTCGTATAGTGATATGATCTAACTGTCTTTATAAACTATAAGTGTACAGAAAATTATGATAAGAAACCATAAGAAAGGGTCGTAGCCATGCATAACCTTGAATCTACATACCAAATCATGCACAAGCATGCAATTATTGTTACCTTACCTTGGAATATAAAATATCTTGGAAGACTATAAGCGGAGCATTTAAATCTTGATAACTTTTGACTTCAACATATATTTTTCTCAAGTACCATGAAATATACTTCCCCCGTATAAACCGTTTTCAGGAAGATGGATTAACAATGACAAATTATCCATATTAGAAAAACACGGTATTACCCTTCTTAAGATAATACATTGTATAAGCACACCATAGCCCAGAACATGTCCTTCTATCAATGCAAAACATAAACAACATATAGCAATAAAAGGAAAAGAACCACCATATCGGAGATGAAAGACAGAGAATTCAAGCATTGTTTCATACCTTTAGAGCACGCTGCCAAAAGAAACAGAAAGACAATAGAACAGATTATCACATAGGAATTGATAGATAAATAAACAATTAACTTATGCTGTTTAAAGAAGATGTGACATGTTATTATAATTTCTTTTGGGAGAACCAGGAAATATAAAATGGAGGGGAAGACATAGAAGTAGAGGGGTTTTCTTTTGGGGGAAGGAGATGAGAAATAGCCCATAAAAGATGAAAGTTGATTGCCTTAAAGCTTAGATATAAATCTATCGAAATAGAACGTTAGAGTTCTGAGAACCTTGCATTGAAATTTATGCTTTATTACTAACAACTATCATATCAAGTATCATGGTTCATGGAAAAAATATTATTAAAATAGAAAAATTCATAAAGAAAAAAGTGCTTCGAAAAAACTTATACCTCATAGCACTTCTGAGCCTGCTTAAGTTTTCGCTGGACAAGGTAAAATTACCCTAGGTTGTGTAAAGCAACCCCTACTCTGCAAAAGCAAGAAACCTTAAAGAATGACAAATGTGTCCATCATCCAATTTAGGCGACTAAAAAGGTAAAAATACATTAAATCATATATTAAAAAACAGAATTACTATATCTGTTCCACACATATAATGTAAGTATATATCATTAAAAAAAAAGTCAAAAAGGCTTAAAGACCCTTCACTGAACTTCATTAATAACTATTTATACAAATTATTAGATTTAACATTAGTTACTTACTAAGCATACATGTCTACAAGGTTAGAAAATAAAATAAATTTCAACTGAAATAATATACACACCGTACGTCATCAAAATCAAACACTTCCTCCAGAATAGTTATGGCTTCTAAATATAATGGCTCAGCTTTATCAAATGCTTTCCTCACCCTGTAAAGTTCTGCCTACAATACCAAGCATACATCAATAGATAAGCTTAAAACAATTAAGAAAGTCAAATTTCTTGACAAGACACTGGCTTCTCTTGTTTAAAGGACATTTTATTGCTAAAATCAGTTAAAGGTTATAACGAAAAGAAAAAGAAAGAATGTCATAATCCTATGTTCAAATTTATTTCCAAAATCATATGATAAAAGTAGATAAAGCAACTTAAGTTGCATCATCCTAGATTCCTAATTCAATTCTTACGATTAACGACGGAAAAACAGCATGTAAAATATGCTAAGATAAAGGCAGGTAGCATATACATACATTAAGCTCCACAAATATATTTTATAATTCTTGAAACTTCAACTTCTTAACAGTGTCTAGCTCGCTCAGTTATAGCTTTCCAACATCGCTTCTTTTGTATTTGGGCTATATCAAAGATGTATTTACCTAATTTTGTAATCTCACTGGCAAAATATCAGCCTTTGCAATCTACTGCGGTAACAACATCCAGTTTCTAACCCCAACCTCAACCCCAATCCTAACCCCAGGTTTCGAATAATAAAATATAAAATAATTCACGAATCTAAATGAAGTCATTGAAAACTTTGATAGCAATGAGATATTGCAATCGATTTTTACAAAAATCATATCGTTCCTTTGTCACTTTTGACAATGATCTTAAATAGAATTTTAAAGATTCTTAATTTGTTTGATTCATTTACGATATTAAATAAATCTAAAATAATTAATATCTATTGCATGATGATAATCAATTTGATCCAATTTAGAGAACAACCATATGAAATAAAATATAAAATAATTCACTTATATCATAATCATTATATATTTGATCCAATTTAGAGAAAAACTATCTTTTTTCATTTAAAAAAAGATTATGATAAATCTTAATTTAATCAAGAAACAAGAACAAAGAATATCCAAAACACAAAACTATGGTTTATTCAACAAATTTTAAGAAGCCTATTTAAAATATATTAGGGATTGTGCCTATTGTAGGATGGAGCGTGCGAAACAAGAAGATTAGGAAGAGATGGAAGAGAGAGGGCTAGTGCCTGATTTTTTTCGAACGTATGATTAAGGTTTCTTCTCCAAAAAATCTTACCCTTCTTTTTTAAATTGAGAAATGAGTACAAATGGATTGTTTCAGGGAAAACCCTACCACCAGCCCTAGCTCCAACCCCAGCCGAACCCCAACCCTAACCCTAACCCCAAGCCCAACCCCAACCGCAACCCCCTGCCGACCCCAACCCCAACCGCAACTGCAGCCTCCCAGCCCCAGCCCTAACCCTAACACTAACCCCAACCGATGCCTCATCGGTACCCAAACCATGAACCATAGCCCTAAAACAATCAAAAATTTGTTTAATTGAAGATTTCCTAACCTGTGCAGGCGGTGGCGACGACGAATCGGTGGCAACGACGAACGGAGATGAGGAAGTAGCAGGCGGTGGCGACGACGAACGGAGATGAGGAAGAAGCAGGCGGTGGCGACGACGAATCGGCCGGCGCTGGCGACGACGAGAACGGCGATCGGCGGGAACGAGGGTTTGGGGATTTGGGTTTGCGCGCAGTGATGAGAAAATAAGAGATAATCAGCGTAGGGATCGATCTGCCATTTTACATAAATCCCTATTTAGATGCCCCTACGGATAAGTCCGTAAGTTCTTGGTTTGCGGCTCCGTAGGGGCCAACAACAATTTAAGATTTAATAATTTTTAAATAAATATGTAAGGACTGTAGGGGCAACCGTTTGGCCCTACGGATTAATCCGCAGGGCCAAACTTTATCTTCCCCTACAGATGTTGTTATCCGTAGGGGCAACCCCCTATTTTAGTAGTGGGCTCAGAATAGGGTGGCTTTTATTGACAAATAAATATTAAAAAAATATTAAAAATCTTAACTTGTTAGCCATATCACTATTATTGTCAAGGTTCAAATATAAATTACTGCTCATAAAAGAAAATTGAATAGTTTATAATGTTTGAGCCGCTACAATTTTGTTATGCTTAGAGTTGCTTATCTGAAGAAAAAAATAGAAATAATAGTGATGGAAAAAAATTAGAACATATTAATTCATAGAATTAGAACAAAACTGTCGAGGTCATATGACCATTATTGTCTAGGTTCAATATTAACTTTATTTTTGATAATGTTGGAATTGACGCGTAAATGTAAATCGATAATTAACATCGACCTCATACCTTTGAGTGCGGAAATATTCTTGAATCTTGAATTGATCACGGTTTTCACAGTCGGTCATACAATCACATTGGAAAGTACGCGCACTTTCACGGTTTGTCACGCCCCGCTTCACAAAATACGGGATACGAGGAATGATTAGGCCAGCCATGCTCCTACGATCAGGGAATAATCCCGCCGTAGTCACACTTCGGCTTCTAGCATTGCATGGTAGTTAATAAACAGTGCTTGAGTAAAGGAAAAATCATAGTTTACGATTTTATTACATTGCAATTTAAAAGAGTTCGAGGTACATTTATTTCACAAAATAAACAACTAACCAATAACAAATGCTGAAATCAAAGAAAGTAGCGCCGGTGGTGCAGTCTAGATCTCCGCAATCTCGAAAGATAAGTCCTGCTCCTGGGCTGGTTCCACTTCGTCCTCTGAGCATGCACACTCAGGTCGTCAGGGCGACGCATATAGCAATAAATATGTATAATAGGCGTGCAGTAGTATTAAACATGGGGAGTACAATGGATTGCAGAACATATATATAATGACATCAACTGAAAATGAATAGTGCACTATGAGTAAGATGTTGGGGAACTAAGCAATATATATGTCACTACTTAACGGTCATTAAGTCCATGAAATCAATTGGTGGAGAGGATTCTCGTGTTTAATAAGGGTCTCGTGCATGCCGGAGACTACGGTCCATTGTGCCCGGGACATAACCCTGTCAGCCGTGCCGCTAGGCCCACGACCTAAAGTGTATATATATATATATATATATATATATATATATATATATATATATATATATATATATATATATCACTGATAGCGAATGATCATCCTCTAAATCACTGTACCTCGCTAAATACGAGTTCAATTCCACCTTGATTTCCCCATTCCCCCAGGTTATGGTATGTATTCATGAATCAGATAGGTTGTGGACAATACGTATCACTGTCGTTTTCAATCACTTTTTCCACTTATCAATATCACGGTCGTATTTGCCACAACCCAATCACTAATCATTAATATACCGACAATGCAAATGATTCACTATGCGGCAGGTATAACTCAAGCATGAGAAAATATGTAGAAATGCACTGAATAGGTATTCGTTATACTATAACGACTAATGCCTTATAACTTGCAAAATTCACGGTAAATCATACGCTTAGAATTGACCAAAACAATATAAAGGGCGTATGAAGCACACTGGATTATATAAGCAATAAAATTTATTTCAGGTCAATCGGAGTTCAGGTTAGAGAATTATCATCGTTTGAAGTCAGCGATCGATTTCTGAGATTCCAGTTCCAGAACTGGAAGCCCAACTTCGCGCGCAGTTTATCAGTAATTATGTGCAGATTCATCTTTTGCCCTAGTTGAATAAAATTTAGTTCTGCCAGTTAAGTTTCCAACGCACCAAACGGATTATCAATCTTACCTCTACATCAGAAGTTATGTCCAGATTAAAGTGACAATGTACTGAACATTTCTGCAGAAACTGCAGAACACACTGACATTCTAAAATACGACTTAAATACCAAACGACCGTAAAAATGCACGGGACCAATTTCAGGTGTTAGCTAATAAAGTTATCTACGCTACCATATGAGGCTCCGCGCATTTTCAGTTTTAAGCAGGTGTGTACAGGTGCTTAGAATTCAGTTTCCCCCATGGATTGCTACCCCGGACTGCGGTCCAGAATAATAAGTCTATACAGTTTTCACTATTTAAACCACATGATTTTCTGTGACCGTATACATGGATTCATAGATTATTCAGTTCCCTTCACAACGAGCCTAAGCACGCCACAATCCAATTTTTTTTATAATTTATTATGAAGCTAACAAGGCTGCATGATCAGAAAATTCAGTTTGGACGATGCATCCTGAGTGCATCGTATTATGTTTGGAACTTCAATAATTTAACACCAATTTTATACCCACTACCAGATAACAGTACATGGATCCTTTAAATATGTAAATCCCCATTTCCTTTAATAGAATTTTTCTCTATTTTTCCCAAGTCCTCGAATGTTTTCCTATTTTTTCCTCGTGATTTTGTAGGTAACTGGTTGTTTAAGTTTTTAGCATTTAATTTTTCAAAACCTTTAAAATCAAAAACCAAAACTATATATATATATATATATACAAAAACCCCAGCCCAAACAAACAAAAACTAAATAAA
Source organism: Agapanthus africanus (assembly GCA_030015575.1). NCBI lineage: Eukaryota > Viridiplantae > Streptophyta > Magnoliopsida > Asparagales > Amaryllidaceae > Agapanthus > Agapanthus africanus. The sequence continues at coordinate 173,876,740 of CM057342.1, read as the reverse complement.
TTAAACTTAAATTTCCCTCTCCAAGCCCAACAGAAAAAAAAATAAATTAAAAATCCCCAGCCCAGTACTTCCTCAGCCAGCCCAAAGAAAATAATATGAATTAAACAAAAGAAATACCAAGCCGGCCCAGCCCGTTTCCCTGCCCGCCTTCTCCAAACTAAACCCGACCCGCTCTAACCTTCTTCCCCACTCGTTTCCAGTAAATTTTCCCGCTCCTTTCTTTGCACTCCCCACGTCGCCCCTACGTCGCCGCCCACGTCGCCAACGCCCCCGCTCCTCAAGGCCATGACCGCTCGCGCGCTTCACCCTCTCCTCGTCCCTCTAACCCGCTCCCCCTCCTCACTCTCGATCTCTCGTTCTCACTCCTCTCCTCTCTCCCAACTCCCAGCCTCACTCCCCACAACCCACTGCACCCCAATGACGACGATGACGACCACCCAAATCTCCTCGTCGTCCTCCCTCACATCTCTCTCCTCTTCACCCACTACTTCACCCCCTCTCCTGCACACCCTCCTCACCATCTTCAACCACCGAGCTCGAGTCCCCTGCACACCCTCCTCGCCACCGGGTCTCCCCTGCACATCATCACGCCGACGAGCTCCCCACTACCTCGTCGACCCTCTGCATCCTCTGCATCGCCATCACCTCCAAAACCCGAGCCCCTCCACCACCACACTCTCTCACTACAAACTTCACCTCCCCGCTGTGGCCACCGCCGGAGCGACCATCGCCGACCATCGCCGACCTCAGCACACACCCAGGAGATCCACAGCACCCCACTCCGCTTCCAGCGATCGCGAGACATTCCCGGGCAACTCCGACGACGAACCCGAACTCGAGCCGAGGCCGTGAACCCAAACCGTGCCGTTCATTGCGCGTTCGTGCCGCTGCCGCTGCCGTGCGTCGTCAAAGCGTCTCCAGGCAAGTACCCTACTTGCTACATGCTAGTGTATACTGTTACAATTCAAAATCCTATTAAGTTCGTGTTTATAATTCGTGAAAATTTATATGAGACAAGTGCTTGATGCAAAATCCGAACGAAAATGTCACGCCCCGCTTCCCAAAATACGGAATACGAGGGGTTGACAAGGCCAGCCATGCTCCTACGGTCAAGAAAATATCCTGCCGTAGTCACACTTCGGCTTCTAGTTTTACGTGGTAACCAGTAATACAATGCACAGGTAATGAGAAATGCAGTATGAAAATCAAAACAAATGCAAAGAACTAACCAGATGGGAATCAAGAGAGTATAGTTCTGGGTAGCTGATCAAAATGTCCGCGATGTCCTCAAGGTACGTCTGGTCCTGGTCCAAGCTAAGTCCACTTCTCACTCTGAGCATGCATACTCAGGTCGTCAGAGCGACACGATAGCAATATAAACATAGGTGCAAGTGATAACTTGTACAGTAATAATGGATATACAACGGTAAATCAAAATAGTAGAGATATGAACATGAAGTAGCCAATGCGGGTGTTTAAAAGAGCGGGTGCACAGTAAAACAGTAAAATAGTATGTCAGGTGTGTCAATACAGTAAGTAATGCATGTCAATATCACTATCCCTATCAGTCTCTAAGTCTCACTGTACAGGTCACTAAGCCTATCGTCAGTCCAAGTGTGAGAGTCAACCACTCGCAAGTGTCTCCACCCAAGGGTAGGACCCAAGGACAAGGGACCACGGGCCCAAAATATAACTCACGGTAATAATCATGTATCCTGTAAATCTCCATATATCTCCATATATATATGCCGGCATGGGACTCTCGAGATTTCGTTGAACTCACACTCAAACTACCCAACACCCCGTGGTCTACATCAAACGCCAACCATAACCTCAAATACGGTCGGTCCATGACAAGTCTACGCGAGAACTGGAGACATGATCTCCATCAAGCACGTCCCGACTGATACCCAAGATAAATGGGCTGTGTCTGGTGCCTTACCTGTGACACCCATACAAGTGTTTCCATAAGTGTCCCATACCACTTATAGCCACACTTATACGCGTCCAACAGACGTCGACAATGCAATAGAACAATAGGGTCCACTGATTGTGTACAAGTACGTGTCACTTTCACTTATCCACTCATGCACGAACACTAACGTACTTTCCACAATCACCACTAATACCTAACACTGGGTAATGCACATGATCACTAGGTTACCAATGCAGTGACATATATATGATGTGATGAGAAAACAGTATTTAAGGCATGGTTAAGATATCATCAAACGATATTCTACCACTTGCATAATTCATCATAAATCATACGTGCACAATTTAGCGAAACAATGAACAGGGGATAAGTAGTATGTTTGATTATCTATCCAGCAAATTTTGTTTCACGTCAATCGGGTTTCGGGATCACTAGATATGGCCAGTTCCTTTTAAGCGTTCACTGCTGGAAATCCGGTTTCAGAATCGGAAGTCCGTTTCGCAACGCATTTTAATCCCAGTTGGGACCAGAATTTAGCGATGCTATAGTTGGATGAAATGTATGGTTTTCAATAAGGTTTTCAACGCAGCAGGCGGATTCTCAATCGCTTCTGTACGTCAAAAGTTATGCGCTGTTCAACACTAGAGTATCAGTTCTGGTTCTGTTTGGGACTGCTATACGTCCCGATCTTTAAATTGCATTTTAAATAGTAAACGACGATAAAATAGGGTAAAATCACTTGCGTTATTTAGCTAACAGATTTATCTTCAATAAGGTGTAGGGTTCCGCAACATACGAGTTCAGGAAACAAAGTAGTAAACATTACGGGACAGAAAACAATAACCAGAGTTGCTCTGGACAGCAGTCCAGAGCCGCTCTCCGAACCAGTTATCGTCATAATTTTAGTACAGAAACCATTAAAAACTTGCATAGGGTTACAGGTCGTCGAGTCGGCTTCGATTTGAGCCCTCGAACGCATCATTTCAATATGTACACGATTTATTGTGATTTTAACGATTTTCAGGTGCGGGAAATTCCCAGTTTTTATGGGTGTAATTGGGAGTGTTCGTCTAAGTCGTTAATGGTCATATTTTGCAGTGAAACTTCTACACATGGCTCATTATCACACGGGCCACAATATGCAATCAAATTCCGTCAAATTAATTGAAGGTTTTCATTGGGATCGTATATCGAACACATAACTTATAACAATTTTACACGAAAAGTATAAGCGGGAATTAAAGGTGATTGAAATGTAATATCACAAGTAGCATGAAGCAAGTATTAAACTTGCCTGGAGACGTGTCGACGAGGGTCCGGCAGCGGCAGCAGCACGATCGCGTCAAGGGCGCAGCCCAGGTTCGGCCTTTTGGAATCAGACAATTGTACTCACTCCAGTTACTCTCCGTGCCCTCCTTTTCTTTCATTGTTCCAAATTGTTCCTTGTTTTGATGCGGGGGAGGTAGAGATGCTGATAAAGAGAGAGAAATTTTTAGAGAGAGAGAAAGAGACAGAGAGAGAGGCAGAGATTGAGAGTGAGAGAGAGAGAGAGAGAAAGGCAGAGAGAGAGACAGAGATTGAGAGAGATAGAGAGAGATTTACCGAGTGCTGGCGTGGGGTCGACGGAGGCGCCGTCGGGGTAGCCAAGGCGGCCGATGGGAGGAGGCCGAGGCATCGGTGGTTGCTGGGCAGTGGAGGCTCGCCGGCGTCGAGTGCAAGTGGTGGCCGAGCTCGGGTACAGGGAAGCTTGGTGGGTTTGGGGCGTTGGGTAGTAGTTGCGGTGATGTGGAGGTATAGAGGAGACACGGTGAGGCAGTGAAGGGAGAGGTGGAGGTGAATGGAGGAGAATAGAAGGGAGTCGACGAGGAGGTTGTCGTCGTCGGGGAGGCGAGCGGGGTTGAGGGCTCGGGTGAGGGGTTTTCTGTGGAGAGAGGAGTGAGTTCGAGGGTGTGAGGGAGAGTGGAGTGAGCCATTGGGGGAGCGGGTCATAGGGGTGCGCGCGACATGGGCGTGAGGAGCGGGGTGTTGGCGAGGCAGGCGGGGGCGCGTGGGTCGGCGAAGAATGAGCGGGAAAAGACGGTTTACGTTGGGGAGAAGAGGGGTTGAAGCGGGTCGGGTTCTGGTGAATCATGGGCTGGGCCGGAGGCTGAGAAAGTTATTATTTGTTTTAAGTTTTGGGCCGAAGGGAGGTAAGGTAAATTGATGAGAGAAGAGGGGAGTGGGCCGGGCTCGGGGTCTTTATTAATAATAAAGAAAGAAAAAGAAGTGTGGGCCGGGGCTGGAATAATTTAAAAGGGAGGAAATAGGAGGGAAAGGAAATTAGAGTTGGGCTGAGGGTTTATATGATAAATGGGAATTTACTTTGTAGGGGGAAAAAGGAATGGTTGTGGTTAAAATGGGAAATTATATGTTTTGTTTTGGTTTTAAATTTATTTTGGTAAAAGGAACAATGAAAAAGGCTGGGCTTGGAGGTTAATTAATTTGTGGTTTTCAGGGCCGACGAACTTATTTGATTGGCTTTGGTATGGTTTTAATCCTATGGCAAAATTTTCTTGGGCTTGGCTTTAAGGGAAATGGGAAATAGAAAAATACAGAGAGATGGAGAGAATGGGCTGAGACACAACAATAGAGGGGATCGGGATTAGGTTAGGAGCAAAAAGGGAACGGGCTTGGAAAATGGGAAGTAAAATAAGATGAAATAGAGTTTATAGGAAATGATTATAAATAAATAAATTTTGTAAATAATATATATGAAAAATACGGATAGTGGTGTACAAAAGAACCGGGTATTACATCATACCACCCTTACAAAAATTTCGTCCTCGAAATTTAAAATAAACTATAAGCTATAAAATCATAAGCGAAAAGCTACTACATCGAACACTAGTGCATAGTGGTTTACAAAAAGTCAGATAGAAGAATTTTGAAGGTCTATATATGTATAAAACTAACGTAACAAAGGGTAGGTCTAAGTAAGTACAAGGTAGACTCAATCATAAGGGCAAACTACATGTATACGAGAATAAACATAACAATAACGTACAATAATATTCGAGGCGTGCTCGATAAAATCGAAACCCAAAATGTATGTATACACATGTATATCGAACCAGCGCAGCTAAGATAATAGAATTAGACATAACCATCTATAATAGCAGCCTATAAGTATAATACCCGAGAAAACTAAAGTAACAATATTAAAATGGTGAAGGATTTTTCGATAGGTTAAAACACCCTAGTGCAATGTATCGATCAAAGAGAAAAACAAATCTTAAAGTAACTTAGAAAATCCACATGGTGCAAATAAGAAACATAGCATAAAATAATATGTGTAATATATGGTTGTGCTGTCGAAAATAATGGGAGATTAGTAGTGTACTTAAAATGCATAAAACGGAAATAGTTAATAACATGCACTTTTCGATGGACATAAAATAATGAAAACTAAATTTTCGAATAACGATGTCCCTAAATATAGTTAGGGTTATATGAAAATAGCATAAAAATGTATAGGGCTAGCTAGGGTAGGGGCTACAATGGAGTATGGCTCACTCAAAAGGTCGGAGTGTGACGGCTTTAGACTGAAGGTCAAAGAGATTGGGGGTCAGGTCAGCCTAGGGTGTAAGGACGAACAGTAATGAACTTCAGGAGGGGAAAGGATGTATGGGAATGAAAACGGTCGATACACCATACGAATCAACAATCCGAAGGGTCAGCTAACTCGGAAATTTCTCTATCAATTTCCCTTCCAGAAGGATCTCAAACGAGGCACATACGAAGGACGAAGGGCGGCCCACTCAAAAGATTGGGGTGCGGTACTTTTTAATCCAAGCGAGGGTCAAAACGGTACAAGGTGCAGGGGTGGACAGTCAGGGATCTCAGGAGGAAAGCAGGTGTGTAGGAGAAACAGTTAAGCATCAAGTGAATCAAAAGATCAGAAGACTAGCGAACTCAGCAAATTTATTTCATTTCAGAAAAGTCCTAAACAAAGTATTCTCGAAAAGCGAAAGATGGCCCTAAACTATACACAGAGTTATTTGGCCAGAGGAGACAACAGCTAAATCCCGTCAGTCGCGGTTGTGGAGGTTCAGCAGGTTACGGTAGGCTCGCGCGCTCAGGTAGGGGCGTCCATTTCCATAGCGCCTCACAGGGACCGCCATTGGGAGTTCTTCCGCAGCAGGGTCTTGTTCTTCCGGTCCTTCTTCCTCGGCTAGAGCTTCTTCATCGAGGTCTGCTTCCATGTGATTATCTTCTTCTGGATTCTCTTCCATGGGATTTTCCTCCACTGGATTTTCTTCTATCGGGCCCTCCTCGGGATCTTCCTCTATCGGGTTCTCTCCAGGGTCTCCTTCCTCCTCGTCGGAATCGCCGATCATGTCAACTTCTGGGGCGGCGGCTCCTTCGTCCTCGGAATCGCTGTTTACGAAATTGACTTGGGGGCCATTTATCTCATCGTCTGAACTCACCAGCATGCGGTCTAAGGAAACGCATGACTGTGCATCCTCATCTAGATGCGGTGCTGCTCCAGGGTGGGCCATGGCTTGAAAAGAAAGAGTCATGATTAGACAGTGGAACACATTAAGAAAATAACTAAGGATACGGAGTACAGGAAAGTATGCGGTAGGCAGGGACTGAAAAACCAAAAATTAAAAAAAAATGTTGTTGTAATGAGTAGTATAAATAAGGGGGAAAGCAAGAGAACGATACATACATTACGATTCAAAGTTTTATTGCATTCAACTAAAAGTTTGACGGATACAAGATTTCAAATGAAAAGAAATATTTACAAGAGGGTGACAACATTACTACTGAAAGCGGAAAACGTGATAATTCTTCTTTGATTTCTAGACCGCTGCAATCTCGTCACGTGAGTTGAATCCTATGCTGGGTCCGCACTATTCTCGAAGCTCGAACTACGAAATATCCATCAATTAGCAGGAGTGGGGAGTGTGGACGAACTGCCTCCTTGTAGCTCCTTTCTATTAGGGCAACTATTGATAAAGTGTTCGCTGGATCCGCAAATCAGGCATTTCCCCTGGGCGCGGCGACAATCCCTCTGAAGATGTCCTGGCCTCATGCAGTACCCACAACACTGGGTCTTTTGCTGCTTCTGTCGCGGGGGAACAAGTGGGCGCTTCATCTTCCCCTCTTTTCCTCGTCTAACAGGGATCCCTTTACGATTGGAGACTTCCGCTGGTGCTTGATTCACCTGCCTTCTCAGTCCTTCAGCTAACAGGTCGTTTGTTCGCTCTTGGGCTTCCTTACGACTTTGCAGTACATTCAGAATCTCAATGGTCTGATTCTGGGGAGTGGAGATAGAGGAAGAGTCGTTGGAAGACATGATCCCGAAACAACATTTTTAGGCCGGCATAAGATACAGAGGAAAAATCAGAACAGGATATAGAATAGACAATGAAACAAGAATATCGGGTGAGTGAAACTCAATCAAGCGGAAAACAAATGTAGAACTCCCAGTTACCCAATAGAGTACAGTATTGTAGCTATGCTGCGGTTCACAACTACAACCCCGTAACTCTACTAAGTCGCCCAGAACTCTAACGGATGGAGTCAAAATATGGCATGACGAATAATAAAGATTCAAGTCAAAGATAACAGTTCACAATCTAGATCGAAAGAGCGGCTTAAATCGTCAAGCTCTACTCGGAAACTGCAATCCCAATAATAGCAAAACCTGGCTCTGATACCAACAAAACCATGTCACGTCCCGCTTCCCAAAATACGGAATACGAGGGGTTGACAAGGCCAGCCATGCTTCTACGGTCAAGAAAATATCCTGCCGTAGTCATACTTCGGCTTCTAGTTTTACGTGGTAACCAGTAATACAATGCACAGGTAATGAGAAATGCAGTATGAAAATCAAAACAAATGCAAAGAACTAACCAGATGGGAATCAAGAGAGTATAGTTCTGGGTAGCTGATCAAAATGTCCGCGATGTCCTCAAGGTACGTCTGGTCCTGGTCCAAGCTAAGTCCACTTCTCACTCTGAGCATGCATACTCAGGTCGTCAGAGCGACACGATAGTAATATAAACATAGGTGCAAGTGATAACTCGTACAGTAATAATGGATATACAACGGTAAATCAAAATAGTAGAGATATTGTAAATCCCCGTTTCCTTCAATAAAGTTTTCCCTATTTTCCCAAGTTCCCGAATATCATTTCTTTTTTCCGTATCATTATTTTTGTGTGAGGATTAGTGCGTAAGTTGTAGTATTTATTTTCTAAAACCAATTGAAAAACCAAAACCCAAAATTAAATTTAAAACCCAAAACAAAACCCAAACCAAATAAATCATTTCCCTTTTATAAAACCCTCAGCCCAAAGAATTTTCCCCACTAAATTAAAAACAATTAAAACAATTTCCCCCGGCCTTTCCCCATTAACCCAGCCCGATAGAAAAAAAAATAGAAAAGGAAATTAGATCCCAGCCCAACTTTCTCAGCCCAGCTCCCGCAGCTGCCCAAGCCCAACCTTCCTCTCTCAGGGAATTAAACATTTAAAATTAAACTTTTTTTTCTTCAGCCCAACCCCAAGCCTGCTACAACTCCTTCTTCTCTCCCCAACGTCTCTTTCCTTTTCCTGCGCATTCCTTTCTCCGATCCGCTTCTCGCGGCCACATCGAAAACCGTTGCCCACGACCCACGCACCCTCTCGCGATCGTCTCAAACCTCTTGTCGCTAACCCAAACTCCTCGCTCCCTCAACCTCATCTCAACTCCTCACATTCTCTCTAAAAACTCTCTCTCTCTAACACCGAACCCACTGCCTCGTTTCCCTCGACGACGACGATGACGACGAACCTCTTCCCTTCCTCCTCCTCCACCAACGGAGCCCTTCACTACTCCACTCCATCGACCGAGCCCCCCTGCACACCCAACCCACTCACACCCGAGCTCGGCCACCCTGCACACTTGACGCCGGCGAGCCCCCACCCGACCAGAACCACCTCGTTGACGCCCCAGCGCTATCGGCATCATCATCCTCACCCCAAATCGAGCCCCACTATATATATCCCTCTCTCTCTCCAAGATACCAAAAACTGTAACTTTCCCTTACTACAACCCACTGTTTCCCTTCGCCGGAGCGCCGCCGCCGACCGTCTTTGACCCCAACGCACTCGCAGAGAACCACTGAGCACCCCTCCGCTTCCAGCAAGCACAAGACGTCTCCGGGCCACTCCGACGTCAAACCTGAATCGCGAGCCAAGGTCGTGCAAACCAATTCACGCCGTTCGTCGCGCGTTCGTGACGCTGCTGCTGTCGTGCATTGACAAAATGTTTCCAGGCAAGTATTTTACTTGCTACATGCTAATTTATTCGTGTTACAAACTCAAATCGTATAAATTACAAATTTACAATTTCCGATAAATTATATGACATACCTGTTCGATGCATGATCCCAATGAAAATATTCATCTAATTTGACGGAATTGGATTTCCTATGCCGGCCCGTATGATAATGAATACCTTGTATAACTTTCACTGGAAAATATGACTGTTAATGACTAAAACGAATACCCCCAAATACACCCGTGAAAACTGGAAATTCCCCGCATCTGAAAATTGTTAAAATCACCATAAATTATATACATATTGAAATGATGCGTTCGAGGGCTCAAATCGAATCCGACACGACGAAATGTAACCCTGTGCAAGTTTCTAATGTTTCTGCACTGAAATTGTGACGATGTTTGGATCGGAGTGCGGCTCTGGACTGCAGTCCAGAGCGACTCTGATTACTGTTTACTGTCCCGTAATGCGTACCACCTTGTTTCCTGAACACGTATGTTGCGGAACTCTGCAGGTTATTAAAGGTGAATATGTTAGCTAAACAATACAAGTGGTTTTATCCCGTTTTATCGTCGTTTGCTATTTAATCTGTAATTTAAAAGAACAGGACGTATAACAGTCCAAAGCAGAATCAGAATTGACATACTAGTGTTAAACAATGTATAACTTTTGACGTACAGACGCGATTGAGAATCTGTATATTGCGTTGAACACCCTATTGAAAGCCCTAGATTTTATTCAACTGTAGCGTCGCTAAATTCTGAACCCAACTGGGTGAAATTTGTGTCGCGAAACGGACGTTCAGTTCAGAAACTGAATTTCCTGCAGCGAACACTTAAAATGAAACGGTTGTAACTTGAATACCGGAAACCTGATTGAACTAAAACCAATTTTGATGAACTGCTGACAGAGTGTGCTTATTATCGTATTTGTATCATTTCATTGAATTATGAACATATGAATTAATGCAATTTTTGTAAGTTGATGACGTGCATATTTGTTCATAACATACATGACTTGTTAATGACATACATACACATATCTTACTCAATTGCCATATACATAGTGTTAGTGCGTGTTAGTGTTCAGTGGACATTGCATTATCGTGCGTGAATGATATTGGTTTAGGAGGGTCGAGTACACCAATGGAAAGTGAATGATTCGTGACAGTGATTAATACAGTGAACAGTGATAAAACCGTGCCATTGGTATACTTGTACACAACTAAATCAAAATCATAAATAGTGTAAACCTGGGGAAAAAGGGGAAATCGAAGTGGAAAGAGAATCGTATTTAGCGGGACCGTGTTTTAGAGAATGATCGTTCGAGCAGTGATATATATATTAGGTAGGATCTAGCGATCCGGCTGACAGGGTTATGTCCCGGGCATGTGGGCCGTTGTCTCGGGTATGTACGAGACTCCTGTTAAACATGATCCTCCTTTCCACTATACGATTTCAAACATGACCTAGAGACTGATAGGGACATAGATCATACTTTGCACCATATAGTGACATAGTGATTACACGCATTGTACTTTCACTGTTATCACCGTAATTACTTGTTTCATATCATTATTATATAAATTGCTGTTACGTCGCTCTGACGACCTGAGTATGCATGCTCAGATCCCGTGGAAGAACCAGCGCAGGAGACGGATTTACCTTTCGAGCTGACGGAGATCTAGTATGGAGTGCTTTTCTTTCTTTTCTGCTTTCCATAAAGAGATCGTGTAATTGAACTTGGTTAGTAACTCTTCTTGCTTATCTGCAATTTGTGAGCAATGGATTTAATGTAATAATTTAGTGATGTAATTCCTTTACTGCTGTGCTTTGTTTACTGATTACCATGTAATGCTAGAAGCCGAAGTGCGGCTACGGCGGGATTATTCCTTGACCGTAAGAGCATGGCTGGCCTAGTCATCCCTCATTTTCCGTATTTTGGGAAACGGGGCGTGACATAGTTTTGTTGGTATCAGAGCCAGGTTTAGTAACAAGGGATAACATTAACTATACTGTATTACGTTATTTTCGTTTCACTATTCCTGATTTTCATCCTTGAATATAATCTTATCCTTTTGAATCTTCCAGCGATATGACGTCCCCGAACGACCCCTCCTCGGACTCCAGTTCTCAGGACCGCACGGAAAGAATACTTAGTGCACTGACCTCTCTCGCAGAAGCTCAGGAGAGGAAGACAGACTTACTCGCTGAGGGACTCAGGGCGATTACCGCTGCAGGAGGACCCTCCGCACTCATTACCGCCCCCGAGAGCCCCACTCCACCAGCTTACCCTGCTAGGACTGGTACCGTATCCGACTTCCGGAGGTTGCATCCAGCTGCGTTCACAGGGCTAGCTGAACCCCTCGAGGCCGAGCAATGGTTAGTAAACATGGAGAACTTACTGACAGCCGCCAGGGTACCATATGAAGATAGGGTGGATGTGATAAAGATCCAATTGGAAGATGAAGCCCGTATATGGTGGTCAGTGGAAGAAAGCAGGCTGGACAGGCCGATTGAATGGGGCAAATTTAAGGAGTGCTTCCTAGGCCATTATTTCCTTTCCACCGCCAAGGCAGAGATGGAGGAAAGATTTATTCTATTGAAGCAGAATGGACGTCCAGTGGACGTATATGCGGCAGAGTTCAACCGTCTGATCCGTTTTGCTCCATACATGGTCGCCTCAGAGGCCATCAGGGCCAGACGCTTCTTGCAGGGGCTTGATTTCGAGTTGCAGCAGTTGAATGCATCACTGGAGTTGCAGACTTTCGCACAGGTACTCAACGCGGCAAGAGTTCAGGAGCAATTGATCAACAAGTTCAGGAAACCCCCAGTCATTCCAGCACGTACCCCTGCACCTTCTCGAGGAGCCATACCGGTTCACAGGCCTGGAACGGCACAGATGAAGCGTCCATTCGTGCCACAGCATCGCCCCCAGAGACGGAACGTAGTTGTCACGCCCCGCTTCCCAAAACACGGAAAACGAGGGATGACTAGGCCAGCCATGCTCCTACTGTCAAGGAATGATCCCGCCGTAGTCACACTTTGGCTTCTAGCATTACATGGTAATCAGTAAACAAAGCACAGCAGTAAAGGAATTACATCACTAAATTATTACATTAAAATCCAATGTTCACAAATTACAAATAAACATGAAGAGTTACTAACCAAGTTCAATTACACGATCTCTTTATGGAAAGCAGAAAAGAAGGAAAAGCACTCCAGACTAGATCTCCGTCAGCTCGAAAGGTAAATCCGTCTCCTGCGCTGGTTCTTCCACTAGATCTGAGCATGCATACTCAGGTCGTCAGAGCGACACAATAACAATTTATACAATAATGATATGAAACGGGTAATTACGGTGATAACAGTGAAAGTACAATGCGTGTAATCACTATGTCACTATATGATGCAAAGTCTGATCTGTGTCCCTATCAGTCTCTAGGTCATGTTTGAAATTGTATAGTGGAAAGGAGGATCATGTTTAACAGGAGTCTCGTACATACCCAAGACAACGGCCCACATGCCCGGGACATAACCCTGTCAGCCGGATCGCTGGATCCTACCTAATATATATATCACTGCTCGAATGATCATCCTCTAAAACACTGTCCCGCTAAATACGATTCTCTTTCCACTTCGATTTCCCCTTTTCCCCCAGGTTTACACTTTTTATGATTTTGATTTAGTCGTGTACAAGCATACCAATGGCACGGTTTTATCACTGTTCACTGTATCAATCACTGTCACGAATCATTCACTTTCCATTGGTATACTCGACACTCTTAAACCAATATCATTCACGCATGATAATGCAATGTCCACTAAACACTAACACGCACTAACACTATGTATTTGGCAATTGGGTAAGATCTGTGTATGTATGCCGATAACAAGTCATGTATATTATGAATCAATATGCACGTCATCAACTTTCAAAAATTGCATTAATTCATATGTTCGGAATTCAACAAAATGATACAAATACGATAATAAGAACACTCTGTCAGCAGTTCATCAAAATTGGTTTCAGTTCAATCGGGTTTCCGGTATTCAAGTTACAGCCATTTCATTTTAAGTGCTCGCTGCAGGAAATTCAGTTTCTGAACTAAACGTCCGTTTCGCGACACGAATTTCACCCAGTTGGGTTCAGAATTTAGCGACGCTACAGTTGAATAAAATCTAGGGTTTCCAATAGGGTGTTCAACTCAACATACGGATTCTCAATCGCGTCTGTACATCAAAAGTTATACACTGTTTAACACTAGTTTGTCACTTCTGAATCTGTTTTGGACTGTTATACGTCCTGTCCTTTGAATTTACAAATTAAATAGCAAACGACGATGAAACGGAATGAAACCACTTGTGTTATTTAGCTAACAGATTCAACTTTAATAAACTGCAGAGTTCCTCAACATACGAGTTCAGGAAACAAGGTGGCACGCATTACGGAACAGTATACAGTAACCAGAGTCGCTCTGGACTGCAGTCCAGAGCCGCACTCCGATCCAAATATCGTTACAATTTCAGTACAGAGACCATTAGAAACTTGCATAGGGTTATAGTTCGTCAAGTCAGCTTTGATTTAAGCCCTCGAACGCATCATTTCAGTATGTACATAATTTATGGTGATTTTAACAATTTTCAGATACGGAAAATTTCCAGTTTTACGGGTATATTTGGGGGTATTCGTTTTAGTCATTAACAGTCGTGTTTTCCAGTGAAATTTATGCAAGATATTCATTATCACACGGGCCAGCATAGGAAATCCAATTCCGTCAAATTAGATGAATATTTTCATTGGGATCATGCATCGAACAGGTATGTCATATAATTTATCGGAAATTGTAAATTCGTAACTTATACGATTTGAGTTTGTAACACGAATAGATTAGCATGTAGCAAGTAAAATACTTGCCTGGAAATGTTTTGGGCGATGCACGACAGCAACAGCGTCACGAACGCGCGACGAACGGCGTGAATTGGTTTCGCGGCCTCGACTCGCGATTCGTGTTCGACGTCAGAGGTGTCCGGGGTGGCTCGGAGACGTCTTGTGCTTGCTGGAAGCGGAGGGGTGCTCAGTGGTTCCCTGCGAGTGCGCTGGGGTCGACGACGGTCGGCGGCGGCGCTCTGGCGAAGGGCAACAGTGGGTTGTGGTGAGGGGAAGTTACTATTTTTTTTGATATCTTGGAGAGAGAGAGATAGTGGGGCTTGGTTTGGGGCGAGGATGATGATGCCGATGGCGCTGGCGCGTCACGAGGTGGTTCTAGTCGGGTGGGGGCTCGCCGGCGTCAAGTGTGCAGGGTGGCCGAGCTCGGGTGTGAGTGGGTTTGGGAGTGCAGGGGACTCGGTGAAGCAGTGAAAGGAAAGATGGTGGCTTGGGTTTGTGAGAGGGAGTGATGGGGTAAGGGCCGGGGCTTTAAATGTTAATGTTTTATTTTATTTGTTGGGCTGGGGGTTTAAATCACATTTTAATTTTTTTTTGTTTTATTTTTTGTTTTGGGTTTTAGATTAAGTTTAGGCTTTGATTAATCTAAGTATTGAAACTCAAGTAACCAATTACCAACGAAATTCACGAGGGAAATCAGGAAACAATCGGGAACTAGGAAAATACAGGAAAATTGATGGGGAACGGGGATTTACATCATACCCCCCTTACAAAAATTTCCCCCTTACAAGGATACAAGAAAACAAAAGGACTACACAAAGAGATGCGGAAAATGTGCGCGGATATCTTCCTCCCGCTCCCAGGTAGATTCTCCTGGGGAACGACCGCCCCAAGATACTCGGACTAACGGAATGATCTTATTCTTCAGCACTTTCTCTCTGCGGTCGAGGATGGTAGTGGGTTGCTCCTCGTATGATAGATCAGTACCCAAAACTAGCTCCGAATAGTCCAGGACATGGCTCTCATCCCGAACATAACGCCGCAACTGTGACACGTGGAAGGTATTGTGCACACCAGCTAGCGATGGAGGCAAGGCAAGTCGGTAGGCCATCTCTCCTACTCGCTCTAGCACCTCAAAAGGTCCGATAAAACGGGGACTGAGCTTTCCCCGACCTCTGAACCTGATGACTCCATGGGTAGGGAAAATCTTCAAGAACACATAATCTCTGACTTCAAATTCTAGTGCCCTCCTGCTGGTATCTGCCCAACTCTTTTGTCGATCCTGAGCCGTCTTAATACGCTGCCTGATCATTTGGACCTTGTCGACTGTCTGAACGATGAGCTCGGGACCCAATAATCTTCGCTCTCCCACATCATCCCAACATACTGGGGAGCGACACTTCCGCCCATAAAGCGCTTCAAAAAGAGCCATCTGAATGCTAGCCTGATAACTATTGTTATAGGAAAACTCGACTAGATGCAGATGGTCTTCCCAGGAACCCAGAAAGCCCAACATGCAGGCTCTCAACATATCCTCAAGCGTCTGAATCGTATGCTCGGATTGCCCATCCGTCTGCGGGTGATAAGCTGTGCTGAATTTGAGGCGGGTACCCAAGCTCTCCTGTAAGCTCCTCCAAAAGTGCGACACGAATCTGGTGTCCCGATCTAACACAATGCTGACTGGAACACCGTGAAGTCGCACTATCTCCTGCATATATCTTTCTGCCAGTGACTCTGTCGACTGTCCCACTCGGAATGGTATGAAGTGTGTAGCTTTCGTGAGGCGATCGACGATAACCCAAATGGCGTTATTGCCCCTAGGGCTCCGTGGTAAGGCCGTCATGAAATCCATGGTAATGTGCTCCCACTTCCATTCTGGTATCGGCAGTGGTTGTAACAATCCCGCTATCCTCTGATGATCCGCCTTCACCTGCTGGCATACCAGGCACCTGGATACGAACCTCGCAATTTCCCGCTTCATCCCGTTCCACCAGAAATGCTGCTTTAGATCCCGATACATCTTCGTACATCCCGGATGCACAGAATAAGCTGAACTATGCGCTTCAGCCAGTACCTCTTCTCGAACACCTCCCTAAGGTACGTAGAGCCTGCTACCGAATCTCAGAGAACCGTCTTCATGTATGATTAAGTCCGTTCTCAGCCCGGCTTCCACTTGCGCTCTGAACTTTTGCAATCGGGGATCATCCGCTTGTGCAGCCTTGATGCGATCTACCAGGGAAGACTGCACCTGCAGTTGCCAAAGTTGACTGAGTGCGCTCGGTGTAACGACTTCAAGCTCGAGTCTCTGAAAGTCCTCGATAATGCTCCTCTGACTGGTCAACATCATGACTGCTGGCTTGCGACTGAGCGCATCTGGTACAACATTCACCTTCCCCGGGTGATACTGAAGGTCCAAGTCATAATCTGCCATCAGTTCTAGCCATCGGCGCTGCCTCATGTTTAGCTCCTTCTGAGTGAAGACGTACTTCAGACTTTTATGATCCGTGTACACCTCCACTTTCTCGCCCAATAAATAGTGCCTCCAAATCTTCAACGCAAAGACCATTGCAGCTAACTCCAAGTCATGCGTAGGATAGTTCTTCTCGTGATTTCTCAGTTGTCGAGAGGCGTAAGCAACCACTCGGCCGTGCTACATCTGAACACAGCCTAATCCCTTCCCTGAGGCATCACTGTGTATCACCAAACCACCGGAATTAATTGGTACTGTAAGAATAGGCGCCGTAGTTAACTTCTACTTCAGCGTGTCAAATGCCTGAGTGCACTCCTCTGTCCACGCAAACGGTACATCTTTCCGTGTCAGCCTCGTCAATGGTTCAGCGATTTTTGAGCAGTCTTGGACGAATCTCCGATAATAACCCGCCAATCCCAGAAAACTCCTGATCTCGGCCACTGACTTCGGCGTTGGCCTGTCTCTGACAGATTCTATCTTTGCCGGGTCCACCGAGATACCTTCGCCCGAAACAATGTGTCCTAAAAACTGAACCTTGTCGAGCCAAAATTCATACTTGCTTAATTTCGCATACAGCTTCTCTTCCCGAAGAATTTGTAGAACCGTGCGCAAATGCTCAACATGCTCCTCCCGGGTCTTCGAGTAGACAAGTATGTCGTCGATAAACACAACGACAAACGTATCCAAGTACTTTGCAAACACCCTGTTCATCAAGTCCATGAATATTGCCAGGGCATTGGTAACACCGAACGGCATCACAAGGAACTCGTAATGTCCGTATCGGGTCCTAAAAGCCGTCTTGCATACATCCTCGGCTGCCACTCTTATTTGATGATATCCAGAACGGAGATCCAACTTCAAGAATACCTTGGCCCCACTTAGCTGATCGAATAAGTCGTCGATGCGCGGGATTGGTTACTTGTTCTTTATTGTGACCTTGTTCAGCTCCCGATAATCTATACACATCCGCAGCGATCCATCCTTCTTCTTTACTAACAGAACTGGTGCACCCCATGGTGAAGAGCTCGGCCGAATAAATCCCTTCTCCAATAGCTCTTCAATTTGCTTCTTCAACTCCGCCAACTCAACTGGTGCCATCCTGTATGGGGCCTTGGATACTGGGGCCGTACCTGGAGTCAAATCGATCGAGAACTCCAAGATGCGAGGAGGTGGTAGACCTGGTAGATCTTCAGGAAATACGTCCAGAAAGTCCCGAACAATCTCTGGGGCTGGGCTCTCATCAATCTCCATAGCTGTCAGCTCGTTGGGCTTGGCTCTGTACTTGGCTGGCTCCAAAGATTCGCTTCCGCCCTCGAAAATAAACTCCGGGTGATTGGGAATGCGGAAGGTCACATTCCTTGCACGGCAATCGATAATTGCATGGAAGGTACTCATCCAATCCATCCCGAGAATTGCGTCGTAACTGCCTGTCCCAATCAGAAGGAAATTCATATAGAATTCCCTGCCATACACTACAACCGGACATGATCTACATTCTCGACTAGATATTATAATGCCATTACCCGTATGTATCTCCCAGCCCTTGGTTAGTGGTTCATGTGGTATGGAGTGTGTATCAGCGAAATGCTCAGACAAGAAACAGTGCGATGCTCCAGAATCAAATAGTACTCTAGCTGGCGAGGAATGTACGAGTAGAGTACCTGTAACAACGTCTCCTGACGCCTCTGCCTGCTCGGCGGTCAAGGTGAAAGCCCGTCCCTGACCGCGACCTGTAAAGGGTTGCCTCTGCTCCTGTGGCCTCTACTGCGGCGGTCCAGTACCTCCCTGTATCTCTGCTCGCTCAGGGCAACCGCTAATCCTGTGCTGACTGGATCCGCAAATCAGGCACTGTCCTTTGGCACGGCGACAGTCCTTCTGGGTATGCCCATCTCTACCGCAGTAGCCGCAAACTACGTTCCGTCTCTGGGGGCGATGCTGTGGCACGAACGGACGCTTCATTTGTGCTGTTCTAGGCCTGTGAACCGGTATGGCTCCATGAGAAGGTGCAGGGGTACGTGCTGGAACGACTGGGGGTTTCCTGAACTTGTTGATTAATTGCTCCTAAACTCTTGCCGCGTTGAGCACCTGTGCGAAAGTCTGCAACTCCAGTGATGCAATCAACTGCTGCAACCCGAAATCAAGCCCCTGCAAGAAGCGTCTGGCCCTGGTGGCCTTTGAGGCGACCATGTATGGGGCAAAACGGCTCAAACGGTTGAACTCTACCGCATATACGTCCACTGGATGTCCATTCTGCTTCAATAGAATAAATCTTTCCTCCATCTCTGCCTTGGGGGTGGAAGGGAAATAATGGTCTAGGAAGCACTCCTTAAATTTGCCCCATTCAATCGGCCTGTCCAGCCTGCTTTCTTCTACTGACCACCATATACGGGCTTCATCTTCCAATTGGATCTTTATTACGTCCACCCTATCTCCATCTGGAACCCTGGCGGCTGTCAGTAAGTTCTCCATGTTCACTAACCATTGCTCGGCCTCGAGGGGTTCAGCTGGCTCTGTGAACACAGCTAGATGCAACCTCCGGAAGTCTGATACGGTACCAGCCCTAGCAGGGTAAGCTGGTGGAGTAGTGCCCTCGGGGGTGGTAATGAGTGCGGAGGGTCCTCCTGTAGCGGTAATCGCCCTGAGTCCCTCAGCGAGTAAGTCTGTCTTTCTCTCCTGAGCTTCCGCGAGAGAGGTCAGTGCACTAAGTATTCTTTCCGTGCGGTCTTAAGAACTAGAGTCCGAGGAGGGGTCGTTCGGGGACGTCATATCGCTGGAAGATTCAAAAGGATGAGATCAGATTCAAGGATGAAAATCAGGAATAGTGAAACGAAAATAATGTAATACCGTATAGTTAATGTTATCCCCTGTTACTAAACCCGACTCTGATACCAACAAAACCATGTCACGCCCCGCTTCCCAAAACACAGAAAACGAGGGATGACTAGGCCAGCCATGCTCCTACGGTCAAGGAATGATCCCGCCGTAGTCACACTTCGGCTTCTAGCATTACATGGTAATCCGTAAACAAAGCACAGCAGTAAAGGAATTACATCACTAAATTATTACATTAAAATCCAATGTTCACAAATTACAAATAAACATGAAGAGTTACTAACTAAGTTCAATTACACGATCTCTTTATGTAAAGCAGAAAAGAAGGAAAAGCACTCCAGACTAGATCTCCGTCAACTCGAAAGGTAAATCCGTCTCCTGCGCTGGTTCTTCCACGAGATCTGAGCATGCATACTCAGGTCGTCAGAGCGACACAATAGCAATTTATACAATAATGATATGAAACAGGTAATTACGGTGATAACAGTGAAAGTACAATGCGTGTAATCACTATGTCACTATATGATGCAAAGTATGATCTGTGTCCTTATCAGTCTCTAGGTCATGTTTGAAATCGTATAGTGGAAAGGAGGATCATGTTTAACAGGAGTCTCGTACATACCCGAGACAACGGCCCACATGCCCGGGACATAACCCTGTCAGCCGGATCGCTAGATCCTACCTAATATATATATATCACTGCTCGAATGATCATCCTCTAAAACACGGTCCTGCTAAATACGATTCTCTTTCCACTTCGATTTCCCCTTTTTCCCCAGATTTACACTATTTATGATTTTGATTTAGTCGTGTACAAGCATACCAATGGCACGGTTTTATCACTGTTCACTGTATCAATCACTGTCACGAATCATTCACTTTCCATTGGTATACTCGACACTCCTAAACCAATATCAATCACGCACGATAATGCAATGTCCACTAAACACTAACACACACTAACACTATGTATTTGGCAATTGGGTAAGATCTGTGTATGTATGCCGATAACAAGTCATGTATATTATGAATCAATATGCACGTCATCAACTTACAAAAATTTCATTAATTCATATGTTCGGAATTCAACAAAATGATACAAATACGATAATAAGCACACTCTGTCAGCAGTTCATCAAAATTGGTTTCAGTTCAATCGGGTTTCCGGTATTCAAGTTACAACCATTTCATTTTAAGTGCTCGCTGCAGGAAATTCAGTTTCTGAACTGAACGTCCGTTTCGCGACACGAATTTCACCCAGTTTGGATCAGAATTTAGTGACGCTACAGTTGAATAAAATCTAGGGTTTCCAATAGGGTGTTCAACACAACATACGTATTCTCAATCGCGTCTGTATGTCGAAAGTTATACACTGTTTAACACTAGTTTGTCACTTCTGAATCTGTTTTGGACTGTTATACGTCCTGTCCTTTGAATTTACAAATTAAATAGCAAACGACGATGAAACGGAATGAAACCACTTGTGTTATTTAGCTAACAGATTCATATTTAGCTGCAGAGTTCCACAACATATGAGTTCAGGAAACAAGGTGGCACGCATTACGGAACAGTATACAGTAACCAGAGTCGCTCTGGACTGCAGTCCAGAGCCGCACTCCGATCCAAATATCGTCACAATTTCAGTATAGAGACCATTAAAAACTTGCATAGGGTTATAGTTCGTCGAGTCGGCTTCGATTTAAGCCCTCGAACGCATCATTTCAGTATGTACATAATTTATGGTGATTTTAACAATTTTCAGATACGGGAAATTTCCAGTTTTACGGGTATATTTGGGGGTATTCGTTTTAGTCATTAACAGTCGTGTTTTCCAGTGAAATTTATGCAAGATATTCATTATCACACGGGCCAGCATAGGAAATCCAATTACGTCAAATTAGATGAATATTTTCATTGGGATCATGCATCGAACACGTATGTCATATAATTTATCGGAAATTGTAAATTCGTAACTTATACGATTTGAGTTTGTAACATGAATAGATTAGCATGTAGCAAGTAAAATACTTGCCTGGAAACGTTTTGGGCGATGCACGACAGCAGCAGCGTCACGAACGCGCGACGAACGACGTGAATTGGTTTCGTGGCTTCGGCTCGCGATTCGTGTTCGACATCGGAGGTGTCCGGGGTGGCTCGGAGACGTCTTGTGGTTGCTGGAAGCAGAGGGGTGCTCAGTGGTTCTCTGCGAGTGCGCTGGGGTCGACGACGGTCGGCGGCGGCGCTCCGGCGAAGGGCAACAATGGGTTGTGGTGAGGGGAAGTTACTGTTTTTTTTGATATCTTGGAGAGAGAGAGATAGTGGGGCTCGGTTTGGGGCGAGGATGATGATGCCGATGGCGCTGGGGCGTCACGAGGTGGTTCTGGTCGGGTGGGGGCTCACCGGCGTCAAGTGTGCAGGGTGGCCGAGCTCGGGTGTGAGTGGGTTTGGGAGTGCAGGGGACTCGGTGAAGCAGTGAAAGGAAAGATGGTGGCTTGGGTTTGTGAGAGGGAGTGATGGGGTAAGGGCCGGGGCTTTAAATGTTAATGTTTTATTTTATTTGTTGGGCTGGGGGTTTAAATCACATTTTAATATTTTTTTTGTTTTAATTTTCGTTTTGGGTTTTAGATTAAGTTTGGGCTTTGATTAATCTAAGTATTGAAACTCAAGTAACCAATTACCAACGAAATTCACGAGGGAAATCAGGAAACAATCGGGAACTAGGAAAATACAGGAAAATTCTATAGATGGGGAACGGGGATTTACCGTAGTTTGCGGCTACTGCAATAGAGACATGCATACCCAGAAGGACTGTCGCCGCGACAAGGGTCAATGCTTGATTTGCGGATCCAGTCAGCACAGGATTAGCGGTTGCCCTGAGCGAGCAGAGATACAGGGAGGCTCTGGACCGCCGCAGCAGAGGCCACAGGAGCAGAGGCAACCCTTTACACGTCGCGGTCAGGGACAGGCTTTCACCTTGACCGCCGAGCAGGCAGAGGCGTCAGGATACGTTGTTACAGGAACTCTACTCGTACATTCCTTGCCAGCTAGAGTACTATTTGATTCTGGGGCAACGCACTGCTTCATATCGGAGCATTTCATTGATACACACTCCGTACCACATGAACCACTAACCAAGGGCTGGGAGATTCTTGCGGGTAATGGCATTATAATATCTTGTCGAGAATGTAGATCATGTCCGGTTGTAGTGTGTGGCAGAGAATTCTACGCGAATTTCCTTTTGATTGGGACAGGCAGTTATGACGCAATTCTTGGGATGGATTGGATGAGTACTTTTCATGCAGTTATCGATTGCCGTGCAAGGAATGTGATCTTCCGCATTCCCAATCACCCGGAGTTTATTTTCGAGGGCGGAAGCGAATCTTTGGAGCCAGCCAAGTACAGAGCCAAGCCCAAGGAGCTGACAGCTATGGAGATTGATGAGAACACAGCCTCAGAGATTGTTCGAGACTTTCTGGACGTATTTCCTGAAGATCTACCAGGTCTACCACCTCCTCGCATCTTGGAGTTCTCGATCGATTTGACTCCAGGTACGGCCCCAGTATCCAAGGCCCCATATAGAATGGCACCAGTTGAGTTGGCAGAGTTGAAGAAGTAAATTGAAGAACTACTGGAGAAGGGATTTTTTCAATCGAGCGCTTCACCGTGGGGTGCGCCAGTTCTGTTAGTAAAGAAGAAGGATGGATCGCCGCGGATGTGTATAGATTATCGGGAGCTGAACAAGATCACAATAAAGAACAAGTACCCAATCCCGCGCATCGACGACTTATTCGATCAGCTAAGTGGGGCTAAGGTATTCTCGAAGTTGGATCTCCGTTCTGGATATCATCAAATTAGAGTGGCAGCCAAGAATGTATGGAAGACGGCTTTCAGGACCCGATACGGACATTACGAGTTCCTTGTGATGCCGTTCGGTGTTACCAATGCCCCAGCGATATTCATGGACTTGATGAACAGGGTGTTTGCAAAGTTCTTGGACACGTTTGTCGTTGTGTTTATCGACGACATACTTGTTTACTCGAAGACCCGGGAGGAGCATGTTGAGAATTTGCGCACGGTTCTACAAATTCTTCGGGAAGAGAAGCTGTATGCGAAATTGAGTAAGTGTGAATTCTGTCTCGACAAGGTTCAGTTCTTGGGACACATCGTTTCGGGCGAAGGTATCTCGGTGGACCCGGTAAAGATAGAATTTGTCAGGGATTGGCCAACGCCGAAGTCAGTGGCCGAGATCAGGAGCTTTCTGGGATTGGCAGGTTATTATCGGAGGTTCGTCCAAGACTTCTCGAGAATCACTGAACCTTTGACGAGGCTTACACGGAAGGATGTACCATTTGCGTGGACAGAGGAGTGTACTCAGGCATTTGACACACTAAAGCAGAAGTTAACCACGGTGCCTATCCTTACAGTACCAGATGATTCCGGTGGTTTGGTGATACACAGTGATGCCTCAGGAAAGGGTTTAGGCTGTGTTCTGATGCAGCACGGCCAAGTGGTTGCTTACGCCTCTCGACAACTGAGAAATCACGAGAAGAACTATCCCACGCATGACTTGGAGTTAGCTGCAGTAGTCTTTGCGTTGAAGATTTGGAGGCACTACCTATTGGGCGAGAAAGTGGAGGTATACACGGATCATAAAAGTCTGAAGTACGTTTTCACTCAGAAGGAGCTAAACATGAGGCAGCGCCGATGGCTAGAGCTGATGGCAGATTATGACTTGGACCTTCAGTATCACCCAGGGAAGGTGAATGTTGTACCAGATGCGCTCAGTCGCAAGCTAGCGATCATGATGTTGACCAGTCAGAGTAGCATTATTGAGGACTTTCAAAGACTCGAGGTTGAAGTCGTTACACCGAGCGCACTTAGTCAACTTTGGCAACTACAGGTGCAGTCTTCCCTGGTGGATCGCATCAAGGCTACACAAGCGGATGATCCCCGATTGCAAAAGTTCAGAGCGCAAGTGGAAGCCGGGCTGAGAACGGACTTGATCATACATGAAGACGGTTCTATGAGATTCGGTAGCAGACTCTGCGTACCCAAGGGAGATGTTCGAGAAGAGGTACTGGCTGAAGCGCATAGTTCAACTTATTCGGTGCATCCGGGAGGTACGAAGATGTATCGGGACCTAAAGCAGCACTTTTAGTGGAATGGAATGAAGCGGGAAATTGAGAGGTTCGTATCCAGATGCTTGGTCTGTCAGCAGGTGAAGGCGGAGCATCAGAGGACAGCAGGATTGTTGCAACCGCTTCCGATACCAGAATGGAAGTGGGAGCACATTACCATGGATTTCGTGACGGCCTTACCACGGAGCCCTAGGGGCAATAACGCCATTTGGGTTATTGTCGATCGCCTCACGAAAGCTGCACACTTCATACCATTCCGAGTGGGACAGTCGATAGAGTCACTGGCAGAGAGATATATGCAGGAGATAGTGCGACTTCACGGTGTTCCAGTCAGCATTGTGTTAGATCGGGACACCAGATTCGTGTCGCACTTTTGGAGGAGCTTACAGGAGAGCTTGGGTACCCTACTCAAATTCAGCACAGCTTATCACCCGCTGACGGATGGACAATCCGAGCGTACGATTCAGACGCTCGAGGATATGTTGAGAGCCTGTATGTTGGACTTTCAGGGTTCCTGGGAGGACCATCTGCATCTAGTCAAGTTTTCTTATAACAATAGTTATCAGGCTAGCATTCAGATGGCTCCTTTTGAAGCACTTTACGGATGGAGAGGATACTCGTGTTTAACAAGGGTCTCGTGCATGCCCGAGACTACAGTCCATTATGCCCGGGACATAACCCTGTCAGCCGTGCCGCTAGGCCCACGACCTAAAATGTGTGTGTGTGTGTGTGTGTGTGTGTGTGTGTGTGTGTCACTAATAACGAATGATCATCCTCTAAATCACTATACCTCGCTAAATACGAGTTCAATTCCACCTTGATTTCCCCATTCCCCCAGGTTATGGTATGTATTCATGAATCAGATAGGTTGTGGACAATACGTATTACTGTCGTTTTCAATCACTTTTTCCACTTATCAATATCACTGTCGTATTTGCCACAACCCAATCACTAATCATTAATATACCGACAATGCAAATGATTCACTATGCGGCAGGTATAACTCAAGCATGAGAAAATATGTAGAAATGCACTGAATAGGTATTCGTTATACTATAACGACTAATGCCTAATAACTTGAAAAATTCACGGTAAATCATACGCTTAGAATTGACCAAAACAATATAAAGGGCGTATGAAGCACACTGGATTATATAATCAATAAAATTTATTTCAGGTCAATCGGAGTTCATGTTAGAGAATTATCATCGTTTGAAGCCAGTGATCGATTTCTGAGATTCCAGTTCCAGAACTGGAAGCCCAACTTCGCGCGCAGTTTATCAGTAATTATGTGCAGATTCAGCTTTTGCCCTAGTTGAATAAAATTTATTTCTGCCAGTTAAGTTTCCAACGCACCAAACGGATTATCAATCTCACCTCTGCATCAGAAGTTATGTCCAGATTAAAGTGACAATGTACTGAACATTTCTGCAGAAACTGCAGAACACACTGACATTCTAAAATACGATTTAAATACCAAACGACCGTAAAAATGCACGGGACTGATTTCAGGTGTTAGATAATTAAGTTATCTACGCTACCATGTGAGGCTCCATGCATTTTTAGTTTTAAGCAGGTGTGTACAGGTGCTTAGAATTCAGTTTCCCCCATGGATTGCTACCCCGGACTGCAGTCCAGAATAATAAGTCTATACAGTTTTCACTATTTAAACCACATGATTTTCTGTGACCGTATACATGGATTCATAGATTATTCAGTTCCCTTCACAACGAGCCTAAGCACGCCACAATCCGATTTTTTTTATAATTTATTATGAAGCTAACAAGGCTGCATGATCAGAAAATTCAGTTTGGACGATGCATCCTGAGTGCATCGTATTATGTTTGGAACTTCAATAATTTAACACCAATTTTATACCCACTACCAGATAACAGTACATGGATCCTTTAAATCTGTAAATCCCCGTTTCCTTTAATAGAATTTTTCTCTATTTTTCCGAAGTCCTCGAATGTTTTCCTATTTTTTCCTCGTGATTTTGTAGGTAACTGGTTGTTTAAGTTTTTAGCATTTAATTTTTCAAAACCTTTAAAATCAAAAACCAAAACTATATATATATATATATATATATATATATATATATATATATATATATATATATATATATATATATATATATATATATACAGTAAAACCCCAGCCCAAACAAACAAAAACTAAATAAATTAAACTTAAATTTCCCTCTCCAAGCCCAACAGAAAAAAAAATAAATTAAAAATCCCCAGCCCAGTACTTCCTCAGCCAGCCCAAAGAAAATAATATGAATTAAACAAAAGAAATACCAAGCCAGCCCAGCCCGTTTCCCTGCCCGCCTTCTCCAAACTAAACCCGACCCGCTCTAACCTTCTTCCCCACTCGTTTCCAGTAAATTTTCCTGCTCCTTTCTTTGCACTCCCCACGTCGCCCCTACGTCGCCGCCCACGTCGCCAACGCCCCCGCTCCTCAAGGCCATGACCGCACGCGTGCTTCACCCTCTCCTCGTCCCTCTAACCCGCTCCCCCTCCTCACTCTCGATCTCTCGTTCTCACTCCTCTCCTCTCTCCCAACTCCCAGCCTCACTCCCCATAACCCACTGCACCCCAACGACGACGATGACGACCACCCAAATCTCCTCGTCGTCCTCCCTCACATCTCTCTCCTCTTCACCCATTACTTCACCCCCTCGCCTGCACACCCTCCTTACCATCTTCAACCACCGAGCTCGAGTCCCCTGCACACCCTCCTCGCCACCGGGTCTCCCCTGCACATCATCACACCGACGAGCTCCCCACTACCTCGTCGACCCTCTGGATCCTCTGCATCGCCATTACCTCCAAAACCCGAGCCCCTCCACTACCACACTCTCTCACTACAAACTTCACCTCCCCGCTGTGGCCACTGCCGGAGCGACCATCGCAGACCATCGCCGACCTCAGCACACTCCCAGGAGATCCACAGCACCCCACTCCGCTTCCAGCGATCGCGAGCCATTCCCGGGCAACTCCGAAGACGAACCCGAACTCGAGCCGAGGCCGTGAACCCAAACCGTGCCGTTCATTGCGCGTTCGTGCCGCTGCCGTTGCCGTGCGTCGTCAAAGCGTTTCCAGGCAAGTACCCTACTTGCTACATGCTAGTGTATACTGTTACAATTCAAAATCCTATTAAGTTCGTGTTTATAATTCGTGAAAATTTATATGAGACAAGTGCTTGATGCAAAACCCGAACAAAAATTTCACGCCCCGCTTCCCAAAATACGGAATACGAGGGGTTGACAAGGCCAGCCATGCTCCTACGGTCAAGAAAATATCCTGCCGTAGTCACACTTCGGCTTCTAGCTTTACGTGGTAACCAGTAATACAATGCACAGGTAATGAGAAATGCAGTATGAAAATCAAAACAAATGCAAAGAACTAACCAGATGGGAATCAAGAGAGTATAGTTCTGGGTAGCTGATCAAAATGTCCGCGATGTCCTCAAGGTACGTCTGGTCCTGGTCCAAGCTAAGTCCACTTCTCACTCTGAGCATGCATACTCAGGTCGTCAGAGCGACACGATAGCAATATAAACATAGGTACAAGTGATAACTCGTACAGTAATAATGGATATACAACGGTAAATCAAAATAGTAGAGATATGAACATGAAGTAGCCAATGCGAGTGTTTAAAAGAGCGGGTGCACAGTAAAACAGTAAAATAGTTTGTCAGGTGTGTCAATACAGTAAGTAATGCATGTCAATATCACTATCCTTATCAGTCTCTAAGTCTCACTATACAGGTCACTAAGCCTATCGTCAGTCCAAGTGTGAGAGTCAACCACTCGCGAGTGTCCTCCACCCAAGGGTAGGACCCAAGGGCAAGGGACCACGGACCCAAAATATAACTCACGGTAATAATCATGTACCCTGTAAATCTCCATATATCTCCATATATATATATGCCGGCATGGGACTCTCGAGATTCTGTTGAACTCACACTCAAACTACCCCACACCCCATGGTCTACATCAAACGCCAACTATAACCTCAAATACGGTCGGTCCATGACAAGTCTACGCGAGAACTGGAGACAGGATCTCTATCAAGCACTCCCGACTGATACCTAAGATAAATGGGCAGTGTCTGGTGTCTTACCTGTGACACCCATACAAGTGCTTCCATAAGTGTCCCATACCACTTATAGTCACACTTATACACGCCCCACAGACGTCGACAATGCAATAGAACAATAGGGTCCACTGATTGTGTGCAAGTACGTGTCACTTTCACATATCCACTCATGCACGAACACTAACGTACTTGCCACAATCACCACTAATACCTAACACTAGGTAATGCACATGATCACTAGGTTACCAATGCAGTGACATATATATGATGTGATGAGAAAACAGTATTTAAGGCATGGTTAAGATGTCATCAAACGATATTCTACCACTTGCATAATTCATCATAAATTATACGTGCAAAATTTAGCGAAACAATGAACAGGGGATACGTAGTATGTTTGATTATCTATCCAGCAAATTTGGTTTCACGTCAATCGGGTTTTGGGATCACTAGATATGGCCAGTTCCTTTTAAGCGTTCACTGCTGGATATCCGGTTTCAGAATCGGAAGTCCGTTTCGCAACGCATTTTAATCCCAGTTGGGACCAGAATTTAGCGACGCTATAGTTGGATGAAATCTATGGTTTTCAATAAGGTTTTCAACGCAGCAGGCGGATTCTCAATCGCTTCTGTACGTCAAAAGTTATGCGCTGTTCAACACTAGAGTATCAGTTCTGGTTCTGTTTGGGACTGCTATACGTCCCGATCTTTAAATTGCATTTTAAATAGTAAACGACGATAAAACAGGGTAAAATCACTTGCGTTATTTTTCTAACAGATTGATCTTCAATAAGGTGTAGGGTTCCGCAACATACGAGTTCAGGAAACAAAGTAGTAAACATTACGGGACAGAAAACAATAACCAGAGTTGCTCTGGACAGCAGTCCAGAGCCGCTCTCCGAACCAATTATCGTCATAATTTTAGTACATAAACCATTAAAAACTTGCATAGGGTTACAGGTCGTCGAGTCGTCTTCGATTTGAGCCCTCGAACGCATCATTTCAATATGTACACGATTTATTGTGATTTTAACGATTTTCAGGTGCGGGAAATTCCCAGTTTTTATGGGTGTAATTGGGAGTGTTCGTCTAAGTCGTTAATGGTCATATTTTGCAGTGAAACTTATACACATGGCTCAATATCACACGGAACACAATATACAATCAAATTCCGTCAAATTAATTGAAGGTTTTCATTGGGATCGTATATCGGACACATAACTTATAACAATTTTACAAGAAAAGTATAAGCGGGAATTAAAGGTGATTGAAATGTAATATCACAAGTATTAAACTTGCCTGGAGACGTGTCGACGAGGGTCCGGCAGCGGCAGCAGCACTATCGCGTCACGGGCACAGCCCAGGTTCGGCCTTTTGGAATCAGACAATTGTACTCACTCCAGTTACTCTCCGTGCCCTCCTTTTCTTTCACTGTTCCAAGTTGTTTCATGTTTTGATGCGAGGGAGATAGAGATGCTGATAAAGAGAGAGAAATTTTTAGAGAGAGAGAAAGAGACAGAGAGAGAGGCAGAGATTGAGAGAGAGAGAGAGAGAGAGAGAGAGGCAGAGAGAGAGAGGCAGAGATTGAGAGAGAGATAGAGAGAGAGAGATTTACTGAGTGCTGGCATGGGGTCGACGGAGGCGCCGTCGGGATAGCCAAGGCGGCCGATGGGAGGAGGCCGAGGCGTCGGTGGTTGCTGGGCAGTGGAGGCTCGCCGGCGTCGAGTGCAAGTGGTGGCCGAGCTCGGGTACAGGGAAGCTTGGTGGGTTTGGGGCGTTGGGTAGTGGTTGCGGTGATGTGGAGGTATAGAGGAGACTCGGTGAGGCAGTGAGGGGAGAGGTGGAGGTGAATGGAGGAGAATAGAAGGGAGTCGATGAGGAGGTTGTCGTTGTCGGGGAGGCGAGCGGGGTTGAGGGCTCGGGTGAGGGGTTTTCTATGGAGAGTGGAGTGAGTTCGAGGGTGTGAGGGAGAGAGGAGTGAGCCGTTAGGGGAGCGGGTCATAGGGGTCCGCGCGACGTGGGTGTGAGGAGCGGGGCGTTGGCGAGGCAGGCGGGGGTGCGTGGGTCGGCGAAGAATGAGCGGGAAAAGAAGGTTTACGTTGGGGAGAAGAGGGGTTGAAGCGGGTCGGGTTCTGGTGAATCATGGGCTGGGCCGGAGGCTGAGAAAGTTATTATTTGTTTTAAGTTTTGGGCCGGAGGGAGGTAAGGTAAATTGATGAGAGAAGAGGGGAGTGGGCCGGGCTCGGGGTCTTTATTAATAATAAAGAAAGAAAAAGAAGTGTGGGCCGGGGCTGGAATAATTTAAAAGGGAGGAAATAGGAGGGAAAGGAAATTAGAGTTGGGCTGAGGGTTTATATGATAAAAGGGAATTTATTTTGTAAGGGGAAAAAGGAAAGGCTGAGGTTAAAATGGGAAATTATATATTTTGTTTTGGTTTTAAATTTATTTTGGTAAAAGGAACAATGAAAAAGGCTGGGCTTGGAGATTAATTAATTTGTGGTTTTCAGGGCCGAGGAACTTATTTGATTGGCTTTGGTATGGTTTTAATCCTATGGCGAAATTTTCTTGGGCTTGGCTTTACGGGAAAAGGGAAATAGAAAAATACAGAGAGATGGAGAGAGTGGGCTGAGACACAACAATAGAGGGGATCGGGATTAGGTTAGGAGCAGAAAGGGAACGGGATTGGAAAATGCGAAGTAAAATAAGATGAAATAGAGTTTAAAGGAAATGATTATAAATAAAATAAATAAATTTTGTAAATAATATATATGAAAAATACGGATAGTGGTGTACAAAAGAACTGGGTATTACAGAAAACCTTCCATTAAAATGGTGGAAATTGATCATATAATCTAGCCCATGTGATAGTGAACATTGTGTTAGAATTTTACTGAAAAGTATGATCGTTACTGACTTGAACGATTACCCCCGATTACACTCGTTAAAACTGAAAATTCCGCATGTCTGAAACTTGTAAAAATCATAGTTAATTGTCTACAAATTTAAATGATGTGTTCGAGGGCTCAAATCGAAGCCGACTCGACGACCTGGAACCACATACAAGCTTTAAATTGTTTTTATACTGAAAATGCGACGGAAACTGAGTCGGAGAGCGACTCTGGACTGCAGTCCAGAGCAGCTTTGGTTGTTGTTTTCTGTCTCGTAATGCTTACCCCTTTGCTGCCTGAACTTGTACATTAAGGAACCCTATATTTTAGTGAAGATGAAACAGTTAGCAAAATAACGGAAGTGGTTTCACCTCTTTTTACCGTTGTTTACTATTTAAACTGCAATTTAAAAGAACAGGACGTATAGCAGTCCCAAACAGAAACAGAACTGATACCCTAGTGTTGAATAGTGCATAACTTCTGACGTAGAGGCGCGATTGAGAATCCGTCTGGTGCGTTGGAAACCCTATTGAAAAACCTAGATTTCATTCAACTGTAGAGTCGCTAAATTATGATCCCAACAGGGTGAAAATTGTGTCGCGAAACGGACGTTCAGTTCAGAAACTGAATTTCCTGCAGCGAACACTTAAAATAAAACGGCTGTAACTTGCAAACCCGAAATCCGATTGCACTGAAATAAATTTTGCTGAACTTCCGACTGAGTCTACTTGTTACCGTTTTTGTATCATTTCATTGAATTCTGAACGTATGATTTATTGCAAATTTTATAAGCTCATGAGGTGCATAATAGTTCATATTACACATGACTTGTTAACTGCATAAATGCACATATCTTACCCGATTGCCATATACCTAGTGATAGTGCGCGTTATTATTCAGTATACAATGCATTATCGTACGTGAATGGTATTTGTTTAGGAGTGCCAAGTACGCCAATGAAAAAGTGAATGATTCGTGACAGTGATTAATACAGTGAACAGTGACAAAACCGTGTTATTGGTGTATACACGAATAGACCATACTTGTCAATAGTGTAAATCTGGGGAAAAAGGGAAAATCGAAATGGAAAGAGCATCGTATTTAGCGAGGACCGTGATTTAGAGGATGATCATTCGAACAACGACTCTTATATATATTAGGTAGCATTCTCTGTGAAACCATCACTTTCAATTATCTTTGATCTTATATTAGACGGGGAGAAATTTCATAGCACTTTATGCTAAGGTCGCATAGCGATTAACCTTTACGAGTTGATATTCCTGGAAATAAATTTAGAATTGTAAAAACAGTGATGTGATATTCCTGGAGAAGTAAATTTATTTAAACTAAAAATGGTCCATTTTCTTTGTTGATGCAGCTTTGTGTTCACTTTCTAATTTTTTTTAACTGAATGAATTCCTGCTTGGTTGTTTTGCACTGTCCAGATTCTTTTGTTGTGGCATCGATTTTGAGGAACTTTACAGGAATCTGCCTTATGCTGGGGTTCTTAAGCCACGAAAATACACCTGAAAGTATAGCTAAAAAATGCAACAGCAGTCATCAATTCACAAAGATCAATATTTAGCGATTTTTTAAATAATTCAACAATAGATTTGTAGTTGAAAAACCATCAAATTTGTGATGTAGTTGCCCTACGTATTACTTTTGAAGTAGGGAATCATGGATTTACAGTTGTCCTCGTTGAAAGGCTAAAACAAAGTTATTGCAGGATTATGGAATGTGTTCATGCTGCTATATACTCTCTTTTTGTTGATAATTTGTGATCACTACTCGTATTTTAGATATTCAAGACTCTATGGCAGCTATTGAAATTTACTGCTTTTTCCTTTAAATCATATCCAAGATTCGTAAGCACTCTTTCTCTCAAATCTTTCTGGTAAGGATTCTATTTCATGTTCATATTTCATACTTGAAGGTTGTCAATCCTTCGGTTATTTACGTTGTTATACCAACATATTTTTGTCTAATGAATATCAGTGGATGCATGCAAGGAAATTTCATCTTCATGCAGGAAAAGACGATGAAGGCGAATTTTAGTTTTCGGTTTTTCAAAAGCAGAGGAAGTGAACAAAGTTTCTCACAACAATTATAGAACACGCGACATCTGCAATGTCAATCATTTGAAAGAGTTTGCTAAACGAAGGCGACCCGGTGCACCGAGTTTCCCTTGAGAATCATAAGCAATAACGCCTGAAAAATCAGGTAGCTGGCACTTATAGATGTTGGATTCGGATTCGGATGCAGCAAGGAGAAGCTAGCACGGTATTGTGAGAGGTTTGGGTTTTGATTGCTTGAATCTTTCATGTTCTGCTTGCATGTCTATTTATGTTTTGGGATCATGTGGATTTGTTTGGGATTGTGTTGGTTAGTGTAGGATTTGAAATAGAGAGGAGTTGTTTCTTCTTTAGGTCTCTCATGACCTCCAACTAATCCAGTTCCCTATTACATGCATCGACGAGGTAATCTGCAGAACGTAGGGAAAAAATTTAAAAAATAAAAAATAATAAGTGGAGAGCTTTTTTCTTTCTCCTTTGGTTCCTTAATCAGAATCTTTCTTACACCATGATAGTTGTAAAAAATATGTGGATTGGTATTTACCTTTAATTTTCTGGTTAGAAGTGTTAATTTACAGCAGGTTTGATGCAGCATGAGAAAAAATCATATGCATCAGTTAAAAATTATATATTTATATTTGCTATCAAGCACGTGCTTTCCATGTACAAGATGCTAGGGCGCTGTGTAATGAAACGTTTCATTTTAGTGGGGTGCTTGCGGTTGGCAACCGTTCCCTCTTTTTGTTTCAAATTTCTCAAAACCGTCTATTTCTATTGTGTATAAATACTTGATCCATACATCAACAATCTTCCATGAATCAGAAAGAAGAATTGAAAAGTATTTTGTTTGTGTTGGTGCTTTGATTTTGCTTCTGTTTCTCTGTCGGGTATGACTTTAAGAATATTATGTTCATATATTTAGATTTCTTACTGGTGAATCCTTGTCTACAATATTTTTTTCAGGATTTAAAATGCTGATGTATCAAGCCTTTTCTTTAGTTTAAACATGAAAAAATGTTTTAAAAATCTTATCGAAGATAATGCCAGCTGTATCAGGTTAAAAATATAAATTTCTCATAAAACGAAATCGATATTAATTCGTGTTGTTTTAGTCTCCATGGTATTTTTAGGCACCGGATAGGGTTTATTTACTTTGAAAATAAGCCATGCTTTATATTTCAATTAACCATTTATACACTTATGGTGGCTAAAAAATGAGAAATGTACAAATTGTTTGAGAAATTAACTCTGTTTCAGTAGCTTTATTTTGTTTTTCTTTTTTTTTAAAATGGCATCTACATTATTATTAGCAGTTTTTTCTTCTTGGCCTCTGTTGTCAAAAAGAAGAACTATTTGAATTTTTGAATCTAATTAAGGAATCAACCCAAATTTGGAAGCCTTATAATAATATTGTCGAGGTTAAAGGGAAAACGAGTAGTTTGTAATCTTTGAGCCTGTGTAATATTTTTAGGCTTCGAATGTAGTAGCTTGTATTGAAATTTACTTTTAAAAAAAATATTAAATTCTGTCTTGTTAGCCTTATAATAATATTGTAGAGGTTCAAATATATAAATTTCTCATAAATGGAAAATGAGTTGTTTATAATCTTTGAGCCTCTACAATATTTTTAGGTTTAGAGTGGAGTAGCTTGTATTGAAAATTACCTTTTAAAAAAATTTTAAACTCTGTTTTATTAGCCTTATAAAAATATTGTCGAGGTTCAAATATATAAATTTCTCATAAATGGAAAATGAGGAGTTTATAATCTTTGAGCCTCTACAATATTTTTAGGCTTAGAAAGGAGTAGATTTTATTGAAAAATAGTTCTAAAAATATTAAAATTCTTATCTTGCTAGTCATATAACAATATTGTCGAGGTTTAAATATATAAACTTCTCATAAAAAATGCATTGTTTATAATCTTTGAGCCTCTACAATATTTTTAGGCTTAGAATGGAGTAGATTTTATCGAAAAATACTTTAAAATAAATATTAAAACTCTTGTGTTACCCTTATAACAATATTGTTAATATTGTCGAGGTTCAAATATATATAAAAATATATATGAGTTGTTTATTATTTGAATTTTTGAATTTAATTAAGGAATCAACCCAAATTTGGAAACCTTATAATAATATTGTCGAGGTTAAAAGGAAAACGTGTAGTTGTAATCTTTGAGCCTCTACAATATTTTTAGGTTTAGAATGTAGTAGCTTCTATTGAAATTTACGTTTAAAAAAAATATTAAATTCTGTCTTGTTAGCCTTATAACAATATTGTCGAGGTTTAAATATATAAATTTCTCATAAATGGAAAATGAGTTGTTTATAATCTTTGAGCCTCTACAATATTTTTAGGTTTAGAGTGGAGTAGCTTGTATTGAAAATTACCTTTTAAAAAAAAATTTAAACTCTGTTTTATTAGCCTTATAAAAATATTGTCGAGGTTCAAATATATAAATTTCTCATAAATGGAAAATGAGGAGTTTATAATCTTTGAGCCTCTACAATATTTTTAGGCTTAGAAAGGAGAAGATTTTATTGAAAAATAGTTTTAAAAATATTAAAATTCTTTAGTCATATAACAATATTGTCGAGATTCAAATATATAAACTTCTCATAAAAAATGCATTGTTTATAATCTTTCAGCCTCTACAATATTTTTAGGCTTAGAAAGGAGTAGATTTTATTGAAAAATAGTTTTAAAAATATTAAAATTCTTATCTTGCTAGTCATATAACAATATTGTTGAGGTTCAAATATATAAACTTCTCATAAAAAATGCATTGTTTATAATCTTTGAGCCTCTACAATTAATATTTTTAGGTTTAGAATGGTGCAGTTTTATCGAAAAATGCTTTAAAATAAATATTAAAACTCTTGTGTTACCCTTATAACAATATTGTTAATATTGTCAAGGTTCAAATATATATATATAAATATAAATGAGTTGTTTATTATTTGAATTTTTGAATCTAATTAAGGAATCAACTCAAATTTGGAAACCTTATAATGAGTGGAGTAGCTTGTATTGAAAATTACCTTTTAAAAAAATTTTAAACTCTGTTTTATTAGCCTTATAAAAATATTGTCGAGGTTCAAATATATAAATTTCTCATAAATGGAAAATGAGGAGTTCATAATCTTTGAGCCACTACAATATTTTTAGGCTTAGAAAGAAGTAGATTTTATTGAAAAATAGTTTTAAAAATATTAAAATTCTTATCTTGCTAGTCATATAACAATATTGTCGAGGTTCAAATATATAAACTTTTGAAAAAAAATGCATTGTTTATAATCTTTGAGCCTCTACAATAATTTTAGGCTTAGAATGGAGTAGATTTTATCGAAAAGTACTTTAAAATAAATATTAAAACTCTTATGTTACCCTTATAACAATATTGTTAATATTGTCGAGGTTCAAATATATATATAAATATATATGAACTGTTTATTATTTGAATTTTTGAATCTAATTAAGGAATCAACCCAAATTTGGAAACCTTATAATAATATTGTCGAGGTTAAAAGGAAAACGTGTAGTTTGTAATCTTTGAGCCTCTACAATATTTTTAGGCTTAGAATGTAGTTGCTTCTATTGAAATTTACTTTTAAAAAATATATTAAATTCTGTCGTGCTTGTATTGAAAATTACCTTTTAAAAGAATTTTAAACTCTGTTTTATTAGCCTTATAAAAATATTGTCGTAGTTCAAATATATAAATTTCTCATAAATGGAAAATGAGGAGGTTATAATCTTTGAGCCTCTACAATATTTTTAGGCTTAGAACGGAGTAGATTTTATTGAAAAGTAGTTTTAAAAATATTAAAATTCTTATCTTGCTAGTTATATAACAATATTGTCGAGTTTTAAATATATGAACTTCTCATAAAAATGCATTGTTTATAATCTTTGAGCCTCTACAATATTTTTAGGCTGAGAATGTAGTAGATTTTATCGAAAAATACTTTAAAATAAATATTAAAACTCTTGTGTTACCCTTATAACAATATTGTTAATATTGTCGAGGTTCAAATATATATATAAATATAAATGAGTTGTTTATTATTTGAATTTTTGAATCTAATTAAGGAATCAACTCAAATTTGGAAACCTTATAAGAATATTGTCGAGGTTAAAAGGAAAACGAGCAGTTTGTAATCTTTGAGCCTTTACAATATTTTTAGGCTTAGAATGTAGCTTCTATTGAAATTTACTTTTAAAAAAAATATTAGATTATGTCTTGTTAGCTTTATAACAATATTGTCGAGGTTCAAATATATAAATTTCTCATAAATGGAAAATGAGTTGTTTATAATCTTTGAGCCTCTACAATATTTTTAGGTTTAGAGTGAACTCTGTTTTATTAGCCTTATAAAAAATTGTCGAGGTTCAAATATATAAATTTCTCATAAATGGAAAATGAGGAGTTTATAATCTTTGAGCCTCTACAATATTTTTAGGCTTAGAACGGAGTAGATTTTATTGAAAAATAGTTTTAAAAATATTAAAATTCTTATCTTGCTAGTCATATAACAATATTGTCGAGGTTCAAATATATAAACTTCTCATAAAAAATGCATTGTTTATAATCTTTGAGTCTCTACAATATTTTTAGGCTTAGAATGGAGCAGATTTTATCGAATAATACTTTAAAATAAATATTTATTATTTGAATTTTTGAATCTAATTAAGGAATCAACCCAAATTTGGAAGTCTTATAATAATATTGTCAAGGTTAAAAGGAAAACGAGTAGTTTGTAATCTTTGAGCCTCTACAATATTTTTAGGCTTATAATGTAGTAACTTCTATTGAAATTTACTTTTAAAAAAAATATTAAATTCTGTCTTGTTAGCCTTATAACAATATCTTGCTAGTCATATAAAAATATTGTCGAGGTTCAATATTGTCGAATATATATATAAATATATATGAGTTTATTATAACAATATTGTTAGACTTAAGGGAGAAGATTTTATTGAAAAATACTTTGTCGTGTTTCAAATATATCAAAGGAAATGAGTTATTTAGAATCTTTTAACCTTTACAATATCTTTAGGTTTAAAATGGAGTAGATTTTATAGAAAAATACTTTTAAAATATAATAAAACTCTTATCTTGTCAGCCTTATAACAATATTATTGAGAATCAAGTATGTAAACTTCTCATGTAAGGAAAATGAGTTGTTGATAATCTTCGAGCCTCTATAATATTTTGAGGCTTAAAATGGAGTTGATTTTATTGAAAAATACTTTAAAAAATAATTAGTTGAGGCTCAAATATATAAACTTCTTTTAGAAGGAAATGATGAGTTTATAATTTTTGAGCCTCTACAATATTTTAAGTCTTAGAATGGAATTGATTTTATTAAAAAATACTTTAAAAAAAACTTCTCATTGAAGAAAATGAGTTGTGTATAATTTTTGAGCCTCTACAATATTTTTAGGCTCAGAATGGAGTATATTTTATTGAAAAATACTTATTGTTAACTTGAGAACGAGAATACGAGTTTCGACAAAAGTTTCCACACCTCTTCTCTTAGATTTATGTTTGCTTGTCTTTTCTTGTTCCGGAAATTTCAAGAACAAAATTCTTTTTGTAGTTGTAAACTTCTAATAAAAGGAATATGAGCTTTTTTATAATGTTTCTACAATATTTTTTGGCTTAGTTAAAACTCTTTTCTTGTTAGCCGTATAACAATATTGTCAAGATTCAAATATATAAACTTATCATATAAGGAAAATGAGTTATTTATAATTTTTGAGCCTCTGCAATATTTTTGGCTTAGAAGAGATCTTTGAGCCTCTACAATATTTTTAGGTTTATATTTTATTGAAATATACTTTTAAAAAGTAATTTATAATGTTTGAGCCTCTAAAATCAATTATATTTAAAAGAAAGGGGGTTATTAATTTGGAATAAGATAAATCTATCAAAAATCAATAGAAATCGATGCCAAATAAAAGGGTCTCTTTCTCTCTCTACAAGCATTCCACGAACCATAGCTCCTCATGTGATCGCTTCTCACGTAACCAGTGGGGCTCATGTGGAGAAAAAAACGAGGTTGGCAATTAGAGAAATCGTGGAGGAAAATCACGGAGAAGGAGAATCGAGGAGGAAAATCACTCCCATTTTTTATTAATGATTTGTTATGTTCACATACTAATTTTGTTTATTTATTTATTTTGATACAGTCAATCGAGTATGGCGTTCTTTGGAGTTAGGTACATCAACTTTCATTCATTAATCTAGACTTCAATTTTAACGGTTTTTTTTGGTTATATACTGCACACATGTGCAAAATACTAGTATTTTTTAGTTTACAATACAATCGATTTAATTACACCACTTTCACAATCAATTTCTTCTGCGAAACCACACAAAGATTTGTCCAAAATGCGGATGTATTATGATATTGTGAATTAGGGTTATTTAATAAATCGATAAGATATTATGAAACCTCATTTTAATTAAATCGTATACGTATGTGCAAATTACTAGTCTTGGCAGATTAAAAACAATATTTTCGAGTTTCAAATATTTAAACTTCTTATAAGGGGAAAATGAGTTGTTTATAATCTTTTAAAGCTTCTTTGGGCTCAGAATAGAGTAAATTTTATTGACAAATAAATATTAAAAAAATATTAAAAATCTTAACTTGTTAACCATCACTATTATTGTAAAGATTCAAATATAAATTACTGCTCATAAAAGAAAATTGAATAGTTTATAATGTTTGAGCCTCTACAATTTTGTTATTCTCAGAGTTGCTTATCTGAAGTAAAAAATAGAAATAATATTGATGGGAATGAGTAAAAAGAATATTGAAAAAATATTAATTGTTTTTAATAGCATAAGGAGAAATTTTAATGGCTTTTTTTCCTTCATAGAATTAGAACAAAACTGTCAAGGTCATATGAACATTATTGTTTAGGTTCAATATTAATTTTT
This sequence comes from Agapanthus africanus, assembly GCA_030015575.1. Lineage (NCBI taxonomy): Eukaryota > Viridiplantae > Streptophyta > Magnoliopsida > Asparagales > Amaryllidaceae > Agapanthus > Agapanthus africanus. Next base: position 173,836,150 of record CM057342.1, on the reverse strand, counting down.
TTTCCCATAATGTTCGATAATTAACATCGACCTCATACCTTTGAGTGCGGAAGTATTTTTGAATCTTGAATTGATCACGGTTTTCCCGGTCGGTCGTACAATCACATTGGAAAGTACACGCACTTTCACGGTTTAATTACCCAACTCTTATGTTAAGATATGCTCTTGAGAGAATCCATGACCTGCATGCGAGTAACTAGTTTAGGATTGTTTGGGATGATAAGTACCCATTATTGATATTTGTCTCGTTATGCCCTAAACTCATTTTGTTACATTAGTCATAATATACCTAATCCCTTAAAGGCATATTTGACTCATTTTTATTTCCATACATTCACAATTATGGCAAAAAAATTCCTTTTTTTGTGGTCCACAGTAATGAAGAGGTCTCATAAATGGCTTTAATATAAGTTATTGGATATTCATATCACTCATTTATCATTATCATGACCTCATCTTGACTCTTTCCTCGATATTTCAATAACTTCTCATTGCTATATAACATACTTTCTCATCTTGTATGTGTGTGCACCGGTGTTTTATATTAAACAAACATATGAAAAATATGAAGAAAAAAAGAAATATTTATTATAGAACAAATGAAGTGTGATACAACAATTTATCACATTCTACGCAATCCTAGAGATTTAACATGTCCTACATACACAGTGTCTCTCACAAAGTTGTATTTAATATCAATATGCATAGTTCTGCTATGACATTTTGGATCTTTCGTGTGTATCCTACGGTCAGGAAAACATCCCGCCGTAGTCACACTTCGGCTTCTAGCTTTACATGGTAATCAGTAGATAAAGCACAGTAATAAAAAAATCACATCACTAATTTATTACATTAATAATCCATTATTCACAAATTACAGATAACATTAATAATCACTTTATGGAAAGCAGTAAATGAAGAAAGTACACCAAACTATATCTCCGTGAACTCGAAGGGTAGATCCGTCTCCTGTGCTGGTCCTTCCACGGAACTGAGCATGCATACTCAGGTCGTCAGAGCGACACAATAACAATATTATTATAATAAGATGAAACAGGTAAATGAGGTAATACTAATGTAAGAACAATGCAAGTAATCACTATGTCACTATATGATGCAGAATATGTTCTGTGTCCCTATCGGTCTCTAGGTCATGTTTGAAATCGCATAGTGGAAGGAGGATCATGTTTAACAGGAGTCTCGTACATACCCGAGACAACAACCCACATGCTCGGAACCTAACCCTATCAGCCGGATCGCTAGATCCTACCTAATATATATATCACTGCTCGAAAACACGGTCCCGCTAAATACGATTCTCTTTCCACTTCGATTTCCCCTTTATCCCCAGGTTTACACTATTTGTGATCTTGATTCAGTCGTGTACAAATATACCAATGGCACGGTTTTATCACTGCTCACTGTATCAATCACTGTCACGAATATTCACTTCCCATTGGTAAACTCGTCACTTCTAAGCCAACATCAACCACGCACGATAATGCAATGTCCACTGACTAGAACACACACTAACACTAAGTATATGGCAAATGGGGTATGATATATGTATGTATGCTATCAATAAGCTAAGTATGATATGAATCAACATGCATGTCATTAACTTACATAATTTGCATAAATTCATCCGTTTAGAATTCAACAAAATGATGCAAGTAAGATAATTAGAACATTCAGTCAGAAATTCATCTAAATTAGTTTCAGTTCAATCGGGATTCCGGTTTTCAAGATACAGCTGTTTCATTTTAAGTGCTCGCGGCTGGAAATTCAGTTTCAGAACTGAACGTCCGTTTCGCGACACGAATTGCACCCAGTTGGGTTCAGAATTTAGCGACGCTACAGTTGAATAAAATCTAGAGTTTTCGATAGAGTATTCAACGCAACAGACGGATCCTCAATCGCATCTGTACGTTGAAAGTTATACACAGTTTAACCTCAGTGTGTCATTTCTGAATCTGTTCTGGACAGTTATACGTTCTGCCCTTTTATTTACAGTTTAAAATAGCAAACGTCAATGAAACGGAATGGAACCACTTGTTTTGTTTAGCTAACAGAATTATCTTTAATCTACTGCAGAGTTCCATAACATACGACTTCAGGAAACACAGTGACACACATCTTGGGACAGTACACAATAATCAGAGTCGCTCTGGACTGCAGTCCAGAGTCGCACTCCGATCTAAATATCATCACAGTTACAGAACAGAAATCATTAGAAGTTTACATAGGGTTAAAGTTCGTCAAGTCGGCTTCGATTTAAGCCCTCGAACGTATCATTCCAGTATGCACATAATTTACAGGGATTTTATTCATTTTCAGATACGGGAAAAATTCTAGTTTTATTGGCATATTTGGGGTATCAATTTTAGTCACTAAGAATCGTATTTTCCAGTGAGATTCATACACGCTATTCATCATCATATGGGTCAACAGAAAACATCGGTTTCCATCAAAATAAACAATTATTTTCATTGGGCTCTAGCATCGAACACATAGGTCGCATAATATATCGGGAATTAGTAAATCTATAAACTCTAAAATTTAGGTTTGTACCACAATTCTATTAGCATGTAGCAAGTAAACACTTGCCTGGAAATGTCTCGGGGTCGCACGGCAGCAGCAACGTCACAAATGCGCGTTGTACGCCGTGAAACGGATTACGCGAGCTTGGCTCAAGATGCAAAATTTGCGTCGGAGTTGCCCGGAGCCGTCAAGTGCCTGCTGGAAGCGGAGGTGGTGCTCTGTGGTTGGCCTGGGACTTGCTGGGGTCGACGACGGTGCTCCGGCGGAAGGCAACAGTGAGTTCGTAGCGAGGGGATATCGATTTACGGTTGGCAGTCTTGGAGGGAAAGAGAGAGAGAGAGAGACTCGGTTGTGTAGGTGTAGGGGTGTGGGTGATGATGCTGATGACGAGAAGGTCGTAGGGTGGTCGGCGATGTGGTGGGGAGTTCGCCGGCGTCGAGGGCGTAAGGTGACCGAGTTCGGGTGTAATGGGTCTTGTGTGCAGGGGATCTCGGGTTGATGGGGTGTAGCGGTGAGGAGTCCTGTTGGTGGAGGAGGAGTGAGCGAGGGTTGTCGAGGGGTAGTCGCCGGCGGTGGAGTGAGGGACACGGCGGAGTTGGGTGCTCGGTGAGTTTTTGGTGAATGGAGAGAGGTGAAGAGATTTCTGAAAATGAAGGAGAAGAGAGAGATGAGGGCATGAGGAATGAGTGAGGGTTGAATGTCGTGGGTGAAACGTTGCAAGAATGGAGGCGTGGGCGTGGGCGCGAGCTGCGGTGGAGGGGGCGTTCGCGAGCGGGAAAGGGGGAGGTTACCGTTGGAGGAGGAGAGAAGATAAACAGGAGTGGGTCGGGTCGGGTGTTGAGGAGCGGGCTGGGGGAGTGGGCCGGGCTTGGGTAGGGTTTTTTTAAAATAAAATTTCCTTTAAAAAAAACGTGGGCTGAGGTTAGAATGGGCCGGGATTTTAAATATAGAATTTATTAAAATAAGAAGGTGAGTGGGCTGAAAGAGGGAGTGGGCTGGGGATTTAGTTTAAAGAATTTATTTTTAAAAAATGGTGAATGGGCTGAGGATTTAATAAAGGGTTTAAAGTAAAGTATTTTACCCATTTTAGTTTAAATAAAGTATTGTTACAAACATTGGAATGCCAGTCAATACTCCCAATTGTAGAAATCTCACATCCGCCTCCATCGTTGATAAGGCTATGTATGTTTGCTTCTTACTATCCAGGAGACGGCGACATTATTAAGTAAAAAAGCATATCCTGACGTTGATTTACGTTCATTTAGGGCTCCTCCCCAATCAGCATCCGAGATATCTGAAATATGAAAATCCTCTTAGATATCATAGGGAATAATTCGCAGCACCTCTCAGATAACTGAAAATCCTTTTTACAGCTTTTCCAATGTGCTCTTTCTGGATTTGATTGATATCTACTCACTAGACTCACGACATAACAAATATCCGGCCGAGTACACATCATTGCGTACATCAGGCTCCCAACAGCACTGGAATAGCGAACATTTTTCTTTTCATTTCGCTCTTCTAGAGTCTTAGGACATAACCTAAGGCTTAAAACCCCATCTTTCGCAATGGGGTTGTCAATGGGTTTGCAACTACTCATGTTAAAATGTTTAAGAATCTTATTAATATATGACCCTTGCGATGGAGTTAAAAGTTTTCTTGAACGGTCTCTTTGGATCTTAACCCCGAGAATATAATTTGCATCTCCCATGTCCTTCATTTCAAAATTGGAGGACAACCATTCTTTAATGGTGACAACATGCTTCTTGTTATTCTCAGCCAATAAAATATCATCCACAAAAAGTGATAGTATCACAAATCTATCTTCAGACTGCTTTACATACACACAGTGATCTTAATCAATCATCACAAATCCAAATGTGATCATGAATTGATGATATTTCAAATACCATTGTATGGATGGTTGAAGTCCGCATACTTTGCTCTCCTGACCTTTAACAATGAAACCTATAGGTTGTTCCATGTAGATTTCCTCATCCAATTCTCTATTGAGAAATGCAGTCTTGATATCCATCCGGTGTAATTCTAAGTTCAGATGTGCCACTATAGATAGAATAAGGCGAATAGAGGCAAACTTAACTATATGAGAAAATGGTTCTTTGTAATCTACAACTTCTTGTTAGGTATAACCTTTTGCAATAAAACAAGCTTTATATCGTTCAATAGAACCATCCGCATTGCGCTTAATTTTGAGAATCCATTTATTTCCAATTGCTTTGGCAAAAGATCGACCAAGTCCCAAATATGGTTGGTACTCGTTGACTCTATTTCCTCTTCCATCGCATTTTTCCATTCTTCCTTTGCAAGACACGAGAGCTTCTTTCAATGTTTGTGACTCTTCGCCATCTTGAGGAGTAACAATAAATACTTCTCTCTCAATCTTAAAACGACGTCGCGGGATACTGTTACGGTTACTCCTTCATATTAGAGCTTCTTGTCGAATAGACTCTCTAGGTATTTCGCTCCCACCTGGATCATGATGTCTAGGCATTTCCTCATTTTCCTCAACTACATCAGGAGGTTTGGGGAAATCCTCATTGACCCTAAGTGCGCTAAAACCGTGACATGCCTGTCGCCTAAAATCTCGTCATGAGAAACCTAGTCACGCCTTTAACCATGACCATGTCTCTTTTTCGTTATGATTAAGACCGTGACCATATATGTGGCATTACTAAAAACGGATCAAACAACTAAATGAAATATGTGTAGCGTCCATATATGTATTCACCGTTATAATCGTGACCAATATATCTCGTATGGTCACTGTCACGTCCCGCTTCCCAAAATACAGACTACGAGGGGTGACTAGGCCAACCATGCTCCTACGATCAGGGAATAATCCCGCCGTAGTCACACTTCGGCTTCTAGCATTACATGGTAGTCAGTAAACAGTGCAAGAGTAAAGGAAATTCCAGTTCACAACTTTTATTACATCACAATAAAAAGATTTCGAGATACATTTATTTTGCATAAGGGAAAAACTAACCAACGAAATACAGGGTGCTTAAAGCAAACGAAATGGCGCTGATGATACAGTCTAGACCTCCGCGATCTCGAAGGGCCGGTCCTGCTCCGTGACTGGGTCCACTTCGCCCTCTGAGCATGCACACTCAGGTCGTCAGGGCGACGCATATAGCAATAAATATATATAATGGGTACAATGCTATTAAACATGAAAGGCGCAACAGAATACAGAACATGAGAATAATGAATATCAAATAAATATGAACAGTGCGATATGAGCATCATATCGGTAAACCAGGCAATGTGTATGTCGCTACTTATCAGTCACTAAGTCGATGAAATCGATTGGTGGAAAGGATGCTCATGTTTAACAAGGGTCTCGTGCATGCCCGAGACTACGGTCTACTGTTGTCCGGGACATAACCATGCAGTCGTGCCGCTAGGCCCACAACCTAATGTGTGTGTCTAATAGCGAATGATCATCCTCTAAGTCACTGTACCTCGCTAAATACGAGTTCAATATCACCTTGATTTCCCCCATTCCCTGGGTCATAATATGTATTCAAGCATTAGATAGGTTGTGAACAAATACGTATCGGTTTCACTTTCAATCACATTTCCGCTTATCAATATCACTTTCGCATTTGCCACAACCCAATTACTAACACTTATAAATCGACAATGCAAAACAGTCGTTAGGTATTAGTGTAACGATTACTATGCAGGAGGTATAGAGCAAACACAAAATAGGTAGAAATGCACCGAACAGATATTCATTAAATCACGACAGCCAACGCCACATGACTTGCAAAATTCATCATAAATCACCCGTATAGAGTAGACCGAAACAATATAAAAGGCGTACAATGTATATTTGATTATTTACGCGGTAAAAGTAGTTTCATGTCAAACGGAATTCAGGTTAGGGACTTATCGTCATTTTAAATCAGCGATCAGTTGCTGGAATTCCAGTTTCAAAACTGGAAGTCCAACTTCGTACGCAGTTTACAAGGGATTATGTTTAGATTCAGGTGTTTCCCCAGTTGAATAAAATCTAGTTCTATCTGTTAGGTTTCCAACGCATCAAGTGGATTATCAATAGCCTTCCTGTACTAGAAGTTATGTCCTGTTTAATGTGCCGGTGTAAGAAATGTCACTGCAGAAACTGCAGAACATATCAACATTCTAAAGTACAAACTAAATATCAAACGACTGTGAAACTGCACGGGACCAGATTCATGTGTTATCTAACTAAATTATCTACGCGATTATATGGGGTTCCATGCATTTTCAGTTTTAAGTAAGGACGTGCAGGTATTTAAATTCAGGCATCTTCGTGAAATGCTGCCCCAGACTGCAGTCCAGTGCCGCATTCGCAGCCAAATCTCGTTACAGTAATCTATAAATGTCGAGAAATAAACAATGTATGGTTCTATATTATCAATTCGGCTTCGATATGAGCCGTATAACATCACATTCCAAACTGTATTGAATTTACAATGATTTTAACGAGGTAACATGCGCAGTAAAATTTCAGATTTAGTGTCGCCTTTAGGAGGCGACTTTACATGATTATACACGATATTTTGCATCCGAATTCCTACACGGTATTCGTATCAATAAAGGGATCTAACGCAGGTTCCGCCATAACAAGATATGTTTTGGTCTATAGTTTGCATCAAACATTAGGGTAGTGTTTGGTAATCGGTCATAAACACACATCTACACTACTATATAACAAAACAATCTAACATTATTATCTAAATTAGGTCTTAAGATAGCATGAACAACAAGAGATGGATTTTCTCTTGCCTTTGGCGAAAGTGGCACAACTGAGGCGGCATCACGACACAGGCTATAACCACGGCACGATTCACGCGTGACTAGCACGACTCTGGTGATGACTTGGGGAGGCTCGACACGATGCAGAGGTGAGAATGGGCGCTGTGACACGGTGGTGAGGGAAGCGGAGCTCCGGGGTGTTGTGGCGACGAGAGAGGAGGTGGCGTCAGTGGTGTCGAGCTCCGGTGGCGGTTGCAACGGGGAAGGACGCGCTCGGGTGAGGGGATGGAGTTGAGGAAGCGAGGAGGTCGGGGCTCTTCGCTGAGGTAGAGCCGGTGGTGGCTGTGGCGATGGATGCAAGGGCCCGGTGGGTCGATGGAGGCAGCGAGGCGGCAGTGGGTTCATGGCGTCGGTGGGCTCGAACTGAAGGAGGAGGGGCTCGTCGGCTGTGAAGAGGGAGCACCGGGGATGGAGTTGGGTTGGCTTGGGAGCTCGAAGGTGTCGGTGGTCGCCTGAGGTGGTCGTCGTGGCCGTTGGGGAGCGAGTCTCGTAGAGACATCGGCAAGGGAGAGAGAGAGGGGAGTAGTGAGGATTTGGGGAGGTGATCTCGGGGATTCGTTGGCATGGGGCGCGGTCGTTACGGCGTGGGCGCGAGGTAGGAAGAGACGTTGGGGAAAGGAAATGAGCGGGAAAAGAAAATGAGGCGAGGGAGAAGAAGAAGGAAGTGGGTGAGTCGGGTCTGGTAGTGTTAGGGTTAGGTTTAGGAGTTAGGATTAATAATTAAGTAAAATAATAAAAAAAAAATTTAAAAATCTAAAAAAATGCAAAATTATTCTAGGAAAATCTGAAAAAAATATACGGAAAAATATATAAGAGAACCGGTGATTTACAGTTACGGTTTAAACCGTGACCAAAAGGTTAAACTATAATATCGAATACCTGCTATAGTAGGTAACCGTGACTATATAGATCTCATAGTCACGGTTTAAACCGTGACCATAAGGGAAAACCATAGTGAAGTTTAAACTATAATATAGAATACCTGTTATAGAAGGTAACCATGACTATATCCTATGGTCATGGTTAAAACCGTGACCATATTATCAATTTTTTTTAAACAGAAATCTACGCGCTCCATGCGTGCTTCTTTCAATTACAACCAACAATAGATGATGATAATACGATCAAATCTCATACAATTATAACAATCAAGAAGTAATATGATTAGAATCAAACACAATTATAAACAAAATATATACACCAAACAATATAATCAATAAACCAATAAAACAAATGTTTGTATCAACAAATCAAATGTTTGTATCAAAAAATCAATAATCTTTGGTCGTTGGGACGATTAAGCTCCATCGTCCCGTGACTTGAACATAATCCCAAACTCATCTCGTATGGCCTGCCTGATAGCCTCTACATTTGACCGCCTCAACCCCTCGATCTGCGCATCAAGCATATCCACCCACACATTAAGCTGCTCCACTCGATCTTGGAGCCGACGAATCTCCTTCTGCAACGCAGCGGCCATATCTTCCCGCGTTTAGGCCATAACGTACTCGTGGACGGACAGAGGCCTGGCAAAGTATCGGTGGGCCCAAGGACCAACCCCGCGCTCATAACCACCATGATGTCTGCCGGATATCGAATCCAGAATAGGGACAATGGCGGTAATCGAGTCGTCCGGGCCAAGTCCTAAGGCGTTTGTCCTCTCCTGGAACTGGGTCTGTGAAGAATACACACACACACATGTTAATTTAAATACAGTATCGACTTGATTATATGAAACTTACTATATACTCGCCCGTGCCCTTGTGTAACGCGGACCGTCTCCTGGTAGCAGTGTAGTTGGCGGGGTCTTTCTTTTTCTGCGATAAAATTAGGATTTATTTCAATAAGTAATTTGCGACAAAGAAAACATATATTTTTAAACGTCGAAATACTCACGAGCTGGTGCTGAGTGCTAGCCTGCGACTACTTCCCTTGGATCAGGATAGCGCGTTCTCTGACACCCTTGTTCCAGTTCTCCCTGTTGCGAATCGACGCCGCCTTACAAAATATATTGAAGAAAATATTATATATCACAAAATATGATTTCATGTTATATTATTATAATCTTAAAAATTAAATTTATACCTGAACATCATCACGCTCGTAAAACGCGACTAGCAGCGGTCAATCCTCACTCTAGACATCCTGAAAAATGGCCTCCATCATCGCCTCCCTTTATTCCTCAGTCGTCGTAGCCCAGGTAATGTAATGATGCTTCCTTCATATCGACGTCTCCTCTTGATAACTTGGCATTTAGATATGACCTAGTCTATGGGCCGATATGCATCGAACAGCGTATGAATGCCATCCTCGCCGATGACGCCAATGAATCTGTAATGTCCCTGGGTCTGAAATTACAAAAATTTAATATATATATATATATATATTATATAACGACGATTAAATTTAAATGTATAAAAGGGTATGTGATACCTTGCTGATCAGTCATATTTATTGCACATTTGCACAGTCATTTTCCCTATTATTATTAATTATTAAAATGTGTTATTTATAATTTAAGAACATATATGGGTTTATTTGTAAAAAGAATTTTGTCATATGTTTCTTAATTTATAATTAATATAATTGGGGAATATATGCATATCATATTTAAATAAAATATCCATGAGATTATTAATTATTAAAATATGCATATTATATCATATCAAATATTCTTAACTAATATTATTAAGATATCATATCATATCATTGGTTGGAATATTATCTCAAATAAAATAAATACTACTAACAATTTGATTTGAGATATTGTGCAGGTTTAAAATAACAAATCAGCTCAAGACTGCAAAGAGGATTGAGGAAATCAAATCAAATCGAATGAGCAAACCAAATTTGCCGAATATTGGGAGCAAATTGAAGAATCTCACAACTGCAGAGAGAAAGAGAAATTTTTGGAATATTTTTATCAGAAAAATCTCCTAACATCACAAGAAGAAGGCATAAAAAACCTGGAGACGCAACTCCATCAGAAGGCGGCGGAACCGCGATTAAAAGGCGTAAGGAGCGGCGGAAGCGCGGTCTAATCGTGGTCATTGGATATGAGAATTCAAAGGCATGATCGTCTTTTCACATAGTTTAAGATGACATTAGGGTTTCAAGTTCCAGAGCCTATAAAAAGGACCGAGTGCAATTAGGGTTAATCATTTATCCATTGATCTACTGATCGAGCAATCTAAATCTCTCGAGAAAACTAGGGTTTGTAGTTTAGTTTTTTAGCGATCAACTTCTCTAATGCAATTTATTATTCAATAAATGGTAGATTTTTTTTAATCTTGTCTCATTACTTTCCGCATTTTATTTTTTGCATTTACTTTCCGTAATTTTAATTTTGTTATTTCTTATGGGTTCATTCATCTTTAATCTTTCCTCATTTACTTCGTTTTCCCCGATGAGTGAGTAAATTCTTGCTTGCTAGGGGTTGTAGGATAGGGTAGTATAATGGATGAAAAAATCCCTTAATTTCTTTTTAAAGTTTTAATTTTTATAAACTTTAGCAAAATAAGACTTAATCCTCTTATTCGGCCATGTTATCTATTCATAATAGTTACGACAACGATTTGAGATTCATTAATACTTGCTTTGTTGAGAGCTTGAGATAAATAGGGATCAATGGAAGGACAAGGGTCGGTAGAGAGAAACCCTAATTCTTCCAAAAATCCTAATCCGCATTTATTGCTATTTCTCTAGTATTAAATAATTAAAAAATAAAAAGAATTATTTTTAAAACTCTATCCATTAACTACTCAATCCGATAAACCCTAAAAGCCCTTCTCTTATAAATTTTCAAATTTTCTTAGTATAAAACGATAAGAATCCACCTTTCTTTATTAACTCGTCTAAAACAAGATAAGTAATTCATCATTTCCCTGTAGAAGACCCGTACTCACTATCGGCTAGCTATTGCGACACCGTTATTAATTGCGGTATTTAGAACACATACAAAGACTCAGTTTTTCACACCAATCAAATGGCGCAATTACTGGGGAAATAGTAGTGATATTTTTCTTGTTATTCGGCTTGATTTCTAAAAAAAATCCAGAAAAAAATAAAAATAAAAAGAGAACCAAAAAACCGCATTTTGTGTTTTTAAAGATTCTTGTGCGAGTTTTGCAAGAAATTTGGAGCAATTGGAGCGAACCAACAGAGATTCAGAGATAATCAAATAGGACCAGATGAGCATTAGAATGCTGTGAAAATTTTTGGAGAAGAGACTTCATCAAACGGCGGCGGAACCATGGCCAAAAGGCGTGTTTGGCGGCTGAACCGTAGCCATCTTGGGGAGTTAAGCCCCCAAATCTTTCAAATATTATTTTATCGTCTTTCGCTCTCTTCTGAAGCTCCAATAAACTGTTTTTACCTGCAGGATTCTTTGCAAACAACGCCGCTAAAAAAATCTATTTGCGTGTTTTTGGATTGTTTTGCATATTTAAAACGGACATTAAGGGGCAAGAAACCCAACTTTAGATTAGGTAGGGATTTCATCACCCTTCCTAGGCCCCACAAATCACAAACAAGTATACATGTCACGCCCCACTTCTCAGTATACGGAGAAGTAGACGTGACAGGCCGTGATATGTTTACTCAGAAGTAAACACGCTAAGCGTAAATAAGCAATATAAATAAATACACAAGATTAACAAGAGATGTAATAATAAACAACAACTTTTATTAGCATTCTTTCTTTACATTACAACTGATTTGAAAAGAAATGTACAATGATAAAAACAATGCCTAAACAGTGGCATACGAATGAAAAGGAAATAAATACAAGTAATCTAGAAGTCTGGCCCTTCTGTGAACTGATCCAAGTCCTCCTAGCTGGGCTCGGTCTCTGAGAGTCGAGTCCTCCTGACGAGCATTCCAAGAAAAGAAAGAAACAGGAATGTCGTCAGCGAACTAACGCTCGGTAAGTCCCAAAAGAAAGAATAGAATAGAACAAGTAGATAGGGAAGAACTGATAATTTATACAGGTATATATTTGTTAAACTAACGTAGTTGTTTGTAGCTTGGTACAGAAGGTGTCAGTGTATACGAGAAGAGTCCAACTTTCCCCGTGGAGTAAGGTAACCCGGTAGTACAAGGCCCCGTCAAGACCCATGGGACAACAACAATAGATGTTTATCTACGTCTTTTAGTGTCCATCATCGTGTCACTTTTAACACATTCCGTACCAATCTACCCCGTTAAAACCCCGTAATGTATATTGTACTGATTTGTAGTTATCAGACTTGCCGAGACCATGGATATAAGTTGTTCATGTAAACGGTTCAGGATGTATCAAGTAGTCATATAGTCAAGTCAAGTCATAGCCAAGTCATAGCTATGGTTCGGTCAAGTCAAGTCATATTTGCATGTTGATATTGTTCTGGTATTCAGGTTCAGGTTCAAGTATACATGTTGGTATATTGGATTCATGTTTGTATTGGATTCATGTTTGGATTGTGTCACGCCCCGCTTCCCAAAATACGGAATACAAGGGTGACAAGGCCAGCCATGCTCCTACGATCAAGGAAAAATCCTGTCGTAGTCACATTTTGGCTTCTAGAATTATATGGTAATCGGTAAAATACAGTACGGGTAAAGAGAATGCAGTCACTAAAACTATCGGATATAAAGAAATCTGAGCTCAATGGAAGTAAGTAAAAGGGCAACTAACCAGGAATATCAATAGAGAAATGGAACTGGTTCACTGGTCTGGATCTTCATGGTCTTCTCGAGATCAGATGAATCCACCTCTATCACTGAGCATGCATACTCAGGTCGTCAGGGCGACACAATATCAATATTATAATAATAACAAGAGACAAGGAAATAAAATAATGACAGTGGAGATGATAAATGCAGGCAATCAATATGTCAATAACTGATGCAATGTATGATCTGTGTCCCTGTCGGTCTCTAGTCATATTGAAATCGAGTTGTGGAAAGGAGTGATCATGTTTAACGAGGGTTTCGTACATACCCGAGACTACGGTCCACTGTTGCCCGGGACATAACCCTGTCAGCCGGACCGCTAGGTCCAACCTAATATATAAGAGTCGCTGTTCGAATGATCATCCTCTAAATCACCGACCTCGCTAAATACAATTTCCTTTCCACTTCGATTTTCTCCTTTTCCCCAGGTTTCACTATTCATGAGTATGGGCTAGTTGTGTACAAGTACGCATCAATAACACGATTTTATTCACTGTTCACTGTATGGTCCATTGTCACGAATCACTCACTATTCACTGGCGTACTTGACACAACCACACCGATACTGTACACGTTCGACAATGCAATATACACTGAGAATTAACACGAATGTTCACTATCACTAGAGGTTTTGTAGTCGGGTAAAATTGTGAATCATGCCGCTAAACAGTTTATGTGTAGTACAAGTCGTTATGCATCTTATGAACATAGAAAATTCGTATTAAATTAGGCGTTTAGAATTAAGCAAAGATAAAACAATCAGTAATAAGTAAACTCAGTTGGCAGTTCAACAAAATTGATTTCAAGTCGATCGGGTTTCGGGTTCGTAAGTTACGGTCGTTTCATTTTAAGTGTTCGCTGCTGGAAATTCAGTTCCTGAACTGAAAGTCCATTTCGTAACACAGTTTTCACCCTGTTGGAATCAAAATTAGGCGATTCTATAGTTGAACAAAATTTAGGTTTATCAGTTAGGTTTCCAACTCACCAGACGGATCGATAATATACATGGTGTACTGGAAGTTATGCATTGTACGATAAAGGGGTATACGTTCTGTCCCTGTTTGGGACTGCTATATGTTCTGTTGATTTAAAATATAATTTAAATAGTAAACGACAGTAAAAACAAATGAAACCACTTTCAATGGTTATCTAACAGATTTATCTTCGCTATGGTATAGGGTTCCGCATCATAACATTTTCTTACAGCAGGTTGAAAGTATTACAAAACGAGAATCGACAGCCAGTGCTGCTCTGGACTGCAGTCCAGAGCCCCACTACGAACAAGTTTCCATCACCTTTTTAGCATAGAAACAGATTAAAACTCTTATGGGGTTCTATGTCGTCGAGTCGGCTTAGATATGAGCCCTCGAACGCAACATTCTGATTTGTAACCAATTAACTGTGATTTTTACAAGGTTTAGGTACGGGAAAATTTCAGTTTTAACGGGTCTAAATGGGAAAGACCTATCACGTCATTAAAGACCGTATTTTCTAGCCAAATCATAACACAACGTTCGTTATCACTAGGGACATCCTATGTGATTAGTTTCCGTCAATTTAACGGGGGTTTTCCATTCGGGTTTTGCATCGAACACTTGTATTACATTCGCACGAAAAGTATATTTGAAATTGATTGGTAATTGAATTGAATAGGTAATATTAGCATGAAGCATGCATTATGCTTGCCTGGCGATGTATCGACAACGTTACGGCAGCGGCAACGGCACGATCGTGACACAAGCGCGGCACGGCAACTCGACTTGGCTCGAGCTCGAGTTCTCGGCAGTGACGGCTTGGTTGCTGGGGTCTTGACGGCGAGGGTGGTGGTGGTCACTGTTGTCGGCGCTCGATGGCGAGGCAACCGGGGTGGCTGAAGTGGTCACGGTGTTGCAGTGGGGAAGGGGAGACAGTGTAGGAGGTCATGGTGGTGGTCACGACGATGGCAGGGAGGGGCTGGCCGAGGTGCACAGAAGGGTTGGTTGTGGGTGTTCTGCTGTAGTTTGGGTGGAGCTTGGAGTGGGGGCTCTGTTGGCGTCGAGGTAGGTGGAGGCAGCAGTGGTGTGAGGAGGGAAGTGGAGTGAGAGGGAGAATGAGAGTGAGGGGGAGAGAGAGGTGGGTTTTGGTGAGAGAGGGAGAGAGAGAGATAGGGTCGATGGAAGTTTCGCGAGCGCGCGCGCGAGGTCGTGGGTCGAGGAGTGGGGACGTGGTCGTGACGAGGAGCGGGGGCATAGGGACGAGCGGCGGGGACGTGGGGAAAGAAAGAAAGAAGCGGGAAAAGAAAAAGGTGGGGAAGAAAAGGACGGGTCGGGTAAGGGGCTTGGGCCGGGTATGGGTATGGGCTTGGGCCGGGATTTTAGTTTAGGAAAAATTTAGAATTTAAAAATATGCACCTAAGTTCCTACAAAATAACGAGAAAATAGAAAAATATTCAAAGGGGCTTGGAAAAATATGGAAAATTTTTATTTACGGAACAGGGAATTTACCGATTGGATTCAGATTGATTTGGACTCAGACTTGAGTCAGACATTTTAAACAGAATTTTGATCCTGAATTAAGTTTAGGAATTATCGGTAACTGCTGCACATAGACGGCATGATTTGTGTCTTTTTCCAAGACTATTACCATTGATAACTTTGTTAAGTTTTTCTACATTAAATAGGCAAGCACTCATTTTCTCCGGCTCCCTGAGTCTCAAGAGAATTGATCCCGCTTAAACTTATATTTACTAAAGTCCTTAAAAGCAATTTATATAACTCGAAGGGGTTTTATGAAAAATATTTTATATACTTTCAAAATAAACCTCGAGTATTTATTTCTCATATTTAGGGTTTCATGGATGTAACTTTTAAGATTTGAGGTATTTTAGTGAATATTAACTTAGCTCGAATAGTTCATGGTATTTTAGTGTAAAACTTGTCTTGTATTGATACTTGATGGTATTTTAGTGAAACCTGTCATTCTTTTATCTTTTTAGAAAATATAGAATTTTATTATATCTTGAGAATATATGGTTTTAATAATATTTATATATTATTAAAAATTAATTTTATTATTAAATAGAAAATGCCGTTTTTCTTAAACATCATATTAAAATTCTTTCGAGACCGAATGCTCTGTGAGGAGGTCTGCATCTCGCTCTACTAGCCCAAGAATGTGCGATAATCTGCACCATCCAATAGCGGGTTCCCCAAAATGGGTTGTAGAGGCATAATTGTAAGAAGTTTGATAATACAATTCAAAGAAAAATCAGTTTTTATAGCTCATGGTATTTAAATGTAAAAGTTTAATTAAAGTTATTTAACATGGAGTTTTAGAGTGAAAATTGTTTCTAAATGTTAGTTTAATGATTAACAAGCAAGGGATAGAAATATGAAAGAGTAATTCTTAGGAAGAATTGTAGTCAAAGATTTTAGAATCAAATGTTGGTATAACTCCACTTACCGATATGCTTTGGAAAAGAGAACTTTTATTGTAGAAAGAGAAGAAGGGGGTGGGACTTACTTGCTAGAAGGAAAGAGGGAAGGTAGAAGAAGATGTGGAAGCTTTCGTAGTGTCGTGGGGTTGTCGGAACTTGTGTAGATCCTCGCCGGAAGTCGTTCTTGGGCTAACTCCACTTCAACTTCACTTGTACTTAGAAAATTTTAATATTTTTTACTAGAATTTTCAGAATGAGGAGGGGTTAGGGTATGGGGTTGTATTTATAGTATGAAATTAACATTGAATTAAAATGCATTTAAAATTGGATTAAAGGTGAAATTGAATTCTCTGTTAAATTGCAAAGAAAACAAACAGTGCAGGGGTAATGAGTTAGACCAAAGGGTTTTGTGTGCAAAACATGGGCACCATTGCTAACGGTTGGACCGTCGGCGCCGGTCCCAATCCCGATCTCGCCAGCCATATGGAGGAGTTAGACCGTCGGATTCTTGCCGCCTGTCCTACTCAGTGTACACAACATTTTACACATGTTTATTTTTCCTGACGGTTCATTTTTACGTGTAGTGCACGTGTAAACTTTTGGGCTTCCAAAAAGATTAAAAGAAAAATCAGGAAAATTAATATGTGGCTGATGGGATTCGAACACATAGGCTACGTCACAGTAGTGCAAGGGCTTTACCAGTGAGCTACAAGTGCTTTCTTGCCGTTCTTAAACAAATATAACTTTTAAATTGTGCTCAGACTTGCAAACTCCTTTATGTACTTTAAGAAGAAAAATTTTGTACAGAAAATTCAGGGTCGTTACAATACGCATAACCCTATATCAATAAAGCCTCTAAGGGCAATCACACTCAATTAGGACAAGGGAGGATTGTGGGTAATCTATTGCTTCTCCGCATTTCTCTTGTGGTGTCTAAGGCAAGTATAACTAAAGGGGTTTACTTAATCAGGCCTGCTATTTCAGTGATTCGTATAGAGGATACCTCTCACTTACCTGATATTTACCTGACTGCAAAATTGATAAGAAGGTGATAGAGGATTTATTCTATGTCTTGTCCTTTGGAAGTCTAGGAGCGGTCTAGTGATTTGACCTAGGTGACCCTAGCTCTAGAGACTGATTGTGCATTTTGTGATTGGTTGAGTCAAGTATTGCGTCCATCACTCTTGTCAAAGCAAAGCCTTCTTTAAATCGTTCTCACACGTTATCACACACTGCCACATGCACTAAACCTGCTCAGTGCATGATCGACTGGACACGGGATTCTAGCACCCGTTTAGTCCGCGTTTTCGCTGTCGACTCCGAGATCGATACTTTTTCACCTTCTTTTTCTCCTCCACCGATAGCTACACGAAACCAAGCTATATCTGGCAAGGTCGTCCTTTATACTCTGGTCCTATTCTTCAGCCTTAAGAGGACTCACTTTCCCAGAAAAGTTCCTTGGATGCAACGCACGAAATTGCTTCACTCTAGGTGTTTCGGCTTCGGGACGGTTCATAAGAATAACATTCTGTTGCCGCTGGTCCTCTAGAAGGATTTTGATGGCTTCTAAAAGTACCGTTTGTTCGTTGATTAGAGCGGCAATGGTAGGGGGAGGTGGTAAAGTAGGTGGTGGTGTGTTGCCATTGACATTGGTACTGGTATTGTTAGGAGAATCCATCACCTTAATAGAAAAGGAAAGGTTGGGATAGATTCAAGAAATTTGAAATGTAAGGAATGTATAGTTGTTGATTCTTATAATTCTTATGATATATTGCTTAAGACTTCATACAGAACTGACCTGCATGGGCCACCAACAAAACCTGTCACGCCCTGCTTCCCAATAGACGAAAACAGTGACGTGGCAAGCCCACAACGTATTTATTATGAAAATAAATACGTTAAGTGTAATTAAGCAATATAACAATGAACAAGAATGACAAGAGTAATAAAATGAAACAACAACTTTATTTACATTCAACTTTACATACAACTGTCTGAAATAAAAGATACAATAATAAAAGAAAACGCCTAAACAATGACATACAAAAAGTAAGTGCGGCTGGAAAGAGCTAGTAGTTGTAGGGTGTTTTTCATCACCCCATTGAGATGGGAATATGCGTGCGCTTGTCAGGCGCACTACAGATTCCCCCTGCCTAGGGTAGGCGGGGGTTTATTGATTGTGGGGATCCAAATTTCCGGCAGCCGCGGACTAAGCTGCCGTTAATTACCCCTCGCATTTGGAGCGAGAGAACCTTCGATTGATGGGTTAAATTGGTCATGCGAACTCAATGTGCAGTGTTGTGTTTTGAAGGGGTTTTGGATATATCGGGGGACCCGCAGATTTTTTACGGGGGTCCCACTACCCAGATAGCGGGCTGAGGGTCAAGGGGTTTAGCAGCCCCCTTGCGGGGTGCGAGGAAGCGTCCCGTTAGAAATTTTTTTTCTAACAGAGACAGTGTCGTGGAGTATGTGTGTGTGTGTATGTATATATACATATATATAAAAAAGGGAAAGGGCATCCAAAGGATGCGTGGTGGGTACTAGCGCTTTGAGCACAAGGGCGCTAGCCCCCCACAGGCCAGGCACGTGGGTGCTCGGGCGCTAGCGCCCTACGTGCCAGGCACGTGGGCGCTAGCGCTCTGAGCGCAAGAGCGCTAGCGCCCCATGTGCCAGGCACATGGGCGCTAGTGCTCTGAGCGCAAGAGCGCTAGCGCTCCACATGCTAGGCACGTGGGTGCTCGGGCGCTAGCACTTTGAGCTCAACGGCGCTAGTGCTTTGGGAGCTAGCGCCTCACGTGCCGGGCACGTGGGCGCTCGGGAGGAAAAAGGGACTTGGTCCCTGCAATGGGAGTTGTACTCCCAGAAAGGAGCGCTTATTATTTTGTATATATGTATATATATATGAGGAGTTAAACTCCTAAGATATTTTAAAGCTGATGAAGGGGGCTTCTCCCCTTGAGCCCTAGATCTTCCCCAAAATGGGGTTTCTGGAGATGGGTCTCCTTCTTCTTCCTTTGTTGGCCGGATCTTGAAGATCAAGAAGTACGAGATTTTAAAATTCTCTCCTTTCTGAGATCTGATGGAAGATCTGAGTTCCCCTTTGTGGGTTTTGTGGTGAAAAACTATTTAGTTTTATAAAAGGAAAAGTAAAACTGTTGATTTAATTCAAAAGAAAGAAGAAGGTTTTAGAACCTTGAGGAAGAAAAAAGAGGCACAGGCTCTAATTTTTTTTGAGAGGAATGAAAAGTGTATGTTTTATTCATCATCATGTTGCATTATATAGGCTTACATATTTGCATATAGCCCATTGGGGTTTACAAAATGGCATTTTGCCCATCCCATGGCTCATGTGGTATTTCTTTTTGCATATAAGCCATGGGCTTTACAAAAATTTGGCTTTATGCCCATTCATGCATAAAAAATTACATAAAAATTATTTATTACATGACTTTATTGTTGCCATGGGGAGGCTGGCCACGGGCTCGACTTGGGCATGGGCCCGCTTGACCTGAGCTTGGGCCCACCTGACTTGGGGTTGACCTTGACTTTGACTCGGTCAACTGGGATGCAAATTTTGACCCCAACAGTAGTCTGGCTGAGTAGCAAGCTGGTCCAAGTCCTCCGGGTTGGGCTCTATCTCTTCAGAGTCTGGTCTTCCTGACGAACATTTCAATGAAAGAAACAGAAAGGAATGTCGTCAGCGAACTAGCGCTCGATAAGTCCCAAAAGAAATAAGAGAAGATAGTATGTAATATGAATAGAAAACCAAAAGAACAACTGACAGGTAAAGTTGTATATGATTATTCATAGGTATATGATAGTTGTTTTAACGTGGTTGTTTGTAGTTTGATAAAGAAGGTATTTATGTATACGAGAGGAGTCCATCTGACTCCGTGGACTATGGTAACATGTAGTTCAAGGCCCCGTCATAACCTACGGGACAACAACACATGAATTCATCTTGATGTCTTTTAAAATAACCTCTAGTGCCACGATATGCGTTCCGTACCAATCTACCCCTTTATTCCCGCGTATTGTATTATATAGATTAAGATTACAGGTCTTGACCGAATTCATGAATATAAAATGTTCAGGTTCATGTTCAGGATGTAATCATGTGTTCAAGCAGTCATGTCAAGTTCATGCCATGTTATAACCATGGTTCGGTCAAGTCGAATCAAGTATACAAGTTTGAGTTTAATGTTTGGATTCGAGTATTCAAGTTCGTGTTTGATTTTGGATTCTGGTTTGAGTTTGGATTCAGATTGAGTCAGACACTTGTGAACGGATTTAACTTTTGACTTTCTTAGGTTCGGGACTAATCGGCAACTGCTACACATGGACGGCAGGATTTGTGTCTTTTTCCAAGACAATTGTCATTGATAACTCCGTTAAACTGTCTAATCTGAATAGGCAAGCACTCACTTTCTCCGGCTCCCTGGGGCTCAAGAGAATTGATCCTGCTTAAACCTATATTAAATTAGAGTCCTTAAAATATTATTTTGCATATCTCAAGGGGTTTTTATGAAAAATATTTTAATATAGTTTAAAAAATAAATCTCGAGAGTGATTTATAATATTTAGGGTTTTCATAAGCATTTATTTTAATTATTGGGGTATTTTACTAATAAATACCTAGCTTTTAAAAGTTTATGGTATTTTATTGAAAACTAGCCCTTTTATGTAACTTAATGGTATTTTATTAACATTTTAATCTTTCATTTTAGAAAATATAGTTTCATAATATATTGAAAATACGAATTGAGATGAAAAGAAGAAGAGATGAGAGGGAGTTCCACTTTACCGGAAAAGGGAGTTCTAAGTTTAAAAAGAAATGTATCGGAAGTAACTCCACTTTACCGATATATGTTTAGGAGATGAATCGAGATGAAAAGAAGAAGAGATGAGAGGGACTTACGGTTTGGTAATATCGAGAAGAGAGTAAGAAAGAAGGGAGGGGGCTTCGTGGCATAGCGGGAACTCCGGAACGGCTTCGATCTTCGATGGAAAGAGCTTGGTTGCTAACTCCACTTGACTCCACTTGCACTTAGGAACTTTTGAGGTGATTTTGCTAGAAATTTTCAGAATAGAGGGGAGCTAAGGCACGGGGTGGTATTTATTGTGAAGAATTAAGGTTTGGGAATTAAAATTTTGGATTAAAAAGCATTAAAAATGTGTTAAATGGTGAATTGAAGAGTCTCTATTTGATTGCAGGAAAATCAAATAATGCAGGGGAGTTAAGGGGAGTCGAAGAGATGTGTGTGCAAAGCACGGAGACATTTGGCTTCATCTTGACCATCGGCACCAGCTCAATCATGGGTTTGGGCGGTCGGATCTTGAGGCATTGCCTTGAGATTCGTGCCACACGGGTATATCTGTGTTTACTCCATTTTGCGCTTGTTTGATTTTTCTGAAACTTTTCATTCCTCCGTGTATTACAAATGCAACTCTTGGGCTTCCAAAAATTAAAAAGAAAAAATCTAAAAATAATTGAGTCTGATGGGAATAGAACGCACGGGCTATGTCACAGCAGTATAAAGGTTTTACCAGTGAGCTACAAATTGTTTCTTACTTTTATTTAACAAAAATAAGTTTTAACTCTTACACAGGCTGTAATACTCTTTTCTGTACAATAACAAGAAAATTTATGTACAGTGATTTCAGAGTCGTTACATTCTACCCTCCTTATAAAAATTTCGTCCTCGAAATTTACAATTACATTGGGACTAATTCTTAAAATGGTAAGAGTATCGTGCACGCATATCTTCTTCTCTTTCTTAAGTTGATTCTACTAGCGAATCCTTTCTCCACATCACTCAGACTAAATTTACCTCCTTATTCCATTATGTTTTCACTTTTCGGTCCAGGATTTCAACTAGTTGTTGCTTGCAGGTCAGGTCGATTTGTACTGTGAGCTCTGAGTGATCAAGTATATGGCTGGAGTCGCTCATATATCGTCGTAGGTTGTATATGTGGAACACGTTGTGCACTCTTTCCAATGAGGGTGGTAGTGCTAAACGGTATGCCATTTCTCCAACTCGTTCGAGTATGTCGAACGGTTCGGTATATCTTAGACTTAACTTACCCCTTTTTCCAAAACGTATCACTCCTCTGTTTTGAGAGATCTTCAGGAAGAGATGGTCTCAAGGTTGGAACTCCAGATGTCGACGCTTTGCATCTGTCCAATATTTCTGTCGGTCTTGGGCTATGCACATCCTTTCCCTAATCATGCGAACCAGGTCCATAGTTGCCATGCTCATCTCTGGTCCAAGGAGTTCACAATCTCTAACGTCGTCCCAATTCAACGGGGAATGACATTTCTGTCCGTAGAATGCTGCGAATGGTTCCATCCCAATACTTTCCTGATAGCTGTTGTTGTATGAAAACTCCACAAGGTGTAGGCAATCTTCCCACGAACCTCTGAAATCTAACATACAGGCTCTCAGCATGTCTTCCGGAATCTGAATTGTTCGCTCGGACTGTCCATCTATTTATGGATGATACGCCGTGCTGAAATTTAGACTCGTCCCCAGGCTAGCTTGCAGACTCTGCCAAAATTATGATCGGAATCTTGTATCATTATCGGAGACGATGCAGATAGGTACCCCGTGTAATCTCACAATCTTCTGCATGAGTTTATGGGTATTAAAACAAATATGGTACATCTTGAAGGGTTAAATCTTACTTTAGAATTTTACTCACTTCCATATACTTCCTTGCTAACGTTTCGGTTGACTGGCCAACATGAAATGGAATAAAGTGAGCTGACTTGGTAAGTCGATTCACAATAACCCAAATTGCATCGTTACCCTTCGTGCTACGAGTGAGTGCAGTCACGAAGTCTATGGTAATGTGCTGCCATTTCCATTCTGGGATTGGTAACGGCTGAAGTAGACCTGCAGTTCTGTGATGTTCAGCCTTCACTTGTTGACACACCAAACACTTGGCTACACTCCTTGCTACTTCTCAGCGAAGATTTGTTTCGTCGGAACATACTAGGTAAAAAGAAGAAAAAATACAGAGATTGTTCCATTCCTTCTTTGCCTCTCTAAGGGTTTAACCTTTCATACAAGAACTTAGTTCTTCCTCTAGTTGAAATCTGCAGAAGCAGATCTCCCCACAAGTTGCGAATTTAATTCTCATCGGGGAGATTCTGTCCTGCAGATTTAAAACCTAAGGGAAAGAACTGAGTTCAAAGAATTTAATTCTTTCAAAGACATATGGGAATTTAATTCCTCTGAAAACTAGGGTTTAACCCTATATAAAGAATTTGATTCCTGCACAAACAAGAGGAGAACTTGATCCCTCAGACGATAATAATAATTTGAGACCTTCCAAACCTAAAGCCTAATGACTAGAAATGTCATTAATATGATATCAAAATCTCAAGAACACAGAAGAACAGCCTGGTGATTCGTTAGTGTTTAACACTATAACGAGACCTCACGTGTTTTCCACGTGAGTACTTCTAATGAACAAAAAGAAAAGGCTGAGACTGCTTCACGTGTTTCCCATGCGAGTGCTTAAAAGAAGAGCAAGGAGCACTTCCTAAGACAGCCACGTGCGTTGCACGCGACCCCCAATCATGTGCCCAGCACTTCTGTATAATAGGGGAAATAAAACCCAAAGAGCAGGGCCCTTATTTGGGGCGCCTCACGTGTTTCACACGTGAGCGCCACGAGAACCAAGTGCTTAGCACTTATATAAAAAGGGGAAATAAAACCTAAAGAGCAGAGCCCATATTTGGGGTGCCTCACGTGGTCACACATGAACGCCTCCAGAGTTCAGTGTTTAACACTGATTCAGCGCCTCACGTGGGATACACTTGAGTGCTGCATATACCAGTGCTTAGCACTGTTGGGTAACTATGAAGACCCAGACCTAGCCCAAACTGGCTAAGTTTTCCCAAGGTCAAAACCTCTTCGATTTCCAATCAATTGAGCCCCCTGTGCTCATGATTCCCCAAATTGATCTTAGTCCCAAACATGACTAATGATCTTTCAACTGATGATATCCAAAATGATATTCATCCCATATCTCCTAATATAATATTAGTCTCAAAAATGACTAATGACTCTTAGGTCTACAGCAGCTCCACATTCCCTCAAATATGGGATTTGGTTTAAGGGTACATCTCTCCACACCTCTGATATATGTCGTCGTAATTCTTCAACGTCTTCGGAGAGGTGGCGGGTCCCGACAACCAACAGCTCTTTAGTGCAATTCCAAATTGACATGCACGCCTCAAACCGGATCGTGCCCCAAATTGGGCACGTTCCATATCTCCATTGTTCGTTCTTTTACGTAACAAATACACATGCGAACAGGACGAATGACGGACTGAAACGTCCCTAAACTAATATTCGCCTCCAAAATGGAGACAAGGGAACGAATGTCCTTAAACTAATATTCGCCTCCAAAATGGAGATAAGGGACCAAAATGTCCTTAAACTAATATTCGCCTCCAAAATGGCGATAATGGACCGAAACGTCCTTAAACTAAAACAATAGAGCCTAAATGCTCTTTTGTTGGATCTGAAATAAAAATGATCCTAAAACCTTGTTAAGGGGATCTTATTCTCAAATAGGACTAACGTATCCTTAACAAAAACAAATCGAGCCCCAAATGCTCAGATACATTTAAGTTGATCTTAATCTCAAAATAGATTAACAGTTCTTAAATAAAAACCCAAATCTAAAAATATACGGATTTGGACTAATCCACGCCCTATGGGCGATGACATAAATTAGTCTTTGTATACAATCCACGGGCAACCCAAAATAAAACAAACACACACGACACGAAGTGAACTTCCGGAGCAGGAGAAAATGGTTATCACAATGCGGTAATGTAATTAACCGCAGGGGCTTACGCCTGCAGGGAAGAGCTTCCCCATAATAAAAAACCTTGCATAAACGAGGGGGAATCTGATATAGTCTTCTACAACGGCCGCATCCGTCCAAACCTCCGATATACGGTTCCATAAATCAACTTGGCATTTTTGGAGAGGTGGACGGGTAAACCCAAATAGCATCTGCCCCCAAACTAAGGCAGGACGATCCATCTCAGTTCGTCTCTGTTTTCGGCGGTGAACAATGGCAGGTGCATTAGTCACTCCAAATGGTATTACGAGATATTCATAATGGCCATAACAGATCCTAAACGCCGTCTTCGGAATGTCGGACTCTTTGACCTTCACCTGATGATAACTCGAACGAAGATCTAGCTTTGAAAAGACACAAGGCCCACTTAATTGATCAAAAAGGTCATTGTTCACCGCCGAAAACCGGAGACGCGACCGCGCAGTCTCGCCTGAATTTCGGGGCAGATGCTAATTGGTGCTATCCGTCCACCTTTCCGAAAATGCCAAGTTGATTTATGACATCGTGTATCGAAGGTTTAAACGGATGCGGCCGATATAGCAAACTTCGTCAGATTTCCTCTCATTTGTGGGGTTTTTGATTGTGGGGATGCTCTTCCCTACAGGCGCAAGCCCCTGCAGTTAATTACGCTACCGCGTCGCGGTAACAACTTTCTCCTTCTCCAGATGATCACTTCGCGTCGTATTTGTTTGTTTTGTTTTTTGGTTGCCCGTGGATTGTATACGGAGACTAATTTATGTTGTCGCCCATAGGGCGTGGATTAGTCCAAATCCGTATTTTCTTAAATTTGGGTTTGGGGGTTGGGTTTAAGGATACGTTAGTCTCATTTGAGACTAAGATCAACTTAAACGTTTGTTAAGGATACGTTAGTCTAATTTTAGACTAAGATCAACTTAACAGTTTGTTAAGGATACGTTAGTCTAATTTTAGACTAAGATCTACTTAACAGGATCATTTAGATCCGACAAAAGAGCATTTGGGCTCTATTGTTTTAGTTTAGGGACTTTGCGGTCGATTGCCAGTTGAAGGACATGGTGGTCCAAGGTTAAGGACATCATAGTCCGTGGGTTCACCGCCGAAAACCGGAGACGCGACCGCACAGTCTCGCCTGAATTTCGGGGCAGATGCTAATTGGTGCTTTCCGTCCACCTTTCCGAAAATACCAAGTTGATTTATGACATCGTGTATCGAAGGTTTAAATGGATGCGGCCGACGTAGCAGATTTCGTCAGATTCCTTCTCATTTGTGGGGTTTTTGATTGTGGGGACGCTCTTCCGCAAGCCCCTGCAGTTAATTACGCTACCGCGTCGCGGTAACAACTTTCTCCTTCTCCAGATGATCACTTCGCGTCGTGTTTGTTTGTTTTGTTTTTTGGTTGCCCGTGGATTGTATACGGAGACTAATTTATGTTGTCGCCCATAGGGCGTGGATTAGTCCAAATCCGTATTTTCTTAAATTTGGGTTTGGGGGTTGGGTTTAAGGATACGTTAGTCTCATTTGAGACTAAGATCAACTTCAACGTTTGTTAAGGATACGTTAGTCTAATTTTAGACTAAGATCAACTTAACAGTTTGTTAAGGACACGTTAGTCTAATTTTAGACTAAGGTCAACTTAACCATTCGTTAAGGATACGTTAGTCTAATTTTAGACTAAGATCTACTTAACAGGATCATTTAGATCCGACAAAAGAGCATTTGGGCTCTATTGTTTTAGTTTAGGGACTTTGCCGTCGATTACTAGTTTAAGGACATGGTGGTCCAAGGTTAAGGACATCATAGTCCGTGGGTTTAAAGGGACCCCACGGTCCGAGGTTAAGGACATCATAGTCCGTGGGTTTAAAGGGACCCCACGGTCCGAGGTTAAGGACATCACAGTCCGTGGGTTTAAAGGGACCCCACAGTCCGAGGTTAAGGACATCATAGTCCGTGGGTTTAAAGGGACCCCACAGTCCAAGGTTAAGGACATCATAGTCCATGAGTTTAAGGACCTCACAGTCCATGGAATGATTGGTTATCGGGACCCGTCACCTCTATGAAGACGTTGAAAGATTACAACGACAAATATCAGAGGAGTTCAGAGATGTACCCTTGAACCAAAGTTGATTGGGAGATCTGCAGTCCAATTTGGAACTAAGATCAATTAATTAGGTTATGAGTACATTGGCTTAGTTAAATCTGAATTGAGGACTTATGGCCAATTTGGGCTAAGTCCAATTAAGTTTGAAATGTTGGCCCTTTGTTGGCCTGTTGAGCATTTGTCTGGGTTCAGCCCCTCATTATTTAGCAATGCTAAATAAGAGTTTGAGGACTCTGAGAACATTTGTCTTCGGCTGAGCACTTAAACATTATAGCTCTGGATTTTAAGGCTCATTTGAAGGGGAGATTTGTCTCTGGAAAACTTAGCCAATTTGGGCTAAGCTGATTTGAAAATAGTGTTAAACACTAGAGGACATCTGGCGGTCATGTGTCCTCACATGATGTATTTAAAACAGTGTTAAATACTGGAGACAAAATGCTCAAAATAGTGTTAAACACTAGAAAGGAAGGGGTCACATGGGGTCATGCGAGGCGCCTGAAGATGGGGCCAGACATCCTTTATTTTATTATCAGAATATTCAAATAAGTGTTAAACACTTTTAGTCTTCAGGCTATCACGTGTTGGCACGTGATGGGTAGCCATGTATTGATTATTAAAGTGTTTATTAAGGGGTCACGTGGGGACACGTGTGGGCACCCAAAATCAGTACTGCCTTAGGTTTTGTTCTCTTCATTTATGAGGGTCACGCGTGAGCACGTGAGGCATTGCCTCCAAGCTTTTTTTCTTCTCATTTTGGGAAGTCTGTTTAAGGGTCACGTGGGAACACGTGACCTAGTTTTGTTCTCTCTTTTCTGCTCATTGAGAATAGGGGTCACGTGTTACCACGTGACCAAGTTCTTTACGTGCATGGAGAGCTTTAAGTCTCTTGTTTTAAGAATTAAATTCTCTGTAGGGTTAAACCCTAATTCTGTTTTAGAGGAATTAAATTCCTATGTATATGGAAGAATTAAATTCTCATATAGGGTTAAACCCTAGTTCTGTTTTGGAGGAATTAAATTCTTATGAATTTGGGGGAATTAAATTCCTTAAACTCAATCCTCCCTCTAAGTTTTGGATCTGCATGGCAGAATCTCCCCGATGAGAATTAAATTCTCAACTTGTGGGGAGATCTGCTTCTGCAGATTTTCAACCAAAGGAAGAACTATGTTCTTATTCAGAAGAGTTAAACTCTTAAATTGAGAATTAAATTCTCTTTGTTTTATGGAACTTAGATCTCTTTCCCCTTTCTCACTTAGACTTTCTTTTCTCTGAAGAGATCTTTTTTCTCTCTCTTGAGAATTAAATTCTCCTCTCTTTTTTCTGTCTGTTGTTGTTATCTCCCCAAAAAAGTAGATCCCTTCTCTTCTCTTCTTGGCTCCTATTTATAGGAGAAAGAAAAGAATCAATTTGTTTTGTCAATCTTTCATTGAAAGATTTTAATTGATTTTGTAACCAACATGATCTTTTAGACCACTCTGTGAATTTTATTCACCATTGGATTTTTAATCCAAAAGAACTTTTATCTGTTATTCCTGGCAAATTTCAGGGAAATATTTCCTTGTATAAAATCTTTCCATAAATTAGTGATTTTTAATCACCATTGGATTTTTAATCCAACAGTGCTCCATTTTACAGAGCACCATCTTTTTTGTTTGGAAAGATTTAGAGAAATATTTTTCCAGTTAGGCTTTTTGATTCCCTCTTAATTAGAATTTAATTCTATTAATTCATAGATCTTTAGGAAGCCATCACGTGTTGGCACGTGAACCCCCTGATTAAGCATTTGACCAGAATTTAATTCTGTTGTTTTAAAGAACTCATGAATTATCACGTGTCCGCACGTGACCCTTGGTCACGTGTTGGCACGTGATGCCCCATTGGGGTTTTTCCTTGTTAATTTATTATACTTTTAATTCTTTTCAGTGGGTTTAAAGGCCCATCACGTGTTGGCACGTGACCCCACTGATTAATTATTTTCAATTATTTATTTTATTCAGTGCCTACAGGTTTTACCTGTAAATGGTCATGTGTCTGCACGTGCTGCCCGATCACGTGATGCTCGGGCACGTATGAGCACGTGATGCCCGGTCACGTGTGAGCACGTGATGCCTCATAACTTTTGATCCCGGATAAATTATGAGGCCCATAATATATCAAATCGAAGGATTTTTCGAGACACTTTCGATACCATCAGAATTTAGCCGTTTCTCATTCGGGAGTTTGTCAAAATGCAGCCCAGAAAATACTAGTTCGCATTTTCTTCCTTACATTACACGCGCATTACATATTTGCTCATAACTTTTGATCCCGGATGAATTATGAAGCCCATAATATATCAAATCGAAGGATTTTTCGAGATGCTTTCGATACCATCAGAATTTAGCTGTTTCACATTCGAGAGTTTGTCAAAATATAGCCCGGAAAATACTGGTTCACATTTTCTTAAACGTATCGCTGCCATTTGATACCTTGGGCTCTTTTGCGCAAAAAAATTATTTTTTTTATGGGAACAAATGCCCCCCTCTACTTTGCCCATGTAAGTATATATGTGGATGAAGTAGTGCAGAGTAATTCATAGCGTATGACCAGTTTTGGATTGGTATATAATCTTCAGGATCCTGATCTGAGAAGATAACGAGCAGACACAAGCGTCGTCATTTATCATTGACTCAAATCTCGACTCTTAAGGGATATAGTTCCAAACCCTGAGGTCCATGAGCTACACCTTTCTGTTTCTTTATATCTTACTCTGGCGTGAAGTAGTTTATATGCTCATGAATAATTTCTCCATTTCAGTGGCATGTAGATTTGGCAAGTGTGGCCTATAGATGGTAGATAACAGTTCATCTTGAACTCTTTATAAGATAGCGATGGCTCAGAAAACAGGGTTAGGATCTGTTGCCTAAGAGTTTCCAACTTTATGAGCCGTGAGGGTCTCACAAAGGCTTTTCTCCCTACGAGTCGTGAGGATCTCGTAGGTGTTTTTTTTTCTCCTTAGGAGCCGTGAGAACTCCTAAGTGTGTTTTCTCTTGAGAATCGTAAGGATCCCACAAGAGAATTTTCTTTATGCGTAGGGACACTAATTTCCCCGTAAGTTGAGACGAATCGAGAGATTCTCGTAAAGACACTGATTTCCTTGCGGGTCGAAACAAATCGAGAGGTTCTCGCCAAGGATGCTGATTTTCCCTGAATCGAGATAAGAAGCGATGGCTTAGGAAACAGGTTCAGATCTGTCGCCTAAGACTTTTCAACTTTATGAGCCGTGAGGGTCTTATAAAGATTTTTTCTCCCTACGAGTCGAGAGGATATCGTAGGTGTATTTTCTCCTTAGGAATCGTGAGGATACCTAAGTGTGTTTTCTATTGAGAGTCGTAAGGATCACACAGGAGAATTTTCTTCCTTACAAGTCGAGAGGACTCGTAAGTGATTGATGAGTTGACCTACTCCCGAGTTAAAGCATTGCTTCAACAGGGAGGTCGAGGGTTGACTTTGGTTTGTCTGTGCACCGCCGAGTCATGGAACTAGGAACTTTGCTGCGGCTCCGCTTTGCTGACGTCGTATATTCCTGCAGTGGCATAGATTTCTCTGCAGGTCGGCGCGAATCGAGATGTTCTCGTCAAAGATGCTGATTTCCATGAATCGAGGTTTTTTCCAAGGATACTGATTTCCCTGGAGTCGAAATGAATCGAGGTATTCCTGCAAAGACACTGATTTCTCTACGGGCCGACGCGAATCGAGGTGCTCTCGTCAAGGATGCTGATTTCCCTGAATCGAGGTTTTGCCAAGGACACTAATTTCCCTGGAGTTGAAACGAAACGAGGTATTCCTGCACAGACACTGATTTCTCTGCGGGTCGACGCGAATCGAGGCGCTCTCGTCAAGGACGCTGATTGTAATACCCAGTTTTCGACGTGCTATTTTACACATTTGAATGAAATAATTTTCCTATATTTTATTCTATTTATGTTCCATTCCTTTATAGTAATCCCCTAGAATTTTACAGGATAATTCCAATTCCTAATTTATTATTTTAATCTAAACCCAATCCCCTCTCTTGGTCAGGCCCATCCCAGCCCACTTCCTTTCCTCCCCTAAAAAAATTAAATTAAACTCCTTTTTCCCAGCCCGTTTCCTTTTCAAATCCATCCCACAACCCAACAAAAATAAATTCTGATCAATAAAACCCCCGGCCCATTCTCCCCTTTCCCCTTTCCCATTCATTCTTTTTCCAAAATTCCAAGCCCAACTTTAATTTCCTTTCCCTCCTATTTGCTTCCTTTTAATTATTCCAGCCCCCGGCCCACACTTCCTTTTCTTTCTTTATTATTAATAAAGACCCCAGCCCAGCCCACTCCCCTATATTTTTTCCCTCAATTTTCTCCCCTCACCGGCCCGGCCTACACCCATCCAACCCGACCCGACCCGCTTCAAACCCCTCATTCTTCCCCAACTCTATATTTTCCCGCTCGTTTCCTCTCATCCCCACGTCACCGCCTCGCCATGCCCCGCTTTTCGTGCCCGCGACGCGTGCAGGACCCCACGACCCGCTCTCCTCAACGTCCCCTCCCTCAACGGTTCCCGCCTCCCACGCCCGCTCACCATGACCCAGCCATGTCCCCTCTTCCCGCAACTGCCGTGACCCCCTCGCCTGCATCACTCTCTCCTCCCCCTCACTCCCGTTCACTCCATCACTCTCTCCTCCCCCTCACTCCCGTTCTCCCCTCAATTTCCGAGCACTAACGCCCCTGGTCGTCGTCGATCATCCTCCGATAACCTCCATCGCCTTCACCCACTGCCAACACCCACGGCCGGCGCCACCTCACACTACCGACGAGATCCCTTCGCTGCCGCCGTCGACACCCCAGCAAGCCCATCTCCTCCTCTCCCCTCGCCAACGCCACACCTCCTCACTGCTCCCCATTCTCCATCGCCTGCACACCCGAGTTCGGCCGCCCCTACACCTCGACGCCGGCGAGCCCCACTGCCCTGAACCGCCTCCGTCGACCCCCATCGTCACCGTGGGAATCTCTCTATCTCCCTGAATCTCTTTCTCTCTCACTAAATTTCTCTCTCTCTTTCTCACTCTCTCTCTTTGTGAATCTCTCTCTCTGTCTCTCTCAGTCTCTCTCTCTCTCCGTTTCTCTACATCTCTCTCTATCTCTCTACATCTATCTCTCTCTCTCAATCTCTCTCTCAGTCTCTCTACATCTCTCTTTGTCTCTCTCTATCTCTCTCTGTTTCTTTAAATCTCTCTCTCCCCTCCTCTTCATCCCTCCTCCGTGCCGGAGTGCCCATCGCCACCACCTCCAGCCGAGACCGAGCCTCGAGGCTAGCCCAAGCCTCAAACCCAGCTCTAGCCATTTCATCGAACACTTGCCCCTATCGTCGATCGCCGCTATTCCAGCCGTCATCGTCGCCGAAAAATCCATGGCTTCGGTCTCTGCGTCCGTCATCATCAGCAAGGTTGTAACCGTCGTAACGCCAGCGCACGTCCGTCGCACCCACCGAGACATCGAGTCCAAGAGCCCAAGCTCGAGCCGAGACCGCGAACCCTAGCCGCGCCGTTCGTCACGCGTTCGTACCGTTTTCGCTGCCGTGCATCGCCAAAGTATCTACAAGCAAGTACCCTACTTGCTACATGCTAATTTATGTCTGTTACAAACTAAAATCGTATAAATTCCGTGTTTACAACTCACGATAAATTATATGACATAACTGTTCGATGCAAGATCCCAATGAAAACCTTCGTTTAATTTGACGGAACTCGATTGCATATTTTGGCCCGTCTGGCAATGAACCTTGTGTAGAAATTTCACTGGAAAATATGACTGTTAATGACTAAAACGAACACCCCCAAATACACCCGTAAAAACTGGGAATTTCCCGCATCTGAAAATTGTTAAAATCACCATAAATTGTGTACATATTGAAATGATGAGTTCGAGGGCTCAAATCGAAGATGATTCGACGACCTATAACCCTATACAAGTTTTTAATGGTTTCTATACTGAAATTATGACAAGCATTGGTTCGGAGAGCGGCTCTGGATTGTAGTCCAGAGCAACTCTGGTTATTGTTTTCTGTCCCGTAATGTTTACTACTTCGTTTCCTGAACTCGTATGTTGCGGAACCCTACACCTTATTGAATATGAATCTGTTAAATAAATAACTCAAGTGATTTCACCCCATTTTATTGTCGTTTACTATTTTAACTGCAATTTAAAAGATCGGGACGTATAGCAGTTCCAAGCAGAAGCAGAACCGATACCTTAGTGTTGAACAGTGCATAACTCCTGGCGTACAGACGCGATTGAGAATCCGTATGTTGCGTTGAAAACCATATTTAAAACCCTAAATTTCATTCAACTGTAGTGTTGCTAAATTCTGGTCCCAACTGAGATCAAAATGCGTTGCGAAACGGACTTTCGATTCTGTAACCGGATTTCCAGCGGTGGACGCTTAAAATGAAATGGCCATATCTAGTGGTCCCGAAACCCGATTGACGTGAAACCAAATTTTCTGGATAGATAATCAAATATACTAATTATCCCCTGTTCATTGTTTCGCTAAATTTGGCATTTATGATTTATGATAAATTATGCAAGTGATAGGATACCGACATGTGACATCTTAATCACGCCTTACATACTGTTTTCTCATCACATCATATATATATGTCATTGCATTGGTAACCTAGTGATCATGTGCATTACCCAGTGTTAGGTATTAGTGGTGATTGTGGCAAGTACGTTAGTGTTCGTGCATGAATGGATAAGTGAAAGTGACACGTACTTGTACACAATCAGTGGACCCTATCGATTTATTGTATTGTCGACATCTGTGGGATGCATATAAGTGTGACTATAAGTGGTATAGGACACTTATGGAAGCACTTGTATGGGTGTCACAGGTAAGGCACCAGACACTGCCCATTTATCTCGGGTATCAGTCGGGACGTGCTTGATGGAGATCCTGTCTCCAGTTCTCGCGCAGACTTGTCATGGACCGACCGGTATTTGAGATTATGGTTGGCGTTTGATGTAGACCACGAGGTGTGGGATAGTTTGAGTGTGAGTTCAACAGAATCTCGGGAGTCCCATGCTGGCATATATATATGGAGATATATGGAGATTTACAGGGTACATGATTATTACCGTGAGTTATATTTTGGGCCCGTGGTCCCTTGCCCTTGGGTCCTACCCTTGGGTGGAGGACACTCGCGAGTGGTTGACTCTCACACTTGGACTGACGATAGGCTTAGTAACCTGTACAGTGAGACTTAGAGACTGATAGGGATAGTGACATTGGCATGCATTACTTACTGTATTGACACACCTGACATACTATTTTACTTCTTTACTGTTCAACCGCTCTTTTAGACACCCGCATTGGCTACTTCATGTTCATATCTCTACTGTCTTGATTTATTGTTATATATTCATTATTACTGTATGAGTTACCACTTACACCTATGTATATATTGTTATCGTGTCGCTCTGACGACCTGAGTATGCATGCTCAAAGTGAGAAGTGGACTTAGCTTGGACCAGGATCAGATGTACCTCGAGGACATCGCGGACATTTTGATCAGCTACACAGAACCTTACTCTCTTGATCCCCATCTGGTTAGTTCTTTTTTTTTGTTTTGATTTATATACTGCATTTCTCATTACCTTTGCATTGTATTACTGGTTACCACGTAAAGCTAGAAGCCGAAGTGTAACTACGGCAGGATATTTGCTTGACCGTAGGAGCATGGCTGGCCTTGTCAACCCCTCGTATTCCTTATTTTGGGAAGCGGGGTGTGACATGGTTTTGTTGGTATCAGAGCCAGGGTTTTGCTTCGATTGGGATTGCAGTTCCGTGTAGTGTTTGACAATCTAAGACATCCTTCGGTCTGGATTGTAAAGTTGTTATTCTTAATTTTGATTCACATAGTGTATTCGTCTATGCATTTTGATCTATCCGCTAGAGTTTCGGGTAACTTGGCAGAGTTACGTGGTTGTAATTGTGAACTACATCATAGTTACAATACTGTACTCTGTTCGAGTGACTTAGAGTCCTACAGTTGATTCCCACTTGTTTGAATTTCACCGCACCCGATATTCTTGATTCCTTGCCTAACCCATATTGTATTTTAATTCTTATAGCGTGTGCCTTATACCGTCCTCAAATTGTTGTTTCAGGACCATGTCTTCCAACGACCCTTCCTCTATCTCCACTTCCCAGAATCAGACCGTAGAGATTCTGAATGCACTGCAAAGTCTGAAGGAAGCCCAGGAGCGAACAAACGACTTGCTAGCTGAAGGACTAAGAGAGCAGATGACTCAGGCACCCGCGGAAGTCTACAATCGCTAAGGGATCCCTGTTAGGCGCGGAAAAGAGGTAAAGATGAAGCGCCAACTCGTTCCCCAGCAACAGAAGCAACGGAAGGCCCAACGTTGTGGGTACTGTAAGAAGCCAGGACATCTTCAGAGAGATTATCACTGCGCCAAGGGGCAATGCTTGATTTGCGGATCTAGCGAACATCCTATCAATGGCTGCCCTAAAAGGAAGGAGCTACAAAGAGGGGATTCATCCACACTCTCCACTTCTGCTAAGTGGTGGTTATTTCCTAGTTCGAGCTTCGAGGATAGTGCGGATCCCGCGTAGGATTCAACTCGCGAGACGAGAATGCAGCAGTCCAGGAATCAAGGAAGAATTATCACGTTTTCTGCTTTCAGTAATAATGTTGTCACCTTTTGTAAATATTTCCTTTCGTTTGAAATCTTGTATCCGTCGAACGTTTAGTTGAATGCAATGGAACTTTGAGTTGTGATATATGTATCATTCTCTTGCTTCTCGCTTTATTTATACTATTCATTGCATCAGCATTTTTAAATTTTAATTTTTTAGTCCTTACCTACCTCATGCTTTCCTTGTACTCCGTATCCTTGATTTTTCTTGATGTGTTCCACAGCCTAATCACGACCCTTTCTTTCTAGCCATGGTCTACCCTGGATCAGCGACGCCTCGAGATGAGAACATATGACCGTGTGTTTCCTTGGGCTGCATGCTGGTAAGATCAGATGACGAGATCAACGACCCACAGGTTGTTTTCGGAAACAGCGATTCCGAGGGTGAGGGATTCGCAGCCCCAGAAGTTAACTTGAGCAGCGACTCAGACGACGAAGAGAAGGACCTCGGAGAAGACCCATTAGAGGAAGATTCCGAGGAGGTCCTGATAGAAGAAAATCCAGAAGGGGAAAACCTTGGGTAGAATCCAGAAGGAGAGAATCACGTGGAAGCAGACCTCGATGAAGAAGCTCCAGTCGAGACAGAAGGACCAGAAGAACAAGACCCCATGGCAGAAGAACTTCCATTGGCGATCCCTGCGAGGCGATATGGGAACGGACGCCCCTATCTGAGCGCACGAGCTTACCGTAACCTGCTGGACCTCCACGACCGCGACTGACATGTTTGAGCTTTCGTCTCCTCTAGCTAAATAAAATCTGTATATAGTTTAGGGCTATTTTTTCGCTGTGGATGCCTTGTTCGGACTTTTCTGAAACGAAATAAATTGCGGAGTTCGCAAATCTTTTGATCTTTTTGGTTCACATGATGCTTGATTGTTTCCCTATACAGTTATTTCCTCCTGAGATCCCTGACTGTCCACCCCTGCACCTTGGGCTGTCTTGACCCTCGTTGAGATTAAAATGTACCGTACTCCGATCTTTTGAATGGGCCACCCTTCATCCTTCGTATGTGCCTTGTTTGAGATTCTTCTGGAGGATAGATGATAGTAAAATTTCTGAGTTAGCTAACCCTTCGGATCTTTTGATTCGCATCATGTATCGACCATTTTATTCCCATACATCCCTTCCCCTCCTGAGGTTCGTTACTGTTCACCCTTACTCCCTGTGCTGACCCGACCCTGGTCTCTTCGACCTTCAGTCTAAAGCCGTCACACTTCGACCTTTTGAGTGAGCCGTGCTCCATTGTAATCCCTACCCTAGCTAGCCCTATACATTTTGTGCTTTTTCCTATTACCCTATCTATATTTAGGGACATCGTTATTCGAAAATCTAGTTTTCATTATCTTGTATTTATCGAAAAGTGCGTGTTATTAACTGTCTCCGTTTTATGCATTTTAAGTATACTACTATTCTTCCCATTATTTTCGATAGTGCAACCATATATTGCACATATTATTTTGTGCTATGTTTCTTATTTTCACCATGTGGTTTTCTAAGTTATGTTAAAATTGGTTGATTGATACGTTATTCTAAACTATTTTAACCTACTGACAAATCCTTCACTATTTCAGTATGGTTATGCCCTATACTTATTATTTTAGCTGCGCTACTTTTGATATACGTAGGTGTGCACATATTTATGTTTTCGATTTTATCCAGCATGCCTCGAATTTTATTATTCGTTATTGCTATTTTATTCTCTTGTACACATAGGTTGCCCTTATAGTTGTTTCTGACTTATACTTATTTAGACCTGTCCTTTTAGTTGTGTTATTCTTACATATATAGACCTTCAAAATTTTATCCACCCGTTTTAAGTAAATCACTGTGTTAGTATTCGATGTGGTAGCCTTTCGCTTATTATTTTGTAACTTATCGTTTATTTTAAATTTCGAGGACGAAATTTTTGTAAGGGTGGTATGATGTAATACCCAGTTTTCGACGTGCTATTTTACACATTTGAATGAAATAATTTTCCTATATTTTATTCTATTTATGTTCCATTCCTTTATAGTAATCCCCTAGAATTTTACAGGATAATTCCAATTCCTAATTTATTATTTTAATCTATACCCAATCCCCTCTCTTGGTCAGGCCCATCCCATCCCACTTCCTTTCCTCCCCTAAAAAAATTAAATTAAACTCCTTTTTCCCAGCCCGTTTCCTTTTCAAAGCCATCCCACAACCCAACACAAATAAATTCTGATCAATAAAACCCCCGGCCCATTCTCCCCTTTCCCTTTTCCCATTCATTCTTTTTCTAAAATTGCAAGCCCAACTCTAATTTCCTTTCCCTCCTATTTCCTTCCTTTTAATTATTCCAGCCCCCGGCCCACACTTCCTTTTCTTTCTTTATTATTAATAAAGACCCTGGCCCAGCCCACTCCCCTATATTTTTTCCCTCAATTTTCTCCCCTCACCGGCCCGGCCCACACCCATCCAACCCGACCCGAACCGCTTCAAACCCTTCCTTCTTCCCCAACTCTATATTTTCCCGCCCGTTTCCTCTCATCCCCACGTCGCCGCCTCGCCATGCCCCGCTTCTCGCGCCCGCGACGCGCGCACTCCCCTACGACCCGCTCTCCTCAACGTCCCCTCCCTCAACGGTTCCTGCCTCCCACGCCCGTTCACCACGACCCAGCCACGTCCCCTCTTCCCGTAACTGTCGCGATCCCCTCGCCTGCATCACTCTCTCCTCCCCCTCACTCCTATTCACTCCCTCACTCTCTCCTCCCCCTCACTCCCATTCTCCCCTCAATTTCCAAGCACCAACGCCCCTGGTCGTCGTCGATCATCTTCCGATAACCTCCATCGCCTTCACCCACTGCCAACACCCACGGCCGGCGCCACCTCACACTACCGACGAGATTCCCTCGCTTCCGCCGTCGACACCCCAGCAAGCCCATCTCCTCCTCTCCCCTCGCCAATGCCACACCTCCTCACTGCTCCCCATTCTCCATCGCCTGCACACCCGAGTTCGGCCGCCCCTACACCTCGACGCCGGCGAGCCCCACTGCCCTGAACCACCTCCGTCGACCCCCATCGTTACCGAGGGAATCTCTCTATCTCCCTGAATCTCTTTCTCTCTCACTAAATTTCTCTCTCTCTGTGAATCTCTCTCTCTCTATCTCTCTCTGTCTCTCTCTCAGTCTCTCTCTCTCTCTCTCCCCATTTCTCTACATCTTTCTCTATCATTCAATCTCTCTCTCAGTCTCTCTACATCTCTCTCTGTCTCTCTCTATCTCTCTCTCTCTCTAAATCTCTCTCTGTTTCTGTAAATCCCTCTCTCCCCTCCTCCCTGCCGGAGCTACAGTGCCCGTCGCCACCACCTCCAGCCGAGACCGAGCCTTGAGGCTAGCCCAAGCCTCAAACCCAGCTCTAGCCATTTCATCGAGCACTCGCCCCTATCATCGATCGCCGCTATTCCAGCTGTCATCGCCGCCGAAAAAGCCGTGGCTTCGGTCTCTGTGTCCGTCATCATCAGCAAGGTTGTAACCGTCGCAACGCCATCGAACGCCCGTCGCACCCACCGAGACATCGAGTCCAAGAGCCCAAGCTCGAGCCGAGACCGCGAACCCTAGCCGCGCCGTTTGTCACGCGTTCGTACAGTTTCCGCTGCCGTGCATCGCCAAAGCGTCTCCAGGCAAGTACCTTACTTGCTACATGCTAATTTATGTCTGTTACAAACTAAAATCGTATAAATTCCGTGTTTACAACTCACGATAAATTATATGACATAACTGTTCGATGCAAGATCCCAATGAAAACCTTCGTTTAATTTGATGGAACTCGATTGCATATTTTGGCCCGTCTGGCAGTGAACCTTGTGTAGAAATTTCACTGGAAAATATGAATGTTAATGACTAAAATGAACACCCCCAAATACACCTGTAAAAACTGGGAATTTCCCGCATCTGAAAATTGTTAAAATCACCATAAATTGTGTACATATTGAAATGATGCGTTCAAGGGCTCAAATCGAACCCGACTCGACGACCTGTAACCCTATGCAAGTTTTTAATGGTTTTCTATACTGAAATTATGACAAGAATTGGTTCGGAGAGCGGCTCTGGACTGTAGTCCAGAGCAACTCTGGTTATTGTTTTCTGTCCCGTAATGTTTACTACTTCGTTTCCTGAACTCGTATGTTGCGGAACCCTATACCTTATTGAAGATGAATCTGTTAAATAAATAACTCAAGTGATTTCACCCCATTTTATCGTCGTTTACTATTTTAACTTCAATTTAAAAGATCGGGACGTATAGCAGTTCCTAGCAGAACCAGAACCGATACCTTAGTGTTGAACAGTGCATAACTCCTGGCGTACAGACGCGATTGAGAATCCGTATGTTGCATTGAAAACCCTATTTAAGACCCTAAATTTCATTCAACTGTAGAGTCGCTAAATTCTAGTCCCAACTGGGATCAAAATGCCTTGCGAAACGGACTTCCGATTCTGAAACCGGATTTCCAGCGGCGGACGCTTAAAATGAAATGGCCATATCTAGTGGTCCCGAAACCCGATTGATGTGAAACAAAATTTGCTGGATAGATAATCAAATATACTAATTATCCCCTATTCATTGTTTTGCTAAATTTGGCATTTATGATTTATGATAAATTATGCAAGTGGTAGGATACCGACATGTGACATCTTAATCACGCCTTACATACTGTTTTCTCATCATATCATATATATATGTCATTGCATTGGTAACCTAGTGATCATGTGCATTACCCAGTGTTAGGTATTAGTGGTGATTGTGGTAAGTACGTTAGTGTTCGTGCATGAATGGATAAGTGAAAGTGACACGTACTTTTACACAATCAGTGGACCCTATCGATTTATTGCATTGTCGATGTCTGTGGGACGCATATAAGTGTGACTATAAGTGGTATAGGACACTTATGGAAGCACTTGTATGGGTGTCACAGGTAAGGCACCAGACACTGCCCATTTATCTCGGGTATCAGTTGGGACGTGCTTGATGGAGATCCTGTCTCCAGTTCTCGCGCAGACTTGTCATGGACCGACCGGTATTTGAGGTTATGGTTGGCGTTTGATGTAGACCACGGGGTGTGGGATAGTTTGAGTATGAGTTCAACAGAATCTCGGGAGTCCCATGCTGGCATATATATATGGAGATATATGGAGATTTACAGGGTACATGATTATTACCGTGAGTTATATTTTGGGCCCCTGGTCCCTTACCCTTGGGTCCTACCCTTGGGTGGAGGACACTTGCGAGTGGTTGACTCTCACACTTGGACTGACGATAGGCTTAGTGACCTGTACAGTGAGATTTAGAGACTGATAGGGATAGTGACATTGACATGCATTACTTACTGTATTGACACACCTGACATACTATTTTACTGCTTTACTGTTCAACCGCTCTTTTAGACACCCGCATTGGCTACTTCATGTTCATATCTCTACTATCTTGATTTACTGTTATATATTCATTATTACCATACGAGTTATCACTTGCACCTATGTATATATTGCTATCGTGTCGCTCTGACGACCTGAGTATGCATGCTCATAGTGAGAAGTGGACTTAGCTTGGACCAGGACCAGACGTACCTCGAGGACATCGCGGACATTTTGATCAGCTACACAGAACCTTACTCTCTTGATCCCTATCTGGTTAGTTCTTTGTATTTTGTTTTGATTTATATACTGCATTTCTCATTACCTGTTCATTGTATTACTGGTTACCACGTAAAGCTAGAAGCCGAAGTGTGACTACGGCAGGATATTTGCTTGACCGTATGAGCATGGCTGGCCTTGTCAACCCCTCGTATTCCTTATTTTAGGAAGCGGGGCGTGACACTGATTTCCCTGAATCGAGGTTTTTACCAAGGACACTGATTTCCCTGGAGTCGAAACGAATCGAGGTATTCCTGCAAAGACACTGATTTCTCTGCGGGCCGACGCGAATCGAGATGCTCTCGTCAAGAACACTGATTTCCCTGAATCGAGATTTTTGCCAAGGACACTGATTTCCCTAGGGTTGAGACGAATCGAGGTATTCCTGCAAAGACGCTGATTTCTTTGCGGGTCGATGCGAATCAAGATGCTCTCATCAAGGACGCTGATTTCCTTGAATCGAGGAGGTTGCCAAGGACACTGATTTCCCTGCGGTGAGACGAATCGAGATATTCCTGCAAATACGCTGATTTCTCTGCGGCTCGACGCGAATCGAGATGCTCTCGTCAAGGACGCTGATTTCCCTGAATCGAGGAGGTTGCCAAGGACACTGATTTCCCTGGGGGTGAGACGAATCGAGGTATTCTTGCAAAGACGCTGGTTTCTCTGCGGGTCGACGCGAATCGAGATGCTCTCGTCAAGGACGCTGATTTCCCTGAATCGAGGAGGTTTCCAAGGACACTGATTTCCCTAGGATTGAGACGAATCGAGATATTCCTGCAAAGACGCTGCTTTCTCTGCGGGTCGACGTGAATCAAGATGCTTTCGCCAAGGACGCTGATTTCCCTGACTCGAGGTTTTTTCCAAGGACACTGATTTCCCTAGGAGTTGAAACGAATCGAGGTATTCCTGCAAAGACGCTGATTTCTCTGCGGGTCGACGCGAATCGAGATGCTCTCGTCAAGGATGCTGATTTCCCTGAATCGAGGTTTTTGTCAAGGACACTGATTTCCCTGGGGTTGAGACGAATCGAGGTATTCCTGCAAAGACGCTGATTTCTCTGCGGGTCGACGCTAATCGAGATGCTTTCGTCAAGGACGCTGATTTTCCTGAATCAAGGAGGTTGCCAAGGACACTAATTTCCTCGGAGTTAAAACGAATCGAGGTATTCCTGCAAAGACACTGATTTCTTTGCGGGTCGACGTGAATCGAGGTGCTCTCGTCAAGGACGCTGATTTTCCTGAATCGAGATTTTTGCCAAGGATACTGATTTCCCTGGGGGTTGGTTGACTTATTTCCTAGACGGAGCGTTGATCCGGCAGGGAGGTCATTAGTTGACTCTAGATTGTCTGTGGACCGTAGAGTCTTGGAACTAGGGACTTTGTCGTGGCTCCGTTCGGTGATGCTGCATCCGAATCCTGTTGGAATGAGGAGGAT
The DNA here is from genome assembly GCA_030015575.1 of Agapanthus africanus. Taxonomy (NCBI): domain Eukaryota; kingdom Viridiplantae; phylum Streptophyta; class Magnoliopsida; order Asparagales; family Amaryllidaceae; genus Agapanthus; species Agapanthus africanus. The sequence continues at coordinate 173,792,869 of CM057342.1, read as the reverse complement.
CACCATTGCTGATTTTTAGGCTGTAGATGTTGCCGTTAAGGTTTGGAACTAGGGACTTTGCCATGGCTCCGCTTCTTTGTGACTCTGAGGTCGATTGTTGACGTCATGTCTGCATCTGGTTGGAGTGAGGAGAAACGCCGTTGGTGATCTCTAGGCTGTCTGTGAACCGTCGAGATTTGGAACTAGAGGACTTTGCCATGGTTCCGTTGTTTTGACCTTGGGGTCGTTTGTTGACGTCGCATCTGCATCCTGCTGGAGTAAGGAGAAACACCGTTGGTGATTTCTAGGCTGTCTATGAACCGTCGAGATTTGGAATTAGAGGTCTTTGTCATGGCTCCGATTGATGGTGTAGCATTTGTGTCCTGCTGGAATGAGGAGGCACACCGTTGTTGGTCTTCGGGCCGTAAATGTGGCTATTGAGATTTGGAACTAGGGACTTTTCCATGGTTCAGCTTCATTGCGACTCTGAGGTCGTTTGTTGACGTCACGTCTGCATCTGGTTGGAGTGAGGAGAAAAGCTGTTGGTGATCTCTAGACTGTCTATGAACTGTCGAGATTTGGAACTTGGGGACTTTGCCATGGTTCCGTTGTTTTGACCCTGGGGTCGTTTGTTGACGTCGCATCTGCATCCTGCTGGAGTAAGGAGAAACGCCGTTGGTGATCTCTAGGCTGTCTGTGAACCGTCGAGATTTAGAACTAGGGGACTTTGTTGTGGCTCTGTTTGTTGATGTTGTGTTTGCATCCGATTGGAGGGAGGAAGAACGCCGGTGTCGATCTTTAAGTTTTCGATGTTGACGTCGAGACCCTGAAGCTAGGGATCTTCCTTCACTTCGTTTGTTGACATTGTGTCTACAATATTGCGACGAATGTCGAGATTGTATTTAGGTTGTCTATGAACCGTCGAGATTTGGCTTCGCTTCGACGAAGCCCGGTGGGACGATATGGTTCCCTTCTTGTTTATGCCCATGGATTATATACAGGGGTCACTGTGACCTCACCTGCAGGGCAAAATGTTTCATTCTTTCATTTCATTCATTTTTTTAAATTCTTTCCGCGATGCTCTATCATTTCAGCTTTTTATATCGCGAAAATCGCGATTGCCCAATCATTTCGGCTATTTTTCGCGGTGCCCAATCATTTCGGCTATTTGTTTTATTTTTACTCGCTGCTTTTTATTGCGAGTTGCCCAATCATTTCGGCTATTTTGTATGCATACATTTTTACTTGCTGATTTTGTTGCAAATTGCCCCATCATTTTGGCTATTTCATATGCATTTTTGGCTCGCTGATTTTTTATCGCGAGTGTGGAACTTGGAATCTGGTGCCAATCTCAGTATCAGCATCGCTACAACTGGAATATTGCCAGGAGCGAATCATCATTTGCCATGAAAGGACTTGGAATTTGATACCGATTTAGGCATCAACATTGCTACAACCGGGATAATGCCAGGAGCGAATCATCATTTGCCTCTGTCAATGTCGAACAAAGGTGGCTTAGCAAATAGGGTTAGGATCCCGTCGATTAAGGCTTTTGACTTCATGAGCCATAAGGGTCTCATAAAGGTGTTTCTCCCTACGAGTCGTGAGGATCTTGTAAGTGCGTTTTCTCCTTAGGAATCGTGAGGATTCCTAAGTGTGTGTTCTCTTAAAAGTCATAAGGATCTTACAAGAGTGTTTTCTCCTTGCAAGTCGAGAGGACCTATAAGTGTTTGTTCACCGTGTGAGCATATCCCTAGTCGCTGGTGGGACTCTGTTAGGAAAATGTTCATTCGTGCCCGTGGATTGTATACAAGGGTCAATATTGAACCGCTTATAGGGAAAAATTGGAGATTGTGATGGCTTAAGAACAGGTTCAGATCCCTGTAACTTACGGCTTTTGAACCCTATGAGCCGTGAGGGTTTCAAAGGGGAATTCTCCTTACGATTCGTGAGGATCTCGTAAGTGTAAGTTCTCCTTAAGAATCGCGGGGATCCCTAAGTGTGTTTCTCCTTTGTGGGTCGTAATGATCTCACGTAGGTGGTTTCTCCTTACAGGGTCGAGAGGACCTTGCAAGTGTCTTTTGACGAGATTGCGCCGTTTCGGGTTTTCACAAAACTCACCGATAGTCCTGCTGTTTTTACTCACGGAGCCCTTTCAGGTTTTCATCCGTGCCCATTTCTCTTATGGACGTACCTTTTTTTTTACCACGTCAGCCTGGGGATGCCGCGGGTCTGTAGTAGTTTAAAGACGTTTCGGTCATAGGTCTTAGATTTTTCGGGCAACGTACGATTGCGAAGCTAGATTTTCTCGTAAATCTTCGCATCTTTTGTGTCGGAGGTGGATTCCTTGAAGAGAGAGCTGAGAGCGATTTCTTTGTCAGAGTCGCTTCCAAAGGTGATAATTTACGATCCCTTGGTGTTGACTATGTGACAGTTGCCAGCAGCTCTTTTACGCTCATCTGTCGTGCTTTTATGTTCCCGACGAGCCTTGCGCTTCATTCATTGAACGTGTTGTCGGTGGGCAAAATATCCCCGCCACTAGTTTTTAAAGGCGATGCACTCCTCGGTAGGGTGTGCAATCCTCTGATGGTATAAGCAGAAGTTAGGATGTATGTCCGCTTCATCAAGATGTATACCGCCAGGAGAATTTCCTCTGAAATAGGGAACCTTCATTCCTATCGACAGGGCCCTAGCGAATCGTTTCCTTACTTTAAGCTTGCTTTTGCTGGCGATAGGGATGCTTCGATCCGATTGGGGTGCCTCGACCTTTTCATCCAGTCATCGGCGTTTGTCTTTTTTGAATATAGCCAGTTCACGCTCTCGATTGGCTTTGCTTTTTTGACGGGTTTCGTTCAGTAGCAAGTCGATCGTTTTGTCAGACGGTTCCAAGGGTTTTTGCTTCGATCCTGCCCCCAGCTCTTTTATGCTGTCTTCTATCACCGAGTGAGCTTCTTCGTTAGTTGACGCCGAATGAGAGATCATGTGGCAACTTGCTACATAGTTATCAGATTCTTCTGACGAGTCATCCCCGTCGTTATTGTCGTTATCTCCGCTCTCAAGGATATTATTGAGAAATTCTTGGAGTGTGACCGGGGTTCGCGCCTTCTGGTTATGCTCCTCCAGCGCGTCAATATGCTTTTGCAGATCCGTGCGCTTGTCATCAAACTGCGCTGGCTTTTTGGTCTTCTTCTTTTTCTTCGAAGACTTTGACGGCTGGTCCTGAATGTTTTGTCCACCATCACTATTAACTCCCAATGTTGGGTGTGGTTCAGCATGCCCTCGATGATCTCTGGCTCTAGCGGGCTTTTCCACCTGATCGCCGGACATGTTTGAAGATCTTTCAGCATTTTTTTTAGTTTCTGCCAAAAGAACAACTTACCATGGAACTTCCTTTATGAATGAGCACGATGCCCCCGACATGTCCATCTTTTTCGGAGCATGTGGTTGTGGCGGGTTCACCTTCCAATTTTCAGACAACGCGAATTTGCCTTGCTGGTATTGGTCTTCAACCCAATTTTTGAAGACGTAGCAATCTTCGAGTGGATGACCCAATACTCGATGGTAGGGGCAGTAATTAGGATTGTTGACGTCGTTCGGTCGCGTTGTGTGTCTCGACTCCGGTAGAGTGATGAGCCCATTGCGCACTGCCAGTTTAAACAGTTTCCTTGTTTTATCCCGGGAAAACGAGTAAGGATGTCTCAACTTCTCATCGAGGGATTGCCGCTTGTTGCTTTGGCGAACAACCGGTCTCGGGTCACTCGGTTGTTGTTGAGCGTTGGCGACGAAGGTTGCTTTCCCTTTGCCCTTTTCATTCCAAGGCTCCGTCTTTGAAGAGGAAGGCCTATGGCCCATCTGGTCCATTTGGGCCAGCTTGTCAATCAAGACCTGAAAAGTAGTTGGCTTGAAGAACATCATGAATTGGGAAATGGTCGCCCGAGGGTCGAGAGTACCCACGAACATGCCTACCACAGGAGCCTCTTCGATACGCTGTTCGCACTTCGACCATAGATTCCGCCACTGTAAATCCCCGTTTCCTTCAATGAGAATCTTTCTATATTTTTCCCAAGTCCCCGAATGTTATTCCATTTTTCCGTATCATTATTTTGTGTGAAGGTTAGTGCGTAAGTTATAGTAATTGTTTTTTTTCTAAACCAATTAAAAATCAAAGCCCAAAGTTAAAACCAAATATATAATTTCCCACCATTTTTCCCAAGCCCGTTTCCCTTTTTCCATCCCACAGCCCAAACATTAAATTAAAACCCTAAATTCCCTTTATCAATTAACCTCAGCCCAAACTCCCTAATATCTCAGCCCAATATAAATTAATTTAGATTAACATTAAATCCATAATCAACCCCCGGCCCAGCCCGTTTCCCTTTTATTAAAACTAAACCCCATTTCCTCCGGCCCAAACTTTAAACCTATAAATAATTATCCCTAATTTTCTCCTTCACCCCAGCCCATTCCCACCTTACCCGACCCGTTTAAACTTCTTCTCCCCCAATGTAAACATCTTTCCCGCTCGATTCTTTGTTTCTCATTCCTACGTCGCCCCTCGCGCGCCCACGTCACCCTCAACCGTGCCGTTGCCCCACGACCCGCGACCCCGGCCACGACTCCCTCAACCTCTTCTCGACTCCAACTCCCCTCATCCCTCACAGTCTCTCAAACTCCTCTCTTCTCTCTCGAAAATCCACTCCCGCAGCCCACTGCCTTCATCACTCGCCGCCGCCGTCGCCGCCGACGACTACAACCCCTCATTCATCCTCCCTCGCTCTCTTCCCTCCATCAACAGAGCCCTCTCCTCACCTTCTCCAGCCACCGCAGAACCCTCCCTTGCACACCGAGCTTGGCTACCCCCTTGCACTCGACGCCGACGAGCCACCAACTGACCCGAACCCCTCGTCGATCCCTTTCAACCTCAACATCATCATCATTATCACCTCCAACCCGAGCCCCACTATCTACCCCCTCTCTCTCTCTCCAAAACATCAAACCCTAACCACCAAGCTCCGAAACCCGCTGCTTCCCATCGCCGGAGCGACACCGCCGACCATTGTCGACCCCGGCGCAGTCACAGAGATCCACAGAGCACCCCCTCCGCTTTCAGCGAACACGAGCCATCTCCGGGCAACTCCGACGTCGAACCCGAAACGCGAGCCGAGGCCGCGAATCCAAACCGTGCCGTTCGTCGCGCGTTCGTGCCGTTGCCGCTGCCGTGCATCGCCAAAGCGCCTCCAGGCAAGTACCCTACTTGCTACATGCTAGATTAATTCCGTTATAAACTAAAATCATATTAATTCCATGTCTGCAATTCACGAAAACTGATATGATATAACTGTTCGATGCAAAACCCGAAAGAAAACCTTCCACTAAATTGACGGAACTCGATTTCATATTCTGTCCCGTCTGGCAATGAACCTTGTTTAGAAATTTCACTGAAAAATATGATTGTGAACGACTTAAACGATCACCCCCAATTACACCCGTAAAAACTGGGAATTTCCCGCACCTGAAATTTGTTAAAATTACAATTAATTGTGTACATAATGAAATGATGCGTTCGAGGGCTCAAATCGAAGCCGACTCGACGAACTATAACCTTGTACAAATTCTTAATTGTTTCTGTACTGATATTATGACGAGAATTGGTTCGGTGACCGGCTCTGGACTGCAGTCCAGAGCAACTCTGGTTATTGTTTTCTGTCCCGTAATTTTTGCTACCTTGCTGCCTGAACTCGTATGTTGCGGAACCCTACACCTTATTGAATATGAATCTGTTATCTAAATAACGCAAGTGATTTCACCCCGTTTTATCTTCGTTTACTATTTAAACTGCAATTTAAAATAACTGGACGTATAACAGTCCCAAACAGAAACAGAATTGATATACTAGTGTTGAACAGTGCATAACTTCTGACGTACAAACGCGATTGAGAATCCGTCTATTGCGTTAAATACCCTTTTGAAAATCCTATATTTCATTCAACTGTAGCGTCGCTAAATTCTGATCCCAACTAGGTGAAATTTGTGCCGCGAAACGGACGTTCAGTTCAGAAACTGAATTTCCTGCAGCGAGCACTTAAATTGAAACGGTTGTAACTCGAATACCAGAAACCCGATTGTACTGAAACAAATTTTGATGAACTGCTGACAGAGTGTACTTGTTATTGTATTTGTATCGTTTCGCTGAATTCTGAACATATGAATTACTGCAATTTTTGTAAGCTCATGACGTGCATATTGGTTCATATTACACATGACTTGTTAACCGCATAAATGTACATACCTTACCCAATTGCCATATACATAGTGTTAGTGCGTGTTAGTATTCAGTGGGTATTGCATTATCGTGCGTGAATGATATTGGTTTAGGAGTGTCAAGTACACCAATGGAAAGTGAATGATTCGTGACAGTGATTAATACAGTGAACAGTGACAAAACCGTGCTATTGGTGCATACTTGTGCACGACTAAATCATAATCATCAATAGTGTAAACCTGGGGAAAAAGGGTAAATCGAAGTGGAAAGAGCATCGTATTTAGTGGGACCGTGTTTTAGAGGATGATCATTCGAGCAGTGATATATATATATTAGGTATGATCTAGCGATCCGGCTGACAGGGTTATGTCCCGGGCGTGTGGGCCGTTGTCTCGGGTATGTATGAGATTCCTGTTAAACATGATCCTCCTTTCCACTATATGATTTCAAACATGACCTAGAGACTGATAAGGACACAGATCATACTTTGCATCATTCAGTGACATAGCGATTATCAGCATTTTACCTTCACTGTTATTATCGTATTTACCTATTTCATGTTATTAATATGAAAATTGCTATTACGTTGCTCTGACGACCTGAGTATGCATGCTCAGACCTCGAGGAAGAACCAGCGCAGGAGTCGGATTTACCTTTCGAGCTGGCGGAGATTTAGTCTGGAGTACCTTTTCCTTCTTTTCTGCTTTCCCTAAAGAGATCGTGTATTTGAACTTGGTTAGTAGCTCTTCTTGTTTATTTGTAATTTGTGAACAATGGAATTTGATGTAATAACTTAGTGATGTATTTCCTTTACTGCTGTACTTTGTTTACTGATTACCATGTAGTACTAGAAGCCGAAGTGTGACTACGGCGGGATTATTCCTTGACCGTAGGAGCATGGCTGGCCTAGTCATCCCTCGTTTTCCATATTTTGGGAAGCGGGGTGTGACATGGTTTTGTTGGTATCAGAGACGTGTTTAGTAACAAGGGATAACATTAACTACACTGTATTACATTATTTTCGCTTCACTATTCCTGATTTTCTTCTTTGAATCTAATCATATCCTTTTGAATATCTTCCAGCGATATGACGTCCCCGAACGACCACTCTTCGGACTCAAGTTCTCAGGACCGCACGGAAAGAATACTTAGTGCACTGACCTCTCTCGCAGAAGCTCAGGAGAGGAAGACGGACTTACTCGCTGAGGGACTCAGGGCTATTACCGCTGCAGTTGATCGCATCACTGGAGTTGCAGACTTTTGCACAAGTACTCAACGCGGAGAGAATTTAGGAGCAATTGATCAACAAGTTCAGGAAGCCCCCAGTCGTTCCAGCACGTACCCATGCACCTTCTCGAGGATCCATACTAGTTCACAAGCCTGGAACGACTCAGATGAAGCGCGAATTTGTGCCACGGCATCGCCCCCAGAGACAGAACGTAGTTTGCGGCTACTGCAATAAAGATAGGCATACCCAGAAGGATTGTCGCCGCGCCAAGGGACAGTGCTTGATTTGCGGATCCAGTCAGCACAGGATTAGCGGTTGCCCCGAGAGAGCAGAGATATAGGGAGGTTCTGGACCACAGCAGCAGAGGCCACAGGAGCAGAGGCAACCCTACACGGGCCGCGGTCAGGGACGGGCTTTCACCTTGACCGCCGAGCAGGCAGAGGCTTCAGGGGAAGTTGTTATAGGTACTCTACTCGTACATTCCTTGCCAGCTAGAGTACTATTTGATTCAGGTACTCTACGCAGTACATATCTTGGAATAGAAGGGGAAGTTGTTACGGGTTCTCTGCGCAGAAGTTTCTTGTTCTTGATGTTGCTCTAATGATATTTCCGGGCTTTCTTTTGGCCCTGTGAGTACGGCCATCTGCGTCAACATTTCCTGGAGCTTCTGCTGTTGCTCTTGGGCTTTTGTCACGGATCGCATAAGCGGTCGATGACCCATATAGATACGGCTATCCTCTTTCCTGGATGCCATATAAACAGTGTGGACCACCATGCCCCCAGACTTGGGGCATTTTGGTTCAGTGGTCTTGCGATTCGTCGCAGACTGAGGGATTTTCTCCGGCCTTCTCCTCTTGTGGGCGGTCGAAGTTGAGGGGGTTGCTGCAGTGGGCACCTAAATAGCTGTCGCCTTCTGTGGCTTGACAGGGTGGTCCTCCTCTCACCGAACCTTCATCTTTTTCTGTCGGCGGGGATAGCTTTGATCTATCACGGAGTCCTGGACTTGACGCCAGATCTTGTAAATTTTAGAGGACAACCGCTGAGGGGGCAGCTCCAGCTTTGCCTTTGGGGCATTCTCCACAGGTGGAGGAGATCTTTTCAGCACAGCAGTAGGAGAATTCCTGCGTACCCTGTTAAGTAGTTCAAAGCTATTCTCAGTTGGAACAGCAGCATCAACTTCGACCATTGGAGCTGGCGGAGTCAGTCCAGAATGGGAATTGCCCCCAGCTTTCCTCACCCGGTCCCAGTGGCGACGTCGAGCATGTCGTGCGGCTGGGATCACCTCCACTGTTGGATCAGCTTTTTCTTGCCCCTACTTTGAGGAGAGACTGTTATTGGTGCTAGCCTGTCGAAGACTGACACCCGTTGAGAGAGGGTAGTCAGTCTTGCGAAGGCCGACTTCCGAACAGGGGAAACAGCCTTCATGACTTCACGTGGAGTAGGAGCTGAAACGGCTAGTCTCGTGAAGACTGACCCCCAGCCAGAGAAGCCGCCTTGGTGACTTCAGGAGTAGGAATAGCTATCCACTACGGGATAATGCCTTCTGGTATTGCGGGCTTCTTCACGGGCCCGTTAGAGCTTTGGCCCAGTCTGCTGAAAACTGAGGCGTTTGGTTTGGGCGACCCGTTGAGAGGGGCCGCAGTAGTGGTAAGCCGATCAAAGACCGACTTCTTTGGGGCTTCCTGCAATGGCAGCGGGGCATTGAAGTTCATGGGTGGGAGCATGGTCCTGAAGAATAGCCCAGTGGTGGCTTGAGTCACCTGGTCCACCGGCATTGTAAAAACAGAGGCCGCTTGAGGTCCGTAGGTCACTCCTCCTGTAGGGATGGAGTGAGAGTTATTGCCATTGTTGCAGCTTGTGCAGTTGAAAGACATTTGATGTTCTTCTTTCTGCACGGGGCAAGACACCAAATCTTAGTACCTCGAATCCACAGGAAACCATAGCAAATCGCGATTCGTTCGCGAAACACGACACACGAAGTGTGGAGTGGAAAGAGGAAGAGGTCCCACCGGGCGTGCCAGAATCTGTTCACCGCCGAAAACTGGAGACGCAACCGCGCAGGTCTGTCTCGCCTGAATTTCAGGGCAGATGCTAATTGGTTCTATCCGTCCACCTCTCCGAAGATGCCAAGTTGATTTATGACATCGTGTACCGAAGGTTTAAACGGATGCGGCCGATGTAGCAGACTTCGTCAGATTCCTCCTCATTTGAGGGGTTTTTGATTGTGGGGACGCTCTTCCCTGCAGGCGCAAGCCCCTGCAGTTAATTACGCTACCGCGTCGCGGTAACAACTTTCTCCTTCTCCAGATTATCACTTCGCGCCGTGTTTTTTTGTTTTGTTTTTTGGTTGCCCGTGGATTGTATACGGAGACTAATTTATGTTGTCGCCCATAGGGCGTGGATTAGTCCAAATCCGTATTTTCTTAGATTTTGGTTTGGGGGTTGGGTTTAAGGATACGTTAGTCTCATTTAAGGCTAAGATCAACTTAAACGTTTATTAAGGATACGTTAGTCTAATTTTAGACTAAGATCAACTTAACAGTTTGTTAAGGACACGTTAGTCTAATTTTAGACTAAGGTCAACTTAACCTTTTGTTAAGGATACATTAGTCTAATTTTAGACTAAGATCTACTTAACAGGATCATTTAGATCCGACAAAAGAGCATTTGGGCTTTATTGTTTTAGTTTAGGGACTTTGTGGTCGATTACCAGTTTAAGGACATAGTGGTCCAAGGTTAAGGACATCAAAGTTCGTAGGTTTAAAGGGACCCCACGGTCCGAGGTTAAGGACATCACAGTCCGTGAGTTTAAAGGGACCCCACAGTCCGAGGTTAAGGACATCATAGTCCATGAGTTTAAAGGGACCCCACAGTCCGAGGTTAAGGACATCATAGTCCATGAGTTTAAGGACCTCACAGTCCATGGAATGATTGGTTATCGGGACCCGTCACCTCTCTGAAGACGTTGAAGGATTACAACGACAAATATCAGAGGAGTTCAGAGATGTACCTTTGAACCAAACTTGATTGGGAGATCTGTAGTCCAATTTGGAACTAAGATCAATTAATTAGGTTATGAGCGCATTGGCTCAGTTAAATCTGAATTGAGGACTTATTGCCAATTTAGGCTAAGTCCAATTAAGTTTGAAATGTTGGCCCTTTGTTGGCCTGTTGAGCATTTGTCTGGGTTCAGCCCCTCATTATTTAGCAATGCTAAACAAGAGTTTGAGGGCTCTGAGAACATTTTTTCTTCGGCTGAGCACTTAAACATTATAGTTCTGAATTTTAAGGCTCATTTGAAGGGGAGATTCGCCTCTGGAAAACTTAGCCAATTTGGGCTAAGCTGATTTGAAAATAGTGTTAAACACTAGAGGACATCTGGCGGTCACGTGTCCTCACGTGATGTATTTAAAACAGTGTTAAACACTGGAGGCAAAATGCTCAAAATAGTGTTAAAAACTAGAAAGGAAGGGGTCACGGGGGGTCACGGGGGGTCACGTGAGGCGCCTGAAGATGGGGCCAGACCTCCTTTATTTTATTATCAGAATATTCAAATAAGTGTTAAACGCTTTTAGTCTTCAGGCCATCACGTGTTGGCACGTGATGGGTAGCCATGTATTGATTATTAAAGTGTTTATTAAGGGGTCACGTGTGGACACGTGAGGGCGCGCAAAATCAGTACTGCCTTTGGTTTTGTTCTCTTTATTTATGAGGGTCACGTGTGAGCACGTGAGGCATTGCCTCCAAGCTTTTTTTCTTCTCATTTTGGGGAGTCTGTTTAAGGGTCACGTGGGAACACGCGACCTAGTTTTGTTCTCTCTTTTCTGCTCATTGAGAATGGGGGTCACGTGTTACCACGTGACCAAGTTCTTTACGTGCATGGAGAGCTTTAAGTCACTTTTTTTAAGAATTAAATTCTCTGTAGGGTTAAACCCTAATTCTGTTTTAGAGGAATTAAATTCCTATGTATATGGAAGAATTAAATTCTCATATAGGGTTAAACCCTAGTTCTGTTTTGAAGGAATTAAATTCCTATGAATTTGGGGGAATTAAATTCCTTAAAATTAATTCTCCCTCTAAGTTTTGGATCTGCATGGCAGAATCTTCCCGATAAGAATTAAATTCTCAACTTGTGGGAAGATCTGCTTCTGCAGATCTTCAACCAAAGGAAGAACTAAGTTCTTATTCAGAAGAGTTAAACTCTTAAATTGAGAATTAAATTCTCTTTGTTTTATGGAACTTAGATCTCTTTCCCCTTTCTCATCTAGGGTTTCTTTTCTCTGAAGAGATCTTTTTTTTTTCTCTCTTGGGAATTAAATTCTCCTCTCTTTTTTCTCTCTGTTGTTGTTATCTCCCCAAAAAAGTAGATCCCTTCTCTTCTCTTCTTGGCTCCTATTTATAGGAGAAAGAAAAGAATCAATTTGTTTTGTCAATCTTTCATTGAACGATTTTAATTGATTTTGTAACCAACATGATCTTTTAGATCACTCAGTGAATTTTATTCACCATTGGATTTTTAATCCAAAAGATTTTTTATCTGTTATTCCTGGCAAATTTCAGGGAAATCTTTCCTTGTATAAAATCTTTCCATAAATTGGTGATTTTTAATCACCATTGGATTTTTAATCCAACGGTGCTCCATTTTACAGAGCACCATCTTTTTTGTTTGGAAAGATTTAGAGAAATATTTTTCCAGTTAGGCTTTTTGATTCCCTCTTAATTAGAATTTAATTCTATTAATTCATAGATCTTTAGGAAGCCATCACGTGTTGGCACGTGGCCTCCTGATTAAGCATTTGACTAGAATTTAATTCTATTATTTTAAATAACTCAGGAATTATCACGTGTCAGCACGTGACCCTTGGTCACGTCTTGGCACGTGATACCCCATTGGGGTTTTTCCTTGTTATTTTATTATACTTTTAATTCTTTTCAGTAGGTTTAAAGGCCCATCACGTATTGGCACGTGACCCCACTGATTAATTATTTCCAATTATTTATTTTATTCAGTGCCTACAGGTTTTGCCTGTAAATGGTCACGTGTCTGCACGTGATGCCCGGTCACGTGTGAGCACGTGATGCCCGGTCACGTGTGAGCACGTGATGCCTCATAACTTTTGATCCCAGATAAATTATGAGGCCCATAATATATCAAATCGAAGGATTTTTCGAGACACTTTCGATACCATCAGAATTTAGCTGTTTCTCATTCGGGAGTTTGTCAAAATGCAGCCCGAAAAATACTGGTTCGCATTTTCTTCTTTAGATTACACGTGCATAGCATATTTACTCATAACTTTTGATCCCAGATTTATTATGAAGCCCATAATATATCAAATCGAAGGATTTTTCGAGACGCTTTCGATACCATCAGAATTTAGCTGTTTCACATTCGGAAGTTTGTCAAAATACAGCCCGGAAAATACTGGTTCATATTTTCTTAAACGTATCGCTGCTATTTGATACCTTGGACTCTTTTGTGCAAAAAATTTTTTTTTTGGGTGGGAACAATCATCAATGCGTGGTAGTGGATACTTGTTCTTAATCGTCATTTTGTTCAAAGTTCGATAATTCACATACATCCTGTAGGAACCTTCCTTCTTCTTCATTAGTAACACCGGAGATCCCCAACTTGAAGTACTGTGTCGGATCCAACCTTTCTTTAGTAGTTCGTCCAACTGAATACGGATCTCTTTCAATCCCTCTAGGCTTAATCGGTATGGAGCTTTGATTACAGGTTGTGCACCAACTGTAGATCAATACTAAATTCAAGAGCTCGATCGGAAGGCAAACATGTTATGTCTTCAGGGAACACATCTTTGAACTCTCGAACTACTTCAGGCTTTTCTTCTTCCGCAGGTAGAAAGAACACTTCTACATTCTTCGGTTTAGCACGGTAGCTTCCTGGCTCCAAGGTTCTATCTCCATTTTTGAAATAGAAGACTGGGTGATCTGGTATCTCAAATACTACCCTTCTTTGACGGCAGTCAATAGTACCATAGAATACTCCCAGCCAATACATTCCCAACACAATATCGAAATTTGGTATGTCCAGTACTTTGAAATTTATGTAGAATTCTTGACCGCAAACTACAACTGGGCACTGATCATATCCCAAAGTTGCTTTCAAGACTCCATTTCCGGAACTGACATTCCAGCTTGAAATGATTGGCTTCAAGGGAATCACGTGCGTTTTCACGAATCGTTGTGACATGAAGCAATGTAAGCTCTTGTCACGCCCCACATCCCAAAATACGAAATACGAGGGGTGACTAGGCCAGCCATGCTTCTACGGTCAGGCAATGATCCCGCCGTAGTCACACTTCGGCTTCTAGCATTACATGATCGTCAGTAAACAGTACTAAAGTAAAGGAAAATCACAGTTCACAACTTTATTACATTGCAATAAAAAGAGTTCGAAATACACTTATTTTTCAAAATAAAACTAACCAACGAAATACAAAGTGCTGAAAGCAAAAGAGATGGCGCTGATGAAGCAGTCTAGATCTCCGCGATCTCGAATGGCAGGTCCTGCTCCTGAGCTGGATCCACTTCGTCCTCTGAGCATGCACACTCAGGTCGTCAGGGTAGCACATATAGCAATATATATATATATATATATATATATATATATATATATATATATATATATATATATATGATTGGTATGAAATATTATTAAACATGAGAAGTGCAATAAAATGTAGAACATGAGTATAATAAACATCAACTGATTATGAATAGTGCAATATAGGTATCATGTCAATAAACTAGGCAATGTGCATGTCACTACTTATCGGTCACTAAGTCAATGAAATCAAATGGTGGAAAGGATGTTCATGTTTAACAAGGGTCTCGCGCATGCCCGAGACTACGGTCCGCTGTGTCCGGGACATAACCCTGTCAACCGTGCCGCTAGGCCCATGACCTAATTTATGTGTATATATATTACTAATAGCGAATGATCATCCTCTAAATCACTGTACCTCGTTAAATACAAGTTCAATTCCATCTTGATTTCCCCATTCCCCAGGTTATATAATGCATTCAGGTATTAGATAGGTTGTGAACAAATACGTATCGCTGTCACTTTCAATCACTTTTCCACTTATCAATATCACTGTTGTATTTGCCACAACCCAATCACTAACACTAATTTATCGACAATGCAAAACATTCGCTAGGTTTCAATGTGAATGATCACTATACAGCAGGTATAAAGCAAACATAAAAATAGGCAGAAATGCACTAAACAGATATTCACTATTTTGTGACAACAAATGCCATATAACTTGCAAAATTTACGATAAATCACACGTAAGGAATCGACCAAAATAATATAAAAGGTGTACGAAGCACACTTGATAATCTAAGCAGTAAAATTAATTTCATGTCAAACGGAATTTCGGTTAAAGAAATATCATCATTTTAAGGTAGCAATCGATTGCTGGAATTCCAGTTTTAGAATTGGAAATCCAAATTCACACGCGTTTTACCAGTGATTATGTTCAGATTCAGGTGTTTCCCCAGTTGAATAAAATCTATTTCTATCTGTTAGGTTTCCAACGCATCAAACAGATTATTAATAGCATTTCTTTATTAGAAGTTATGTCCTTTTTAGTGTAACTGTGTAAGAGAGGTCACTGCAGAAACTGCAGAACACATCGGTACACTAAAATTAAAATTAAATATCAAACGAAGGTGAAACGGCAAGGGACTGGATTCAGGTGTTAGATAATTAAATTATCTATGTATTCATATGGGTCTCCATGCATTTTCAGTCTAAACCGGGGGTGCACAAGGGTTCAAAGTCTGGTATCCAAATCGAAATGCTGCCCCGGACTGCAGTCCAGTGCTGCGTTCACAACCATGTATCATTACAGTGATCTAAAATTGTCAAGAAACAAACTAGGGGTAGTTGTAGGTTATCGAGTCAGCTTCGATATGAGCCGTATAACGTTACGTTCCAAACCGTATTTAGTTTATAAAGATTTTAACAAGTTAGCAAGCGCGGTAAGGTTCAAATCTTGTGTCGCCTTTCTGGGGTAACTTTACATGATTGAAACACAGTATTATGTACCCAAATTCCTACGCGGTATTCGTAATCAATAAAGGGTCCTAACTATAACAAGTTCTGCCACAACGAGATATGTTTTAGATTATAGTTCGTACTAAATATGAGAGTAGTGTTTGGTAATCGGCCGAAAAACATATATCTACACTACTATATAACAAATTAATCTAACATGTGTATTGAGCCTAGGTATTAAGGTAGCATGAACAACAAGAGAAAAGTTTTCTCTTGCCTGGAAACGGCGGCGGCACTGCGACAGCGACGATGGCGGTGGTAACAGTCATGACGACAGTGACGAGCTCGAGTGTGGCCGGGCTCGTCGGCGACGGCACGGCAGTGGCCTGCAGTGGTGGCACGGGTGCTGTGGCACAGAGGCGTCGGGTGCAGAGGGTCTGCCGGCGGTGAGCTCAGGCAGCTTGGGGGCTAGGAGCTTGGAGTTGGCGCTGGGGATTGGGCTCGACGTCGTGGAGGTGAGGAGGGGGGTGGCTTCGATGATGGTGGAGAAGAGGTGATCAGCTCGTGTGCGAGGATGCTCTGTACGCAGAGGGTGGTGCTGGAGTTGGGTCTTGCGGGTATTGGTCGACGGGGTCGCGCTCGGTGCCGGATGAGGAACAGGGGTTGGCTTGGGATCTCGAGGATGTCGGTGGTCGCCTGGTGGGGAGTCGGCGGTGGAGGAGAGGAGGTGATGGGGATGGGTTGATGGTGGAAGTGATGGGGGTCGACGATGGTGAGGTGGTCAGGGCTCGTCGGCAAGGTGTAGGGGTTGGTGGGCGGCTGCGGTTAGTTCGGGTGTTGGCAGTGGGTGTTGAAAGAGGAGATGGGGTTGCAGAAGGAAAGGAGAGGATGATAACGAGGGGGAGGAGCAAAATGGAAAGGAAGGGAGAGGGGCTCGGTCGTCGTCGTGGGTGAGGTGAGGACGTGGGGGAGCGGGTCTCGCGGCATGGACAAGGGAGGGGGAGCCGTTGGAGTCGAGGGGATTTGGTGGAGGGGATCACGATGAGTTTGTTGGCGACGGGCGCAGGTCTTGTGGACGTGGACGCGATCGTCGTGGCGAGCGTGAGAAGAGGGAGCCGTTGGGGAAAAGTGGGCGGGAAAGAAAGGAGAACAAAGGAGAAGAAGAGAAGTGGGTGAGGGGTTTAGGTCGGGTCGGGTATGGTGAGCACGGGTCGGGTTGAGGATATTGGGTTAGATTAGGAATAATTAAAATTTAATATAAATATATATATATATATATATATATATATATAATTGAAAAAAATTTGGAATAAAATCTGGAAAAATACAGATAAATTTTATATACGGAAACTGGGTATTTACATCATACCCTCCTTACAAAAATTTCATCCTCGAAATTAAAATAGAAACAACGGAATAACAATACTATACAAACAGATGTGGAAAACGTGCACGGATGTCCTCCTCACGTTCCCAGGTAGACTCTCCTGGAGAACGACCGCCCTAAGAAACTCGAACTAGGGGAATGACTTTGTTCTTCAGCACTTTTTCCTGACGATCGAGAATGGTGGTAAGCTGCTCCTCGTATGACAGATCAGTGTCCAATGTTAACTCCAAATGGTCCAGGATATGGCTGTCATCCCGAACGTAGCTCCTCAATTGAGAAACATGGAAAGTATTGTGCACACCAGCTAGCGATGGAGGCAAGGCTAGTCGATAAGCCACCTCTCCTGCTCGCTCTACCACATTAAAAGGTCCGATGAATTGGGGACTGAGTTTCCCGCGGCTACCAAACCTGATAAATCCCCGAGTAGGCGATATCTTCATAAACACGTGGTCACCAATACCAAACTCCAACAATCTTCTGCCGGCATCTGCCCAACTCTTCTGTCGGTCCTGAGACGCCTTGATTCGTTGCCTGATCATCTGGACTTTGCTCACTATCTGCACTATCAGCTCAGGGCCCAACAACCTGCGTTCACCCACGTCGTCCCAACATAAAGGGGATCGACACTTTTGCCCATACAGAGCCTCGAACGGTGCAATCTGAATGCTAGCATGGTAGCTGTTGTTATATAAAAACTCTACCAGATGGAAGTGATCCTCCCAAGAACACTGAAAGTCAAGCATGCATACCCTCAGCATATCCTTGAGCGTCTGGATAGTATGCTCGGATTGCTCGTCCGTCTGTGGATGATAGGCCGTGCTGAACTTGAGTCGCGTGCCCAAACTCTCCTGCAGGCTCTTCCAGAAATGGGAGATGAACCCGGTGTCTCGAACAGACACGATACTAACAGGCACCCCGTGCTGTCTCACAATCTCCTGCATATATTTTTTCATGAGCGACTCCATCGATTGTCCGACTCGAAAGGGTAAGAAATGCGCTGCCTTCGTAAGATGATCAACAATAACCCAGACGACATTGTTGCCCCTTGGACTTCGTGGTAGTGTCGTTATAAAATCCATGGTGATATGCTCCCATTTCCACTCTGACACTGGAAGTGGTTGCAGCAACCCAGCTACTCTCTGATGCTCGGCTTTCACCTATTGTCATACCAAACACTTAGAGATAAAGCGAGCAATCTCCCTCTTCATTCCGTTCCACCAGACGTGCTGCCTCAGGTCTATGTACATCTTAGTGCCACCTGGGTGCACCGAGTAAGCGGAACTGTGTGCCTCATCTAGAACTTCATCTCGAATACCCCTTTAGAACACACAGCCGACTACCAAATCTCAGAGAGCCATCTTCGTGAATCCGCAAATCTGTCCTCAAACCAGCCTCGACTAACCCCCTAAACTTCAGCAGCTGAGGGTCTCCAACCTGTGCAGCTTTTTTAGGTTGTTCACGCAGAACTGAACTACATGGTAGGGTTCTATACAGCTCTGACCTGCATGGGCCACCAACAAAACCTGTCACATCCTGCTTCCCGGTGTACGGGCAGAGTGCGCGACTGGCCGCTACCTATTTACTCAGGTGTAAATACACTAAGCATAACTGAGCAATATAAAGAAATATACAGAAGAGACAAATGTAATGAACAACAACTTTATTTATTAACATTCTTTTGTACAATGTATTTGAAAGTAAATACATGGAATGGAAAGCAATGCCTAAACAGTGGCATAACAGAAATGGAAAGTACTGAAATGAAATGTACAAGTATCTAGAGCTCCAGGTTGAAAGCTAGCTGGTCCAAATCCTCGCTAGTGAGCTCGATCTCCTGAAGGTCCGATCCACCTGACAACATTCCAAAGAAAAAAGAGAAGGAATGTCATCAGCGAACAATCGCTCGGTAAGTCCCAAAAATAAGGGAGAAGTAGAATAGGCAGAGAGAGAGTGTAGCTTTTAAACTTGTATTATATTGTTATAATGTTGAATTTAGTGTTAACGCTGTTGTTAATGTAAGTTCAAGGGCGAATGTCAACCAATCTCAAGAGTGTTCTCGAACCCAGCAGGTTGTAATCCAGGGGTAGGGAACCACGGGCCCGAATCAAATGTTAGTAATGGGACTTCAACCTAGTGTTGAAGTATTCCAAACTCAACAGGCTGTAATTCAGGAGCAAGGAAACACGGGCTCTCATGATAGCTTGCTTGTGTTAGTAGACATGGATTCATGATTTAAGGGGACTCTTGAGATTTTGTTGGATTCACGCATGAACTACCCCAACACCCCGTGTATTTATTTTATTGATAGTAATGATTGTATTGATGGTATTGTATTGTCCTGTCTTGTATTATAGATTGTATAGACGGATGACTTGCCGAAACCATAATATCGTATAAATGGAAATGGAGGTACTGGATAATCATGTAAATGGAATATATCCATTGTTCGGTTCAGTCAAGTTATGTAGATTGAACAGATTGAATATTTGGATTCATATTGAATTGTTATATATACTTGAATCTCTTTCAAGTCAGATTGATTATATGAATTCATAGATTCATATTGTAATGTAGTTTTATACTTGAATCCCATTCAAGTCAGATTGTATAAATTGAGACTCAGTCTGAGTCAGACAATTAGAAAAGAAGGTGAATCATGAATTATGTTTTGGTGTTATCGGTAACCGCTGCACATGGACGACAGGATTTGTGTCTTTTTCAAAGGCGATTACCGTGTTGATAACACCGTTTGTTAAGTTGTCTATCTTAAATAGGCTAGCACCCATATCTCTGGCTCCCTGAGGCTCAAGAGACTGGTCCCGCTTAAACCTATATTTACTAGGGTCCTTATTGTAATTTATATAACTTGAGGGGGTTTTATGAAAAAATAATTTTGTATAATTTTCAAAATATACCTCAAGTATTTAATTATCGTCTTTAGAGTTTTTATAGATGTAGATTTTATATATGTGACATTTCTCGTGAATAAAACCTAATTTCATAATATATGGTATTTAATTGTAAAATTGAACTTGTATGGAATAGCATGGTGTTTTCATGTAAAGTGATTCTTTTGATTTAGAAAAGTTGGAATATTTATATTATATCAAAAAATTAGATATTTTGATGATACAAGTATATTTATATTTATATAAAATAATTTTAATTTATTATTTTTCTAGAAATCTCATTTTCTTAAAATATTTGTATTTTTTAAATTTTTCGAGACCGTATGCTCCTTGCGGAGGTCTGCATCTCGCACTACTAAGCCCGAGGATGTGCGATAATCCGCACCATCCGGAACGGGTTCCCGAAATGGGTTGTAGCAGCACATTGCAAAGATTTGTTAAAAATACGTATCTTATAGAAAAAGGTTTTGTAGTTTATGGTATTTATTTGTAAAAATCGTATTTCCGTATTCTAGGTTCCCAAAAGATATAGTTCTATGATAGAGATGTGCGTTGTGAGGAGGTAGGTCATTATCTCGTGAACTATCTAAAGGTATAGCAAGGGTAATGATGTTTTTATGTCGAAACTAAACTATATAGTATTTTTATGTAAAATTGCGATAAAAATTATAATATACATTCTTTTGAAATGGAACTTGTTCAATATATTTTGTTAGAGATTAATAGTCATGTTGTGAGAGTTTGGTAGTGTTGTTTTTAAGAAAAATGGAACTTTTAAAGAAAAACCGAATCGGAAGTTGGATTAACTCCGCTTCCGTCGGGTTTTAGAAATATAAGTTTTTAGATTAGAAAAGAGAAGAGAGAGGAGGGACTTACGGGTTTTTTGATTAGAGAAGAGGAAAAGGGAGGGGTATAAGGTGCCGGTGCGTCCTTTCGTCGCCAGGAGCTCCTAGGGTCGTCATTGGAAGTTCGTTGGAGCTTCGCCCTTCGCTAACTCCACTTGCACACTATTGAACTTAGAATTTTCTTGAGAGTTTTGAACAGAGATTTGGAGTGAAGTGGAAAAGTGTAACAACCCTAAACTTTCTGTACAACTTTCTGTACAATTTTTTCAAAAAATACAGAAAGGGATATTTTCGCCTAAGCACAAGATATAAGTTTGTTTTGCTTTTTAATAGCAAGAAGGAGCTTGTAGCTCATTGGTAAGACCTTACACTGCTGAATCAAAGCACTAGAGTTCAAATCCCATCACCCACATTATTTTTAATATTGTTTTCTTTTAAATTTCTAGAAGCCCAAGAGCCTACACGTGCATAACTCGTAAAAACCCCACTACACATGTAAAACAAACTGATCCAGGGGCTATATCAAGCGACGAGGGACAAGTGGCAGCGAGCCCTAGCCCGTCTTGGCCGACTTGGGCCGGCGACTCAGCCCGCCGCCGCCGGCCGGACTCGACCGTACCGCAGAGTCGCCAACAAAAAGTTGTGGCTCTTGGAGTCCCCAGTAGCCCTGCACACTTTATTTCCTTGGATCGGTTCCAGAGACCCTTTAAAACTCTAATTACTCCATTTTAATATATTTTATTACATTTTAATACATTTTTTTCAATTCAACCTTTCACCTATCCTAAACCCTAGCCTTACCCTATAAATACAACCCCTAAACACACCCCTCTCACTCCAAAATTCTGATCAAAACTCTTAAGAAAATTCCTAGAAGCTTAGTGTACTTTTGGAGTTAGCGAAGGGCGAAGCTCCGACGATTTTCCGATGACAACCCTAGGAGCTCCCGGCGACGAAACGACGCACCGGAACTTACGTTCACTTTCTCTTCCTCATCCCTAACATCTAAGCCAGTAAGTCCCATCACCCTCTTCTCTATTCTTTTCTAAAAACACATATTTCTAAATACCGACGGAATTGGAGTGAATCCAATTTCCGATTTGGTTCTTTCTAAAAATTCAACCTTTTCTTAAAAACAATCATACTAAACCCTTATATATTGACTATTAAACATTAACGAATCATATTGAACAAGTTCCATATCAAAAGGATTTCTATTTCAATTTTTATCGCTCTTTTTCAGTATAATACCATGTAGTTTCATTTCGACATTAAAACAACCTTAATTTTGCTATACCTTTAGATAGATCACGAGGTAATGACCTACCTCCTCATAACACTCATATGCAACATAGCACAATACCTTTTGGGAACATAGAATACGGGAAAACGAAACTTTACATATAAATACCACTAACTATTAAAACTGTTTTCTATAAGATTACGTATTTTTATAAATCTTTGCAAAGCACCGCTATAGCCCATTTTGGGGAACCCGACTGGGATGGTGCGGATTATCGCACATCCCTAGGCTTAGTAGTGCAAGTTGCAGACCTCCGCAAGGAGCATTCGGTCTCGAAAGATTTAAAATATAAATATCTTAAGAAAATGAGATTTCTAGAAATATAATATATATTAAAATTATTGTTATATAAATATATATATATATATATATATATATATATATATATATATATATATGTATGTATGTATGTATCATTAAAATATCTATTTTTGTGGTAATATAAATATTCTAAATTTTCCTAAAATCTCAAGAATCACTTTACATTAAAATACCATGAATTCCATACAAGTTCAATATTACAATTAAATACCATGTATTATGAAAAATAGGTTTATTTCACTAGAAATGTCACAAATATAAAATCTATAACAATGAAAACTCTAAAGACGATAATTAAATACTTGAGGTGTATTTTGAAAATTATACAAAATTATTTTTACATAAAACCCCCTCAAGTTCTATAAATTACCATAAGAACCTTAGTGAATATAGGTCTACGCGGGACCAATCTCTTGAGCCTCAGGGAGCCGGAGAAGTTGGTGCTTGCCTATTTT
The DNA here is from genome assembly GCA_030015575.1 of Agapanthus africanus. Taxonomy (NCBI): domain Eukaryota; kingdom Viridiplantae; phylum Streptophyta; class Magnoliopsida; order Asparagales; family Amaryllidaceae; genus Agapanthus; species Agapanthus africanus. The sequence continues at coordinate 173,770,151 of CM057342.1, read as the reverse complement.
AAGGTAGACAACTTAACAAACGGTGTTATCAACACGGTAATCGTCTTTGAAAAAGACACAAATCCTGCCGCCCATGTGCAGCGGTTACCGATAACATCAAAACAATCAGGACTTCAATTTCTTTTTAATTGTTCTGACTCAGACTGGGTTTCATTAATAATCTGACTTGAATATGATTCAAGTATCCAAACTACAATTTAACATGAATCCATGAATCCATATATTCAAACTATTCAATCTATACAATCTATACAACTTGACTAAACCGAACCATGGATATACTTCCATTTACATGATTCTCCAGTTACATCCATTTACATGTTTCTCCAGTTACATCCATTTACTGATATCATGGTTTCGGCAAGTCATCTATACAATTTTCAAGACAATACAATACAATACAATACCATCAGTATAATCATTACTATCAATACAATAAATACACGGGGTATTGGGGTAGTTCATTCGTGAATCCAACAGAATCTCAAGAGTCCACCTAGATCATAAATCCATGTCTACTAACATAAGCAAGCTATCATGAGGGCCTGTGTTTCCATGCTCCTGGATTACAGCCTGTTGAGTTTGGAATACTTCGACGACGGTCGAAGACCCGTTACTAACATTTGATTCGGGCTCGTGGTTTCCTACCCCTGGATTACAGCCTGTTGGGTTCGAGAACACTCTTGAGATTGGTTGACATTCACCCTTGAACTTACGATAACAACAGCATTAATACTAAATTCAACAGTATAACTATATCATACAACTTTAAAAGATACACACTCTCTCTCTTTCTTTCTATTCTACTTCTCCCTTATCTTTGGGAATTACCGAGCGATTGTTTGCTGACGACATTCCTTCTCTTTCTACTTTGGAATGTTGGCAGGTGATCTGGACACTCAGGAGATCGAGTCTACTAGTGAGGATTTAGACCAGCTTTCCTACGACCCAGAGCTCTAGCTTCATTGTACACACTTTTATTTTAGTACTTTTCATTTCTGTTATGCCACTGTTTAGGCATTGCTTTCATTCAGATGTATTTACTTTTCCATGTATTGTACAAAAGAATGTTAATAAATAAAGTTGCTGTTTCATTACATTTGTCTCTTGTGTATATTCTTTTATATTGCTTAGATACGCTTAGCGTATTTACTTCAGAGTAGATACGTAGCGGCCTCGTCACATCCTCTGCCTGTACACTGGGAAGCGGGGCGTGACAAAAAGAGTGTAGGTATTTATAGGAGAATTTTAGGGTTAGGGTAGATGAAAAGATATATTGAAAATTGTATTAAAAATAGATTAAGGTTTTAAAAAGGCTCTGTTAAAGTGCAGGGGATTTAAACCATACAGAAATTATAAGAAGACCAAAAGGCACAGAAGTTAAGAAGACCAACTTGGATTTTGTGATGACTCGGCCGGCGGCGTCGGCCGATTCGGCCGAGTCGCCGGCCGAGTCAGTCCAGGTCTTGTTGCCATGCGTCCTCTGTCGATTGGTCTACCTCCTGGGCTCGTTTGTTTTATATGTAACTTTTGGTTTTTACGAGTTATGCACGTGTAGGCTCTTGGGCTTCTAAAAATTTAAAAGTAAACTAATTAAAAAAATAATATGGCTGATGGGATTTGAACTCTGGTGCTTTAGTTCAGCAGTGCAAAATCTTACCAATGAGCTACAAGCTCCTTTTTGCAATTTACAAGCAAATCAAACTTATAACTTGTGCTCAGGCTCAAATACCCCTTTCTGTATTTTTGGAAAAAAAATTTGTACAGAAAGTTTAGGGTTGTTACATTCTACCCTCCGTATAAAAATTTCGTCCTCGAAATTTGTAAAAGGAAAGTGTAACAGATTCAAGAAAAGTTTGGTGATAGAAGTACTTGATAGTGTATGAATAATTATAAAGTGATGCAAACATTTGAAAAGGTTAAAGAGAATTACCAGGGTTACCCTGGCCAACCGACTCAACTTCTACGGCCGCCAACGTGTAAACCTAGCGTCTCGGCATATTTCTTCGTGCATGCTGGTACATCGATGGTTGTCGAGGTAAAGATGATCCACGTGGAGGTGGTGCAGGAAGAGCTAACTGAGTAGGTGGAGCTTGGATAGCTGGTCTAGCTGCGGAATTAGGATTAGTTCGGTTGTGTGGGCAAGTTCCTATGGTAGATCCACATATCAGGCAAAGACCGTTTGCTCGTCGGCAATCTTTCATCAGATTTCCAGCTCTCTTGCAGTAGGCACAAAAGGCTGGGCTGGATCTGTTGATTGGTACTCCCGGTCTCCTTGGTACAAATGGTGGTCCTGATGAGGCTCCTCCTGCCATCTGGTTGGCAGGGCGCTTCACTCCGGTAGATTGAGGTCTGCCCATCTTCTTCACCACTGCCTCATATCTTCGTGCAGCTTTCAAAGCCATATCATAGGTTGGGAAATCCCCGTAGCTAATGCAACTTAGATTTCCGGGTCCAACCTTTGCTGAAATCTTCTAGCTCTGATCTCAGCAGTTGGTATGAGATGAGCCGCAAACCTGTTATGGTCTTTTGTTAGATGTGTAGTATGTGATATATTGAAAAAATCGAATTATTGAGACATATCTTACCGACTGAGCATGGTAAACTCAGCATCATACTCATCTATTGATTTGGTCCACATTGAACCTTGTTGCAGATGTATGAACTGCTGTTCCATATCAAAGTGGGCAGTCTCAGGGAAGTACTTTGCATCGAACATGTCACGGAAAGTCTTCTATTAGATAGGTTGGTTAAGACGGCTTTCTTCCGCCTTCCACCAGACTCGTGCATTGTCCGTAAGTTGCAGCTTCGCAACTCGGATCCAAACTACCTCTAGCACTTATGCTGCTGCCAGGTCATCCTCGATACTTTGAGCTCATTCCTCCACTTCAAGAGGTCTTTCTTTTCCCGAAAAGTTCTTGGGGTGCAGGGCCCGAAATTGCTTCACTCCGGGTGCTTCCGCTTCTGGACGGTTCGAGAGAACAACAGTCTGTTGCTATTGTCCTTCTAGGAGGCTGTGGATCGCCTCAAGCAATACCGTCTGCTCATTGATCGGAGTAGCGACGGCAGGTGTAATCGGTAGTGGTGGGGGAGTATTGTTGACATTGGTGCTGGTGTTGTTTGAGGAATCCATAATCTTGAATGAAAAAATAGGGTTGTGATGGATTCAAAGTATATGAAATGATGAGATTCAAGGAATGTGAATTGTAAAGAATGTTTTCAGTTGCCGGTTCTTGTGTTATATTGCTTAGATTGTCCACGCAGAACTGAACTGCATGGTAGGGTTCCATACAGCTCTGACCTGCATGGGCCACCAATAAAACCTGTCACGCCCCGCTTCCCGGTGTACGGGCAGAGGGCGCGACTGGCTGCTACGTATTTACTCAAGAGTAAATACGCTAAGCGTAACTAAGCAATATAAAGAAATATACACAAGAGACAAATGTAATGAACATCAACTTTGTTTATTAACATTCTTTTGTACAATGCATCTGAAAGTAAATACATGGAATGGAAAGCAATGCCTAAACAGTGGCATAACAGAAATGGAAAGTACTGAAATGAAATGTACAAGTATCTAGAGCTCCAGGTCGAAAGCTAGCTGATCCAAATCCTCGCTGGTGGGCTCGATCTCCTGAAAGTCCGATCCACCTGACAACATTCCAAAGAAGAAAGAGAAGGAATGTCGTCAGCGAACAATCGCTCGGTAAGTCCCAAAGATAAGGGAGAAGTACAATAGGCGGAGAGAGTGTGTAGTTTTTAAAGTTGTATTTAATTGTTACAATGTTGAATTTATTGTTAACGTTGCTGTTAACGTAAGTTCAAGGGTGAATGTCAACCAATCTCAAGAGTGTTCTCGAATCCAACAGGCTGTAATCCAGGGGTAGGGAACCACGTGCCCGAATCAAATGTTAGTAATGGGACTTCAACCTAGTGTTGAAGTATTCCAAACTCAACAGACTGTAATCCAGGAGCAAGGAAACACGGGCCCTCATGATAGCTTGCTTGTGTTAGTATACATGGATTCATGATCTAGGGGAACTCTTGAGATTTTGTTGGATTCACGCATAAACTATCCCAACATCCAGTGTATTTATTTTATTGATAGTAATGATTGTACTGATGGTATTGTATTGTATTGTATTATATTATAGATTGTACAGACGGATGACTTGCCGAAACCATGATATCGTATAAATGGAAATAGAGGTACTGGATAATCATGTAAATAGAATATATCCATGGTTTGGTTCAGTCAAGTTATGTAGATTTTATAGATTGAACAGATTGAATATATGGATTCATATTGAATTGTTAAATATACTTGAATCTCATTCAAGTCAGATTGATTATATGGATTCATAGATTTATATTGTAAAACCCATCGTTGCCAGTCCCAAGTCCGGATGAGAAAGGGTGAGGGTTGTGGTAGGCTTGTGACAGCCAACGTAAAACTTTGTCACATTCTATGACATGAACCATAATAAGAATATCGTTGGGGCATCTCCTACTGAGCGACGCGCTACATCGGATCCGGGGTGTAGTGTTAAGTATGCAAGGGTTTCTAGGTCGTCGTCCAGAAATGGCGTGCTACATCGGACCCCGGGTGTAGTGAAAAATAAGCAAGGGTCGTCGTCCAGAAATGGCGTGCTACATCGGACCCCGGGTGTAGTGACAAATAAGTAAGGGTCGTCGTCCAGAAACGGCGCGCTACATCGGACCCCGGGTGTAGTGACAAATAAGCAAGGGTTTCATAGGATCCGTCTACCTTCCTAGAACATAGGTTCCCTTACGGGTAGACTAATAGAATTAGTGGAGGTGATGATTAGGAGGAGAGTTGGTATTATGTGTTTGCAAGAAACTAAGTGGGTAGGTGAAAAGAGTAGAGTTATAGAGCCTTGTGGTTATAAGCTTTGGTATACGGGTAGAGATAAAAATTGTAATGGGGTAGGCATAATCATAGATAGACGGTTGCTTGAGGATGTAGTTGAGATTAGGAGAAAAGGTGATAGAATTTTACTGGTTAAGCTTATTCTAAGTGGAGAGATCCTTAATATTATTAGTGCTTATGCACCACAGATAGGTCTTGATGACGCTAGTAAGCGTCTATTCTGGGAGGATTTAGACGAGATGATGTAAAGTATATCTAGTGGAGAGAAGTTATTTATTGGTGGTGATCTTAATGGACATGTAGGTATTAGTCGTAGTGGGTTTGATACTATCCATGTAGGTCTTGGTTTTGGACAAAGGAATGAAGTAGGTGACTCGATTTTAGATTTTGCCTTATCTTATGACTTGATCTTAGCAAACACTTGGTTTAGGAAAAGAGAGTCCTACCTTATCACTTTTAGGAGTGGATCAAGTGCTAATCAAATAGACTTTTTTCTGACGAGAAGAATAGATAGAGGTTGTTGTATCGACTGTAAGGTAGTGCCAGGTGAGAGTGTAACCACTCAACATAGATTTTTAGTTCTAGATTTTCGATTTAGAAGAGGACCTAGGAAAATTAGACGTAAGGTAGAGCCTAGAATTAAATGGTGGCGATTGAAAGAAGGTAACCAAAAGGCTTTTATAGATTGTGTAGTCCAAGAAGTGGATTGGCAGTCCGAAGATGATTTTGACAGAACATGGAACAAAATAGCTAGTTGTATCAAGAAGGTAGCTAGAGATTTACTTGGTGAGTTGAGAGGTGGTGCTCCACCATCTAAAGACACATCATGGTGGAATGAAGAATTAAAGGCTGCTATTAAAATTAAAAGGGATTCTTATAAAGATTTGAAGAAAAATAGAGATGTGGAGAGATTTGAGAAGTATAAAATGGCTAAAAAGGAAGTTAAGAAAGCTGTTCGGGAAGCTAAATCTAAGATCTACAAGGAGGTGTACGAGAAATTAGACACTAAAGAGGCTGAAAATGATATATACCGGATTGCTCGGATGCGGGAAAGGAAGACTAGAGACTTATGTGCGGTGAAGTGTGTCAAAAATGAAAATCAGAAGGTTTTAGTTCGAGATGAGGATCTCAAGGAAAGATGGAGAGATTATTTTGACAAATTGTTCAATGAGAGATTTACTAAGAATTTGGATGGACTTATGATTCAATCTCAAGATATAAACCGTGATTTCATGCGTAAAATAAGACTACCTGAGGTTAAAGAAGCTTTGAACAGAATGAGTTTAAGAAAAGCGGTTGGTCCTGACGGGATTCCTATCGAGATTTGGAGATGCTTAGGAGAAATAGGCATTAAATGGCTCACGGATCTGTTTAATAAGATTTGGCAGATAAAAAAGATGCCAAATGAATGGAGGAAAAGTATCCTTATACCTATCTATAAGAACAAGGGTGACATTCAAAGTTGCTCAAACTACCGTGGAATAAAACTTATGTGTCAAACCATGAAACTTTGGGAGAGAGTGATTGAACACAGGCTAAGGAAGGATATTAAGATAACAGAGAACCAGTTTGGGTTCATGCCTGGGCGATCGACGCCAGAGGCTATTCATTTGCTTCGTCAACTTGTCGAGCGTTTTCGAGAGAGGAGGAGAGATTTACATATGATATTTATTAATTTAGAAAAAGCGTGCGACAAGGTACCTAGAGAGGTATTATAGGGGACAATGATGAAGAAGGCGGTCCCCGTCAAGTATATTGACATAATCAAGGATATGTACGATGGAGTAGTGGCAAATATCAGAACTTGCGGCAGCTTAACGAGTGATTTTTCGATTACAATTGGTTTACATCAAGGATGTGCATTAAGTCCATTCCTGTTTACCATCGTGATGGATGAGCTTACTAGAACTATCCAAGATGAGGTACCTTGGTGTATGCTATTCGCTGATGATATTGTTTTAGTAAATGAGATGAAAGCAGGGGTTAATGCCAAATTAGAATTATGGAGGCGAACATTGGAATTTTGGGGATTCAGATTGAGCAGGTCCAAGATAGCATATATGCATTGCAAATTTAGTAACCAGAGAAGTCAAAACCATATTGGTATAATATTGGAAGGGCAAGAGATATCACCAAGCGACCGGTTTAGATATCTAGGTTCCATCATCCAAAAGAATGGGGAGATCGATAGTGATGTTAATCAAAGGATCCAAGCTGGTTGGTTGAAATGGAAGAGTGCAACAGGGATTTTGTGCGATCGTAACTTTCCGTTAAAATTGAAAGGGAAGTTTTATCGGAGCGCTATTCGGCCTGCCTTATTATATGGTACAGAATGCTGGGCTCCTAAGAAGCATCATACACAGAAGATGCACGTAGCGGAGATACGCATGCTTCGTTGGATGTGTGGTAACACTAGAAAGGATAAGGTGCGAAATGAGGATATTCGTGCAAAAGTTGGTGTAGCAATTGTGGAGGAGAAGATGCGGGAAAACCGGCTAAGATGGTTTGGTCATATGCGATGCAGACCTATGGACGCACCGGTTCGACGAATAGATACTCTCGATATGGGCAATGACAAAAGGGCAAAAGGGAGACCGAAGAAAACGAGGATGAAGGTGATACGAAACGATATGGTTGCCAAAGGACTCAATGAAAGTATATTGCTCGATAGGAGTGAGTGGAGGCGGAGGATTCATGTGCTGGACCCGGCATGATTCTCATTGGTTCATGTAGCCTACCCCATATGCTTGGGATAAAAGGCTCAGTTGTTGTTGTTATATAGATTCATATTGTAATGTAGTTTTATACTTGAATCCCATTCAAGTCAGATTGTATAAATTGAGACTCAGTCTGAGTCACACAATTAGAAAAGAAATTGAATCCTGAATTATGTTTTGGTATTATTGGTAACCGCTGCACATGGACGGCAGGATTTGTGTCTTTTTCAAATACGATTATCATGTTGATAACACCGTTTGTTAAGTTGTCTACCTTAAATAGACAACACCCATATCTTCGGCTCCCGGAGGCTCAAGAGACTGGTCCCGCTTAAACCTATATTTACTAGGGTCCTTATTGTAATTTATACAACTTGAGGGGGTTTTATGTAAAAATAATTTTGTATAATTTTCAAAATACACCTCAAGTATTTAATTATTGTATTTAGAGTTTTCGTAGATGTAGATTTTATATATGTGGCATTTCTAATGAATAAAACCTAATTTCATAATATATGGTATTTAATTGTAAAATTGAACTTGTATGGAATTGCATGGTGTTTTCATGTAAAGTGATTCTTTTGATTTAGAAAAGTTGGAATATTTATATTATATCAAAAAATTAGATATTTTGATGATACATACATACATACATACATACATATATATATATATATATATAATAATTTTAATTTATTATTTTTCTAGAAATCTCATTTTCTTATGATATTTTTATTTTTTAAATCTGTCGAGACCGTATGCTCCTTGCGGAGGTCTGCATCTCGCATTACTAAGCCCGAGGATGTGCGATAATCCGCACCATCCCGAATGGGTTCCCCGAAATGGGTTGTAGCGGCACATTACAAAGATTTGTTAAAAATACGCATCTTATAAAAAAAGGTTTTGCAGTTTATGGTATTTATTTGTAAAAATCATATTTCCGTATTCTACATTCCCAAAATATATTGTGTTATGATAGAGATGTGTGTTGTGAGGAGATAGGTCATTACCTCGTGAACTATCTAAAGATATAGCAAGGGTAATGATGTTTTTATGTCGAAGCTAAACTATATGGTATTTTTCTGTAAAATTACGATAAAAATTATAATATACATTCTTTTGAAATGGAACTTGTTCATTATGTTTTGTTAATGATTAATAGTCATGTTGTGAGAGTTTGGTAGTGTTGTTTTTAAGAAAAGTGGAACTTTTAAAGAAAAACCGAATCGGAAGTCGGATTAACTCCGCTTCCGTCGGGTTTTAGAAATACAAGTTTTTAGATTAGAAAAGAGAAGAAAGAGGAGGGAATTATGGGTTATTTGATTAGAGAAGAGGAAAAGGGAGGGGTAGGAGGTGCCGGTGCATCGTTTCGTCGCCGGGAGCTCGTAGGGTCGTCGTCGGAAGTTCGTCGGAGCTTCGCCCTTCGCTAACTCCACTTGCACACTATTAAACTTAGAATTTTCTTGAGAGTTTTGGACAGAGATTTGGAGTGAGAAGGTGGAAAAGAGTGTGGGTATTTATAGGAGAATTTTAAGGTTAGGGTAGATGAAAAGATGTATTGAAAATTGTATTAAAATTGTATTGAAAATAGATTAATGAGGTTTTAAAAATGCTCTGTTAATGTGCAGGGGATTTATACCATACAGAAGTTATAAGAAGACCAAAAGGCACAGATGTTAAGAAGACCAACTCGAATTTTGTGATGAATTGGCCGGCGGCGCCGGCCGATTCGGCCGAATCGCCGGCCGAGTCAGGCCGAGTCAGGCCGGGTCTTGTTGCCATGTGTCCTCTGTCGATTGGTCTACCTCCTGGGCTCGTTTGTTTTATATGTGACTTTTGGTTTTTACGAGTTATGCACGTGTAGGCTGTTGGGCTTCTAAAAATTTAAAAGAAAACTAATTAAAAAAAATAATGTGGCTAATGGATTTGAACTCTGGTGCTTTGGTTCAGCAGTGCAAGGTCTAACCAATGAGCTACAAACTCCTTTTTGCTATTTACAAGAAAATCAAACTTATAACTTGTGCTCAGGCTCAAATACCCCTTTCTGTATTTTTGGGGAAAAAATTTGTACAGAATGTTTAGGGTTGTTACACTTTTCCCGACGCATCACTGTGAACAACCAAGCCACCTGAGCTGTCTGGCACAGTCAGGATTGTGGCCATGGTCAACTTCGGTTTCAACAGCTCGAATGCCTGGGAGCATTCCTCTGACCAAACATACGGCATCTCCTTCCGTGTGAGCTTTGTTAAGGGTTCCGCTACTCTGGCGAATTCTTGGAAAAACTGCCGATAGTACCCAACCAATCCCAAGAATTTTCTTATTTCAGCAATTGATTTTGGTGTCGGCCAGTCCTTGATAGATTCGATCTTCGTCGGATCTAAAGAAATGCCGTCACTCGAAACGACATGCCCCAGAAATTGTACCTTGTCAAGCCAAAACTTGCACTTGCTTAGCTTTGCATAGAGCTTCTCCTCCCGCAGAACCTGCCATACAATTCATAGATGCTCGGCGTGCTCCTCTCGATTTTTGGAATATACTAGAATGTCATAGATGAATACGACGACAAACTGATCCAAGTACTTCGAGAAAACCCTGTTCATCAGATCCATAAATATGGCCGGTGCATTGGTAACACCGAACGGCATCACAAGAAACTCATAGTGGCCATATCGGGTTCGAAAAGCCGTCTTTCATATGTCCTCTGCCTTGACCCTGATTTGGTGGTACCCTGACCGAAGGTCTAATTTGAAGAATACTCGAGCACCACCAAGCTGGTCAAACAAGTCATCAGTGCGGGGAATGGGATACTTGTTCTTCACGGTCACTCGGTTCAACTCCCGGTAGTCAATGCACATGTACAAGGAACCATCTTTCTTCTTAACCAGTAACACAGGAGCACCCCAAGTGGAAACACTTGGATGAAACACTTGGATGGATAAATCCCTTGTTCAACAGATCTTCTATCTGCTTCTTTAGTTCTGCCAATTCAACTGGCGCCGTCCATGGAATCAGGTCAATAGGGAATCCCAAGACGCGGGGAGGTAGTAGACCTGGTAAATCTTCAGGGAACACATCAAGAAAATCTCGAACGATCTCTGGGGCTAGACTCTCATCAATCTCCATAGTCGCCAACACTTTCAGCTTGGCTCTAAACTTGGATGGCTCCAAAGACTCGCTTCCGCCTTCGAAAACAAACTCAGGATGATTAGGAATGCGGAAAGTCACTTCCTTAGCTTGGCAATCGATGATCGCATGGAATATGCTCATCCAATCCATCCCGAGAATTGCGTCATAGCTGCCCGTCCCGATTAGAAGGAAATTCACATAGAATTCACTGCCGCATACTACCACTGGACATAATCTACACTCTTGGTTGGACACAATAACACCGTTACCCGTATGTATCTCCTAACCCTTGGTCAACGGCTTGTGAGGTATAGAGTGTGTGTCAACAAACTCTTGGTTGGACACAATAACACCGTTACCCGTATGTATCTCCTAACCCTTGGTCAACGGCTTGTGAGGTATAGAGTGTGTGTCAACAAACCGCGTAGAAATGAAACAATACGAAGCACCCGAATCAAAAAGAACTCTAGCTGGTACATAATAAACAAGGATGGTATCTGTAACCACTTCTCCAGAAGCCTCTGCCTGCTCGGCAGACAGGGTGAAAGCCCGTCCCTGATTTCGACCTGTACCAGTCTGCCATTGATTAAAAGACCGCTGCTGGGATACCCGAGGTGGACCCCTCTGAGCTGAACTGTCGTACGATGGTTGTTGTTGCTCGAACCCTTCCTGTAGCTCAGATCTCTAGGGACACCCGCTGACCCTATGCTCGCTTGATCCGCAAATCAGACACTGCCCCTTAGCTCTGCGACAATCTCTCTGCAGGTGTCCTGATCTCTAACAATAATCGCAAAATAGGGCCCTCCGCTGCGGTTGCTGAGGTGAGAAAGTGCGCTTCATCTGCGTAACACCCGGCCTGTGAACTGTGATCGCTCCACGGAGGGAGATGGTAGGCCGTGATAGAACCACGTAGGGTCTCTTGTCCATCGATTGTTAGCTCTTGACCTTTTCTGCCAATCTTTCCTGTACTCGGGCAGCGTTCAATACTTGGGCAAAGGTTGGTAGATCGAGAGATGCGATAAGTTGTTGCAGTTCAATATCGAGCCCATTCTGGAACCGTCTTGCCCTGGCGGCTTGTGTGGCTACCATGTATGGTGCGAAGCGACTCAGCCTGTTAAACTCTGCGGCGTAGACATCCACTGAGCGTCCATTCTGCTTTAACATGATGAATTTCTCTTCCATTTCGGCCTTGGCAGTGGCTGGGAAATAGTGATCTAGGAAACATGTGGAGAACGTGTCCCATCCAATAGGTTTCTCGAGCCGGCTTTCCTCTACGGACCGCCACGTGCGGGCCTCGTCTTCCAGTTGGATCTTCATTACGTTCACTCTATCATCTCAGGAACTCGAGCGGCTGTCAGGAGGTTCTCTACGTTGATGAGCCATTGCTCGGCCTCAAGTGGACTTGCTGATCCTGTGAACACCACTGGATGAAGCTTCCTGAAGTCCGAAACTGTACCAACCCTAGCCTGGGTAGTCGGTACGAGGGTGCCCTCGGGGGCAGCGGGAACAACCATAGATCTCTCCAGGACGGTAATTGCGGTCTCCTGTACCGCCTTCAATCTCTCGGCCAGGAGATTGGTCTTCCTCTCTTGAGCTTGGGCCAGGGTCATCAGTGTGCTAAGGATCTTCTCGGTACGATCGTGAGAACTGGCACCAGAGGAGTTGCCCGAGGAGTCTATATCTCTGAAAAGATCAGAAGAAATTAGATTCAAACAAGGCTACACAATGATTCAACGAGGATTAGAAAGGGAAAAAGAAATGTAATAAGACATACGTCAAGGGCGTAACTCAATCTAGAGATCCCTCGACGGGACTGTAATTTCATCCAAAAACCTTGGCTCTGAAACCAAAAAAACCATGTTACGCCCTGCATCCTAAAATACGAAATACGAGGGGTGACTAGGCCAGCCATGCTCCTACGGTCAGGGAATAATCGCGCCGTAGTCACACTTCGGCTTCTAGCATTACATGGTCGTCAGTAAACAGTACTAGAGTAAAGGAAAATCACAGTTCACAACTTTATTACATTGCAATAAAAAGAGTTCGAAATACACTTATTTTGCAAAATAAAACTAATCAATGAAATACAAAGTACTGAAAGCAAAAGAGATGGCATGATGAAGCGGTCTAGATCTCCACGATCTCGAATGGCAGGTCCTGCTCCTGGGCTAGATCCACTTCGTCCTCTGAGCATGCACACTCAGGTCGTCAAGGAGACACATATAGCAATAAATATATATATGATGGGTATGCAATATTATTAAATATGAGAAGTGCAACAAAATGCAGAACATGAGTATAATAAACATCAACTGAATATGAATAGTGCAATATAGGTATCATGTCAATAAACCAGGCAATGTGCATGTCACTACTTATCGGTCACTAAGTCAATGAAATCAAATGGTGGAAATGATGCTTGTGTTTAACAAGGGTCCCGTGCATGCCCGAGACTACGGTCCGCTGTGCCCGGAACATAACCCTGTCAGCCGTGCCGCTAGGCCCACGACCTAATGTATGTGTATATATATCACTAATAGTGAATTATCATCCTCTAAATCACTGTACCTCGCTAAATACGAGTTCAATTCCACCTTAATTTCCATATTCCACAGGTTATAGTATGCATTCAGGTATTAGATAGGTTGTGAACAAATACGTATCGCTGTCACTTTCAATTATTTTTCCACTTATTAATATCACTGTCGTATTTGTCACAACCCAATCACTAACACTAATTTATCGACAATGCAAAACAGTCGCTAGGTCTCAATGTGAATGATCACTATGCAGCAGATATAAAGCAAACATGAAAATAGACAGAAATGCACTGAACGGATATTCACTATTTTGTGACGACCAATGCCATATAACTTGCAAAATTTACGATAAATCACGCACACAGAATCTACCAAAATAATATAAAAGGCATGCGAAGCACACTTGATCATCTAGGCAGTAAAATTAATTTCATGTCAAACGGAATTCCGGAGGGAAATATCATCATTTTAAGGTAGCGATCAATTTCTGGAATTCCAGTTTCAGAACTGGAAACCCAAGTTCACGTGCATTTTACCAGCGATTATGTTCAGATTCAGGTGTTTCCCCAGTTGAATAAAATCTTGTTCTATCTGTTAGATTTCCAACGCATCAAATGGATTATCAATAACATTTCTGTATTAAAAGTTATGTCCTTTTTAGTGTAGCTGTGTAAGAGAGGTCACTGCAGAAACTGCAGAACACATCGGTACGCTAAAATGCAAATTAAATATCAAACGGCGGTGAAACGTCAAGGGACTGGATTCAGGTGTTAGATAATTAAATTATATATGTATTCATATAGGGCTCCATGCATTTTCAGTCTAAAGTGGGGGTGCACAGGTGTTCAAAGTCTGATATCCAAATCGAAATGCTGCCCCGGACTGCAGTCCAGTGCCGCGTTTGCAACCACGTATCGTTACAATGATCTAAAATTGTCGAGAAACAAACTATGGGTAGTTGTAAGTTATCGAGTCGGCTTCGATATGAGCCGTAGAACGTTACGTTCTAAACCGTATTTAGTTTATAAAGATTTTAACAAGTTAGCATGCGCGGTAAGGTTCATATCTTGTGTTGCTTTTTGGGGGTAACTTTACATGATTGAAACACAGTATTTTGTACCCAAATTCCTACGCGGTATTCGTAATCAATAAAGGGGCCTAACTATCACAGGTTCCGCCACAATGAGATATGTTTTAGATTATAGTTCGTACCAAATATTAGAGTAGCGTTTGGTAATTGGCCGAAAAACATATATCTACACTACTATATAACAAAATAATCTAACATGTGTATCGAGCCTAGGTATTAAGGTAGAATGAACAACAAGAGAAAGGTTTTCTCTTGCCTAGAGACGGCAGCGGCACTGCGACGGCGACAATGGCGGTGGCAACGGTCACGACGACAGTGACAAGCTCGGGTGCGGCCGGACTCGTCGGCGACGGCATGGCAGTGGCCTGCAGAGGTGGCGCGGGTGTTGTGGCACGGAGGCGTCAGGTGCAGATGGTCTGCCAGCGATGAGCTCAGGCAGCTCGGGGGCTAGGAGCTTGGAGTTGGCGTTGGGGATTGGGATCGATGTCGTGGAAGTGAGGAGGGGGGTGGCTTCGACGATGGTGGAGCAGAGGTGATCGACTCGTGTGCGAGGAAGCTCGGTACGCAGAGGGTGGTGCTGGAGTTGGGTCTTGCGGGTGTTGGTCGACGGGGTCGCGCTCGGTGCAGGAGGAGGAACATGGGTTGGCTTGGGAGCTCGAGGATGTCGGTGGTCGCCTGGTAGGGAGTCAGCAGTGGAGGAGAGGAGGTGATGGGGATGGGTTGATGGTGGAAGTGATGGGGGTCGACGATGGTAAGGTAGTCGGGGATCGTCGGCAAGGTGTAGGGGTTGGTGGGTGGCTGCGGCGAGTTCAAGTGTTGGCAGTGGGTGTAGAAAGAGGAGATGGGGTTGCAGAGGGAAAGGAGAGGATGATAACGAGGGGGGAGGAACGAAATGGAAAGGAAGGGAAAGGGGTTCGGTCATCGTCGTGGGTGAGGTGAGGATGTAAGGAAGCGGGTCTTGCGGCATGGATGAAGGAGGGGGAGCCGTTGGAGTCGAGGGGATTTGGTGGAGGGGATCACGATGAGTTTGTTGGCGACGGACGCAGGTCTTGTTGACATGGACGCAATCGTCGTGGCGAGCACGAGAAGAAGTCGTTGGAGAAAAGTGGGCCGGAAAGAAAGGAGAACGAGGGAGAAGAAGAGGAGTGGGTGAGGGGTTTGGGTCGGGTCGAGTATGGTGAGCACGGGTCAGGTTGAGGATATTAGGTTAGATTAGGAATAATTAAAATTTAATATAAATATATAAAAATATATATATAAAAATGAAAAAAATGGAATAAAATCTATAAAAATACGGAAAAAATTTATATATGGAAACTGGGTATTTACAGCTCCAGTGTCGAAAAGTGCGAGTGCAGGAAGAGTGGCTACTAGTATAGTACCTAAGTTGGGTGAGGTTGTGTTTAGATATAGAAAAAGTATAACGATAAGTATTGAAAGATTAAAAGGATGGGGGATTTTCCCAGTGATGACTTGTCCTGTGGTTTCGGCCTCCTCGACTGTTATTGTAAAAGCCTGTCGTCTCGGTACATTCCTCCTCGCCGGAGGCACATTCCTCTGCCCTTGAGGCACGTTTCTCTGTGCCTGGTGGAATTGACGATGAGGCTGTGCAGGTGGTCCACGTGGAGCTGGTGTAGGAAGAGCTAGGCGAAGTATAGGAGCCTGAATGGTTGGCCTCTACGGGGCTGTGATTGCGGGTCTGGGTGCTGGTACTGTGTTAATATGATATGGGCATGCTCCTATAGCATGAGTAGATGCGCCACAAATTAAACACAGGCCATTTGCACGCCTGCAGTCCTTCGCCAAGTGTCCAGTTCTCTTGCAGTAGAAACAGAAATTTGGACTGGACCGGTTAAATGATCCTCCTGGCCTCCTGGGTGCAAAAGTCGTCCTAGAAGAGGCTCCTCCTGGCATCTGTGTAGCACGGCGTTTGATTCCGGCTGTTTGGGGCTTACCCGTCTTCTTGACCACAGCTTCGTAACAATGTGCTACCTTCCGGGCGCCTGTGGATAATGCCGCCTGAATCTCCGGGTTTAAGCCTTATTGGAATCATCTAGCCCGAATCTCTTCGGTCGGGATCAAGTGTGCCGCGAACCTGATAAGATGATGATGTCAGGATAGTGATGTGTCTTACGGAACAAAATTTGATACGAATTCTTTACCTGCTTAGCATGATGAATTTGGAATCATATTCATCCACTGATTTTACCCACATAGAGTCTTATTGTAGGTGGATGAACGGTTGTTCCATCTAAAAATGGGCAGTCTCGGGAAAGAAATTTGCATCGAATAAATCGCAAAACGTCTTCCACTTTATGGGTTGTGTGAGACGGCTTTCCTCATCTTTCCACCAGACACTAACCAGATGGAGATCAAGGGAAAGATAAGCTGGCGTCGCTAATCTAGATGTCCGCAATATCCTCGAGGTACGACAGATCCTGATCCGAGCTTAGTCCACTTCTCACTCTGAACATGCATACTCAGGTCGTTAGAGTGACACAATAGCAATATATATAAATACATATGTAAATATGTGCAATGATGATGAACATGAAACAGTAAACATGGAGTGATGACATGAGCATGAAGTAACCAGTACTGGCAAACAATAAAGCAAGTATATCGAATCGGTAATCGATGCATGCCCATGTCACTAAACCTATCAGTCTCTAAGTCTCACTGTCCAAGTCACTAAACCTATCGTCAGTCCAAATGTGAGCGTCAACCACCGCAAGAGTATCCCCAACCCAAGGGTAGGCTTTATGGGCAAGGGAACAAGGGCCCGAATCACGCTCGCTAATCAGTAATACCATCCATACGACTCCCAAAATCGCTGTATATGCCGGCAGTGGGACTCCCGAGATTCCGTTGATCGAACTCACACTCAAACTACCCCACACCCGCGGTCTACATCAAACACCGACCATGAACCCAAATATTAGTCGCTCCATGACAAGTCTATGCGAGAACTGGAGACATGGTCTCCAACAAGCATGTCTCGACTGGTATCCAAGATAAATGGACAGTACTCGATATATTACCTATGACACTAATATAAGTGTTTCTATAACCGTCCCATTCCAGTTATAGTTATACTTATATATGTCCCATAGGCGTCGATAATGAAATAACTATTTGGTTCCGCTGATTGTTTACAAGTACGCTTCACTTCACTTGTTCATTCACGCTTTTACACTGACGTACTTGCCACAATCCAATCACTAATATTTATCACTTGGTAATGTAATGCGGTCACTGGGTTATAGATGCAAAATGAACACTATCTACAGAGGTATGACAATCACGCACATGATGGAGATATAGTAAATACACTACCGAATACATATGAGCAACCGGTGTCGGTTGGACTAGAAAAATCATATAAAATCGCACGTGCATAATTTGGCGAAACAATATAAAAAGCATAAACAGAATACTAAATTATATCTACCAAAAAATTAGTTTTGAGTCAATCAGGTTTAAGGTTTGCGAGTTATGGTCATTTACTTTTAAGTGTTCACAGCTGGAAATCCAGTTTCTGAACTGAAAGTTCGTTTCGTAACATGTTTTAGTCTAAGTTGGGAGCATAATTAGGTGACACTACAGTTGGATCATATTTAGGTTTATCAGTCAGGTTTATAAAGCATCATACAGATTGATAATATCCGCTGTGTGCTGGGAGTTATGTATTGTTTAATATCGGGATATACGTTCTGTCCCTACTTGGGACATCAATATGTACTGGTGGTTTAAGATGTGATCAAAATAGCAAACAATGATAAAAACGAATGAAACTAATTTTAATGATTAGTTAACAGATTTATCTTCACTACAGTATAGGGTTCCGCATAATACCATTTCCACACAGAGATGTAAAAGTATTTCATCCCATGTGTCTACACGCAGTGCTGCTCTGGACTGCAGTCCAGAGCCGCACTCCCGAATAGTTTCCGTCACCGTTTTGAAATAGAAACAGATTATAATTTATATTGGGTTCTAGGTTGCTGAGTCATCTTCGATACGAGCCCTAGAACACCACATTCCGGTGTGTAACCAATTTACTATGATTTTCACAAATTTCAGGTATAGAAGGTTTCAGATTCGACGTATCTAAATGGGGATGACATTTCACGGCGTTAGGGTCCGCATTTTCGAGCCAACTCTTAACACAGCATTCATTATTACTAGGGTAATCCGTTATGCTTAAGTTCCGTCATTTTAAGAGGGTTTTTAGATTATGGTTTGCATCGAGCACTTATATTAACATTTGAATTCGCAACCGAAAAGAATATACGATAGCATGTAGCAAGTATTTAACTTGTCTCAATGTCACGCTCCGCTTCCCAAAATATGGAAAATGAGGGATGAGTAGGCCAGCCATGCTCCTACGGTCAAGGAATAATCCCGTCGTAGTCACACTTCGGCTTCTAACATTACATGGTAATCAATAAACAAAGCACAGAAGTAAAGGAAATACATCACAAAATTATTACATCAACTTTCATTGTTCACAATTTATAATAAAATAAAGAAAAGAACTACTAACCAAGTGCGAATACAAGGTTTCTTTAGGGAAAGTAGTAAAGGTGAAGGAAGTACTCCCGACTAAATCTCCGCAAGCTCGAAGGGCAAGTCTGACTCCTGTACTGGTTCTTCCTCGAGGTCTGAGCATGCATACTCAGGTCGTCAGAGTGACGTAATAGCAATATTATAATAGTGACAAGAAACAGGAAAAGAAAGTAATAACAGTGAAGAAAAATGCAGGCAGTCAATATGTCACTAACTGATGCAATGTATGATCTGTGTCCCTATCAGTCTCTAAGTCATCTTTGAAATCGAGTTGTGGAAAGGAGGATCATGTTTAACGAGGGTCTCGTACATACCCGAGACTACGGCTCGCTATCGCCCGGGACATAACCTTGTCAGTCGGACCGCTAAGCCCAACCTAATATATATAAGAGTCGCTGTTCGAATGATCATTCTCTAAATCACTGTCCTCGCTAAATACAATTCTTTTTCCACTTCGATTTCCCACTTTTCCTCAGGTTTACACTATTTATGAGTATAGTCTAGTCGTGTACAAGTACGCACCAATAACACGGTTTTAGTCACTGTTCATTGTATTGTTCACTGTCACGAATCATTCACTTTTCACTGGCGTACTTGACACTCCTAAACCGATACCATTCACGCACGACAATGCATTGTACACTGAATAATAACGCACACTATCACTAGAGGTACGGCAGTCGGGTAAAATATGCGCATTTATGCAGTTAACAAATCATGTGTAATACGAGCTATTATGCATCTTATGAACTTATAAAAATTGCCTTAAATCATACATTCAAAATTCAGTAAAATGATACAAAGGAGGTAGAAACTAAACTCAGTCAGAAGTCCACCAAAATTTATTTCAGTGAAATCAGATTTCGGGTTTGCAAGTTACAGCCGTTTCATTTTAAGTGTTCGCTGCTGGAAATTCAATTCCTGAACTGAATGTCCATTTCGCAACACAATTTTCACCCTGTTGGGATCAAAATTAGGCGACTCTATAGTTGAACGAAATTTAGGTTTATCAATAGGGTTTCCAACACACCATACAGATTCTCAATCGCACCTCTATGTCATAAGTTGTGTACTGTACAACAATGGGGTATAAGTTCTGTGCTTGTTTGGGACTGCTATACGTCCTGTTAATCTAAAATACAGTTTAAATAGTAAACGACAGTGAAAATGGATGAAATCACTTTCATTAGATAGATAACTATTTCATATTTTCTATGGTATAGGGTTCCGCAATATAACATGTTCAAGAAGCAGAGGGTAAGCATTACAAGATGGGAATCAACAGCCAGTGCTGCTCTGGACTGCAGTCCAGAGCCGCACTCCGAACCAGTTTCCGTCATCTTTTCAGCATAGAAACAGATTAAAACTCTTATGGGGTTCTAGGTCGTCGAGTCAGCTTCGATTTGAGACCTCAAACGCAATATTCCAATCTATATTCAATTAGTTGTGATTTTTACAAGTTTCAGACGCGGAAAGTTCCAGTTTTAACGTGCTTAAATGGGGATGATCGCTCACGTCAGTAACGACTGTATTTTTCAGTAAAAATATAACACGATGTTCATTACTATACGGGCCAACCTATGTGATCAGTTTCCGTCAGTTTAACGTGGTTTTCCCCCTCGAGTTTGGCATCGAACACGTACACGTTATTGATTCGCAAGTAAAGTATGTACTGTATTTATTGTCATTTAGGAATGTAACAGATAGAATTAGCATGGAGCAAGCAGGGTACTCGCCTGATGACGCGTTGAAGACGCACGGCAGCGGCAACGGAAAGATCGTGCCATGAATGGCGCGGCTAGGGTTCGCGGTTTCGGCTCGAGTTTGGGTTCTTAGCAGCGGAGGCTTGGGTTGCTGGGGCGAGGCGGCTGCGAGTGGTGATGGTCTGTCGTCAGCGACAGAGGAGGGGTTCGGCGAGTTCGTCGGCGTGATGTGGTGAGGGGTGTTGGGTATCGTCGTCGGAGTTGCTCGGGGGATGGCTCTGTTGGCGTCGAGGATGGTTGAGGAGCTCGAGTGACTGCAACGTCGAAGCTCAGGTGATGCAGAGGGAGATGTTGGCGGCGAGAGGGGACGGCGACAGGAGGAGGGAAGAGGTTCGTCGGCGTGTCGGCATTGAGGGGGTCTCAGCGGGGTGCACGGAGATGGTGGGTTGAGGTGCTGTGGAGTTGTAGGGGGTGTGAGGAGTGGCGATGAGAGGAGGTGAAGGAGGCGAGGTTGTTGGGGAGAGTGGTCGGAGCTCGGTGGCCGGGAAAGCTTTTGGGTGAGGAGGCGGTGCGCAGTGAAAAAAAACGCAGTGGGAATGAAGGCTCATCTTTGTAGAAGAGATGGTGATGAGGTCGAGGGAGTTCGTGAGCGCGCGTGCGTGAGATCGGGGGTCGTGGCATGGGGTCGTGGTCGTGAACGAGGAGTGATGCGTAGGCTCGCAGCGACGTGGGGAGAAGGGGAAGAGGCGGGAAAAAGAAAAGAAGTATGGAAGAAGAGGAGCGGGTCGAGTATGGTTATGGGATTGGGTTTGGGCCGGTAAGGGATTGGGCTTTTTAGTTTATTTGTTTAGGAAAGAATTAAATTTCCAAAATAATAAAAAGGATATAAATATCTAAATTCCCACAAAATAATGGGAAAAAATAGAAAAAAATATTCAGGGGACTTGGAAAATATGGAAAAATTGCAAAAATTTTATTGATGGAACCAGGAATTTACATCATACCCTCCATACAAAAATTTCGTCCTCGAAATTTAAAAGGAAAAAACGAAACAACCGCACTATACAAAAAGATGTGGGAAACGTGCACGGATATCCTCCTCACGCTCCCAGGTAGATTCACCTGGGGAACGACCGCCCCAAGACACTCGGACTAACGGAATGACTTTATTCTTCAGCACTTTCTCTCTGCGGTCGAGAATTGTGGTGGGCTGCTCCTCGTAAGACAGGTCAGTGCCCAGAGCTAACTCCGAATGGCCCAGAACATGGCTCTCATCCCAAACATAACGCCGCAACTGAGATACGTGGAAGGTATTGTGCACACCAGCTAACGACGGAGGCAAGGCAAGTTGATAGGCCACCTCTCCGACTCACTCTAGCACTTCAAAAGGTCCGATGAAACGGGGACTGAGCTTCCCGCGACCTCCAAACCTGATAACTCCGCGGGTAGAGGAAATCTTCAGGAATACGTGATCTCCGACTTCAAATTCTAGTGCTTTCCTGCTGGCATCTGCCCAACTCTTCTGTCGATCCTGAGCCGTCTTAATGTGCTGTCTGATCATTTGGACCTTGTCGACTGTCTGAACAATGAGCTCAGGACCCAGTAATCTTCGTTCGCCCACATCATCCCAACAAACTGGGGATCGACACTTACGCCCGTAAAGTGCTTCGAAAGGAGCCATCTGGATGCTAGCCTGGTAACTGTTGATATAAGAAAACTCGACTAGATGCAGATGATCTTCCCAGGAACCCTGAAAGTCCAGCATGCAAGCTCTCAACATATCCTCGAGTGTCTGAATCGTACGCTCGGATTGTCCGTCTGTTTGCGGGTGATAAGCTGTGTTGAACTTGAGACGGGTACCCAAACTTTCCTGTAAGCTCCTCCAAAAGTGCGAAACAAATCTGGTGTCTCGATCTGACACAATGCTAACCGGAACTCCATGAAGTCGCACTATCTCCTTCATGTATCTCTCCGCAAGTGACTGTCGACTGTCCCACCCGGAAGGGTAAGAAGTGTGCAGCTTTCGTGAGGCGGTCGACGATAACCCAAACGGCATTGTTGCCCCTAGGGCTCCGTGGTAAGGCCGTCACGAAATCCATAGTAATGTGCTCTCACTTCCATTCTGGTATCGGAAGCGGTTGTCGCAGTCCCGATGTCCTCTGATGTTTCGCCTTCACTTGCTGGCATACCAAGCACCTGGATACAAACCGCGCAATTTCTCGCTTCATCCCGTTCCACCAAAAGTGCTGCTTTAGATATCGATGCATCTTCGTGCCTCCCGGATACACAGAATAAGCTGAACTATGAGCCTCGGCCAGTACCTCTTCTCGAACATCCCTTTTGGGTACGCAGAGTCTGTTACCGAATCTCAGAGAACCGTCTTCATGTATGAGTAAGTCCGTTCTCAGCCCGGCTTTTACCTACGTTATGAACTTTTGCAATCGAGGATCATCCGCTTGCGTAGCCTTGATGCGATCCACAAGAGAAGACTGCACCTGTAGTTTCCAAAACTACTTGAATGCGCTCAGTGTAACGACCTCAAGTTCGAGTCTCTGAAAATCCTCAATGATGCTCCTCTGACTGGTCAACATCATGACCGCTGGCTTGCGACTGAGAGAATCTGGTACAACATTTACTTTTCCTGGATGATATTGAAGGTCCAAGTCATAATCCGCTATTAGTTCTAGCCATCGGCGCTGCCTCATATTTAGTTCTTTCTGAGTGAAGACGTACTTCAGACTCTTGTAATCCGTGTACACCTCCACCTTCTCGCCCAACAGGTAATGCCTCCAGATCTTCAATGCAAAAACCACTGCGGCTAACTCCAAGTCATGCGTAGCGTAGTTCCTCTCGTGATTTCTCAGCTGTCGTAAGGCGTAAGCAACCACCCGACTGTGCTGCATCAGAACATAGCCTAAGCCCTTCCCTGAGGCATCACTATGTATCACCAAAACACCGGAATCATCTGGCACTGTAAGAATGGGCGTCGTGGTTAAATTATGCTTCAGGGTCTCAAATGCCCGAGTACACTCTTCTGTCCACACAAACGGTACATCCTTCCATATCAGCCTCGTCAAAGGTTCAGCGATTCTTGAAAAGTCTTGGATGAACCGACGATAATACCCTGCCAGTCCCAGAAAGCTTCTGATCCCGACCACTGACTTCGGTGTTGGCCAATCTCTGACAGATTCTATCTTTGCCGGGTCCACTGAGATGCCTTCGCCCGAAACAATGTGTCCCAAGAACTGGACCTTGTCGAGCCAGAACTCACACTTGCTCAATTTTGCGTACAGCTTCTCTTCCCAAAGAATGAGTAGAACCGTGCGCAAGTGCTCGACATGCTCCTCCCGGGTCTTCGAGTAGACTAGTATGTCGTCGATAAATACAATGATGAACATGTCCAAGTACTTCGCAAACACCCTGTTCATCAAATCCATAAATATCGCTGGAGCATTGGTAACACCGAACGGCATCACAAGAAACTCATAGTATCCGTATCGGGTCTTGAACGCCGTCTTGCATATATCCTCGGCCGCTACTCTGATCTGATGATAGCCCGAACGGAGATCCAACTTCGAAAATACCTTAGCCCCACTTAACTGATCAAATAAGTCGTCGCTGCGCGGAATGGGGTATTTGTTCTTTATCGTGACTTTGTTCAGCTCCCGATAGTTTATGCACATCCGCAGTGATCCATGCTTTTTCTTCACCAACAGAACTGGTGCACCCCACGGTGAAGCGTTTGGCCGGATAAATCCCTTCTCCAAGAGTTCTTCAATTTGCTTCTTCAATTCTACCAACTCAACCGGTGCCATTCTGTACGGGGCCTTGGAAACTGGTGTTGTACCTGGAGTCAAATCAATCGAGAATTCCAAGATGCGTGGAGGTGGTAGACCTGGTAGATCTTCAGGAAACACGTCCAGGAAATCCCGGACAATCTCTGGGGCTGGACTCTCATCAATCTCCATAGCTGTCAATTCCTTTGGCTTGGCTCTGTAAATCCCCGTTCCTATCAATAAAATTTTTCTATATTTTCCCAGTCCCCCGATTGCTTCCTTATTTTTCCTCGTGATTTTGTAGGTTTGGTTGCTCAAGTTTTACTAATTGATTTTTCCTAAACGATTAAACATCAAAGCCTAAAACCAAACAAATATAAAATTTATCCAACTCATAATTTCCCCCAGCCCAACACAATATAAATTAAACCTATATTTTTAAATCCCATTTCCTCAGCCCAGCCCTCTTCCCTAAAACCTTTAAACCCAGCCTAAGCCTAAGAAAACAAAATAAAATAATTCAAACCCTAAATCCCCCGGCCCAGCCCAAGTTTCCAAAGCCCGTGCCCTAACTCCTTACCCGCACCCAACAAAACCCGACCCAACCCGCTTCATTTCTCTCTTCTCCCTCGTTCTAAAAATTTCCCGCTCGATCTCCTGCACTCCCCACGTCCTTTCCCACGTCGCGCGCGCCCATGTCGCCAACGCCGCGTCGTCGCCCACGTTCCCACGACCGTGCTCCCCTCGAGCTCCTCAACCCCTCCTCGTCTCTCTCCAACACCCTCCATCATCACTCTAGTTCTCTGGTCCTCCTCTTCTCTCTCTCTACAGAAAACCCACTGCCATCATCCCTCACCCCGCCGCCGCCGCCGCCGCCGACTACGACCACCACTATTCCTCCCTCACATCTCTCTCCTCTTCACCCCCTCGCCTGCACAGTCCTCCTCCACCAACCGAGCTCCCTCTCCCCACCATCTCCAAATCGCCGAACTCAAGCCTCCCCTGCACCCTCACGCCGATGAGCTCCTATCACGCCACCGGCCACACCGTCGACTCCGCTGCATCCCCTGCGTCACCATCACCACAAAACCCGAGCCCCAATGCTCTCTCTCTCTCTCCAAAACCACCAAGCTCCAAACCCACACCAACTCCTCGCTGCACCATCGCCGGAGCGACCACCACCGACCCCAGCATGTTCCCAGGAACTTCTCAGCACCACACTCCGCCTCCAGCGATCACGAGCCATCTCCGGGCAACTCCGACAACGAACCCGAAACGCGAGCCGAGGCCGTGAAGCCAAACTGTGCCGTTCGTCGTGCGTTCGTGCCGTTGCCGCTTCCGTGCGTCGCCAAACCGTCTCCAGGAAAGCACCCTACTTGCTACATGCTAGATTATTTCTGTTACAAACCAAAATACCATTAATTCCGTGTTTATAATTCGTGAAACTTATAAGACATAAGTGTTTGATGCAAGACCCGAATGAAAACCTTCTATTAAACTGACGGAACTTGATTGCATATGCTGGACCATGTGGCAATGAACATTGTGGTGAAATTTTACTGGAAAATATAATCGTTACTGGCTTGAACGATCACCCCCAATTACACCCGTTAAAACTGAGAATTTCCCGCACCTGAAACTTGTTAAAATCATAATTAATTGCTTACATATTGAAATGATGTGTTCGAGGGCACAAATCGAATCCGACTCGATGACCTGGAACCCATAAAAGATTTAAATTGTTTCTGTACTGAAAATATGACGAGAACTGGTTCGGAGAGCGGCTCTGGACTGCAGTCCAGAGCAGCTCTGGTTGTTATTTTCTGTCTCGTAATGCTCACTACCTTGCCGCCTGAACTTGTATGTTGCGGAACCCTACACTTTATTGAAGATGAATCTGTTAGATAAATAACGCAAGTGATTTCACCCCTTTATATCATCATTTACTATTTAAACTGCAATTTAAAAGAACAGGACGTCTAGCAGTCCCAAACAGAAACAGAACTGATACCCTAGTGTTGAACAGTGCATAACTTCTGACGTAGAGACGCGATTGAGAATCTGTCTATTGCGTTGGAAACCCTATTGAAAAACATATATTTCATTCAACTATAGCGTCGCTAAATTCTGATCCCAACTGGGTGAAAGTTGTGCCGTGAAACGGACGTTCAGTTCAGAAACTGAATTTCCTACAGCGAACACTTAAAATGAAACGGCTGTAACTTACAAACCCGAAATATGATTGCAGTGAAACAAATTTTTTTGAACTTCCGACAGAGTGTACTTGTTACCGTATTTGTATCGTTTCACTGAATTCTGAACATATGAATTACTGCAATTTTTGTAAGCTCATGAAGTGCATAATAGTCCATATTACACATGACTTGTTAACTGCATAAATGTACATACCTTACCCAACTGCCATACACATAGTGATAGTGCGCGTTATTATTCAGTGTACAATGCATTATCGTGCGTGAATGATATTGGTTTAGAAGTGTCAAGTATGCCAATGGAAAAGTGAATGATTCGTGACAGTGATTAATACAGTGAACAGTGACAGAACCGTGTTATTGGTGCATACTTGTACATGACTAAATCATAATCATCAATAGTGTAAACCTGGGGAAAAAGGGGGAAATCGAAGTGGAAAGAGCATCGTATTTAGCGAGGACCGTGTTTTAGAGGATGATCATTCGAACAGCGACTCTTATATATATTAGGTAGGATCTAGCGATCCGGCTGACAGGGTTATGTCCCGGGCATGTGGGCCGTTGTCTCGGATATGTACGAGACTCTCGTTAAACATGATCCTCCTTTCCACAACTCGATTTCAAACATGACTTAGAGACTGATAGGGACACTGATCATACTTTGCATCATTTAGTGACATAGTGATTATCTGCATTTTACTCCCACTGTTATTACCTTATTTGCATATTTCATGTCATTATTATAATATTGCTATTGCGTCGCTCTGACGACCTGAGTATGCATGCTCAGTTATAGAGGTGGATTCGCCTGACCTCGAGGAGAGCGTGAAGATCCAGACTAGTGAACCAGTTACATTTCTACATTGATATTCCTGGTTAGTTGCCTTTTTGCTTACTTCCATTGAGCTCAGATTCCTTTATACCTGATCGTTTTAGTGACTGCATTCTCTTTACCCGTATTGCATTTTACTGATTACCATATAATGCTAGAAGCCGAAATGTGACTACGACAGAATCTTTCCTTGATCGTAGGAGCATGGCTGGCCTTGTCAGCCTCGTATTCCGTATTTTGGAAAGCGGAGCGTAACTTTCTTGGTATCAGAGCGCCGGGTTTAGAATAAGATTGCAGTCCAATTTAGGGATCCCTTGAATCATACTTGGTTTTCTTACTTTCACTTCCGTATACTACCTGTGCATCACCACTCAAGCTCATGTTTTGAATCTTATCTATCTCATCTCTCCCTCGTGTCCGCATCATTAATCATTATTTTCCTTCGTGTTCCACTATTTGATCATGACCCTTACTTTTCTGGCCATGGCCAACCATGGGGCAGCACCGCTTCTTGAGGAGGACACTCGGTCCAGCGTTTCTTTCGACTGTATGTTAGCGAGTTCAGATGACGAGGTGATTTGGTCCACAGGTCATATTCAACGATGGCGAATACGAGGACGAGGGAATCGATGTCGTAGCTCTAGAGATCAATATGATTAATGACTCTATCAATGAAGAGGACCCAATAGGAGAGAATCCACAGGGAAATGCGGTAGAGGAGGAACCCGATGAAGATCCTGAAGAGGAAAACCCTCTGGAAGAGGATCCAGAAGAGGACTCGGAGCAGGCAGCTATGATGCAATTCTCGAGATGGATTGGATGAGTACCTTCCATGCAGTTATTGATTGCCGAGCAAGGAATGTGATCTTCCGCATTCCTAATCACCCAGAGTTTATTTTCGAAGGCGGGAGCGAATCTTTGGAGCCAGCCAAGTATAGAGCCAAGCCAAAGGAGCTGACAGCTATGGAGATTGATGAGAGCCCAGCCCCAGAGATTGTTCGTGACTTTCTGGACGTGTTTCCTGAAGATTTACCAGGTCTACCACCTCCACGCGTCTTGGAATTCTCGATCGATTTTACTCCAGGTACAGCACCAGTTTCCAAGGCCCCGTACAGAATGGCACCGGTTGAGTTGCCAGAATTAAAGAAATAGATTGAAGAACTCTTGGAGAAGGGATCTATCCGGCCGAGTGTTTCACCGTGGGGTGCACCAGTTCTGTTAGTGAAGAAGAAGGATGGATCGCTGCGGATGTGTATAGATTATCGGGAGCTGAACAAAGTCACAATAAAGAACAAGTACCCAATTCCGCGCATCGACGACTTATTCGATCAGTTAAGTGGGACCAAGGTATTTTCGAAGCTGGATCTCCGTTCTGGATATCATCAAATCAGAGTAGCAGCCGAGGATGTATGCAAGACGGCTTTCAGGACCCGATACGGACATTATGAGTTCCTCGTGATGTCGTTCAGTGTTACCAATGCTCCAGCTATATTCATGGACTTGATGAACAGGGTGTTTGCAAAGTACTTGGACACGTTTGTCGTTGTATTTATCGACGACATACTTGTCTACTCGAAGACCCAGGAGGAACATGTGGAGCATTTGCGCACGGTTTTACAAATTCTTCGGGAAGAGAAGCTGTATGCGAAATTGAGCAAGTGTGAATTCTGGCTCGACAAGGTTCAGTTGTTGGGACACATTGTTTCGGGCGAAGGCATCTCAGTGGACCCGGCAAAGATAGAATCTGTCAGAGATTGGCCAACGCCGAAGTCAGTGGCCAAGATCAGAAGCTTTCTGGGATTAGCAGGATATTATCGGCGGTTCGTCCAAGACTTTTCAAGAATCGCTGAACCGTTGACGAGACTGACACGGAAGGATGTACCGTTTACGTGGACAGAGGAGTGTACTCAGGCATTTGATACACTGAAGCAGAAGTTAACTACGGCACCTATTCTTAGAGTACCAGATGATACCGGTGGTTTGGTGATACATAGTGATGCCTCAGGGAAGGATTAGGCTGTGTTCTGATGCAGCATGGTCGGGTGGCTGCTTACGCCTCTCGACAACTGAGAAATCATGAGAAGAACTATCCTACGCACGACTTGGAGTTAGCTGCAGTGGTTTTTGCGTTGAAGATTTGGAGGCAGTATCTATTGGGCGAGAAGGTGGAGGTGTACACGGATCATAAAAGTCTGAAGTATATCTTCACTCAGAAAGAATTAAACATGAGGCAGCGCCGATGGCTAGAACTGATGGCAGATTACGACTTGGACCTTCAGTATCACCCGGGAAAAGTAAATGTTGTACCAGATGCTCTCAGTCGCAAGCCAGCGGTCATGATGTTGACCAGTCAGAGGAGCATTATTGAGGATTTTCAGAGACTCGAGCTTGAGGTCGTCACACCGAGCGCACTCAGTCAATTTTGGCAACTACAAGTGCAGTCTTCCCTTGTGGATCACATCAAGGCTGCACAAGCAGATGATCCTCGATTGCAAAAGTTCAGAGCGCAAGTAGAAGCCGGGCTGAGAACGGACTTAATCATACATGAAGACGGTTATCAGAGATTCGGTAGCAGACTATGCGTACCCAAGGGAGATGTTCGAGAAGAGGTACTGGCTGAGGCGCATAGTTCAGCTTATTCTGTGCATCCGGGAGGTACGAAGATGTATCGGGACCTAAAGCAGCATTTTTGGTAGAACAGGATGAAGTGAGAAATTGCACGGTTCGTATCCAGGTGCTTGGTATGCCAGCAGGTGAAGGAGGAAAATCAGAGGACATCAGGATTGTTACAACCGCTTCCGATACCAGAATGGAAGTGGGAGCACATTATTATGGACTTCGTGACGGCCTTACCACGGAGCCCTAGGGGCAACAACGCCATTTGGGTTATCGTCGACCGCCTCACGAAAGCTGCACACTTCTTACCTTTCCGAGTGGGACAGTCGACAGAGTCACTGGCAGAGAGATACATACAGGAGATTGTGCGACTTCACGGAGTTCTGGTTAGCATTGTATCAGATCAAGACACCAGATTTGTTTTGTACTTTTAGAGGAGCTTACAGGAGAGTTTGGGTACCCGCCTCAAGTTCAGTACAGCTTATCACCCGCAGACGGACGGACATTCCGAACGTACGATTCAGACGCTCGAGGATATGTTGAGGGCCTGCATGTTGGATTTTCAGGGTTCCTAGGAAGATCATCTGCATCTAGTCGAGTTTTCCTATAACAACAGTTACCAGGCTAGTATTCAGATGGCCCCGTTCGAAGCACTTTACGGGCGGAAGTGTTGATCCCCAGTTTGTTGGGATGATGTGGGAGAACGAAGATTACTGGGTCCCGAGCTCATCGTTCAGACAGTCGAAAAGGTCCAAATGATCAGGCAGCGCATTAAGACGGCTCAGGATCGACCGAAGAGTTGGGCAGATACTAGCAGGAGGGCACTAGAATTTGAAGTCGGAGATCACGTGTTCCTGAAGTTTTTCCCTACCCGTGGAGCTATCAGGTTCGGAGGTCGCGGGAAACTCGGTCCCCGTTTTATCGGACCTTTTGAGGTGCTAGAGCGAGTAGGAGAGGTATCCTATCGATTTGCCTTGCCTCCATCGCTAGCTGGTGTGCACAATACCTTCCGCGTGTCTCAGTTGCGGCGTTATGTTCGGGATGAGAGCCATGTTCTGGACTATTCGGAGTTAGCTTTGGGTACCGATCTATCTTACGAGGAGCAGCCCACCACCATCCTCGACCGCAGAGAGAAAGTGCTGAAGAACAAGGTCATTCCGTTAGTCTGAGTGTCTTGGGGTGGTCGTTCCCCAGGAGAATCTACCTGGGAGCGGGAGGAAGATATCCGTACACGTTTTCCACATCTCTTTGTTTAGTACTTTGTTTCATTGTATCCTTGTTAAATTTCGAGGACGAAATTTTTGTAAGGGGTGTATGATGTAAATCCCCGTTCTCATCAATAAAATTTTTCTATTTTTTCCTAGTCCCCCGATTGCTTCCCTATTTTTCCTCATGATTTTGTAGGTTTGGTTGGTCAAGTTTTACTAATTAATTTTTCCTAAACGATTAAACATCAAAGCCTAAAACCAAACAAATATAAAATTTATCCAACTCATAATTTCCCCCAGCCCAACACAATATAAATTAAACCTATATTTTTAAATCCCATTTCCTCAGCCCAGCCCTCTTTCCTAAAACCTTTAAACCCAGCCTAAGCCCAAGAAAACAAAATAAAATAATTCAAACCCTAAATCCCCCGGCCCAGCCCAAGCTCCCAAAGCTCGTGCCCTAACTCCTTACCCGCACCCAAAAAAACCCGACCCGACCCGCTTCATTTCTCTCTTCCCCCTCGTTCTAAAAATTTCCCGCTCGATCTCCTGCACTCCCCACTCCCTTTCCCACGTCGCACGCACCTACGTTGCCAACGCTGCGTCGTCGCCCACGTTCCCACGACCGTGCTCCCCTCGAGCTCCTCAACCCCTCCTCGTCTCTCTCCAACACCCTCCATCATCACTCTAGTTCTCTGGTCCTCCTCTTCTCTCTCTCTACAGAAAACCCACTGCCATCATCCCTCACCCTGCCGACGCCGACGACGACGACTACGACCACCACTGTTCTTCCCTCACATCTCTCTCCTCTTCACCCCCTCGCCTACACAGTCCTCTTCCACCAACCAAGCTCCCTCTCCCCACCATCTCCAAATCGCCGAGCTCAAGCCTCCCCTGCACCCTCACGCCGACGAGCTCCCATCACGCCACCGGCCACACCGTCGACTCCTCTGCATCCCCTGCATCACCATCACCACCAAACCAAAGCCCCACTGCTCTCTCTCTCACCAAAACCACCAAGCTCCAAACCCACACCAACTCCTCGCTGCACCATCGCCGGAGCGACCACCGCCGACCGCCACCGACCCCAGCACGTTCCCAGGAACTTCTCAGCACCACACTCCGCCTCCAGCGATCACGAGCCATCTCCGGGCAACTCCGACGACGAACCCGAAACGCGAGCCGAGGCCGTGAACCCAAACGGTGTCGTTCGTCGCGCGTTCGTGCCGTTGCCGCTGCCGTGCGTCGCCAAAGCGTCTCCAGGCAAATACCCTACTTGTTACATGCTAGATTATTTCCGTTACAAACCAAAATACCATTAATTCCGTGTTTATAATTCGTGAAACTTATAAGACATAAGTGTTTGATGCAAGACCCGAATGAAAACCTTCCATTAAACTGAAAAAACTTGATTGCATATGCTGGCCAGTGTGGCAATGAACATTGTGCTGAAATTTTACTGGAAAATATAATCGTTACTGGCTTGAACGATCACCCCCAATTACACCCGTAAAAACTGAGAATTTCCCGCACCTGAAACTTGTTAAAATCATAATTAATTGCTTACATATTGAAATGATGCGTTCGAGGGCTCAAATCGAATCCGACTTGATGACCTGGAACCCATAAAAGATTTAAATTGTTTCTGTACTGAAAATATGACGAGAACTGGTTCGGAGAGCGGCTCTGGACTGCAGTCCAGAGCAGCTCTGGTTGTTATTTTCTGTCTCGTAATGCTCACTACCTTGCCGCCTGAACTTGTATGTTGCGGAACCCTAAACTTTATTGAAGATGAATCTGTTAGATAAATAACGCAAGCGATTTCACCCCTTTATATTGTCATTTACTATTTAAACTGCAATTTAAAAGAACAGGACGTCTAGCAGTCCCAAACAGAAACATAACTGATGCCTTAGTGTTGAACAGTGCATAACTTCTGACGTAGAGACGTGATTGAGAATCCGTCTATTGCGTTGGAAACCCTATTGAAAAACCTATATTTCATTCAACAGTAGCGTCGCTAAATTCTGATCCCAACTGGGTGAAAGTTGTGCCGCGAAACGAACATTCAGTTCAGAAACTGAATTTCCTGCAGCGAACACTTAAAATGAAACGGCTGTAACTTGCAAACCCGAAATCCGATTACACTGAAACAAATTTTTCTGAACTTCTGACAGAGTGTACTTGTTACCATATTTGTATCGTTTCACTGAATTCTGAACATATGAATTACTGCAATTTTTGTAAGCTCATGAAGTGCATAATAGTCCATATTACACATGACTTGTTAACTGCATAAATATACATACCTTACCCAACTGCCATACACATAGTGATAGTGCGCATTATTATTCAGTGTACAATGCATTATCGTGCGTGAATGATATTGGTTTAGAAGTGTCAAGTACGCCAATGGAAAAGTGAATGATTCGTGACAGTGATTAATACAGTGAACAGTGACAGAACCGTGTTATTGGTGCATACTTGTACACGACTAAATCATAATCATCAATAGTGTAAATCTGGGGGGAAAGGGGAAATCGAAGTGGAAAGAGCATCGTATTTAGCGAGGACCGTGTTTTAGAGGATGATCATTCAAATAGCGACTCTTATATATATTAGGTAGGATCTAGCGATCCGGCTGACAGGGCTATGTCCCGGGC
Source organism: Agapanthus africanus (assembly GCA_030015575.1). NCBI lineage: Eukaryota > Viridiplantae > Streptophyta > Magnoliopsida > Asparagales > Amaryllidaceae > Agapanthus > Agapanthus africanus. The sequence continues at coordinate 173,736,207 of CM057342.1, read as the reverse complement.
GTGTGAGCCGTTGTCTCGGGTATGTATGAGACTCCCGTTAAACATGATCCTCTGTTCCCCGCCGAATACAGAGACGCGACCGTGTAGGTCCGTCTTGCCTGAAATTCGGGGCAGATGCTAATTGGTGCTATCCGTCCACCTCTCTGAAGATGCCAAGTTGATTTATGGCACCATGTATCGAAGGTTCAAACGGATGCGGCCGATGTAGCAGACTTCGTCGGATTCCCTCTCGTTTGAGGGGTTTTTGATTGTGGGGACGCTCTTCCCTGCAGGCGCAAGCCCCTGCAATTAATTACGCTACCGCATCGCGGTAACAACTTTCTCCTTCTCCAGATGGTCACTTCGTGTCGTGGGTGTTTGTTTTGTGTTCGGTTGCCCGTGGATTGTATACGGAGACTAAGTTATGTTGTCGCCCGTAGGAGTGAATTAGTCCAAATCCATATCTTTCTTAGATTTGGATTTGAAGGGGGGTTGTGTTTAAGGATACGTTAGCCTTATTTGAGGCTAAGATCAACTTAAACGTTTGTTAAGGACACGTTAGTCTAATTTTAGACTAAGATCAACTTAACGGGATCGTTTAGATCCAACAAAAGAGCAATTGGGCTCTGTTGTTTAGTTTAATGATATTGCGGTCGATAATTAGTCTAAGGACATTACGGTCCATTGTTAGTTTTAAGACATTGTGGTCGAGGTTAAAGACATCATAGTCCGTGAGTTTAAGGACCTCACAGTCCGGTGTTAGTTTTAAGACATCACGGTCGAGGTTAAGGACATCATAGTCCGTGGATTTAAGGACTCCACAGTCCGACGTTAGTTTTAAGACATCACGGTCGAGGTTAAGGACATCATAGTCCGTGGATTTAAGGAGCCCACAGTCCGACGTTAGTTTTAAGACATCATGGTCGACGTTAAGGACATCATAGCCCGTGGATTTAAGTACTCCACAATCCGACTTTAGTTTTAAGACATCACGGTCGAGGTTAAGAACATCATAGTCCATGGATTTAAGGACTCCACAGTCCGATATTAGTTTTAAGACATCACGGTCGAGGTTAAGGACATCATAGTCCATGAGTTTAAGGACCCCACAATCCGTAGTAATGTGTGGTCGTCGGGACCCGTCACCTCTCTGAAGATGTTGAAGGATTACAACGATAGATGTCAGAGGAGTAAAGAGATGTACCCTCGAACCGGGTGTAAATTGATTGGAAGAGCAGATGAGCTCAGTTCAATTTAAATTGAGGACTTATGGCCAGAATTGGGCTAAGTCCAGTTAAAAAAATGTTGAACATTTTATTTTTGTTCTGTCTGTTAGGCCTTTGTTTGGGCTCTGCCTTTTTAATAATGCTAAGCATTGGGCTCTGACATTTTTTTGTCTTATATTGAATGCATAGTATTTATCAGAACAAAATATGTTCTTACAGCACACCACATGGCGCACTAGGTGCTTTGCGCCAGTCAAAGAGCGCGTTGCGCTTCTGTCGGTTAGCGCACACGAGGAGGGCACGTGTCGCTTAGCGCTAAGTGCTAGTTTGTTAGCGCACTGCGCTTTTAATTTATGAGCGCGCTGCGCTAGTTTATGGGTGCGCTAGTGTGTGACACGTGGCGCGCTTGGCGCTGAGCGCCAACCCAAGAGCGCAGTGCGCTGTTTTCAGGAGCGCAAAGCGCAGATCGTGTCTATGATTGACATATGGCATGTTTTGGCGCTGAGCGCCAGTCTAAGGAGCGCAAGGGCGCAGTTCATGAGTGCAATGCACTGTCTAATTGTGCAAAGCGCATTTTGATCAATTTTAAGATCAAAGAACAAGTTTATGTTCTTCTTAAAGGAGTTTTTGCCTCAGGGTTCAAGAACAAAAGTTCTTATTCTTATAAAGGGCTCTGCCTTTTTAGATCAAAAGATCTGTGAAGTAAAAATACTTCTTTTTATTTTTTTATGATTAGATCTTGATCTTTTCTTTTTAATCAAAGACCCTTGTCCTTTTTATAGGTCTAAGATCTTTTTAGAAGATGTTTCTTCTTTTTACGAGATGGTTTCATCTCTGTTGCTCAAGAATTATTTCTTTACCTTAAAGATGAAGAAATGATCTTCCTTTTTCTAAAAGCTTGCCTTTTTTTCTTTGAGTTTTCTCAAAATTTGCAGAGGGTTTTCTCTATATAAGACTTGAAGTCTTGGGGCCTTTATATAGGGCCAATTGATTTGTTAAATCGGTTTTGAGAGATCTTTCTCTTTTTTGATTTGGGAATATTTCCCACCGATGGATCTTTGATCCTAAGGCTTCTGTTTTACAGAAGATAGTCTTCTTATTTTAATAAAATTGAGACATCTTTCCATGCAGAATTTGTTCTGTTTTTGGTAATTCATTATTTATCATTGGATCATTGATCCAGCGGTGCTTAAAGCACAATCTTGTTATTTAGAATGATTTTGAAAAATCTTTCCTAAACAGAATTTAATTCTGGTTAATCAATGATTTGTCATTATTAGATCATTTGATCTAACAGTGGGAATTTTAATTCCAGCGCTGGCGTACCTACGTTAGACACGTGGCGCAGCGCAACTGCGCTAGCGCACCCGTACTTGACACATGGCGCGCAGCGCAGAGCGCAGCGCCACTGCGCTGGCGCACCTGTGCTAGATACGTGGCACGTAGAGCAGAGCGTAGCGCAACTGCGCTAGCACACCTTTGTTTGACACGTGGCGCGCAGCGCAGAACGCTGAATCTGAAGCGTTGCTTCGACTTTCTAAATTTTGAATTTTGAAAACAGAGCTCTGCTCTAATTGGGGTGCGCTGCCTAGGGCTCAGCGCTTCTGGCGCTGGCGTGTCTGCTTCTGACACGTGGTGCGCAGCACACAGCGCGCAGGATCTGAAGCGTTGCTTCAATTTTTGAATTTTGAAATTCAAAACAGAGCTGTGCTCTGATTGGGAAAACAAATGCCCCCCCACCGTTGCGCTCACGTGGCGCACACGTGAGTGCAGCGGTGGCAACATCTGAGCCCTTGGATCAACTCAGAAGTTGGAGAGGCAGTTCAGTGTCTATAAATAGGACCTTTGGTCCTTTAGATGATTATCATCTTCTTCTTGAGAATTTTTGCTCGGAGCCTTGCTCCTTTGTTAAGAACTTTCAAGAGTCAAAACTCTTAGGTAAAATTTAAAAATTTTAATTTTAATAAATTAGGGTTCTTACCCATTAACAGAGCCTTGCTCTTCATAGATTTTTGATCTAAAGAAAACCCTTTTAGGGTTTTATTAATAGAGCCTTGCTCTCATGAACCCATAGATCTAAATAGATCATTTCTTAGGGTTTCTTATCCCATGAATCAGAGCTCTGCTCTTTTGATAATACGTAGATCTTTTGATCTTTTGATGAAGAACTCTTGAGAGTTTCTTCATGGATCTTTAAGATCCCAGAATTTTAATTCTCAAGCTTTAATTTTGATAATCCTTGATTGATTTTCTATCATGATTACAGAGCTAGGCTCTCTAAGGAATTTTAGTCCTTCCTGACCAGAGTTTGACAAGTGTCACTCTGTTACAGAGCTTTGCTCTGAAAGGGAGATTTTCTCCTTCTCCCGAGGGATTTCTAATTCAATGAGAATATTCTTTGAGGATTTCCTCATTAATTGACAGTCTCATCCAATGATGAGGCTGTTTTAGTAATTGATGCATTGTCATCTGGATTTTGTGGGTCCCCCTTTAGTCCCCTTCCCACTGCATTGCAGGGTGGTACAAATTTTAAAGTACCAAGGGTCAGAAATTAAAAATTACAACACTGACAGTTGATTTCCGTCCCCTTTTTTGCAGGCAACATGTCTTTCGATGCTTCATTCCCATTCGTTCGTTCAGAGGGAGGATTCCCTGGAGCACCCGTAGACCAGGAGGTCCTAGCTTTGATCAGAGACTATGATCCAGAACAGAAGAATCTTCACCTTTGGGGATCATGGTACAATCAGATTATCAGGGGTCGACAAAGCTTTTCATGCGCAGTGCTTTCAGAGCCTATCACGGCGATCCATTACGCCAACTCACCCCCGGTGAACTACGTCGTGGAGATGGTCAATTGGACTTCAGAAGGCCTTCTTCAACTCCGTCTCACTTTTTTTATTAGCGAGCCGAGTTGTGTCCCACGGATCCTTAATACATATACGGCATGGTACTATCATTCGACGGGCGCCGTTATTAAGGAAGAAAGGCGTTTGCTGCTTGATCGCAAAAGTGCACCGCCTGCCAGTGATCGTAAAGTCCCTTTGAAGCGACGGATCCTTGTACCCCCTCCGTAAAGAGAGGTTGCTGCAGTCGAGCCTCCACGCGCACTAAGCCCTACTCGTGGATTGCCTCATGTTCCTGTAGAGACGGTGAATGTGCCTTCGGTGCCCCGTGGAGACGGTAAACGTAGCTTCCCTCGAATCTGGTGTGGGCTCGGATATCGGGACTTGCCGTCCCAAAGTGACCGCGAAGCGCAAGCTGGTTCTGGCTGCGACCGGAACTCGCGCATAGAAGAAGAAGAAGTCGGTCCTCTCCCTCGATGCCGTACTCGGCCTAGAGCCTCAGACTCCTCTTACCGAAGGCCTAAGTGAGTATGGAACCAATGAGCGTCTCTTCATAGCGCCAGCAGACACTGATCTCGATGCCACTATTGCTGCTTCTGAGCGACTCGCGAGGCACCAAGCGAAAATAGCCGCCCTCGTGCAATCAAGTAAATATTAGCCGCACTTTTGTCATTGTGTTATATCTTTATTTTTATTACCTTGTCTTAACTAACATTCTTCCTTTTGTAACAGGCTTTACTACTGAAGAGGCTCTGGCGGCTTCCCTCAGGACTTTCGAGGAGGAGGAGAAGAATCGCGCTCTATTCGGCATTGGTATGTTTCGGCTGATTGAGTCTTCATTCTCCTTTTTATGGACAATCTAACCCTTTCTTTATCTCATCGTAGGGACCACAATGCCGGTCCCGCAAGGTGATGTGGAGACTCTTCCCGGGCCAGCCACTGAAGTCCCGGCCTCTTCAGTACTGCCGAAGGAGGCATTGCTCAAAAAACCGATGATGGAAGCCTTGATGGCTCTAGAGGTAAACCTGAATGCGGACGACGACGCCTTGCTGAAGGAGGCTTCTAAAAGGTCTGTTGTGACGGCCCGGGAGGAAAGGAAGCGCCTGAAGCGCACAGCAAGGGAATGTAGTGATGCTTTGGTTGCGGGGGCAGGTTCAAGCGCCGTTACTCCCGCTGCTACTCCTTCAGAGGAGTTCCCGGTTGCCTTATCTACTGCTCATAGACGGGCGGCACGTGCAGCTCAGGAAGCCACTGGTAAATCGACCCCAGGTAATGTGTTTTGAGGCTTCGTTATCAAAGCTTTAAACGATCAGTTCTTATATATTTTGTTCTGCAGGGCCGAGCCTTACTGAAGGAGTGGCGGCGATCGTTGAGCCTGAGGGGGCGGTGGAGGAGGTAGTTGCTGAACCCGGGGCGACGGTAGGTGATGTAACCGTAATTGCCGAGCCCGAGATAGTGGCTGACGAGACAGTCACGACTGCTATGCCCAAGATAGCTACCACTGCCGAGCGCGAGGTGGCTGCGGATGAGACGGCTACTACGGCCGAGCCTGAGGCGGCAGTGGATGAGACGGCTACCACGGCCCAGCCTAAGGTAGCAGTGGATAGGACGGCTGCGATCACTGAGCCCGAGGTAGTGGCGAGCGAAATGGGTATGATTGTTGGGCCCGAGATGGCCGCTCGTTCTTAAGAGTCAGGCACCGCTCCGATCATCGCTCTTCCCGCTTACGGTTCTTTGCCGTCTCCTGGCGTCACAAGTGTGACGACGGCTCTTGTGGAGTCAGGGGACGAGGCGACGGGGGGTGAGACCACCCCGATGGAGGAGGGAGATGCCATTGTTGAATCAAGTGACGCTCTCGTCACGGCTCCGGCTGGTGACTCTTCAGGTAGATTTTAGGTTACCGCCCTTCTTTTTATTCTGTAGTCTTTCTTAACAAGGTTTATCTTGTTTCTAATGCAGTTGCGGCTAGTGCAGATGTCGAACTATTTGAGACAGCGCCGTCAGTCGCCGCCCTGACGGTAACCACCTCTCTGCCTTCTCTCGTACCGTCGCAGATGCTGGAAGGTATGGATTTGTGACCCATCAGTCTTGTCTCTCGGCTGTATAATTCATGTACTGACATTGCGTTATCGCGTTTTTGCAGGAGCCCTTTTTGACCAGCTGTACCAGGTGCTGCATCCACACTTCTCCTTCCCATCGGAGATTGTTTCATCCAGTGGCGCTGGTGAATACAGTTTTCAATTAATGCTCTTTCTTTACCGACCATGAAATCATTTCTGAGTCTTCTTTTCCTTGATTGCAGTGCTACAGATTGAAGGAGGAGATGAGAGATCAGTTGCGCCATTGGTCCACCCGGCTTTGCCACCTGCTGTAGCTGGTATAGTGAATCCCATCGTTAATGAATCTCCTATATTTCTTGATCTGTTATCTGATTGTAACTTGTTTTTGCAGCGATCGCTTCAACTCCGGCCCCTTTCGAATCTTGCATTATGAGGCAGGCAGGCCCCTTCTCCAGATGCACATCCTCAAAGGGTGCTGTGACGAGTCTGCGCATGCTGAGTGAATACGTCGAGGAGCTTGACGCAGAAGCTCCTATATCTACCGCAGATTTCGCTGCCGAGGTCAATCCGATGCTGGCGACGCTTGTAAATTTCCATAATGAAGGCGTCGTCGAGTCTTGGGTTAATCACTGCAGAAAGATCGAGGCCTATCTGCATCAGCTTGAACTTATGCGTCCTGCCCCTGAGACCCAGGCTTTGAACTCCCAACGGGCCGCATGGGTTGAGCAAAGTGTTCTGTTCTTTCGCCATTTCGAACGAGAGGCAACCCTTAAGCGAAAGGAACGTGAGGCGACTGCTGCTGAATCTGCCCAACTGCGCGCTGAGGTTGCAGCTAATGCTTCCCAGCTGAATGCCATTTTTGAAAACCTTCAACGATGTATCTTGGATGGGCTGGTGTTGAGGAAGAAGCTTGATTTTAACGAGCAGGTCACGCAAAGTCAGGAGGCTTCCCAGCAGGAAGTTGATCAGAAACTCTCATCCTATTTGCAGCAACGGGCCCAAGTTGAAGCAGAGCTGGCAACGGCGGCTGATCGTGAGGAGGAGTTGAGAAAAGTGCGCGAGCAGCTAGCCGGTCTATTAAAGGCGCCTCCCTCCCAATAGCTGTTTTTATATACGTTGGACACCTGTAATCTTTGAATAATATGTATCCATTTTTTATATGACGTATTTTGTATCCAGTTGAGTTTGTGAATAAAGCCACATTTTTTTTGTTATACTGTTGCTTTCTTTTCCTTGCTGTGTTGTTTCCATGTGATTTTAGCAAGTATATAACTGTCAATCTTGTGCTCTTTGTAAGGTAGTGATGGCTTAGAAAATAGGGTTACGATCTGTCACCTAAGACTTTTCAACTTTATGAGTCGTGAGGGTCTCATAAAGAATTTTCTCCCAACCGGACGAGAGGATCCCGTAGGTGTAATTTCTCCTCAAGAATCGCGAGGATTCCCATGGGTGTTTTCTCTCGAAAGTCGTAAGGATCTCGCAAGAGAATTTACTTCCTTACGAGTCGTGAGGACTCCCAAGTGATGGGTGAAGTTGTCCTTATCCGCATTTCACGGAGTCAGGGGTTGTTCTGGATGCTTCCCATGGGTTCACTGCCGTGTTTGGCGAGGACCAGCCTCCGCTCTGGACGTTTTCCAGGGTACCGTAGTTTAAAGACATCGCGGTCGAGGTTAAGGACATCATAGTCCGTGAGTTTAAGGACCTCACAGTCCGATGTTAGTTTTAAGACATCACGGTCGAGATTAAGGACATCATAGTCTATGGATTTAAGGACTCCACAGTCCAATGTTAGTTTTAAGACATCACAGTCGAGGTTAAGGACATCATAGTCCATAGGTTTAAGGACCCCACAGTCCGTGAAATGTGTGATTGTTGGGACCCGTCACCTCTTTGAAGACGTTGAGGAATTACAACGACAGATATCAAAGGAGTGAAGAGATGTACCCTTGAACAAGGTAAAATTAGTTTAAGGACATTACGGTCCATTGTTAGTTTTAAGACATCACGGTCGAGGTTAAGGACATCATAGTCCGTGAGTTTAAGGACCTCACAGTCTGATGTTAGTTTTAAGATATCATGGTCGAGATTAAGGACATCATAGTCCGTGGATTTAAGGACTCCATAGTCCGATGTTAGTTTTAAGACATTACGGTCGTGGTTAAGGACATCATAGTCCATGAGTTTAAGGACCTCACAGTCCGATGTTAGTTTTAAGATATCACGGTCGAGGTTAAGGACATCATAGTCCGTGAGTTTAAGAACCTCACAGTCCGATGTTTGCTCAGGATGCTTCCTACGGGTGTTGGGGTAAAAATTTACACCCCGGTTGACCAAGTCAAAATCAAAGTCAACCCCAAGCCAGGTGGGCCCAAGCTCAGGTCAAGTGGGCCAATGCCCGGAGCGAGCCCGACCATGAAGTGGCCGGCCTCCCCCATGCCAACAACAAAATCATATAATAAATAATTTTTATGTAATTTTTTATGCATGAATGTAAACAAAATGGGCATAAAGCCAAATTTTTGTAAGCCCATGGCTTATGTGCAAAAAGAAATGACACATGAGCTATGGGATGGGCAAAATGCCATTTTGCAAAGCCCAAGGGGCTATATGTAAATATATAAGCCTATATGATGATGAATAAAGAAATACTTTTTCATTCCCCCAAAAACTAGGGTTTGTGCCTCTTTCCCCTTTCTGAAGGGTTTCAAACCTTCTTCTTTCTTTTTGAATTAAATCAAGAGTTTTACTCTTCCTTTTTCAAAACTAAATAGTTTTTAACCACAAAACCCACAAAGGGGAACTTGGATCTGTCATTAGATCTCAAAAAGAAGAGATTTTTAGATCTCACATCTCTTGATCCAGCCAACAGAGGAGGAGGAAGAAGAACCCATTTCCTCAACCAAAACATTTTTAGGAGTTTAACTCCACTCTAAACCCTATTTCTGGGACTAAAAGCCCCTTTTTCTCGCCAGCGCCCGGCGCTCGAGCGCAAAGCGCCTACGTGCCGACATGTGGCGCGCTCGTGCTCCAGCGCCCGGCGCTCGAGCGCAAAGCGCCTACGTGCCGACACGTGGCGCGCTTGCGTTCAAGCGCCCAACGCTCGAGCGCAAAGCGCCCACGTGCCGCCACGTGGCGCGCTTGCGCCTAAGCGCACAGCACCTAAGCACACAGCGCTCAAGGCGCTGGCCCCACGCATCCCTTGGATGCCTTTTCCCCCTCTTTTTATATATATATATACATATATATATACATATGCATACATATGTACACACACACATACTCCACGACACTGTCCCTGTTAGAAAAAAATTTCTAACGGGGCGCTGCCCTGCACCCCGTGAGGGGCTGCTAGCCCCCTAGACCCCCATCCCGCTATCCGGGTAGCGGGACCCCCGTAAAAACTCTGCGTGGCTCCCGATATATCCAAACCCCTCCTCCAAAACAAATCACACGTACACTGCACATTGAGTTCACATAACCAGTTTAACCCGTTAATCGGAGGTTCTCTTGCCCCAAAGGCGAGAGGTAATTAACGGCAGCTTAGTCCGCGGCTGCCGGAGATTCGGATCCCCACAATCAATAAACCCCCGCCTACCCTAGGCAGGGGGAATCTATAATACGCCTGACAAGCGTGCGCGTATTCCTATCTCAATGTGGTGACGAAAAACACCCTACAGATTCTGGCACGTCCGGTGGGACCCTATCTCTCCTCCCATATTTCGGGTTAAACATTCATGCGAACTCAATAAATATACATGTCTATATTTATACTAAAATGATGCTTTTTTTGCAGGTTTTCAAGCAATCACTTTTCAACAATGTCTCCAATGATGAACTCAGCTCTCAGCACGGCTCCCATCTCATACGCGATGAAGATGGACTCCCGGACGGTCCTCCCGGCTAGTCTCAGGAGACAATGGGAGGAGCCGCCGCTACCATTTGGCTCTATTATGTTCGTATCTGCTAACGCCATCCCAGCTTCTCAAGCTCCGGTAGCAGACAAACCGGTCTCAAAAGGGAAAAGGCCGAATGTCATGGTTGCAAGGGCACCTCTGCCCAAGCACAAATCCGTTTCCAAACGACCCTCCATCGCTCCAGCTGGGGCAAGGCCATCAACGTCAACGAAGCAATGGGGCATCTCGGGCAAGCTCCAGCGGTACCCCCAACAACTGCTCGATCGGGTGTCTTCTCTAAGCTCCCCACTAATCGACTCACGGCGGCTTCCCGAAGAGCAGAAGCCTGCCAAGCACTCAAGGCAGAGAAGCTGAGGCAGAAGCGGCTCAGGTACAGAGCCAACAAAAGAGCTAGGGCTCTGGCCATGTTAAAATTTATGAATTTCCAAAGTCCGGGCCGCTCCGCGAAATCGGCCGCCAAAGATAATGAGATGGCTGGGTTTGTAGTTCGCACTGTCTACATGGTCGGACATGAAGAAACGAATCCTCCTCTTCTTCACGGCCATGGTGATGATATGATTGACGCTACCCAGCATCAGCTCGATTTAAGTGATGAAGAGCCCACTCAGGCCGATAAGCCAGAGGAGCCCGTGGTTCCTGCGGAATTGAGCTCAGGAAATAAAGATGACCCGGTTGTCATAGCCGGAGCTACAGAACAAGCATTATTCCAATGGCTTCAAAGGCAATTTCAGGACAGGGATAAGAAGATGGCCGAGGTCCAATCCAAAGTCGACGAGCTGGCAAATGTCGTGGCAGATCTCATGAACCAAGTCGCCCGATTGCAATTACAGCAGAATCAAATGTTGGTTCACGAGCTAGGGGTTGATTTCCGAAGGCAGCCAACTGATATCCCCTTCAACCTAAGAGCGGAGCGCCTTCACGAAAAACGGCCGCGATCAGCCTCCAGTTCCTCCGATATATACACCGGAGGAGAATCTCCACTGAAAGAGAAGCTGGATAAGGTCTATTCCTTCAAAAGGGACAAGGTCCACAAGATATTCATGGACGCCCTAAGAAACGGTCTACAACTGCCAGAATCAAAGAGACCGCAAGAAGCGAATATGACCAAGGACCCAAAATATTGCCCCTATCATAGAGTGATAGGTCATGCCATTGAGGACTGCTTCGTCTTCAAAGATTGGGTCGAAAGACAATACAAGATGGGAGAGATAGAACTGTCTAAAGGCGTGCTAGCAAACAGTCAAGCTACGACCGCCGATTTCATACAAATGGAGACCGAAGCCTCTCGGGAACTTAATCCTCCCAGACATGTGCCATTATCCGAAAAGGGCGAACCAAAGACTGAGCGGCCTCGAGGACCAGCATCAGTAAAGGCACCTACTCCAATGGAGAGAAAGAAGAAGGTATACTCCTTCAGGAGGGAGGAAGTCCGCAAAATATTCGTGGACGCCTTGAACAACGGTCTGCAACTGCCTGTTCCAAAGAGACCACATGAAATGAACATGACCGGCAATCCCATATACTGCCCATATCATAGAATGATGAGTCATACCATTGAAGACCGCTATATTTTTAAAGATTGGGTGGAGAACCAGTACAATCTTGGAAAAGCCTCACAGTCCTCGGATGTATCGGCAAGCTACAGAGCTACGGTCATCAACACAGCTCCGCCAAGATCAAAGTTCAAGGAGCTGGGATAAGCAAAGATGACCTCTAAGTCGTTAAACTGGGAATAATCGACCACCACGTCATTAAACTGGGAACAGTCGACCACCACGTCATTAAACTGGGAACAATCGACCACCACATCATTAAACTGGGAATAATCGACCTCTAAGTCGTTAAACTAGGAATGTAAAAAAAATGTAAAAAAAAAATAAAAATAAAAATAAAAATGTGTAAATAAAAGAAAAATAAAGAAAGCCGAAATGATGGGGCAACTCGCAATAAAAATCAGCGAGTAAAATAAAGATGAAAATAAAGCCGAAATGATGGGGCAACCGTGAATAAAAGCCGAAATGATAGGGCAATCGCGATCTTCGCGATAAGAAAAGCTGAAATGATAGAGCAATCGCGGTAAAACAAAAAACATTGGCGAATGATGAGTCGCTCCTGGTACCATATTCCAGTGCAGCGATGCAGATACCAACAAAAATCCAATTTTTCAAAATTCCCTCGGCCCTGTGGTTAGTCCCCAAATTGACTACCGTATACAATCCACGGGCTCAAATAAGTCTCTTCATACCTATGCCCCACCACAATCACCAGTTACGCGGCTGGTCTCCGCCTTTGGAGTTATGCTCCATTGAGAAGACCCACTCATGTGTCCTCACAATACATGAGGAGAACAAACCTTTGTGGGATCCTTACGACTCATAAAGGAAAAACACACTTAGGAGTCCTCATGACTCCTAAGGAGAAAATACACATGCGGGATCCTTACGACTCGCAGGGAGAAAATGCTTTTATGGGACCCTCACGGCTCATAAAATTGAAAAGCCTTAGGTGATAGGGACCTAAACCTGTCTCCTAAGCCATCGCTCCCTAACAGGAAAAGACAAATGATGAATTGCTCCTGGCACCCCTGCTTCAGTGTTAGCAACGCTGATGCCGGCCCCTACCCTAAAATTCCAAGCTCGCCATCCGTAGACCTCTAAGTCTTTAAACTGGAAACAGATGACCTCTAAGTCGTTAAACTGGAAACAGTAGACCTCTAAGTCTTTAAACTGTAAATAGATGACCACTAAGTCGTTAAACTGGAAAAAGATGACCTCTAAGTCGTTAAACTGGAGACAGTAGACCTCTAAGTCGTTAAACTAGAAACAGATGACCACCACGTCGTTAAACTGGAAACAAATGACCGCTAAGTCGTTAAACTGGGCACAATAGACCCCTAAGTCTTTAAACTGGAAACAGATGACCTCTAAGTTGTTAAACTGGAAACAGTCGACCTCTAAGTCATTAAACTGGGAACGGGGGAAATACACTCATGTGTCCTCACGATACATGAGGAGAACAAACCTTTGTGGGATTCTTACGACTCACAAAGGAAAAACACACTTAGGAGTCCTCACGACTCCTAAGGAGAAAATACACTTGCGGGATCCTTACGACTCGCAGGGAGAAAATGCTTTTATGGGACCCTCACGGCTCATAAAATTGAAAAGCCTTAGGCGATAGGGATCTAAACCTGTCTCCTAAGCCATCGCTCCCCAATTCCCAAGTGGCGAATAATGAGTCGCTCCTGGTACCATACCCCAGTGCAGCGATGCAGACGCCAGCCAAATTCCAAATCCTAACAGCGAATGATGAGTCGCTCCTGGTACCATATCCCAGTGCAGCGATGCAGACGCCAACCAAATTCCAAATCCCAACGGCGAATGATGAGTCGCTCCTGGTACCATATTCCAGTGTAGCGATGCAGACGCCAACAAAGTCCCAAAATTTTTATGGCCCTACGGTCTGGATCATACATCCTGCAAAACCGTATATAATCCACGGGCGTAAAACGATCCCAATCTCTCCCAAGTCTTACCGGTGAGACCACATTCAAAGTCCCACCAAAAATAAAATCAAAAAAAAATCAAAAATATATATATATAAATAAATAAATAAAATGGTATGTCCACAAGCAAAAAGGGCACGGATGAAAACCCGAAAGGGCTCCGTGAGTAAAAACAGCAGGACTGCCGGTGAGTTTGTGAAAACCTGAAAAGACGCGAACTCGTAAAAAAGAGATGAAATGCACTCGCAAAGTCCTCTCGACTTTGTGAGGAGAAAATTCCCGCGTGAGATCCTTACGACTCACAAAGGAGCAACACACTTAGGAGTCCCCATGACTCCTAAGGAGAAAATGCACCTACGAGATCCTGTCGACTCGTAGGGAGAAAATGCTTTTATGGGACCCCTACGGCCCATAAAATTGAAAAGCCTTAGGTGATAGGGATCTAAACCTGTCTTCTAAGCCACCAATTCCCAAATCCTCCCGAGGTAAATGATGAGTTGCTCCTGGCATTATTCCAGTGCAGCAATGTAGATGCTAAACCAAAACCAATTCCTAAATCCTCTCATGGCAGATGATGATTCGCTCCTGGTACCATATTCCAGTATAGCGATGCTGATGTCAGCCCAAATCACAATCAACAAGTTAACTTCAACTCCGACACCGCAAAAAGCGGAGCAAGTCAGAATCCAATCTCGACACCGCAAGAAGCGGAGCAAGTCAAGATCACCCCTGAAACTGCAAGAAGCAGGGCAAGTCAAATCAAGCGTCGACCGTCCATGTCGCAAAAAGGACAGTGCAGGCTCCCCACAAATCGGGAACCCAAATCGCTCCGGATCAGAGCGTCGACCGTCCATGTCGCAAAACGGGCAGTGCAGGCTCCCCACAATCTGGATCAGAGCGTCGACCGTCCAGGTCGCAAAAAGGGCAATGCAGGCTCCCCACAAATCGGGAACCCAAATCGCTCCGAATCAGAGCGTCGACCGTCCAGGTCGCAAAAAGGGCAGTGCAGGCTCCCCACAAATCGGGAACCCAAATCGCTCCGGATCAGAGCGTCGACCATCCAGGTCGCAAAAAGGGCAGTGCAGGCTCCCTAAAAATCAGGAACTCAAGACGCTCCGGATCAGAGCGTCGACCGTCTATGTCACAAAAAGGGCAGTGCAGGCTCCCCACAAATCGGGAACCCAAATCGCTCCGGATCAGAGCGTCGACCGTCTACGTCACAAAAAGGGCAGTGCAGGCTTCCCACAAATCGGGAACCCAAATCGCTCCGGATCAGAGCGTCGACCGTCTATGTCGCAAAAAGGGCAGTGCAGGCTCCCCACAAATCGGGAACCCAAATCGCTCCGAATCAGAGCGTCGACCGTCCAGGTCGCAAAAAGGGCAGTGCAGGCTCCCCACAAATCGAGAACCCAAATCGCTCCGGATCAGAGCGTCGACCGTCCAGGTCCAAAAAGGGCAGTGCAGGCTCCCCACAAATCGGGAACCCAAATCGCTCCGGATCAGAGCGTCGACCGTGTACGTCGCAAAAAGGGCAGTGCAGGCTTCCCACAAATCGGGAACCCAAATCGCTCCGGATCAGAGCGTCGACCGTCTATGTCGCAAAAAGGGCAGTGCAGGCTCCCCACAAATCGGGAACCCAAATCGCTCTGGATCAGAGCATCAACCGTCCAGGTCGCAAAAAGGGCAGTGCAGGCTCCCCATAAATCGGGAACCCAAATCGCTCCGGATCAGAGCGTCGACCGTTCAGGTCGCAAAAAGGGCAGTGCAGGCTTCCCACAAATCGGGAACCCAAATCGCTCCGGATCAGAGCGTCGACCGTCTATGTCGCAAAAAGGGCAGTGCAGGCTCCCCACAAATCGGGAACCCAAATCGCTCCGGATCAGAGCGTCGACCGTCTACGTCGTAAAAAGGGCAGTGCAGGCTCCCCACAAATCGGGAACCCAAATCACTCCGGATCAGAGCGTCGACCGTCTATGTCGCAAAATGGGCAGTGCAGGCTCCCCACAAATCGGGAACCCAAATCGCTCCGAATCAGAGCGTCGACCGTCTACGTCGCAAAAATGGCGGTGCAGGCTTTCCACAAATCGGGAACCAAATCGCTCCAGATCAGAGCGTCGACCGTCCATGTCGCAAAAAGGGCAGCGCAGGCTTCCTACAAAGCAGGAACCAGATCACTCCGGGTCAGGGAAAAGTCTACCACGGACACTCCGTCTCGGAGATGCGTCAAGCGTCGACCGTCCATGTCGTTAAAAGGGCAGTGCATCCCAAAAAGTAGGAACCAAAGCAAGTCGCCTCTACGTGAAAGAAGATCCATCAATTTCATGCACACGACCCACATATGCTGTGTGCATTTATTGATGGGGGGCAATTTGTTGGGGTAAAAATTTACACCCCGGTTGACCAAGTCAAAATCAAAGTCAACCCCAAGCCAGGTGGGCCTAAGCCCAGGTCAAGTGGGCCAATGCCCGGAGCGAGCCCGACCATGAAGCGGCCGGCCTCCCCCATGCCAACAACAAAATCATGTAATAAATAATTTTTATGTAATTTTTTATGCATGAATGTAAACAAAATGGGCATAAAGCCAAATTTTTGTAAGCCCATGGCTTATGTGCAAAAAGAAATGGCACATGAGCCATGGGATGGGCAAAATGCCATTTTGCAAAGCCCAAGGGGCTATATGTAAACATGTAAGCCTATATAAGGCAACATGATGATGAATAAAGAAATACTTTTTCATTCCCCCAAAAACAAATCACACGTACACTGCACATTGAGTTCGCATGACCAGTTTAATCCGTTAATCGGAGGTTCTCTTGCCCTAAAGACGAGAGATAATTAACGGCAACTTAGTCCGCGGCTGCCAGAGATTCGGATCCTTACAATCAATAAACCTCCGCCTACCTTAGGCAGGGGGAATCTGTAGTACGCCTGACAAGCGCGCGCGTATTCCCATCTCAATGAGGTGACGAAAAACACCCTACAACGGGTTCACTGCCGTGTTTGGTGAGGACCAGGCTCCGCTCTGGATGCTTCACATGGGTTCACTGCCGTGCTCTGCGAGGACCAGGATCCGCTCTGGACGTTTTCCATGGGGTCAGAAGTGACATGATCCGCGTTCCTCGTAGCCAGGAATTTTGCTCTGAGTGCTTCCTATGGGTTCACTGCCGTGTTCGGCGAGGACCAGGCTCCGCTCTGGATGCTTCATACGGGTTCACTGCCGTACTCTACGAGGACCAGGATCCGCTCTGGACATTTTCCATGGGGTCAGAAGTGACATAATCCGTGTTCCACGTAGCCAGGAATTTTGCTCTGGATGCTTCCCACGGGTTCACTGCCGTGTTCGGCGAGGACCAGGCTCCGCTCTGGATGCCCGCGTTCCACGTAGCCAGGAATTTTTCTCTGGATGCTTCCCACGGGTTCACTGCCGTGTTCGGCGAGGACCAGGCTCCACTCTGGATGCTTCACACAGGTTCACTGCTGTGGTCTGCGAGGACCAGGATCTGCTCTGGACGTTTTCCACGGGGTTAGAAGTGACATAATCCGTGTTCCACGTAGCCAGGAATTTTGCTCTGGATGCTTCCCACGGGTTCACTGCCGTGTTCGGCGAGGACCAGGCTCTGCTCTGGATACTTTACACGGGTTCACTGCCGTGCTCTGCGAGGACCAGGATCCGCTCTGGACGTTTTCCACGGGGTCAAAAGTGACATAATCCGTGTTCCACGTAGCCAGGAATTTTGCTCTGGATGCTTCCCACGGCTTCACTGCCGTGTTCGGCGAGGACCAGACTCCGCTCTGGATGCTTCACACGGGCTCACTGCCGTACTCTGCGAGGACCAGGATCCGCTCTGGACTTTTTCCACGTGGTCAGAAGTGACATAATCCGCGTTCTATGTAGCCAGGAATTTTTCTCTGGATGCTTCCCACGGGTTCACTGCCGTGTTCGGCGAGGACTAGGCTTCACTCTGGATACTTCACACGGGTTCACTGCCGTGCTCTGCGAGGACCAGGATCCGCTCTGGACATTTTCCATGGGGTCAGAAGTGACATAATCCGCGTTCCATGTAGCCAGGAATTTTGCTCTGGATGCTTCCCACGGGTTCACTGCTGTGTTCGGCGAGGACCAGGCTCCGCTCTGGATGCTTCACACGGGTTCACTACCGTGCTCTGCGAGGACCAGGATCCGCTCTGTACGTTTTCCACGGGGTCAAAAGTGACATAATCCGCGTTCCACGTAGCCAGGAATTTCGTTGATTATATCCGCATTTCACGGAGTCGGGATTTGACTCTCGGTCATCTATACACTGCCGAGTCATGGAATTGGGAGTTGCCGCTGTTCCGCTTTACTTGATGTTGTATCTGCTGTAATAAGACGAACGTTGAGATGCTCTCCAGGCTATCTGAGAACCGTCGAGGTTTAGTTTCTTTTTCTGATGAAACCTGGGGAGGGGGAGTGTGATTCCTTCTTTATTTGCCCCTCTGGATTGTATACAGGGATTTATGTGATATCACCTGTATGGCATAATTTTCATTTTATATATTTTTTATTTTATCTTTTTCCGCGATGCTCTATCATTTCAGCTTTTATATCGCGAAGGTCGCGATTGCCCCATCATTTCGGCTATTTTTCGCGGTGCCCAATCATTTCGGCTATTTATTTTATTTTTACTCCCTGCTTTTTATTGTGAGTTGCCCCATCATTTCGGCTATTTATTTTATTTTTACTCACTGCATTTTATTGCAAGTTGCCCAATCATTTCGGCTATTTTGCATGCATACATTTTTTTACTTGCTGCTTTTGCTGCGAGTTGCCCCATCATTTCGGCTATTTTGTATGCATGTGTGGCTTGCTAGCTTTTCGCTGCAAGCTTGGGATTAGACACCGATTTCGGCATCAGCACCGTTACAACTGGAATATTGCCAGGAGCGAATCATCATTTGCCTCTGTCGATATCAAACAAAGGTGGCTTAGCGAACAGGGTTATGATCCTGTCGACTAAAGCTTTTGACTTTATGAGCCGTAAGGGTCTCACAAAGGTATTTCTCCCTACGAGTCGTGAGGATCTCGTAGGTGTAATTTCTCCTTAAGAATCGTGAAGATTCCTAAGTATATGTTCCCTTATAAGTTGTAAGGATCTTACAAGAGAGTTTTCCCCTTATAAGTCGAGAGGACCCATAAGGGTTGCTCACTGTGCGAACATATCCCTAGTCACGGGTGGAAGTTTGTTATGGAAATGTTTATTTGCGCCCGTGGATTGTATACAAGGGTCAGTATTGAGCCGCTTGTAGGGCAGTATCGGAGGCTGTGGGGGCTGCTTAAGAACAGGTTCAGGTCTCTGTAACTTAAGACTTTTGAATCTTATGAGCCGTGAGGGTCCCATAAGAGGATTCTCCTTACGAGTCGTGAGGATCTCGCAAGTGTAATTTCTCCTTAGGAATCGTGGGAATCCCTAAGTGTGTTGCTCCCTTGTGAGTCATAAGGATCTCACGCGGGTGATTTCTCCTCACAAGGTCGAGTGGACCTTGCAAGTGTCTTTAAACGAGGTTGCGCCTTTTCGGGTTTTCACAAACACTCGCCGGTAGCCCTGCTGTTTTTACTCACGGAGCCCTTTCGGGTTTTCATCCGTGGCCATTTTGCTTATGGACATACCGTTTTCTTTCTTTTTTTTTATTTTATTTATTCTTTTTTTTTATCTAACGAGGTTGCGCCCTCTCGGGTTTTCACAAGACTCGCCGGTAGCCCTGCTGTTTTTACTCACGGAGCCCTTTCGGGTTTTCATCCGTGCCCATTTTGCTTATGGACATACCGTTATTTTACTTTTTTTATCAGCTTTGGGATGCTGCAATCCACCGTAGTTTATCGGCATCTTGGTCCACAGCTAGTTTTAGGACATAGAGGTCCGTTGTTAGTTTTAAGGACGTTTCGGTCCGTTGTTAGTTTAAGGACGTTTCGGTCCGCTGTTAGTTCAAGGACGTTTCGGTCCGTTGTAAAGTAAGCCGGTTACTACTTATAGAGTTTGGGCTTAGGAAGATAGCGAGCGGACATAGTCGTCGTCATCTATTATTGACCTAGGCCGCAACTCGTTAGGCGTAGTATTTCTTCAGGAAGCGGCCGTTTATTGGCCTGAAAGGTCTTTCACCATGCATGTCAATGAGTAGATAGGCTCCACCCTGGTAGACCTTGTCTATGATGTACGGGCCTTCATAATTCGGCTCAAATTTCCCCCGTTTAGCACGATTGGGGATCATAGGTCTTTTGACCACTAGCACGAGTTCGCCTTGGCGGAATGTCCTCAGCCTAGTCAATCTTTCGTAGGAGCACGTCATCTTTGCTTTATAAGCTTCCAGATTTTGCTGCGCCAGGAGCCGGGTTTCATCAAGGGCATCAAGCTCCTCAAGGCGAAGGTGAGCGTTCTCTTCGTCCGTTAGCTCGTAATGAGCTACCACTCGTAGAGAGGGTAACTCTATCTCGAGGAGGAGTACCGCTTCTGTACCGAATACCAACGTGTAGGGCGTTGTGTTCGTGGCCGTCTTGAACGTAGTTCGATACGCCCAGAGAGCTTCATGCAGTCTCTCATGCCAGTCCTTCTTATTTCGAGACACCGTCTTTTTCACTATCTTCATCAAGGTCTTGTTGAAAGTCTCAGCTAGACCGTTAGCTCGGGGATTGTAGACCGAAGAGCATCTCCAGTCTATGTTATGCCATTGTGCGAAGCGGCTGATTTTGTGGCTTCTGTAGGCTGGCCCGTTATCGGAGATGATCCATCGCGGAGTTCCAAACCGATAAATGACGTGTGTTTTGAAGAAATAGAGGATATTCTCCATCTTCACTTCCCTCAGCGGTACTGCTTCTGCCCATTTAGAGAAGTAATCAGTTGTTGCCAAAATGAATTGATGTCCTCTGGACGATGCTGGTTCGATGGGGCCGATTATGTCAGTTCCCCACATTTCGAACGGCCAGTTAGCCACCGTCGGATGTAGTGGGTTTGGATGCTGGTGGATGAAATCCTTATGGATCTGGCACGAGTGGCATTACTTCGCGTATTCGAGGCAGTCCTGGATCATCGTGGGCCAATAATAACCCATCCGTTTGATCTTTAGCTTCATCTTCGGCCCGGCTTGGTGAGAACCGCAGAGTCCATCGTGAACTTCTTAGACGACTTTTTTCGCCTCTTCAGGTCCCAGGCATCTTAACCACAGAGAATCAAACGACCTCTTGTACAGAGTATTATTGACGAAGGCAAAAGATAGGGCTCGCTTCATGAGCTGATGTTTTGAGGACGCATCTTCGGGCGTTCGACAGGATTTGAAGTAGTCTATAAAGACTTCTCTCCAATCCTCAACCTTTTCTTGGTCTTTCACTTGTAGAGCCATTTGCTCGGTCGCTCCCTTTTCCTCAGACGACTCCGAAGATATTCCTGCCGGTGCAAGAACCCGGCAGCTTTGTACCACGATTCTTACGTCATCGAGATTTTCGTCAGCCAGTTCTTTAGCGAGCTTAGCTAGTGCATCCGCTTTGCTATTTTCTGCACGCGGTATGCTTTCCAAGATGTAGGAAGGTATTTGGGTCAGCAGTTGCTGTACCCTCTCGCCGTACTTTACCAGTTCTGGTTTGCGCGTTTGATAGTCGCCGTTTACTTGACTAACGACCAATTGGGAGTCTCCATATATGAGGAGATTTTCAATTCCCATGTCGATGGCGATCTCGAGGCCTTCTATCAAAGCTTCATATTCGGCTTCATTGTCCGTCCTCGACTCTGTCAAGGAGAAGGCGAAGCGCATTATCCCTCCTTGTGGAGTCACGAAGATGAGGCATACTCCTGATTTGATTATCGGCGTACTTTGTTTGCGCTTCTTCATGGAAGATGCTCCATCAAAGTAAAGTTCCCATCGGGTGCCACTACCGTCGATCGTGTCAAACGCATGTTTGTCTGGCAATTCGCAATTCAAGGGAGAATCGGCCGGTATCGGATGTTCTGCGAGGAAATCGGCGATGGCCTGGCCTTTCACTGCCTTAAGAGGCTGATAAGTTATTGAGAACTCCATCAAGAGCAAGGCCCATTTAGCGAGCCGTCCCGTCAATATGGCCTTAGACATCAAATACTTGAGAGGATCCACCTTCGATATGAGACGGACTTCATGCGCCAACGCATAGTGCCTGAGTTTCGTTATTGCGAAGATCAACGCCAGGCAGTGTTTTTCGATGGGAGAATAATTGCTTTCTGCCCCCAGGAGAACTCGACTCAAACAGTAGAGGGCTCTCTCTTTCCCTTGGTCATTCTCTTGTGCCCATAATGCGCCTAAAGAACCTTCGAGGGCTGTTGTATAAAGAATGAGATGCTTTCCCTTGACCGGAGCGGCTAGCACCGGCGGATTCTGCAGGTATTGCTTGATTTCGTCCAGTGCGCTCTGGCATTTGTGATCCCAGATGACGGGGTCCCTTTCTTCATCAAGTGACTGTACGGACGGCACTTGCCAGAAAGATTGGCTATAAATCGTCGGATATACGCGAGCTTCCCTTGGAGAGACCGCAATTGCTTGAGAGTCCTTGGCGGGGGCATTTCCATATCGCCTTGATCTTTGACGGATCTATCTCGATACCTCGGTGTCGGACGATGAATCCCAGGAATTTTCCTGAGGACACTCCGAACGTGCATTTGAGAGTGTTCATCTTCAAGTTGTATTGCCGAAGGCGTTGAAATACAATCTTCAGATGCTCGAGATGTTCCTCGTATGATTTGCTTTTAACCATGAGGTCGTCGATATAGCATTCGACGATTTCATGTATGAGGTCATCGAAGATCTTCGTCATGGCCCTCTGATAGGTGGCACCGGCGTTCTTTAGACCGAAGGGCATCACCTTGTAGCAGAATATACCCAAAGGGGTCCGGAAAGCGGTGTGCTTCTGGTCTTTAGGATGCATCTATATCTGGTTATATCCTGACGATCCGTCCATGAAGGAGAAAACTTCGTGAGTGGACGTGTTATCTATCGTCAGCTCAGTGACCGGTACTGGGAAATCGTCCTTCGGGCAGGCTTTATTGAAATCCCGAAAGTCTACACAGATGCGCACCGTCCCATTTTTCTTCATCACTGGGACGATGTTGGCGATCCAATCAAGATACTGAACTTCTTCGATGAAGCCAGAGTCGATTAGCTTCTTGACCTCAGCATTGATACTCATCTCAAGCTCAAGCCGCATTCTCCTTAGTGCTTGTTTGATTGGCTTAACGTCCGGGGATATCGCCAATTTGTGCACAGCAATCTCTGGATCTAGTCCCGGCATCTCGGAATAGTTCCATGCAAAGCAATCTCTATGCTGCATAAGCACGTCCTTCAGCGTAGCCACCCTCTCTTCAGACAATAGCTCACTGATGAATGTCGGCCGCGGATCACTTGCCATCCCCAGATCAGTTTTCTTGAGGTTATCTGCAGTAGTGTGTATTCCATCTTCCAGCTCTTTTGGCGCTGGTGGAAACTCTGAGATCACCTCGTCATCATTGTTCTCGAAGAACCAGGGGAGGTCATCCCTATCCTCAGGCTCTTCCTTTGATAGTGTTATCATATGGCAAGTACGAGCTCACTTCCACGACCGATGTTGATCTGGTTCTACTCTCGCAGATTTGGGTTCATGTTTCTGCGGCGGTGTTACCCTCCAACTGCTGGATAGAGCGAATTTGCCAAGCTGATATTGATCTTCGACCCAGTTCTTGAAGGTGAAGCAGTTTTTGAGAGGGTGTCCTATTGCTCGATGATAAGAGCAATAGTCTGGATGAGAGACCTCTTTAGCTTGCTCAGGGTGTTTGGACTCCGGAAGTGTAAGCATTTGATGTCTTATGGCAAGATCAAGTATCTTCTTTGTCTTGTTTTGAGGAAAAGAGTATGCTCGACTCATCTTCTTCATAAGAGACAAATCCGGACCGCTCGATTCATGATCGCGTGACTTCTTGGTTCCGCTTTGTCGCCGTTGAACGCCTTTTCCGCTTTTTGACTTGTTTCTACCTCTGGATCAGGCCTTTTGCACAACGGGTTGACAGGGAGGAGCATTTTCATCTTTCGCAGCCTGTTGAAGAAGGCGTTGCGTCCTGGCTTTCTCATAGATGGCCATTTCGCGATTGTGGTCGTCTCGAACCTTTTGACCCGCTTCCCTGATAAGCTTGTCCATTTGTTCTTCGAACGACGGACTGGGCATTTTCACGTCGGGGGCTCTTTCTGGTTCAGGGTTAGCATTCTGCCATCGAGCATCTCCTTCTTTATCAAAGTCATGTATGACATAGGAGTTGCGGAGTAGCTCCCATTTCTTGGACCGAACATATCCAAGCCCGATCGCTTCCATTCTCCCTTTGGGCAACTTGCGCCGAGTTCTGGGAACGTTCCAGATCCTGTCATAGAACTTAGCTTTTTGAGCGGTCTGTTTGAAGGGTATCCCTTGGCGCTTCAATAGCCTTTTCAAGCCTTCTGTGTAATATCTAGGCAGACGGATGGGCTGGAGCCTGTCAAGTATAGAATCCGCGCCATGCCAAACTTCTTTCTCCACTCTAGTTTCCGTGGATCAGTAGAATAGGATTGCCTGTTCACCTTTTCGCCTGGGAGGGACGTAAAATGTTTGTAGCTCTTGCACGCTATAAGCTTCAAGCGCTTCGAGATCTTTATAGTGCTCCCGCGGAATCATGGTAATTTGCAAACTCTGATTATCACCAGCGAATGCTTGTATTGGTGGCCGAGCGGAGAATATAGCATGGACCTTATCTTCCGAGTCGCTGCCGAAGATTAACATAGGCGCGGATGGTCCCGGCTTGTTGTACTGGGGTGGACCTGAATAAACTATCTCTTCCTCTTCCTCAGTATCACTCCCGAAGACGGGAATGGTGGTGATAGCTTTGTTCTCCGGTCTGTGACATCTCTCTGTGTCCTCGAAATCTGGCAAAAAGTATTTTGCATCTTCGTACTTGCAGACTTTGTTCACGAAGAATGGATTCAGCTCTCCTGTTACGGTATACTCGAGACCATCCTTAAAGTATTTCATACACTGATGTTGTGTAGAAGGGATGATGTTGTACTCGTGTAACCAAGGTCGGCCAAGCAAAGCGTTATAGCATGTCTTGGCGTCAATGACATGAAATTTAATATCCGTGACAAGTAACCCGAATCATAATATCAACATCACAGACCCGAGAGTCCGTGATGATTGGGAGTCAAAACCGGAGATGGTGATTTTATCACGAGCGAGGTGTTGGAGGCTCATGCAGATTTTCTTCAACACTCGCACGTTAAGGAGATTGACGGAAGACCCATTTTCGACCAGGATTTTGCCTATCTTTATATCGTGGTAGTATCCTGAGACATAGAGGGGACGGTTGTGCTTGCACGTCCCAAGGAGGAGGTCTTCATCGCCGAAGGTGATATCGGCTGTGTGTACTTCCTCCAGCTCGTCCTTCATCTTTTCTTCGGCGAGAAAAGCTTGGAATTGCTCCGGTTCTTGTAGCGCCTTGATCAATGAATCTCTTGCTTCTTTTGATAGTAAAAGGGCGTCGAGAATGCTGAGCTGCAAGAGTAGCTTCCTCAAGTGTGCCAAACGCTGTAGTCCATCTTACTCTTCTTTGGCGGGTCCTTGGCAGTCAGCTCTTTCATGACTTGGTCATCCAGGGCGATATCCTCAGAGACCTTTTCTTTTCCCTTATCTTTTCTACTCGTGGGTCCGAGATTCTTTTCTGGAAACGTGCGATTGCGCAACTGAATGCTTTCACAGGCATTCGGTTCTTCCTCCTTCCCCAAGGTGGATTCTTTAAAGAGAGGGCCAAGAGCCATCTCTTCGTCATAGTTGCTTCCGAAAGTGAGAACCTGTGATCCCCCGGTGTTAACCACGCGACAGTTACCGGTAGTTCTTTTATGCTCCTCTGTCGCACTTCTTTGCTCCCGACGAGTTTTGCGTTTCATCCGCTTAAAATGTTGCCGATGAGCAACATATCCCTTCCACCATCTTTTAAAAGCATCGCACTCTTTGGTAGGGTGTGAAATCTTTCGATGATATAAGCAGTAGCTAGGATGTGTTTCTGTTTCACCAAAGGCATTAGCTTCGGAGGGTGGTAGCTTCATTCCCATTGATATGGCTTTAGCAAACCTTTTCCTCATTTTGAACTTGTTTTTATCCGCGACGGATGTTCCTTGATTCGGCGGGAGTGTCTCGACTCTTTCGTCTAGTCGCCGGCGTTTGGCTCTTTCAAATATGGCCATCTCACGCTCCCGATCGGCTTTACTTTTCTGATGAATCTCATTCAGGAAGGCGTCGATCAATTCGTCTGACGGCCATAGAAGTTCCGGCTCGGGACCTGCCTCCAGTCTCTCTGTGCAGGGAGCTTCTTCATTGTCTAGCGATGAATAAGATATCACATGGCAGCTTGCTACGTAATCCTCATATCCATCCGACGAGTCTTCTCCATCATCTCCGTCTTCAAGAACGTGGCTAAGGAACTCTTGGAGCGTGATTAGAGTCCGCGCCTTCTGGTTATACTCTTCCGGCGCGTCAGTCTGCTTCTGTAAGTCCGTGCGCTTGTCGCCAGGCTTCATGGGCTTCTTGGATTTCTTCTTCTTTTTCGAAGATTTCGACGGCTGGGTGTGAGTGCTTTGGCTATCACTACCAATCTTTGGAGTTGGGCGCGGCTTCAGCATCCCTTCGATGACCTGGGGTTCCAGCGGATTCTTCCATCCGATCGCCGGGCATGTCTGGAGATCATTCAGCATCCTTTTGGTTTTTGGCCGAATGAGCCACCTCTCATGGAGCTTCTTCAACAAAAGAGCACGTTGCCCCCGGTGTGTCCGTCTTCTTAGGAGTGTGCGGTTGTGGTGGGTTTACTTTCCACTTCTCAGACAGCGCAAACTTGCCTTGTAGGTACTGATCTTCGATCCATCCCTTAAAGACGAAGCAATCCTCGATCGGATGGCTTACCGTTTGGTGGTAAGGGCAATAATTGGGATTATTCACTTCGCTGGGTTGCGGTGGTCGCCTTGGATTCGGCAAATTGATGAGCCTGTTGTGCACCGCCAGCTCGAACAGCCTCTTCGTTTTATCCTGCGGTAATGAGTAAGGGCGCTTCATTTTCTCATTGTAATAGCGCCGTCTCTCCTCCAATTGATCCGCTAGTCTTGGAGCACTGGGCTGCTGTTGGGTGTTCACAACGAAGGTCGCCTTCCCTTTACCTTTTTCGTTCCGCGGCTCCGGTTTCGGAGGAGACGGTCTGTGACCCATCTGATCCATCTGGGCTAGCTTGTCGATTAAAGCCTGGAATGCGGTCGGTTTGAAGAACATCATGAGCTGTGAAATAGTTGCATGAGGGTCTAGAGTGCCTACGAACATGCCCACCGCTGGTGCTTCTTCGATGCGCTTTTCGCACTTCGACCACAGATTTCGCCATCGGATTGCGTATTGAACCCAAGTTTCGCCCGGCTTCACCTTTGCTTTGATCAATGCCGTTATTGGGGTGCGTTCACTGGCACTTGCGAATCGCTTGGTGAATAACAACTCCATCTCTGCGAAAGTTTTGACGGAGTCGTTCGGAAGTTCGGAGTACCACTCAAACGCCATTTCCGACAAGCTGCCGACGAATTGACGGAGCAAAAGCTTATCATCGCCCCCGGTGTTGCCGCACAGAGCTCTGAATTGGACGACATGCTGGTGGGGATTGCCCGTCCCCTTGTACATGTGGAATTTAGGGATCGTGTATCCCGGCGGGTACTTTATCTGATCTTACCAGCCTGGATACGGTCGCCCAGTCTTCATGACCTGGCCAACCGCTTCATTTGCCAGGTGAACTCTTATTTGCTGGGCAATATAGTCATCTAGGGTGGTCTTAGAGATAGTTTCCTCTTTGGCTGCTGAAAGAGCTGGAGGAGGATTCGACGTTTCCCCTTTGTCGTCTTCAATAATGATCGGAGGGTTTTCGGCTGGAGGATCCGGCTGTATCATCATCCCGACCATGTCTTAGAATAGAAGGGACATTCGCTTTATATTGGCCGCTTGCTCCGCAGCCTCTTTGTCCTTCTTCTCAAGCATTCTCTGAAGGAATTCAGCATCAGTTTCCTGATCATGGCGTTGCTCCGTGGATATTTCCGGGCTTTCTTTTGGCCCGGTGAGTGCGGCTATCGCAGTCAGCATCTCCTGAAGCTTCTGCTGCTGCTGTTCCTGAGCTCTTGTGATGGATCGGGTGAGTGGTCGGTGGCCCGTAGAAGCGCGGTTGTCCTCTTTCCTGGATGCCATGTAGACGATATGCACCACCATGCCCCCAGACTTAGGGCGTTTGGGCTCAGTGCCTTTGACATTTGTCGCGGGCATGGGGATTTTCTCCGGCCTTCTCTTCTTATGAGCGGTCAAAGTTGAGGGGGCCGTCGCAGTGGGCATCCATATAGCTTTTCGTGGCTTGGCAGGATGGCTTTCTCCTTGTTGAACTTTCACCTTTTTTTGTCGGCGAGGGTAATCTTGATCAACTACTGAGGTCCGAACCTGCCGCCAGACTTTGTAGATCTTAGAGGACAGCCGCTGAGGGGACTGTTCTGGCTTGGCTTCCGCAACATTCTCCACCGGAGGAGGAGATCTTTTCAGTACGGCGGTGGGAGAATTCCTGCACACCTTATTCAACAGCTCGAAGCTGTTCTCGATTGGAACAGCACCATTGATTTCCGCCGTTGGGGCTGGTAGAGTTAGCCTAGAAGGGGAGTTGCCCCCGGCTTTCCTTACTCAGCGCCAGTGGCGATGTCGAGCGTGTCGAGCTGATGGAGTTGGCTCGGTGACAGGGATGGCTTTGTCTTGCCCCATGTTCAGGTGAGGGGCTGTTGCTGGTGCCAGCCTGTTGAAGACTGATGTCCTTTCAGTAGTAGGAGCAGGAGTGGGAGTTGTGACAGTCAGTCTTGTAAAGACCGACCCCTTGGCAGGAGAAGCCGCCTTGACGACTTCGGGAGCAGGGTTGGTTACTCTTTTCGGAATAATCTTCTCTGGGATTGCAGGCTTCATTATGGGCCCACAGGAATTTTGGCCCAATCTGGAGAAGACCGAGGCGCCGGTGCTGGACGACCCGTTGATAGGGGCCGCAGTAGCTGTAAGCCGATCAAAGACCGACTTCTTGGGAGCTTCTGGTACGGGCATGGGAGTGGTGAAGTTCGTTGGCGGGAGCATGGTCCCGAAAAACAACCCTGTGGTGGCTTGAGTGACCTATTCTATAGGCATCGTGAACAGGGAAACCGCTTGGGGCCCGTATGTTATGCCCCTAGTTGAGGCAGGACACGAGTTGCAGTTACATGTGGAACACTTTGAGCAGGTGAACGCCATTGATCCTTTACTTTCTGCACCAAGCAAAACGCCAAATCTTAGTACCTTGAAACCCAAGGGCAACCATTAGCAAACCGCGATTGGTTTGCGAACACGACACACGAAGTGTGGAGTGGAAAGAGGAAAAGGTCCTACCGGGCGTGCCAGAATCTGTTCCCCGCCGAATACAGAAACGCGACCGCGTAGGTCCGTCTTGCCTGAAATTTGGGGAAGATGCTAATTGGTGCTATCCGTCCACTTTTCCGAAGATGCCAAGTTGATTTATGGCACCATGTATCGAAGGTTCAAATGGATGCGGCCGATGTAGCAGACTTCGTAAGATTCCCCCTCGTTTGAGGGTTTTTTTATTGTGGGGACGCTCTTCCCTACAGGCGCAAGCCCCTGCAGTTAATTACGCTACCGCATCGCGGTAACAACTTTCTCCTTCTCCAGATGGTCACTTCATGTCGTGGGTGTTTGTTTTGTGTTCGGTTGCCCGTGGATTGTATACGGAGACTAAGTTATGTTGTCGCCCGTAGGACGTGGATTAGTCCAAATCCGTATCTTTCTTAGATTTGGGTTTGGAGGATTGTGTTTAAGGATACATTAGCCTTATTTGAGGCTAAGATCAACTTAAACGTTTGTTAAGGACACGTTAGTCTAATTTTAGACTAAGATCAACTTAACGGGATCGTTTAGATCCAACAAAAGAGCAATTGGGTTTAGTTTAATGACATTGCGGTCGATAATTAGTTTAAGGACATTACGGTCCATTGTTAGTTTTAAGACATTGCGGTCGAGGTTAAGGACATCATAGTCCGTGAGTTTAAGGACCACACAGTCCGGTGTTAGTTTTAAGACATCACGGTCGAGGTTAAGGACATCATAGTCCATGGATTTAAGGACTCCACGGTCCGACGTTAGTTTTAAGACATCACGGTCGAGGTTAAGTACATCATAGTCCGTGGATTTAAGGACCCCACAGTCCGACGTTAGTTTTAAGACATCACGGTCGAGGTTAAGGACATCATAGTCCGTGGATTTAAGGACTCCACAGTCCGACGTTAGTTTTAAGACATCACGGTCGAGGTTAAGGACATCATAGTCCGTGGATTTAAGGACTCCACAGTCTGATGTTAGTTTTAAGACATCATGGTCGAGCTTAAGGACATCATAGTCCATGGATTTAAGGACCCCACAGTCCATAGTAATGTGTGGTCGTCGGGACTCGTCACCTCTCTGACGACGTTGAAGGATTACAACGACAGATGTCAGAGGAGTAAAGAGATGTACCCTCGAACCGGGTGTAAATTGATTGGAAGAGCAGATGAGCTCAGTTCAATTTAAATTGAGGACTTATAGCCAGAATTAGGCTAAGTCCAGTTAAAAAATGTTGAACATTTTATTTTTGTTCTGCCTGTTAGGCCTTTGTTTGGGCTCTGCCTTTTTAATAATGCTAAGCATTGGGCTCTGATATTTTTTGTCTTATATTGAATGCATAGCATTTATCAGAACAAAGTATGTTCTGACAGCGCGCCACGTGGCGCACTAGGTGCTTTGCGCCAGTCAAAGAGCGCGTTGCGCTTCTGTCGGTTAGCGCACACGAGAAGGACACGTGTCGCTTAGCGCTAGTTTGTTAGCGCACTGCGCTTTTAATTTATGAGCGCGCTGCTCTAGTTTATGGGTGCGCTAGTGAGTGACACGTGGCGTGCTTGGCGCTGAGCGCCAACCCAAGAGCGCAGTGCGCTGTTTTCAGGAGCGCAAAGCCCAGATCGTGTCTATGGTTGACACGTGGCATGTTTTGGCGCTGAGCGCCAGTCCAAGGAGCGCAAGGGCGCAGTTCATGAGTGCAAGGCACTGTCTAATAGCGCAAAGCGCATTTTGATCAATTTTAAGATCAAAGAACAAGTTTATGTTCTTCTTAAAGGAGGCTTTGCCTCAAGGTTCAAGAACAAAAGTTCTTATTCTTATAAAGGGCTCTGCCTTTTTAGATCAAAAGATCTGTGAAGTAAAAATACTTCTTTTTTTATTTTTTTATGATTAGATCTTGATCTTTTATGTTTAATCAAAAACCTTGGTCCTTTTTATAGGTCTAAGATCTTTTTAGAAGATGTTTCTTCTTTTTACGAGATGGTTTCATCTCTGTTGCTCAAGAAAAAGAATTATTTCTTTACCTTAAAGATGAAGAAATGATCTTCATTTTTCTAAAGGCTTGCCTTTCTTTTTGTTTGAGTTTTCTCAAAGTTTGCAGAGGGTTTTCTCTATATGAGACTTGAAGTCTTGGGGCCTTTATATAGGGCCAATTGATTTGTTAAATCGGTTTTGAAAGATTTTTCTCTTTATTGATTTGGGAATATTTCCCACCATTGGATCTTTGATCCTAAGGCTTCTGTTTTACAGAAGATAGTCTTCTTATTTTAATAAGATTGAGAAATCTTTCCATGCAGAATTTGTTCTGTTTTTGGTAATTCATTATTTACTATTGGATCATTGATCCAGCGGTGCTTAAAGCACAATCTTCTTGTTTGGAAAGATTTTGAAAAATCTTTCCTTAACAGAATTTAATTCTGGTTATTCAATGATTTGTCATTATTAGATCTTTTGATCTAACGGTGGGAATTTTAATTCCAGCGCTGGCGCACCTACGTTAGACACGTGGCGCGCAGCGCAGAGCGCAGCATAACTGCGTTAGCGCACCCGTGCTGGACACGTGGTGCGCAGCGCAGAGTGCAGCGCCACTGCTCTAGCGCACCTGTGCTAGATACGTGGCACGTAGAGCAGAGCATAGCGCAACTGCGCTAGCGCACCTTTGTTTAACACGTGGCGCGCAGCGCAGAACGCTGAATCTGAAGCGTTGCTTCGACTTTCTGAATTTTGAATTTTGAAAACAGAGCTCTGCTCTGATTGGGGTGCGCTGCCTAGGGCTCAGCGCTCCTGGCGTTGGCGTGTCTGCTTCTGACACATGGTGCGCAGCGCACAGCGTGCAGGATCTGAAGCATTGCTTCAATTTTTGAATTTTGAAATTCAAAACAGAGCTTTGCTCTGATTGGGGAAACAAATGCCCTCCACCGTTGCGCGCACGTGGCGCACACGTAAGTGCAGCGGTGGCAACATCTGAGCCCTTGGATCAACTTAGAAGTTGGAGAGGCAGTTCAGTGTCTATAAATAGGACTTTTGGTCCTTTAGATGATTATCATCTTCTTCTTGAGAATTTTTGCTCAGAGCCTTGCTCCTTTGTTAAGAACATTCAAGAGTCAAAACTCTTAGGTAAAATTTAGAAATTTTAATTTTAATAAATTAGGGTTCTTACCCATTAACAGAGCCTTACTCTTCATAGATCTTTGATCTAAAGAAAACCCTTTTAGGGTTTTATTAATAGAGCCTTGCTCTCATGAACCCATAGATCTAAATAGATCTTTTCTTAGGGTTTCTTATCCCATGAATCAGAGCTCTGCTCTTTTGATAATACGTAGATCTTTTGATCTTTTTATGAAGAACTCTTGAAAGTTTCTTCATGGATCTTTAAGATCCCAGAATTTTAATTCTCAAGAATTAATTTTGATAATCCTTGATGGATTTTCTATCATGATTACAGAGCTAGGCTCTCTAAGGAATTTTAGTCCTTCATGACCAGAGTTTGACAAGTGTCACTCTGTTACAAAGCTTTGCTCTGAAAGGGAGATTTTCTCCTTCTCCCGAGGGATTTCTCATTCAATGAGAATATTCTTTGAGGATTTCCTCATTAATTGACAGTCTCATCCAATGATGAGGCTGTTTTAGTAATTGATGTATTGTCATCTGGATTTTGTGGGTCCCCCTTTAGTCCCCTTCTCACTGCATTGCAGGGTGGTACAAATTTTAAAGTACCAAGGGTCAAAAATTAAAAATTACAACACTGATAGTTGATTTCCGTCCCCTTTTTTGCAGGCAACATGTCTTTCGATGCTTCATTCCCATTCGTTCGTTCAGAGGGAGGATTCCCTGGAGCACCCGTAGACCGGGAGGTCCTAGCTTTGATCATAGACCATGATCCGGAACATAAGAATCTTCACCTTTGGGGATCATGGTACAATCAGATTATCAAGGGTCGACAAAGCTTTTCATGCGCGGTGCCTTTAGAGCCTATCACGGCGATCCATTACGCCAACTCACCCCCGGTGAACTACGCCGTGGAGATGGTCAATTGGACTTCAGAAGGCCTTCTTCAACCCGCTATAGCTTCGATTCTTGTTCAGCCTCCCATGGTTTTAGATACCTTGGGACGCCGTATTTGTCAAGGCGAAGCACGGCCGTGGGGGCAACCATATAATATAAATGTGGTTCCCCGTCATCCGATCGGTTATCTGCAATGGGCCCGCTACATTCTGTCAGCGAAGAAGTCGCGGTTGATGAGGCTTGGGTTATATACCGCTGTTTATGCTTCTCTTTTCCAATACCCTACGCTTCCCACCTGATGGGTTAAGGCCTTTTTGGAGCAGTGGAATATCCCTACTCACACCTTCCTCGCACTGGACCGGGAAGTGTCAATCTCTTTTTGAAGCATTAATTTTGCTAATTAATTACAAGACGGAGCTTGTAGCTCATTGGTAATACCTTGCACTGCTGAACTAAGCCACCAGAGTTCAAATCCCATACCCCACATTATTTTTAATATTGTTTTATTTTGAATTTTTAGAATACCAAGGGTTTACACGTGCATATCTTACAAAAAAAACCCTGCTACACCTTGTAAACTAACAGTACCAGAAGCCACACCAACTGTCAAGGGACCCTCCGAAACGCCGGACTCGGCTGGACTCGGCCGAGTGGGCCGGCGGACCGGCCGGCTCGGGCCGGCGCCGCCGGCCGGACTCGGCCGGACCACCGAGTCCCCAACACAAAAATGTTGTCTTTTTGCCTTCCTTGCACCCCTGTATAGTTTAATTCTCCTGCACGTTTCTAGAGACCCTTTAAATCATATTAAACCCAATTTTTATTACAATTTAACACATTTTTCTTTACACCCCTTCACCTAACCCTAACCCTATAAATACAATCCCTAAACACTACCCCCTCACCCCAAAATTCTGAGCAAACTCTCAAGAAATTCCTAGAAACCCTAGTGTGCATTTGAAGTGAACAAAGAGGCGAAGCTCCGGCGAATTTTCCGGCGACAACCCTAGGAGTTCCCGGCGACGAAACGATGCACCGGAAACTACGTCCACTCTCTCTCCCTCTCCTCTTTAAGCTAAACCAGTAAGTCCCACCTTTCCCCTTCTCTACTCTTTCTGAAAATATGAAATTCTAAAACCCGACGGAATCGGAACAAATCCGATTTCCGATTCGGTTCTTCCTAAAATCTCACTTTTCCTTTAATACAATCTTGTTAAACCATTACATGTTGACTATTAAACACTAACTAATCATATTGAACAAGTTCCATATCAAAAGAAATTGCTATTTCCATTTTACTGCACTTTTTCATTAAAATACCATATAGTTTCATTTTCGACATTTAAACATCACAAACTTGCTAAACCTTTAAGTAGATCACGAGGTAATGACCAACCTCCTCACAACACTCATATGCAATATAGCACAATACCTTTCGGCAACATAGAATACCGGGAAACGAAACATTTCAAATAAATACCATTACCATTAAAACCGTTTTCTAAAAGATTAGTATTTTACACAAATCTTTGCAAAGCACCGCAATAACCCATTTTGGGGAACCCGACTGGGATGGTGCGGATTATCGCACATCCCTGGGCTTAGTAGTGCGAGATGCAGACCTCCGCAAGGAGCATTCGGTCTCGAGAGATTTAAAATACGATATCTTAAGAAAATGAGATTTTTAGAAATATAAAATATATATTAAAATTATTTTTATATAATTATGTATATATGTAACATTAAAATATCTATTTTGAAATAATATAAATATTCTAACTCTTTTCAAAAATCACAAGAATCACTTTACATTAATATACCATGAATTCCATACAAGTCAATATTACAAATAAATACCCTTTATTATGAATTTATGATATTTCACTAGAAATATCACAATTATAAAATCTACATTCATGATAACTCTAAAGACGATAACTAAATACTTGGGGAGTATTTTGAAAATTATACAAAAGTATTTTTACATAAAACCCCCTCAAGTTCTATAAATTACCCTAAGGACCCTAGTAAACATAGGTTTAAGCGGGACCAATCTCTTGAGCCTCAGGGAGCCGGAGAAGTGGGTGCTTGCCTATCTAAGGTAGAAAACTTAACAACGGTGTTATCAATACGGTAATCGTCTTTGAAAATGACACAAATCCTGCCACCCATATGCAGCGGTTACCGATAACATCAAAACCATCAGGACTTCAATTTCTTTTTAATTGTTCTGACTCGGACTGAGTCTCATTAATAATCTGACTTGAATATGATTCAAGTATCCAAAGTACAATTCAACATGAATCCATGAATCCATATATTCAAACTATTCAATCTATACAACTTGACTGAACCGAACCATGGATATATTTCCATTTACATGATTCTCCAGTTACGTCCATTTACATGATTCTCTAGTTACATCCATTTATATGATTCTCCAGTTACATCCATTTACTGATATCATGGTTTCGGCAAGTCATCTATACAATTCAATTTACAAGATAATACAATACAATACAATATCATCATTACTATCAGTACAATAAATACACGGGATATTGGGGTAGTTCATGCGTGAATCCAACAGAATCTCAAGAGTCCCCCTAGATCATGAATTCATGTCTACCAACACAAGCAAGCAATCATGAGGGCCCGTGTTTCCATGCTCCTGGACTGTGGCCTGTTGAGTTTGGAATACTTCGATGACGGTCGAAGTCCCGTTACTAACATTTGATTCGGGCCCGTGGTTCTCTACCCCTGGATTGGAGCTTGTTGGGTTTGAGAACACTCTGGCATTCACCCTTGAACTTACGTTAACAATAGCATTAACAATAATACAATAATATAACAAAATAATACAACTTTAAAAGTTATACTCTCTCTCCCCCTTACTTTCTGTCTATTCTACTTCTACATTATCTTTGGGACTTACCGAGCGATTTGTTCGCTGACGATATTCTCTTTCTTCTTCTTTGAATGTCGTCAGGTGATCTGGACACTCCGGAGATCGAGCCCAGCGCTGAAGACTTGGACCACTTCATTGAAGACCCAGAGCTTTAGTTCATTGTGCACTTTTATTTCAGTACTTTTCCTTTCTGTTATACTATTGTTTAGGCATTGCTTTCATTCAGTTGTATTTACTTTTCCATGCATTATACAAAAAGAATGTGAATAAATAAAGTTGTTGTTTTATTATATCTTTTCTCTTATGCATCTATATTTATATTGCTTAGTTACGCTTAGCGTATTAATTTCACAGTACATACGTAGCGGCCTCGTCGCGTCCTCTGCCCGTATACTGGGAAGCAGGGTGTGACAGTGGGGTAGATTTAAAGTTAGGAAAATAAAAGGTTAGGGTTTGATTGTTAAGGTTTGGGTTGGTTTTGAGAATTAGAAAAATATAGGAAGAGTGCATTCAAAAATTAGGATTTAAATGGGAATAATAAATAAAAAATAGGGTAGGGTTTTGAGTTTTGGAAATAGATATATTCAAGTTAATAAAATTTTAGAAATTTTTGTTTTAAAAATACGGAGATTATTTAAAAGGAACTGGGTATTACATTGGAGCAGCAACGGTAGGGGGAGGTAGTAAAGTAGGTGGTGGTATGTTGCCATTGACATTGGTACTGGTGTTGTTGGGAGAATCCATCACCTTGATAGAAAAGGAAATGTTAGGATAGATTCAAGGAATTTGAAATGCAAGGAATGTATAGTTGCCGATTCTTATAATTCTTGTAATATATTGCTTAAGATTTCATGCAGAACTGACCTGCATGGTCCACCAACAAAACCTGTCATGCCCCGCTTCCCAGTAGATGGAAACGGTGACGTGGCAAGCCCGCAACGTATTTATTATGAAAATAAATACGTTAAGCGTAATTAAGCAATATAACAATGAACAAGAATGACAAGAGTAATAAAATAAAACAACAACTTTATTTACATTCAACTTTATATACAACTGTCTGAAATAAAAGATACAATAATAAAAACAAATGCCTAAATAATGGCATACAAAAAGTAAGTGCGGGCAGGAAAGAGCCAGTAGTCTGGCTGAGCAGCAAGCTGGTCCAAGTCCACTGGATTGGGCTCTATCTCCTCAGAGTCCGGTCCTCCTGACAAACATTCCAAAGAAAGAAACAGAAAAGAATGTCGTCAGCGAACCAGCGCTTGGTAAGTTCCAAAAGAAGTAAGAGAAGATAGTATGTAATGTGAATAGAAAACCAAAAGAACAGCGGACACGTAAAGTTGTATATGATAATTGTTATAACGTGGTTATTTGTGGTTTGATATAGAAGGTATTCGTGTATACAAGAGGAGTCCGTCTTACCCCGTGGACCATGGTAACATGTAGTACAAGGCACCGTCATAACCCATAGGACAACAGCACATAAATTCATATAAGTGTCTTTTAAAGTGACCTCTCGTGTCACGATATTTGTTCCGTACCAATCTACTCCTTTATCCCCGCGTATTGTATTGTATAGATAGATTACAGATCTTGGCCGAATCCATGGATATAAAATGTTCAGGTTCATGTTCAAGATATAATCATGTGTTCAAGCAGTCATGTCAAGTTCATATCACGTTATAACCATGGTTCAGTCAAGTCAAGTCAAGTATACAAGTTTGAGTTTGATATTTGAATTCGAGTATTCAAATTCATGATCAAGTATTCAAGTTCGTGTTTGATTTTGGATTTTGGTTTGAGTTTAGAGTCAGATTGAGTCAGACACTTGTGAACGGATTTAACTCTTAACTTTCTTAGATTCGGGAGTAATCGGCAACTGCTGCACATGGACAACAGTATTTGTGTTTTTTTTCAAGACAATTGTCATTGATAACTCCGTTAAGTTGCCTAACCTGAATAGGCAAGCACTCACTTTCTCCGGCTTCTTGGGGCTCAAGAGATTTGATCCCGCATAAACCTATATTAAACCAGAGTCCTTAAAATATTGTTTTGCATATCTCGAGGGGCTTTTATAAAAAATATTTTAATATAGTTTAAAAAATAAACTTCGAGGGTGATTTATAATATTTAAGGTTTTCATGAGCATGTATTTTAATTATTGGGGTATTTTACTAATAAATACCTAGCTTTTAAAAGTTTATGCTATTTTATTGAAAACTAGCCCTTTTTGATAACTTGATGGTATTTTATTAACATTTTAATCTTCATTTTAGAAAATATAGTTTCATAATATATTGAAAATATGAATTTATAATTTTTATATAATTTTCAAAAATTTAGTTTTGTTTAGAAAAGTCGCGTTTCTTAAAAACCGTATTTTATTTCCTTTCAAGATCGAATACTCCGTGAGGAGTTCTGCATCTCGCTCTACTATCCCAAGGATGTACGATAATCCGCACCATCCATTAGCGGGTCCCCTAACGAGGGTTATAGAGGCGTATTTGCCAAGGATTACAAAATACCACTCTAAAAAACTCCGTTTTTTTGAAAAGATGTGATATTTTAATGTAAAAACTATTCTTTAAACCAACTATATATATATATATATAGAGAGAGAGAGAGAGAGACATTGTGCTATGAAACCGAAGTGTGCGTGTGGGGTAGGTCGTTACCCCGTGAAATTTTCCTAAAGGTATTGTTTAAACAATTATCGAAAAGAGGTTTATACTAAAGTTCACGGTATTTTAATGAAAAAATTCATTTATGTTTGTTTCACATAAAAATTTTGATTAAACTCGGAGCTAAAAGATTGTAATTAAAGTTACAAGTAGGGTGGTAAAATTAGTTTGACTTATGTATAAAGGAAAAGGGAGTTCTAAGTTTAAAAAGAAATGTATCGGAAGTAACTCCACTTTACCGATATATGTTTAGGAGATGAATTGAGATGAAAAGAAGAAGAGATGAGAGAGACTTATGGCTTGGTAATATCGAGAAGAGAGTAAGGAAGAAGGGAGGGGGATTCGTGGCGTAGCGGGAACTCCACAACGGCTTTGATCTTCGATGGAAAGAGTTTGGTTGCTAACTCCACTTGCACTTAAGAACTTTTGAGGTGATTTTGCTAGAAATTTTCAGAATAGAGGGGAGCTAGGGTATGGGGCGGTATTTATAGTGAAGAATTAGGGTTTGGGAATTAAACTTTTGGACTAAAAAGTATTAAAAATGTGTTAAATGATGAATTGAAGAGTCTCTGTTTAATTGTAGGAAAATCAAATAGTGCAGGGGAGTTAAGGGGAGTCGAAGAGGTGTGTGTGCAAAGCATGGAGCCATTTGGGCTCATCTTGACCGTCGGTGCCGACCCAATCATGGGTTTGGGCGGTCGGATCTTGAGGCATTGCCTCGAGATTCGTGCCACGCGGGTATATCTGTGTTTATTCCATTTTGCGCATGTTTGATTTTTCTGAAACTTTTTATTTCTACGTGTATTGCACGTGCAACTTTTGGGCTTTCAAAAATTAAAAAGAAAAAATCTAAAAATAATTGAGTCTGATGGGAATCAAACGCACAGGCTATGTCACAACAGTATAGAGGTTTTACCAGTGAACTACAAGTTGTTTCTTGCTTTTATTTAATAAAAATAACTTTTAACTCTTACACAGGCTGTAATACTCTTTTCTGTACAATAACAAGAAAATTTCTGTACAGCGATTTCAGAGTAGTTACAAAGTGTGTTTTTCCCTTATGAATCGTTAGGATCCCACAAAGGT
This sequence comes from Agapanthus africanus, assembly GCA_030015575.1. Taxonomy (NCBI): domain Eukaryota; kingdom Viridiplantae; phylum Streptophyta; class Magnoliopsida; order Asparagales; family Amaryllidaceae; genus Agapanthus; species Agapanthus africanus. Next base: position 173,696,555 of record CM057342.1, on the reverse strand, counting down.
GTTTTCTTACAAGTCGAGAGGATCTCGTAAGCTTTGTTCTCCTCATGCATCATGAGGACACATGAGTGGGTCTTCCTAAATGGAGCATAATTCTTAGGACGGAGATCGGCCGTGGGACTAGTGATTGCGTTGAGACATGGGTGTGATGAGAATTATTTATGCTCATGGATTGTATACGGTGGTCAATTTGGGGACTGGCCATAGGGCTGGGAGAATTTGGGGAATTTGGAATTTTATTGGCGTCTGCATCGCTAACACTGGAATGGTACCAGGAACGACTCGTCATTCGCCGTTTGAGAATTTAGGAGTTTGGATTTTGGTTGGTATCTGCATCGCTGCACTGGAATATGGTACCAGGAGCGACTCATCATTCGCCATTGGGATATTCAGGGATTTGAAATTTTTTCAGCGTCTGCATCGCTAACACTGAAATATGGTTTTAGGAGCGACTCATCATTCGCCTTTGGAGGGGGTTGAAATACTTATTTATATACATTTTTTTAGCCATCATTTCAGCTTTATTTTTATTTTTTTTACTCGCTAATTTTTATTGCGAGTTGCCCCATCATTTCGGCTATTTATTTTCATTTTTATTTTACTCGCTGATTTTTATTGCGAGATGCCCCTTCATTTCGGCTCTTTTTTTTATTTACACAAAAAAAATTTACACTTCCAGTTTAACGACGTGGTGGTCGACTGTTCCCAGTTTAACGACGTGGAGGTCATATGTGTTTGCTTATCCCAGCTCCCCGAACTTTGATCTTGGCAGAGCTGTATTGATAACCATAACTTTGTGGCTTGCCGGTACATCCGAAGATTGTGAGGATCTCCCAACCTTGTATTGGTTCTCCAACCAATCTTTGAAGACATAGAAGTCTTCGATAGTATGACTTATCGTTCTATGATATGGGCAGTATATAGGATTGCCGGTCATGTTCATTTCATGTGGCCTCTTTAGAATAGGCGGTTGCAAACCGTTGTTCAAGGTGTCGTTGAATATTTTGCAGACTTCGTCCCACCTGAAATAGTATACTTTCTTCTTTCTCTCCATTAGAGTAGGTGCCTTTCCTGATGCTAGTCCTCGAGGCCGATAGGTCTTTAGTTCGCCTGCTGTCCGCTTACCCCGTTCAGTGTATGTATCGGCGGGACTCGAGGATGATCGCGGCCATTTTTTGCAAAGGTGTTCCGCTTTTGGGCTGGAGGGGGTATTAGTTAGCTGTTTCAGGATATCAATCTCTGGCTCATGAACCAAGTTTTGATTTTACTGCCATTGCAATCAGACGACTTGGGTCATGAGATCTGCCACAACGTTTTCTAACTCGCCGACTTTTGAAAGGACCTTGGCCAACTTCTCGTCCCTGTCCTGAAGCTGGTTTTGAACCTATTGGAATAATTCTTGTTCTATAGTTCCGGGTATGACAACGGGGTCATCCTTATCGCCAGAGCTTGATTCTGCAAGAACCACGGGCTCCTTTGGTTTAATGGCCTGAGCGGGCTCTTCATCATTTAGACCGGGCCGACATTAGGTTTCAACAGCCACGTCATTGTCATGGGTATGATGCATAGGAGGACTTGTTTTTCTGGGCTCTACCATATAGATTGTATAGATTGTGTACCCGTTTACTACCTCTTCATTGATAATGTTAGTCGTTTGGCTTTTGGTTTGTTGCCTTGGTCCGCTCCTTTCCAAGAAGGGCAGACGATTGAGAGCAGCAAATTCCCGAAAGGCTTCGGTCTCCGTTTGTATAAAATTGATGGCCGCATCTTGATTGTTTTCTAACATGACTTTAGACAGTTCTATATCTCCTGTCTTATATTGCTTTTCGACCCAATATTTGAAGACGAGGCAGTCCTCAATGACATGACCTATCACTTTGTGATAGGGGCAATATTTGGGGTCGTCGGTCATATTCGCTTCTTGCGGTCATTTTTGTTTTGGCAAATATAGACAATTTCTTAGGGCGTCCTTGAATATCTTGTGGACTTTGTCCCTTCTGAAGGAATAGACCCTATCCAGCTTCTCTTTCAGAGGCGATTCTCCTTCCCCTCTCAACAATGGCTTTCGAGGTTGGTTGACGTTGGGTATGCTTGTCCCTTGCCTATTTCGGTCAGCCGAAGTGTTAAAAGATTTAGAATCCGTTCTCCTCCGAAACACAGAGACGCAACCGCGTGGGTCCGTCTTGCCTGAATTTGGGGGCAGATGCTAATTGGTGCTATCCGTCCACCTCTCCGAAAATGCCAAGTTGATTTATGGCACCATTTATTGAAGGTTTAAACGGATGCGACCTTATTTGAGGGGTTTTTTTATTGTGGGGACGCTCTTCCTGCAGGCGCAAGCCCCTGCAGTTAATTACGCTACCGCATCGCGGTAACCACTTTCTCCTTCTCCAGATGATCACTTCGTGTCGTGGGTGTTTGTTTTGTTTTTTTGTTGCCCGTGGATTGTATACGGAGACTAATTTATGTTGTCGCCCGTAGGGCGTGGATTAGTCCAAATCCGTATCTTCTTAAATTTGGGTTTGGGGTTGGGTTTAAGGATACGTTAGTCTCATTTGAGACTAAGATCAACTTAAACGTATGTTAAGGATACGTTAGTCTAATTTTAGACTAAGATCAACTTAACAGTTTGTTAAGGACACGTTAGTCTAATTTTAGACTAAGGTCAACTTAACCATTTGTTAAGGATACGTTAGTCTAATTTTAGACTAAGATCTACTTAACAGGATCATTTAGATCCAACAAAAGAGCATTTGGGCTCTATTGTTTTAGTTTAGGGACTTTGCGGTCAATTACCAGTTTAAGTACATGGTGGTCTAAGGTTAAGGACATCATAGTACATGGGTTTAAAGGACCCCACAGTCCGAGGTTAAGGACATCATAGTCCATGGGCTTAAAGGACCCCACAGTTCGAGGTTAAGGACATCATAGTCCATGGGTTTAAAGGACCCCACAGTCCGAGGTTAAGGACATCATAGTCCATAGAATGATTGGTTATCGGGACCCGTCACCTCTCTGAAGACGTTGAAGAATTACAACGACAAATATCAGAGGAGTGAAAAGATGTACCCTTAAACCAATGTTGATTGGGAAATCTGTAGTCCAATTTGGGACTAAGATCAATTAATTGGATTATGAGCATATGGGCTCAGTTAAATCTGAATTGAGGACTTAAGGCCAACTTGGGCTAAGTCCAATTAGGTTTGAAATGTTGGACATTTGTTTGGACTGTTGAACATTTGTCTGGGTTCAGCCCCCCATTATTTAGCAATGCTAAACAGGGGTTTGGGGCTCTGACAACATTTTATCTTTGGCTGAGCACTAACCATTCATTATAGCACTGTACTTTACTTTGCATATCATATGAACTGATCATTTTTGAGGTTCAGTTGGAGGGGAGTCTTGCCTCTGGAAGACTCGGCCAATTTAGGCTAAGACCAGTTTGAAAATAATGTTAAACACTAGCACATATCTGGCGGTCACGTGTTCCCACATGATGCACATAAAATAGTGTTAAACACTAAGGATGCAATGCTTAAAATAGTGTTAAACACTAAAAAGATGAAGCGCTCACGTGAGGACACGTGAGGCGCCCTAGGATTGGGCTAAGCTTCCTTTATTTTATTCACAAAATATTTAAATAAGTGTTAAACACTTTTAACCTTCCAGGCCATCACGTGTGGTCATGTGATGGGCATCCATGCACTGGATACTAAAGGGATTTGCTAGGGGTCATGTGGGGACACGTGAGGGCGTCCATGCATTGGATTTTAATCCTTCAGTTCTTTCCATCTTTTCTTTTTTACAAAGGTGTTTGTCAGGTGTCACGTGGGGACACGTGAGGGCGCCCAAAGTCTATTCTGCCTTATTTTTAAGAAGTTTGTTCAGGGGTCACGTTGGAGCACGTGACCCGATCTCATTCATTCTATTCTGACCATTGAGTGGGGGTCACGTGTTGCCACGTGATCAGGTTTACGTGCATGGAGAGTATTAAGCCCTTTGTTTAAGAATTAAATTCTTTTGTAGGGTTAAACCCTAATTTTATTTAGAGGAATTAAATTCCTATATATTTAAAAGAATTAAATTCTTTAAACTCAACTCTCCCTCTAAGTTTTAGATCTGCATGGCAGAATCTCCCCGATGAGAATTAAATTCTCAACTTATAGGAAGATCTGCTTCTGCAGATTTTCAACCATGAAGAAGAACTAAGTTCTTGTTTTAAGGGTTAAACCCTGTCTCTGTTGGAGCAATTAAATTCCTAAGTATTTGGAAGAATTAAATTCTTCAAACTCAATTCTCCCTCTAAGTTTTGGATCTGCATGGCAGAATCTCCCTAATGAGAATTAAATTCTCAACTTATGGGGAGATCTGCTTCTGCAGATCTCCAACCAAAGGAAGAACTAAGTTCTTATTCAGAAGAGTTAAACTCTTAGTTTGAGAATTAAATTCTCCTTTTATTTTGTGGAGCTTATGATCTCTTTCCCTTTCGCACCTAGGGTTTCTTTCTCTTCTGAGGAAATCTTCTTTTCTTTCTGGAGAGTTAAATTCTCTTTTTTTTCTCCCCATGGAGAATTATGAGGCGCATAATATATCAAATCAAAGAATTTTTCGAGACGCTTTCGATACCATCAGAATTTAGCTGTTTCATATTTAGGAGTTTGTCAAAATACAGCCCGGAAAATACTGGTTCATATTTTTTTAAACGTATCGCTACCATTTGATACATTGGGCTCTTTTGTGCAAAAAAAATTTTTTTGCTGGAACAAATGCCTCGCTCTACTTTGCCCACATAAGTATATACATGGGTGAAGTAGTGCAGAGTAATTCATAGCGTATGACCAGTTTCGGGTTGGTATATAATTTTCAGAATCTTGATCTGAGAAGATAACGAGCGGACACAAGCGTCGTCATTTATCATTGACTCAAATCTCGACTCTTAAGGGATATAGTTCCAAACCCTCAGCTCCATGAGCCGCACCCTTCTATTTCTTTATGTTTTACTCTGGCGTGAAGTAGTTTATATGCTCATGAGTAACTTCTCCATTTCAGTGGCATGTAGCTTTAGCAAGTGTAGCCCATAGATGGTAGATAACAGTTTATCTTGAACCCTTTATAAGGTAGCGATGGCTTAGGAAATAGGGTTAGGATCTGTTGCCTAAGACTTTTCAACTTTATGAGCCGTGAGGGTCTCATAAAGACTTTTCTCCCTACGGGTCGAGAAGATCTTGTAGGTGTATTTTCTCCTTAGGAATCATGAGGATTCCTAAGTGTGCTTTCTCTTGAGAGTCGTAAGGATCTCACAAGAGAATTTTCCCGCTTATAAGTCGAGAGGACTCGTGGTTGTTTCCCTCCTCGTCGATGTTCGACTTCGGAGAGTGTGACCCGTGGATAGTCCATGTTGACCTCTTTGCAGGGCAGTGATGGCTTGGCGGACAGGGTTAGGATCTGCCACCCAAGACTTTTCAACTTTATGAGCCGTGGGGGTCTCACAAAGACTTTTCTCCCTACGAGTCGAGAGGATCTCGTAGGTGTATTTTCTCCTTAGGAATCGTGAGGATTCCTAAGTGTGTTTTCTCTTGAGAGTCGTAAGGATCTTACAAGAGAATTTTCTTTCTTACAAGTTGAGAGGACTCGTAAATGATTGATGAGTTGACCTACTCCTGAGTCAAAGCATTGCTTCAACAGGGAGGTCGAGGGTTGACTTTGGTTTGTCTGTGTACTGCCGAGTCATAGAACTGGGAACTTTGCCGCGGCTCCGCTTTGCTGACATTGTATATTCCTGCAAAGACACTGATTTCTCTACGGGTCGGCACGAATCGAGATGTTTTCGTCAAGGACGCTGATTTTCCTGAATCGAGGTATTTGCCAAGGACACTGATTTTCTCGGAGTTGAGACGAATCGAGGTATTCCTGCAAAGACACTGATTTCCTTGCGGGTTGACCCGAATCGAGATGCTCTCGCCAAGGATGCTGATTTTTCTGAATCGAGGTTTTGCCAAGGACACTGATTTCCGTGGAGTCGAAACGAATCGAGGTATCTCTGCAAAGACACTAATTTCTCTGCGGGTCGACGCGAATCGAGGTGCTCTCTTCAAGGACGCTGATTTCCCTGAATCGAGGTTTTTGCCAAGGACGCTGATTTTCTCGGAGTTGAAAGGAATCGAGGTATTCCTGCAAAGACGCTGATTTCTCTGCGGGTTGATGCGAATCGAGATGCTCTCGTCAAGGACGTTGATTTCCCTGAATCGAGGTTTTGGCCAAGGACGCTGATTTCCTCGGGGGTTGAGACGAATTGAGGTATTCCTGCAAAGACGTTGGTTTCTCTGCGGGTCGATGCGAATCGAGATGCTCTCGTCAAGGACGCTGATTTCCCTGAATCAAGGTATTTTCCAAGGATGCTGATTTCCTTGGGGGTTGAGACGAATCGAGGTATTCCTGCATAGACACTGATTTCTCTGTGGGTCAACGCGAATCAGGATGCTCTCGTCAAGGACGCTGATTTCCCTGAATTGAGGTATTTGCCAAGGATGTTGATCTCCTCGGGGGTTGGTTGACTTGTTTCCGAAATGGAGCGTTGATCCGGCAGGGAGGTCATTGGTTGACTCTAGGTTGTCTGTGGACCATAGAGTCTTGGAACTAGGGTCTTTGTCGTGGCTCTGATTGATGGTGTAGCATCTGTGTCCTGCTGGAATGGGGAGGCACACCGTTGTTGGTCTTCGGGCCGTAGATGTGGCCATTAAGATTTGGAACTAGGAACTTTGCCATGGCTCCGCTTCGTTGCGACTCTGAGGTCGGTTGTTGACGTCACGTCTGCATCTGGTTGGAGTGAGGAGAAATGCCGTTGGTGATCTCTAGGCTGTCTGTGAACCGTCGAGATTTGGAACTAGGGAACTTTGCCATGGTTCCGGGGTAGTCTCTAGGCTGTTTGTGAACCGTCGAGACTTGGCTCTCCTTTTTATAGAGCCTGGTGGGAAAATATGGTTCCCCTTTTTTTTGTTTATGCCCCTGGATTTTATACAGGGATCGATGTGATCTCATCTGTAGGGCAAAAGTTTCATTCTTTCAGAATTTTTTTTTCCCGCGATGCTCTATCATTTCTGCTTTTATATCGCAAAAATCGTGATTGCCCAATCATTTCGGTTATTTTTTGCAGTGCCCAATCATTTCGGCTATTTTTTTTACTCGTTGTTTTTTATTGCGAGTTTGCCCAACCATTTCGGTTATTTCGTATGCATATATTTTACTTGCTGATATTGTTGCAAGTTGCCCCATCATTTCGGCTATTTCATATGCATTTGTGGATTGCTGGCTTTTCGCTGCGAATTTGGGATTTGATACTGATTTAGGCATCAGCATCGCTACAATTGGGATATTGCCAGGAGCGAATCATCATTTGCCTTTGTGGATGTCGAACAAAGGTGGCTTAGTAAACAGGGTTAGGATCCTGTCAACTAAAACTTTTGACTTCATGAGCCGTAAGGGTCTCATGAAGGTATTTCTCCCTACGAGTTGTGAGGATCTCGTAAGTGGGTTTTCTCCTTAAGAATCGTGAGGAGGCTTAGTGTATGGTCTCTTATAAGTCGTAAGGATCTTACAAGAGTGCTTTCTCCTTATAAGTCGAGAGGACTTACAAGGGTTGTTCACCGTGTAGACATATCCCAAGTCACTGGTGGGACTTTGTTAGGGAAATATTTATTCGCGCCCGTGGATTGTATACAAGAGTCAATATTGAACCGCTTGTAGGGCAAAATTGGAGATTGTGATGGTTTAAGAACAGGTTCAGATCCCTGTAACTTAAGGCTTTTGAGCCCTATGAGCCGTGGGGGTCTCAAAAAGGAATTCTCCTTACGAGTCGAGGATCTCGTAAGTGTAATTTCTCCCTAGGAATCGTGAGGATCCCTAAGTGTGTTTCTCCCTTTTGAGTCGTAAGGATCTCACGCAGGTAATTTCTCTTTACAGGGTCGAGAGGACCTCGCAAGTGTCCTTTAACGAAATTGCGCCCTTTCGGGTTTTCACAAAGCTCGTCGGTAGTCCTGCTGTTTTTACTCACGGAGCCCTTTCGGTTTTTCATCCGTGCCCATCTTGCTTGTGGACGTACCCTTTTCATTGTAACCACGTTAGCCTAGCGATGCCACGGGTTTGTAGTAGTTTAAAGACGTTTTGGTCATAGGTCCGAAATTTTTCGGGCAACGTACGATTACGCAGCTAGATTTTCTCGCAAGACTTCGCATCTTTTGTGTCGGAGGTGGATTCCTTGAAGAGAGGGCTGAGGGCGATTTCTTCGTCAGAGTCGCTTCCAAAGGTGATAACTTGCAATCCCTTAGTGTCGGTTATGTGACAATTGCCAGCGGCTTTTTTGCGCTCATCTGTCGTGCTTTTCTGTTCCTGACGAGCCTTGCGCTTCACTCGTTGAACGTGTTGTCGGTGGGCAACATATCCCTGCCACCAGTTTTTAAAGGCTATGCACTCCTCGGTAGGGTGTGCAATCCTCTGATGGTATAAGCAGAAGTTAGGGTGTATGTCTGCTTCATCAAGATGTATACCGCCAGGAGAATTTCCTCTGAAAGAGGGCAACTTCATTCCTATTGACAGGGCCCTAACGAATTGTTTCCTTACTTTAAACTTGCTTTTGCTGGCGATAGGGATGCTTTGATCAGGTGGTAATGTTTCAACCCTTTCGTCTAGTCGCTGGCATTTGGTCTTTTCAAATATGGCCATCTCGTGCTCCCGATCAGCTTTGCTTTTCAGAAGAGCTTCGTTCAGGAATGCGTCAATCATTTCGTCTGATGGTCCTAGAAGTTCCGGCTCAGGATCTGCCCCCAATTTCTTTGCGTCAGGAGCTTCTTCACCGTTTATCAACGAATGAGAGATCACATGGCAGCTTGCCACATAATCCTCAGGTTTATCCGACGAGTCTTCTCCATTGTCGTCATCTCCGTCCTCAAGGACGTGGCTGAGAAATTCTTGGAGTGTGACTAGGGTCCGCGCCTTCTGGTTATATTCTACCAGCGTGTCAATCTGTTTTTGTAGGTCCGTGCGCTTGTCACCATGCTTCACGGGCTTTTTGGTCTTCTTCTTCTTCTTCGAAGACTTTGACGGCTGGGTGTTGGCGTTTTGACTATCACCACCAATTTTTGGAGTTGGGCGCGGCTTCAGCATTCCCTTAATGACTTCGGGTTCCAGCGAACTTTTCTATTTGATCGCCAGGCATGTTTGGAGATCCTTTAGCATTCTTTTCGTTTTGGCTGAAAGAGCGACCTCCCATGGAGCTTCTTTGACAAAAGATCACGACGCCCCCGGCGTGTCCACCCTTTTAGAGGTGTGCTATTGTGGCGGGTACTGTATTTGATCTTACCATGTCGGATACGGTCGACCGGTCTTGATTAATCTATTTGCGGCTTCACTGGAGTAGTGAGTCTTGATTTGCTAAGCGACATATTCGTTCAGCTTTGCTTTTGAGAACATTTCCTCTTCGGCTGTTGATGAGACTTGTAGAGAATTTGAAATGTCGCCCTTTCTTTAAAAGTGACTACCGGCAGTTCATTCGTTTGTGGTTCCGATTGAACCATCATTCCAGCCATATTCTTAATCAGAAGGGCCATCCGATTCATTTTAGTGGACTTTCTGCTGCTTCTTCATATCTCTTTTTCAGAGCGCACTTTAGAAAATCAATATTCGACTCCTTCTCTATTCTTTCTTCGAGTGCGTCCTCAGGACTTTCCTTAGGCGATGGATTAGTGTTTGCCGCCGCCTGAGCGAGCATATCCTGCAGCTTTTCACGTTTGCAGTTGAACTTTTATCAGGGACCGAGTTTGAGGTCGGTGACTAATAGAAGCTCGAACTTCGTCTTTGGAATTCACCACATAGACTATGTGAATTACCATGCCCCCAGGCTTGGGGTGTTTGGAGTTTTGGCCTTTGGAGTTTGCTTCGGGCACTTGAGCTTTATTGGGCCTCTTGTTGTAAAAAGCCGCTTTAGTTTTGGGAGGAACCGCTGTATCAGGATCCGTCTTGGGGTGAGTCCCCTTCACCTGCTTCCACCTTATATATAGATGGGGAAAGTTGTCTCAGGGAGCGAACTTGTTTCTGCTCTTGTGGGATCTTCATGGGCTGCGGAGACTTCTTCATTATTGCGGTAGGAGAATTTTGTCTAACCCTTCACAACAATTTGAAGCTGTTCCCAGTTGGAACAATAACATTCACTGCTGGGGTTGAAACAGGACCATACGGAGAACTGCCCCAGCTCATTTTGTATGACGCTGATATCGACGTCAACCATTTCTTACGACCGGGATTTGATTAGCTTCAGGATTTTGCCAAGCCTGCCCCCTGTTTCCTTTGAGAGCTTAAATATTCTTCCCCCTGCGTCGACCTTGGTCCTTGGCATGTGTCATCTGTTTGAGGACTGATTCGGTCGGCAAAGCTGCTGCTTGGGGATTCAGCCTGTGGACGACAGACTTCCTCTGGGATTCCTCCATCGGTGTTGAGGCACCGAGGGTGGGAGGTGGGAGCATCGACCCAAAGAGAAGCCCGTTGATTTCTTGAAGAGGCGGATTGCAGAGATTTGAGCCTGCAAGTGGCCCGTACTTGACTCCACCAGATATGACAGAGCCTGTGTTGCTAAGGTGGGAACAAACGTCATTCTTCATAGAGACGAAACGCTGACTTCAGTATCCACTCCCCTAAGGGCAACCACAAACATACACACCGCGATTATCTGATCACGGGAAAAACACGACACACAAAGTGTGGAGTAGAAAGAGGAAAAGGTCCCACCGGGCGTGCCAGAATCTGTTCTCCTCCGAAACACAGAGACGCGACCGCGTGGGTCCGTCTTGCCTGAATTTGGGGGCAGATGCTAATTGGTGCTATCCGTCCACCTCTCTGAAGATGCCAAGTTGATTTATGGCATCATTTATCGAAGGTTTAAACGGATGCAGCCGATGTAGCAGACTTCGTCAGATTCCCCCTTATTTGAGGGGTTTTTGATTGTGGGGATGCTCTTCCCTGCAGGCGCAATCCCCTGCAGTTAATTACGCTACCGCATCGCGGTAACCACTTTCTCCTTCTCCAGATGTTCACTTCGTGTCATGGGTGTTGAAGTCGAAAATTGCACCCCGGTTGACCAAGTCAAAGTCATAGTCAACCCCAAGCCAAGTGGGCCCATGCCCAGGTCGAGTCCGAACATGAAGCGGCCGGCCCTCCCCATGCCAAAATGAAATCATGTAATAAATAATTTTTTATGTAATTTTTTATGCATGAATGTAAACAAAATGGGCATAAAGCCAAATTTTTGTAAGCCCATGGCTCATGTGCAAAAAGAAATAGCACATGAGACATGGGATGGACAAAATGCCATTTTGTAAAGCCCAAGGGGATATATGTAAATTTTTAAGCCTATAAAAGGCAACATGATGATGAATAAAGCAATACACTTTTCATTCTCTAAAAAACCTAGGGTTTGTGCCTCTTTCCCCTTTCTGAAGGTTCCAAACCTTCTTCTTTCTTTTGAATTAAATCAAGAGTTTTACTCTTCCTTTTCCAAAAATAAATAGTTTTTCACCACAAAACCTACAAAGGGGAACTTGGATCTGTAATTAGATCTCAAAAAGAAGAGATTTTTAAAATCTCACATCTCTTGATCTTCAAGATCCGGCCAAATGACAGGAAGAAGAAGGAGACCCATCTCCAGAAACCCCACTTTGGGGGAGAACTAGGGCTCAAGGGGAGAAGCCCTTCATCAGCTTCAAAACATCCTTGGAGTTTAACTCCTCATACACACACACACACACACACACAAAATAATAAGTGCTCCTTTCTGGGAATACAACTCCCATTGCAGGGACCAAATCCCTTTTTGCGCCCGAGCGCCCACGTGCTGATACGTGGAGCGCTAGCACTCTTGCGCTCAAGGCGCTAGCGCCCGAGCGCTAGCGCCCGAGCGCTAGCGCCCGAGCGCTAGCGCCCGAGCGCCCACGTGCTGACACGTGGAGCGCTAGCGCTCTTGCGCTTAGAGTACTAGCGCCCGAGCGCCCACGTGCTGACACGTGGAGCGCTAGCGCCCGAGCGCCCATGTGCTGACACGTGGAGCGCTAGCGCTCAAAGCGCTAGCACTCTTGCGCTCAGAGCGCGAGCGCTCAAAGCGCCAGAGCCCGAGCGCCCACGTGCTGACACGTGGAGTGCTAGCGCTCTTGCGCTCGGAGCACTAGCACCCAAAGCGCTAGCGTCCGAATGCCCACGTGCTGGCACGTGGAGCGCAGCGCCCAAAGCGCTGGCGCTTTTCCCCACGTATCCTCTGGATGCCCTTTCCCTTTATTTTTTACATATATGTATATACACACACACATACACATACTCTACAACACTGTCCTTCCCAAAAAAAATTTTGGGCCGGGGCGCTGCCCCGCATCCCGCAAGGGGGCTGCTAGCTCCCTTGACCCCCAGCTCGCTAACCGGATAGCGGGACCCCCGTAAAAACTCTGTATGGCTCCTGATATATCCATGCCCCCCTAAAACAAAAACACACGTACACTGCACGTTGAGTTCGCATGACCAGTTTAACCCATCAATCGGAGGTTCCCTCGCTCCAAAGGCGAGGGGTAATTAACGGCAGCTTAGTCCGCGGCTGTCGAAGATTCGGATCCCCACGATCAATAAACCCCAGCCTACCCTAGGCAGGGGGAATCTGTAATGCGCCTGACAAGCACGCGTGTATTCCCATATCAATGGGGTGACGAAAAATACTCTACAGATTCTGGCAAGCCCGGTGGGACCAATCTTTCCTCCCATATTTCGGGTTAAGCTTTCATGCGAACTCAATTAATATGCATATCAATTGTCTGTACTAAAATCATGTTTTTTTGTGCAGGTTAACGTTCTCCAATTGCAATCTTCGGACGCAGCAAAGATGTCTCCAAGGACCATCTCAGCTCTCGACACAGCTCCCGTCTCCTACACGATGAAGATAGACTCCAGGACGGTCCTTCCGGCCAGTCTCGGACGACAATGGGAAGAGCCGCCGCTACCATTCGGCTCTATTTTGTTCGTGTCAGCTAATGCCGTCCCAGCTCCTCAAGCTCCGGTAACAGACAAACTGGTCTCAAAGGAGAAAAGGCCGAATGTCATGGTCGCGAGGGCGCCCCAACACAAACGCAAATTGGTGTTTGAAAGACTTTCCTTGGCCCCAGCTGGGGGCAAGGCCATCAACACCAACAAAGCAACAAGGCATCTCGGGCAAGCTCCAGCGGCGCCTCTGACAACTGCTCGATTGGGTTTCTTCTCAAGCCTCCCCATCACTCAGCCTATGGCGGCTTCCCGAAGAGCAGAAGCCTGCCAAGCGCTCAAGGCAGAGAAGCTGAGGCAGAAGCGGCTCAGATACAGAGCCAACAAAAGGGTTAGGGCTCTGGCCATATTAAAATTTATGAATTTCCAAAGCCCGGACCGCTCCGCGAAATCCGCCGCCAAAGATAAAGAGATGGCTGGGTATGTGGTTCGCACTGTCTACATGGTCGGACATGAAGAAACGAATCCCCCTCTTCTTCACAGCCATGGTGATGATATGATTGACGCTACCCAGCACCAACTCGATCTAAGTGATGAAGAGCCCGCTCAAGCTGATAAGCCAGAGGAGCCCGTGGTTCCTGCGGAATTGAGCTCAGGCAATAAAGATGACCCGGTTGTCATAGCCGGAACTACAGAACAAGCGTTATTCCGATGGCTTCAGAGGCGGCTTCAGGACAGGGATGAGAAGTTAGCCAAGGTACAGTCCAAGGTCGATGAATAGGCAAACGTCGCGGCAGATCTCCCGACCCAAGTCGCCCGATTGCAATTACAGCAGAATCAAATTTTGGTTCATGAGCCAGGGATTGATACCCGGAAGCAGCCAACTGATACCCTCTTCAACCTAAGAGCGGAGCGCCTTCGCAAAAAACGGCCGCAATCAGCCTCCAGTCCCTCCGATACATACACTGGAGGAGAATCTCCACTGAAAGAGAAGCTGGATAAGGTCTATTCCTTCAGGAGGGACAAAATCCGTAAAATATTCAAAGACGCCCTAAGAAACGGTCTACAACTGCCAGAATCAAAGAGACCGCAAGAAGCGAATATGACCGACGACCCAAAATATTGCCCCTATCACAGGGTGATAGGTCATGCCATTGAAGACCGCTTCGTCTTTAAAGATTGGGTCGAAAGGCAATACAAGACGGGAGAGATAGAACTGTCTAAAGGCGTGTTAGCAAACAGTCAAGCTACGACCGCCGATTTCATACAAATGGAGACCGAAGCCTTTCGGGAACCTAATCCTGCCAGACATATGCCATTATCTGGAAAGGGCAAACTAAAGACTGATCGGCCTCAAGGACCAGCATCAGTAAGGGCACCTACTCTAATGGAGAGAAAGAAGAAGGTGTACTCCTTCAGGAGGGATGAGGTCCGCAATATATTCGAGGAAGCCTTGAACAACGGTCTGCAATTGCCTATTCCGAAGAGGCTACATGAAATGAATATGACCGGCAATCCCATATACTGTCCCTATCACAGGGTGATAGGTCATGCTATTGAAGACTGCTGTGTTTTTAAAGATTGGGCAGAGGACCAATACAAGCTTGGAAAAACCTTACAGTCCTCGGATGTATCGGCAAGCCACAGGGCTACGGTCATCAACACAGCTCCGCCAAGATCAAAATTCAAGGAGCTGGGATAAGCAAAGAGGACCACCACGTCGTTAAACTGGGAACACCAGCAGACCACCAAGTCTTTAAACTGGGAATAATTGACCACCACGTCATTAAACTGGGAACAATGACCACCACGTCGTTAAACTGGGAACAATCGACCTCTAAGTCGTTAAACTGGGAATGTAAAAAAATGTGTAAATAAAAAAAAGAGCCGAAATGATGGGGCAACTCGCAATAAAAATCAGCGAGTAAAATAAAAATGAAAAATAAAGCCGAAATGATAGGGCAACCGCAAATAAATAGCCAAAATGATAGGGCAATCGCGACCTTCGCGATAAGAAAAGCTGAAATGATAGAGCAATCACGGTAAAAAAAATGCAAAAAAAAAAGCGGCGAATGATGAGTCGCTCCTGGTACCATATTCCAGTGCAGCGATGCAGACGCCAACCAAAATCCAGTTTCCCAAAATTCTTCCAGCCCTACGGTTAGTCCCCTACTTGACTACCGTATACAATCCACGGGCTCAAATAATTCTCATCACGCCCATGCCCCACCGCAATCACCAGTTACGCAGCTGGTCTCCGCATTTGGAATTATGCTCTATTGAGAAGACCCACTCATGTGTCCTCACGATACATGAGGAGAACAAACCTTTGTGGGATTCTTACGACTCACAAAGGAAAAACACACTTAGGAGTCCTCACGACTCCTAAGGAGAAAATACACCTGCGGGATCCTTACGACTCGCAGGGAGAAAATGCTTTTATGGGACCCTCACGGCTCATAAAATTGAAAAGCCTTAGGTGATAGGGACCTAAACCTGTCTCCTAAGCCATTGCTCCCTAACAGGAAAGAGGCAAATGATGAATTGCTCCTGGCACCTCTGCTTCAGTGTTAGCAACGCTGATGCCGGCCCCTACCCCAAAATTCCAAGCTCGCCATCCGTAGACCTCTAAGTCTTTAAACTGGAAACAGTAGACCTCTAAATCTTTAAACTGGAAATAGATGACCACTAAGTCGTTAAACTGGAAAAAGATGACCTCTAAGTCGTTAAACTGGAGACAGTAGACCTCTAAGTCGTTAAACTAGAAACAAATGACCACCACGTCGTTAAACTGGAAACAGATGACCGCTAAGTCGTTAAACTGGGCACAATAGACCCATAAGTCTTTAAACTGGAGACAGATGACCTCTAAGTCGTTAAACTAGAAACAGTCGACCTCTAAGTCATTAAACTGGGAATGAGGGAAATCCACTCATATGTCCTCACGATACATGAGGAGAACAAGCCTTTGTGGGATCCTTACTACTCACAAAGGAGCAACACGCTTAGGAGTCCCCACGACTCCTAAGGAGAAAATACACCTACGGGATCCATACGACTCGTAGGGAGAAAATGCTTTTATGGGACCCTTACGGCCCATAAAATTGAAAAGCCTCAGGTGATAGGGATCTAAACCTGTCCCCTAAGCCATCGCTCCCCAATCCCCAACTGGCGAATGATGAGTCGCTCCTGGTACCAAATTCCAGTGCAGCGATGTAGACGCCAACTAAATTCCAAATCCCATACCCCAATGGCGAATGATGAGTCGCTCCTGGTACCATATTCCAGTGCAGCGATGCAGACGCCAACCAAATTCCAAATCCCATACCCCAACGGCGAATGATGAGTCGCTCCTGGTACCATATTCCAGTGTAGCGATGCAGACGACAACAAAGTCCCGAAATTTTTCCGGCCCTACGGTCTGGATCATACATCCTACAAAACCGTATACAATCCACGAGCGTAAAACGATCCCTATCTCTCCCAAGTCTTACCGGTGAGACCACATTCAAAGTCCCACCAAAAATAAAAATAAAAAAATAAAAAAAATACATAAATGAATATAAAAAAAATGGTATGTCCACAAGCAAGATGGGCATGGATGAAAACCCGAAAGGGCTCCATGAGTAAAAACAGCAGGACTGCCGGCGAGTTTTTGAAAACCCGAAAGGGCGCAAACTCATAAAAAAAAGGAGATGAAATGCACTCGCAAGGTCCTCTCGACTTTGTGAGGAGAAAATTCCCGCGTGAGATCCTTACAACTCACAAAGGAGCAACACACTTAGGAGTCCCCATGACTCCTAAGGAGAAAATACACCTACGGGATCCTTACGACCCGTAGGGAGAAAATGCTTTGTGAGACCCTTACGGCTCACAAAATTGAAAAGTCTTAGGTATAGGGACCTGAAACCTGTCTCCTAAGCCATCGCTTCCTGATAAGCAAGCGCAAATGATGATTCGCTCCTGGTACCATATTCCAGTGTAGCGATACTGATGCAAAGCAAAAACCAAAATTCCCAAATCCTCCCGGGGCAGATGATGAGTTGCTCCTGGCATTATTCCAGTGCAGCAATGCAGATGCTAAACAAAAACCAAAATCCCCAAATACTCTCAAAGACAAATGATGATTCGCTCCTGGTACCATATTCCAGTATAGCGATGCTAACGTCAACCCAAATCACAATCAACAAGTCAACTTCAACTCCGACACCGCAGAAAGCGGAGCAAGTCAGAATCCAATCTCGACACCGCAAGAAGCGGAGCAAGTCAAGTTCACCCCTGACACTGCAAGGAGAAGAGCAAGTCAAATCAAGCATCGACCGTCCATGTCACAAAAAGGGCAGTGCAGGCTTCCCACAAATCGGGAACCAAATCACTCCGGATCAGAGCGTCGACCGTCTATGTCGCAAAACGGGCAGTGCAGGCTTCCCACGAATCGGGAACCAAATCGCTCCAGATCAGAGCGTCGACCGTCCGTGTCGCAAAAATAGCAGTGCAGGCTTCCTACAAAGCAAGAACCAGATCACTCCGGGACAGGAAAAAGTCTACCACGGACACTCCGTCTCGGAGACGCGTTAAGCGTCGACTGTCCATGTCGCAAAAAGGGCAGTGTAGGCTTCCCACGAATCGGGAACCAAATCGCTCTGGATCAGAGCGTCGACCGTCCATGTCGCAAAAATGGCAGTGCAGGCTTTCTACAAAGCAGGGAACCAAATCGCTCCGGATCAGAGCGTCGACCGTCCATGTCGCAAAAATGGCAGTGCAGGCTTCCCACAAATCGGGAACCAAATCGCTCCGGATCAGAGCGTCGACCGTCCATGTGGCAAAAAGGGCAGTGCAGGCTTCCTACAAAGCAGGAACCAGATCACTTCGGGCCAGGGAAAAGTCTACCAAGGACACTCCGTCTCGGCGACACATCAAGCGTCGACCGTCCAAGTCGCAAAAAGGGCAGTGCGGGCTTCCTACAAAGCAGGAAACCAGATCACTCTGGGCCAGGGAAACATCTACTACGGACACGCCGTCTCGGAGACGCATCAAGCGTCGACCGTCCATGTCGCAAAAAGGGCAATGCAGCCTTCCCACAAATCGGGAACCAAATCACTCCGGATCAGAGCGTCGACCGTCCATGTCGCAAAATGGGCAGTGCAGGCTTCCCACAAATCGGGAACCAAATCACTCCGGACCAGAGCGTCGACTGTCCATGTCGCAAAACGGGCAGTGCAGGCTTCCCACAAATTGGGAACCAAATCGCTCCGGATCAGAGCGTCGACCGTCCATGTCGCAAAACGGGCAGTGCAGGCATCCCACAAATCGAGAACCAAATCGCTCCGGATCATAACGTCGACCGTCCATGGCGCAAAAAGGGCAGTGTAGGCTTCCTACAAAGCAGGAACCAGATCACTCTGGACCAGGGAAACGTCTACCACGGACACTCCATCTCGGAGACGCGTCAAGCGTCGACCGTCCATGTCGTAAAAAGGGCAGTACATCCTAAAAAGTGGGAACCAAAGCAAGTCGTCTCCACGCGAAAGAAGATCGATCAATTTCATGCACACGACTCACACATGTGGTGTGCATTTATTGATGGGGGCATTTTGTTGAAGTCGAAAATTGCACCCCGGTTGACCAAGTCAAAGTCAAAGTCAACCCCAAGCCAAGTGGGCCCATGCCCAGGTCGAGTCCGAACATGAAGCGGCCGGCCCTCCCCCATGCCAAAATGAAATCATGTAATAAATAATTTTTTATGTAATTTTTTATGCATGAATGTAAACAAAATGGGCATAAAGCCAAATTTTTGTAAGCCCATGGCTCATGTGCAAAAAGAAATAGCACATGAGACATGGGATGGACAAAATGCCATTTTGTAAAGCCCAAGGGGCTATATGTAAATTTGTAAGCCTATATAAGGCAACTTGATGATGAATAAAGCAATACACTTTTCATTCTCTCAAAAACCTAGAGTTTGTGCCTCTTTCCCCTTTCTGAAGGTTCCAAACCTTCTTCTTTCTTTTGAATTAAATCAAGAGTTTTACTCTTCCTTTTCCAAAACTAAATAGTTTTTCACCACAAAGCCCACAAAGGGGAACTTGGATCTGTAATTAGATCTCAAAAAGAAGAGATTTTTAAAATCTCACATCTCTTGATCTTCAAGATCCGGCCAAACGACGGGAAGAAGAAGGAGACCCATCTCCAGAAACCACACTTTGGGGGAGAACTAGGGCTCAAGGGGAGAAGCCCCTTCATCAGCTTCAAAACATCCTTGGAGTTTAACTCCTCACACACACACACACACACACACAATAATAAGTGCTCCTTTCTGAGAGTACAACTCCCATTACAGGGACCAAGTCCCTTTTTGCGCCCGAGCGCCCATGTGCTGACACGTGGAGCGCTAGCGCTCTTGCTGCTCAGAGCGCTAGCGCCCGAGCGCCCATGTGCTGACACGTCTTGCGCTAGTGCTCAAAGCGCTAGCGCTCTTGCGCTCAGAGCGCGAGCGCTCAAAGCGCCAGCGCCCGAGCGCCCACGTGCTGACACGTGGAGCGCTAGCGCTCAAAGTGCTAGCGCTCTTGTGCTCGGAGCGCTAGTGCCCGAATGCCCACGTGCTGACACGTGGAGCGCTAACGCCCAAAGCACTGGCGCTTTTCCCCACGCATCCTCTGGATGCCCTTTCCCTTTATTTTTTACATATATGTATATACACACACACATACGCATACTCTACAATACTGTCCCTCCCAAAAAAAATTTTAGGCCGGAGCGCTGCCCCGCACTTCGCAAGGGGGCTGCTAGCCCCTTTGACCCCCAGCCCGCTAACCGGGTAGCGGGACCTTCGTAAAAACTCTGTGTGGCTCCCGATATATCCATGCCCCCTAAAACAAAAACACACGTACACTGCACGTTAAGTTCGCATGACCAGTTTAACCCGTCAATCAGAGGATCCCTCGCTCCAAAGGCGAGGGGTAATTAACGGCAGCTTAGTCCGCGACTGCCGGAGATTCGGATCCCCACGATCAATAAACCCCAGCCTACCCTAGGCAGGAGGAATCTGTAATGCGCCTGACAAGCGCACGTGTATTCCCATCTCAATGGGGTGACGAAAACACCCCACAGTGGGTGTTTGTTTTGTTTTTTGGTTACCCGTGGATTGTATACAGAGACTAATTTATGTTTTCGCCCGTAGGGCGTGGATTAGTCCAAATCCGTATCTTCTTAGATTTGGGTTTGGGGTTGGGTTTAAGGATACATTAGTCTCATTTGAGACTAAGATCAACTTAAACGTTTGTTAAGGATACGTTAGTCTAATTTTAGACTAAGATCAACTTAACAGTTTGTTAAGGACACGTTAGTCTAATTTTAGACTAAGGTCAACTTAACCATTTGTTAAGGATACGTTAGTCTAATTTTAGACTCAGATCTACTTTACAGGATCATTTAGATCCAACAAAAGAGCATTTGGGCTCTATTGTTTTAGTTTAGGGACTTTGCGGTCAATTGCCAGTTTAAGGACATGGTGGTCCAAGGTTAAGGACATCATCGTCCATGGGTTTAAAGGACCCCACAGTCCGAGGTTAAGGACATCATAGTCCATGGGCTTAAAAGACCCCACAGTCCGAAATTAAGGACATCATAGTACATGGGTTTAAAGGACCCCACAGTCCGAGATTAAGGACATCATAGTCCATGGAATGATTGGTTATCGGGACCCGTCACCTCTCTGTAGACGTTGAAGGATTACAACGACAAATATCAGAGGAGTGAAGAGATGTTCCCTTGAACCAATGTTGATTGGGAAATCTGTAGTCCAATTTGGGACTAAGATCAATTAATTGGATTATGAGCACATGGGCTCAGTTATATCTGAATTGAGGACTTATGGCCAACTTGGGCTAAGTCCAATTAGGTTTGAAATGTTGGACCTTTGTTTGGACTGTTGAACATTTGTCTGGGTTCAGCCCCAATTATTTAGCAATGCTAAATAAAGGTTTGGGGCTCTGACAACATTTTATCTTTGGCTGAGCACAAACCATGCATTATAGATCTGGACTTTACATTGCATATCATATGAACTGATCAATTTTGAGGTTCAGTTGGAGGGGAGTCTTGCCTCTAGAAGACTCAGCCAATTTAGGCTAAGACCAGTTTGAAAATAGTGTTAAACACTAGCGCATATCTGGCGGTCACGTGTTCCCACGTGATGCACATAAAATTGTGTTAAACACTAAGGATGCAATGTTTAAAATAGTGTTAAACACTAAAAAGATGAAGCGCTCACGTGAGGACACGTGAGGCGCCCCAGGATTGGGCTAAACTTCCTTTATTTTATTCTCAAAATATTTAAATAAGTGTTAAACACTTTCAACCTTCCAGGCCATCACGTATGGGCACGTGATGGGCATCCATGCATTGGATATTAAAGGGATTTGCTAGGGGTCACGTGAAGACACGTGAGGGCGCCCATGCATTGGATTTTAATCCTTCAGTTCTTTCCATCTTTTCTTTTTTAAAGAGGTGTTTGTCACGGGTCACGTGGGGACACGTGAGGGCGCCCAAAGTCTATTCTGCCTTTATTTTTGAGAAGTTTGTTCAGGGGTCACGTGGGAGCACGTGACCCGATCTCATTCATTCTATTTTGACCATTGAGGGGGAGGGTCACATGTTGCCACGTGATCAGGTTTACGTGCATGGAGAGTATTAAGTCCATTGTTTAAGAATTAAATTCTTTTGTAGGGTTAAACCCTAATTTTGTTTAGAGGAATTAAATTCCTATATATATGGAAGAATTAAATTCTTTAAACTCAACTCTCCCTCTAAGTTTTTGATCTGCATGATAGAATCTCCCCGATGAGAATTACATTCTCAACTTATAGGGAGATCTGCTTTTGCAGATCTTCAACCATGAAGAAGAACTAAGTTCTTGTTTTAAGGGTTAAACCCTGTCTCTGTTGGAGGAATTAAATTCCTAAGTATTTGGAAGAATTAAATTCTTCAAACTCAATTCTCCCTCTAAGTTTTGGATCTGCATGGCAGAATCTCCCAATGAGAATTAAATTCTCAACTTATAGGGAGATCTGCTTCTGCAGATCTTCAACCAAAGGAAGAACTAAGTTCTTATTCAGAAAATTTAAACTCTTAGTTTGAGAATTAAATTCTCCTTTTGTTTTGTGGAGCTTATGATCTCTTTCCCTTTCTCACCTAGGGTTTCTTTCTCTTCTGAGAAAATCTTCTTTTCTCTCTGGAGAATTAAATTCTCTTCTTTTTTCTTTCTGTTCTTCTCTTCTTTTTTTTCTTCCCTCTTGGTTTTTATTTATAGGAGAAAGAAAATAATCAGTTTAATTGATTTTGTAACCAACATGATCTTTTAGATCACTCAGTGAATTTTATTCACCATTGGATTTTTAATCCAAAAGATTTTTTATCTGTTATTCCTGGAAAATTTCTGGGAAATCTTTCCTTATATAGAATCTTTCTATAAATTTGTAATTTTTAGTCACCATTGGATTTTTAATCCAACGGTGCTCTACTTTACAGAGCACAATCTTTTTGTTTGGAAAGATCTAAGGAAATATTTTTCCAACTAGGGTTTTTGATTTCCCTTAATTAGAATTTAATTCTATTAGTTCAGAAGGTTTAAGAGCCCATCACGTGTTAGCACGTGACCCCACAGATTGACCAATTAATTAGAATTTAATTCTATTGGTTTAGAGGGCACAGGAACCCATTACGTGTTGGCACGTGACCCCACCGATTAATTATTTAATTAGAATTTAATTCTATTATTTCAGAGGGTTTAAGAGCCTATCACGTGTTGGCACGTGACCTAACTGATTAATTATTTCCAATTATTTATTTTATTCAGTGCTTGCAGGCTTTGCCTGTAAATGGTCACGTGTCTGCACGTGATGCCCGATCAGGTGTGGGCACATGATGCCCGGTCACGTGTGGGCACGTGATGCCTCATAATTTTTGATCCCGGATGAATTATGAGGCCCATAATATATCAAATCGAAGGAGTTTTCGAAACACTTTCCATAGCATCAGAATTTAGCTGTTTCTCATTCGGGAGTTTGTCAAAATACAGCCCGGAAAATAGTGGTTCGCATTTTCTTCCTTAGATTACACGTGCATAGCATATTTGCTCATAACTTTTGGTCCCAGATGAATTATGAGGCCCATAATATATCAAATCGAAGGCTTTTTCGAGACGCTTTTGATGCCATCAGAATTTAGCTGTTTTAGATTAGGGAGTTTGTCAAAATACAGCCCGGAAAATACCGACTCACATTTTTTTTAAACGTATCGTTGCCATTTGATACCTTGGGCTCTTTTGCGCAAAATTTTTTTTTTTTGCGGGAACAGCATCGTTAGAATTTCCACCTTTGCGACTATCGTCCTTTCGGTTTCTCCAAGATTTATTGTTATTTTGGGAATCCGAGGAGGATTCCTGCTTTGAGGGCTCTAACATTTGAACCTTCCTGGTCAGCTCTTAGAACGTCATGAGACCTGTGGTGCATAGAAAAGGATTCATCCAGGTGTCGAGATTTCTGATGAGGAGATTGATGGATTGGTCTTGTTCCAACGGTGGCTCACATTTGATGGAGAGATTGCGCCATCGGGTTATAAAATCCGTGCTGCTTTCATTGTTCTTTGAATTGATCCTTACGAGATCGGCAATGGTAATCTTATCGCTGAAACTCATGAACCTTTATCGAAACATAGATTGTATTTGGACGAAAGTAGTAATGGAGCCATCCGGTATGCTCACATACTGGTCGAAAGCAACATCGGTTAAGCTATTAACGAACTGGCAGAGGAGAAGCTCATCGTTGCCCCCAGTATTCTCGTATGAGGGTTTAAAGTGGGCGATGTGTTGATTCGCATTTCCCGTCCCATCAAATCTTCTGAATTTAGGGATGACACAACCATTAGGAAACTCTACCAGATCATACCGAGCAGGATATGGTCTCGCGCTACTGTTGATATCTTTTTACGCTCCGACTCCGGCTACCAATGTTTTGACTTTCTTAGCAACCAAATCCATGATTTGATCTTGTGTTAGCGGGTTGCTGTCATCGGTAGTTAAGAAATTTCCCGAGATAGGGCCAACTTTCATGCGGCTCTTCCATCTTTGGATTTGAAGGAATAGGCGTCGGCTGCCTCGGGACAATGTTTCCCGGTTCATGAGAAGAGACATGCGCTTAATTGGGCGGCTGAGAGGCAACTAGGGCCGTGAGCTGTAAGATGACATTTTTTAAGTCATCAATCTTTGAGTAGAGCTTGTCCATCTCCTTGTCTTTGTTTCTGAGCTGCTTTTGGAGCTCTTGGAGAAGTTGCTGCTCTGCGGTCTTAAGACGGAAGATTGACTCATTTTCGCTTTCCGAGCCCGACTCCTCATGAACTGAGAGATCTCCCTGCTTCTCAGCCTTACTGGAAGGGCGTTCATTACCTTCCATAGAAGGCTAGTCTTGGGAAGTGGCGGCCACATTCACACCAGATTGGATTTGAGATGTGGTAGCCCTATCCTTGCTCTTACTGCGTGTGCCCACCATGTAGACAGTGTGGACCACATGTCCGACCATCTCTTTATCTTTGTCGGCTGATTTTTTAGATTGTCATCGTGGCCCTTCCTCTTCTGGAAAGGACAGGCGACTAAAAACGGTTGCCTTGGATGGGTCCTTGGATGGCGCTGTCCGGATTGCAATTTTCTTGACTCTTGCGGTCATGGCATTCTTCTGAACCAATTTCAGCGGTTCAAAAGAGTTAGCGAGCTTTACAGCCGATTCAGCTGTTGTTGAGGAGTAACCCTGTTCTTGGAACCTCATGAAGTTTAGCCTAGTAAGAGCCCTAGCCCTTTTGTTGGCTCTGTATCTGCGCTTTTTCTGTCTTAGCTTCTCGATTTTGACGGCTTGGCGGCCATCTGTTATCTAGGCGGCCATTGTGGGTCGATTGACGGAGAGCTTAGAGAAAATGCCCAATTGAGCAGTTGTTAGGGGCACCGCTGGAGCTTGCCTGAGATGCCTTATTTCTTTATTGGTGTTGATGGTCTTACCCCCAGCTGGAGCAACGGAGAGTCGTTCGGAAGCGGATTTATGATTAGGCTGAGGTGCCTCCACAACCATGAAATTTGGCCTTTTCTTTTTTGAGGCCGGTTTATTTTTCATCAAGTCTTGAGGAACAGGGATGGCATTAGCTGGAATGAACAGAATAGAGCCAAATGGTAGCAGCAGCTCCACCCACTGTCGCCCGAGACTGGCCGCGAGGATCGTCCTGGCATCCATCTTCATCGTGTAGGAGATGGGAGCTGTGTTAAGAGTTGAGCTTGTCCTTAGAGACATTTCGTTGCGTCCGAAGATTGCAATTGGAAACTGTTAACCTGCACAAAGAAGCATGATTTTGCTATAGGCAATTGATGTATATGTTGATTGAGTTCACATAAACGTTTAACCCGAAATATGGGAGGAGAGAAAGAGTCCCACCAGACGTGCCAGAATCTGTAGGGTGTTTTTTATCACTCCATTAGGATAGGAATACACGTCGCTTGTCAGGTGTATACAGATCCCCCATGTCTAGGATAGACTGAGGTTTATTGATTGTGGGGATTCGAATCTCCAGCAGCCACGGATTAAACTGTCGTTAATTACCCCTCGCTTTTGGAGCGAAAGAACCTCCGATTGACGGGTAAAATAAGTCATACGAACTCAATATGCAGTGTGCATGAGTTGTGTTTTGAAGGGGACTTGGACGTATCGGAGGCCTTACAGAGTTTATGGGGGTTCCACAACCCGGATAGTAGGCTGAGAGACAAGGGGCTAGCAGCCCCCTTGCGCGGTGCGGGGCAGTGCCCTGTTAGAAAAAATTTTTAACGGGGGACGTGTTTTGAGTGTGGAGCGTGAGGAAAAAAGCAGGATGAGGAGTGTCCTAAGGACACGTGGGCGCCGGACGCCAGCGGGCCTATCACGCCCTACTTCCCAAAAGAAGGTGAAGGGTGACGTGGTACGGTCCGCAACTTAACTGTATTGAAGGTGGTCTATTCAATATAGTTACGTTAAGCGTAAGAATATCTATAATATGCAGGGTGTTAAGGTACGGGGAGTTGTCCGGCTTATACTTAAAACCAGACTCTTGATAACTCATGGCACGTTTCTGTAATGGCAGTTTGTGGGTTGACCCAGGCTATGACGAGGGTTGACTGCAGTCCAGAGTAGCTCTGGTTGTTGTTTTCTGTCTCGTAATGATTACTAGCTTGCTTCTTAAACTCGTATGTTGCGGAACCCTACACCTCATTGAAGATGAAACTGTTAGCTAAATAACGCAAGTGATTTCACCCCATTTTATCGTCATTTACTATTTAAACTGCAATTTAAAAGATCAGGACGCATAGCAGTCCCAAACAGAAATAGAATTGATACACCAGTTTTGAACAGCGCATAACTTCTGACGTACAGATGCGATTGAGAATCCGTCTATTGCGTTGAAAACCCTACTGAAAACCCTAATTTTCATTTAACTGTAGTGTCGCTAAATTCTGAGCCCAACTGGGTGAAAATTGTGCCGCGAAACGGACGTTCAGTTCAGAAACTGAATTTCCTGCAGCGAGCACTTAAATTGAAACGGCTGTAACTTGAATACCAGAAACCCGATTGTACTGAAACAAATTTTGCTGAACTGTTAATAGAGTGTACTTGTTATCGTATTTGTAATGTTTCATTGAATTCTTAACATATGAATTACTTTAATTTTTGTAAGCTTATGACGTGCATAATAGTTCATATCACACATGACTTGTTAACCGCATAAATGTACATACCTTACCCAACTGCCATATACATAGTGATAGTGCGCGTTATTATTCAGTAGGCATTGCATTATCGTGCGTGAATGATATTGGTTTAGGAGTGTCAAGTACGCCAATGGAAAAGTGAATGATTCATGACAGTGATTAATACAGTGAACAATGACAAAACCGTGCTATTGGTGCATACTTGTACACGACTAAATCATAATCATCAATAGTGTAAACCTGGGGGAAAAGGTGAGATCGAAGCGGAAAGAGCATCGTATTTAGCGGGACCGTATTTTAGAGGATGATCATTCGAACAGTGATTCTTATATATATTAGGTAGGATCTAGCGATCCGGCTGACAGGGTTATGTCCCGGGCGTGTGGGCCGTTGTCTCGGGTATGTACGAGACTCATGTTAAACATGATCCTCCTTTCCACTATACGATTTCAAACATGACCTAGAGACTGATAGGGACACAGATCATACTTTGCATCATTTAGTGACATAGCGATTATCAGCATTTTACTTTCACTGTTATTATCGTATTTGCATGTTTCTTGTTATTAATATAAAACTTGCTATTACGTCGCTCTGACGACTTGAGTGTGCATGCTCAGACCTCGAGGAAGAACCAGCGCAGGAGTCGGATTTACCTTTCAAGATGACGGAGATCTAGTCTGGAGTACCTTTTTCTTCGTTTCTGTTTTCCCTAGAGATCTTGTATTCGAACTCGGTTAGTAGTTCTTTCCTGTTTATTTGTGAATTGTGAACAATGAAAATTCGACGTAATTATTTAGTGATGTATTTCCTTTACCGCTATGCTTTGTTTACTGATTACCATGTAATGCTAGAAGCCGAAGTGTGACTACAGTGGGATTATTCCTTGACCGTAGGAGCATGGCTGGCCTGGTCATCCCTCGTTTTCCATATTTTGGGAAGCGGGGCATGATATGGTTTTGTTGGTATCAGAGCCAGGTTTAGTAACAAGGGAGAACATTAACTATACTGTATTACATTATTTTCGCTTTACTATTCCTGATTTTCATCCTTGTATCTAATCATATCCTTTTGAATATCTTCCAGCGATATGACGTCCCCGAACGACCACTCCTCGGACTCAAGTTCTCAGGATCGTACGGAAAGAATACTTAGTGCACTGACCTCTCTCGCAGAAGCTCAGGAGAGGAATACGGACTTACTCACCGAGTGACTCAGGTCTATTACCGTTGCAGGAGGACCCTCCGCACTCATTACCGCCCCCGAGGGCACTACTTCACCAACTTACTCTGCCAGGGCTGGCACCGTATCAGATTTCCGGAGGTTGCATCCAGCTGCATTCACAGGGCTAGCCGAGCCACCTGAGGCCGAGCAATAGCTAGTGAATATGAAGAACTTACTAACGGCCGCCAGGGTACCAGATGAAGATAGGGTGAATGTGATAAAGATCCAGTTGGAAGATGAAGCCCGAACTTGGTGGTCGGTGGAAGAAAGCAGGCAAGAAAGGCCAATCAAATGGAGTAAATTCAAGGAGTGCTTCCTAGATCACTATTTCCCTTCTACCGCCAAGGCAGAGAAGGAGGAAAGATTCATTCTACTGAAGCAGAATGGCCGCCCCATGAACGTAAATGCGGCAGAGTTCAACCGTCTGAGCCGATTTGCTCCATACATGGTTGCTTCAGAGGCTACCAGGGCCAGACGCTTCTTGCAGGGACTTGATTTTGAGCTGCAGCAGTTGATCGCGTCATTGGAGTTACAGACTTTTGCACAGGTACTCAACGCGGCGAGAATTCAGGAGCAATTGATCAACAAGTTCAGGAAGCCCTCGGTCGTTCCAGCACGTACCCATGCACCTTCTCAAGGAGCCATACTGGTTCACAGGCCTGGAACGACACAAATGAAGCATCCGTTCATGCCCCAGCATTGCCCCCAGAGACAGAACGTAGTTTGCAGCTACTGCAATAAAGATGGGCATACCCAGAAGGACTGTCGCCGCGCCAAGGGACAGTGCTTGATTTGCGGATCCAGTCAGCACAGGATTAGCGGTTGCCCCGAGCGAGCAGAGATACAGGGAGGTTCTGGACCGCAGCAGCAGAGGCAACCCTATACAGGTCGCGGTCAGGGACGGGCTTTCACCTGGACCGCCGAGCAGGAAGAGGCTTCAGGAGAAGTTGTTACAGGTACTCTACTCGTACATTCCTTGCCAGCTAGAGTACTATTTGATTCTGGAGCATCGCACTGTTTCATATCTGAGCATTTCATTGATACACACTCCATACCACATGAACCACTAACCAAGGGCTGGGAGATACATACGGGTAATGGCATTATAATATCTAGTCGAGAATGTAGATCATGTTCGGTTGTAGTGTGTGGCAGGGAATTCTATGCGAATTACATTTTGATCGGGACAGGAAGTTATGACGTAATTCTCGGGATGGATTGGATGAGTACCTTCCATGCAGTTATTGATTGCCGAGCAAGGAACGTGATCTTCCGCATTCCCAATCACTCGGAGTTTATTTTCGAAGGCGGGAGTGAATCTTTGGAGCCAGCCAAGTATAGAGCCAAGCCAAAAGAGCTGACAGCTGTGGAGATTGATGAGAGCGCAGCCCCAGAGATTGTTCAGGACTTTCTGGACGTGTTTCCTGAAGATTTACCAGGTCTACCACCTCCACGCGTCTTGGAGTTCTCGATCGATTTGACTCCAGGTAGAGCACCAGTTTCCAAAGCCCCGTACAGAATGGCAACGGTTGAGTTGGCGGAGTTGAAGAAGCAAATTAAAGAACTATTGGAGAAAGAATTTATCCGGCTGAGCGTTTCATCGTGGGGTGCGCCAGTTCTGTTAGTGAAGAAGAAGGATGGATCGCTGCGGATGTGTATAGATTATCGGGAGCTGAACAAAGTCACAATAAAGAACAAGTACCCAATTCCGCGCATCGACGATTTATTCGACCAGCTAAGTGGGGCCAAGGTATTCTCGAAGTTGGATCTCCGTTCGGGATATCATCATATCAAAGTAGCAGCCGAGGATGTATGCAAGACGGCTTTCAGGACCCGATACAGAAATTATGAGTTTCTTATGATGCCGTTCGGTGTTACCAATGCTCCAGCGATATTCATGGACTAGATGAACAGGGTGTTTGCAAAGTACTTGGTCACGTTTATCGTTGTATTTATCGACAACATACTTGTCTACTCGAAGACCCGGGAGGAGCATGTTGAGTATTTGCGCACGGTTCTACAAATTCTTCGGGAAGAGAAGCTGTATGCGAAATTAAGCAAGTGTGAATTCTGGCTCGACAAGGTTCAGTTCTTGGGACACATCGTTTCGGGCGAAGGCATCTTAGTGGACCCGACAAAGATAAAATCTGTCAGAGATTGGCCAACGCCGAAGTCAGTGGCCGAGATCAGAAGCTTTCTGGGATTGGCAGGTTATTATCGGAGGTTCGTCCAAGACTTTTCACGAATTGCTGCACCGTTAACGAGGCTGACACGGAAGGATATACCGTTTGCATGGACAGAGGAGTGTACACAGGCATTTGACACACTGAAGCAGAAGTTAACCACGGCGCCTATCCTTACAGTACCAGATGATTCCGGTGGTTTGGTGATACATAGTGATGCCTCAGGGAAGGGATTAGGCTGTATTCTGATGCAGCACGGCCGAGTGGTTGCTTACGCCTCTCGACAGCTGAGAAATCATGAGAAGAACTATCCTACGCATGACTTGGAGTTAGCTGCAGTAGTCTTTACGTTGAAAATTTAGAGGTACTATCTATTGGGCGAGAAGGTAGAGGTGTACACGGATCATAAAAGTCTGAAGTACGTCTTCACTCAGAAGGAACTAAACATGAGGCAGCGCCGATGGCTAGAGCTGATGGCAGATTACGACTTGGACCTTCAGTATTACCCGGGGAAAGTAAATGTTGTACCAGATGCGCTCAGTCGCAAGCCAGCAGTCATGATGTTGACCAATCAGAGGAGCATTATTGAGGACTTTCAGAAACTCGAGCTTGAAGTCGTCACACCGAGCGTACTCAGTCAATTTTGGCAACTATAGGTGCAGTCTTCCCTTGTGGATCGCATCAAGGCTGCACAAGCGAATGATCCTCGATTGCAAAAGTTCAAAGCGCAAGTAGAAGCCAGGCTGAGAATGGACCTGATCATACATGAAAACGGTTCTCTGAGATTCGGTAGCAGACTCTGCATACCCAAGGGAGATGTTCGAGAAGAGGTACTGGCTGAAGCGCATAGTTCAGCTTATTCTGTGCATCCGGGAGGTACAAAGATGTATCGAGACCTAAAGCAGCATTTTTGGTGGAACGGAATGAAGCGGGAAATTGCGAGGTTCGTATCCAGGTGCTTGGTATGCCAGCAGGTGAAGGCAGAACATCAGAGGACGGCAGGACTACTGCAACCACTTCCGATACCAGAATGGAAGTGGGAGCACATTACCATGGATTTCGTGACGGCCTTACCGCGGAGCCCTAGGGGCAACAACGCCATTTGGGTTATCGACCGCCTCACGAAAGCTGCACACTTCTTACCATTCCGAGTGGGACAGTCGACAGAGTCACTGGCTGAGAGATACATGCAGGAGATAGTACGACTTCACGGAGTTCCAGTCAGCATTGTGTCAGATCGAGACACCAGATTCGTGTCGCAATTCTGGAGGAGCTTACAGGAGAGTTTGGGTACCCACCTCAAATTCAGCATAGCTTATCACCCGCAGACGGATGGAAAATCCGAGCGTACGATTCAGACGCTCGAGGATATGTTGAGAGCCTGCATGTTGGACTTTCAGAGTCCCTGGGAAGACCATCTGCATCTAGTCGAGTTTTCCTATAACAACAGTTACCAGGCTAGCATCCAGATGGCTCCTTTCGAAGCACTTTACGGGCGGAAGTGTCGATCCCCAGTGTGTTGGGATGATGTGGGAGAACGAAGATTACTGGGTCCCGAGCTCATTGTTCAGACAGTCGACAAGGTCCAAATGAACAGGCAGCGTATTAAGACGGCTCAGGATCGACAGAAGAGTGGGCAAATACCAGCAGAAGGGCACTAGAATTTGAAGTCGGAGATCACGTGTTCCTGAAGATTTCCCCTACCCGTGGAGTTATCAGGTTCGGAGGTCGGGGAAAGCTCAGTCCCCATTTCATCGGACCTTTTGAGGTGCTAGAGCGAGTAGGAGAGGTGGCTTACCGACTTGCTTTGCCTCCATCGCTAGCTAGTGTGCACAATACCTTCCACGTGTCACAGTTGCGGCATTATGTTCGAGATGAGAGCCATGTTCTGGACTATTCGGAGCTAGTTTTGGGTACCGATCTATCATATGAGGAGCAGCCCACTACCATCCTCGACCGCAGAGAGAAAGTGCTGAAGAACAAGGTCATTCCGTTAGTCCAAGTGTCTTGGGGCGGTCGTTCCCCAGGGGAATCTACCTGGGAGCGGGAGGAAGATATCCGTACACGTTTTCCATATCTCTTTGTTTAGTACTTTTGTTTCTTTGTATCCTTGTTAAATTTCGAGGACGAAATTTTTGTAAGGGGGGTATGATGTAAATCCCCGTTTCCTTCAATTAGAATCTTTCTATATTTTTCCCAAGTCCCCGAATGTTATCCCATTTTTCCGGTATCATTATTTTGTGTGAAGGTTAGTGCGTAAGTTGTGGTAATTGTTTTTCTAAACCAATTAAAAAAAACCAAACCCTAAAGTTAAAACCAAATATATAATTTCCCACCATTTTTCCCAAGCCTGTTTCCCTTTTAAATCCAACCCCAGCCCATTCCCACCAAAACCCCAAACTCAGCCCAGCCAGAAAAAAAAATCAAGAAATAAAAACAAATGAATTAAGCCGGCCCACTCCCCTCCTCTGCCCAAGAAAAATAAAAAGGAATTTAATTAACCCCCGGCCCAGCCCGTTTCCCCCCAAACCCACGCCCGCAGCAAACCCGACCCGACCCGCTTCTTTAACCCTTCTTCTCCCCACGTCCAAACTCTTTCCCGCTCACTTTTCCAACCCACGACGTGCACATCGCCAACGTCGCCCGTGCCGTTGCCCCACGTCCCCACGACCTCGACCACGATTCCTCACCATCTCCTCGTCAAACCCCTTTCTCCTCTCTCCCTCACACTCTCTCTCAAACTCTTCTCTCTCCCTACAGAAACACAACCTCGAGCCACTGCAGCCACTCCCTCCGACGACGACAACGAACCTCCTCCAACCTCCTCCTCCATCATCGAACACCCTAGCCTCCTCCTAAAGCCCTCTCCTCACCATTTCTAACCTCCGCAGACCCCCCTGCACACCCAACCCACTCGCCACCGAACTCGACCACCACCTGCACCCTCACACCGGCGAGCTCCCCACCATATCGTCGACGCCCCTGCACCCTCCTCGTCATCAGCATCATCACCATCACTACAAACCCGAGCCCCACTACCTCTCTCTCTCTCTTTCAAACCCTAAACACCAAGCTCCGACCCTCGCTGCGCCATCGCCGGAGTGACCACCGCCGATCATCGTTGACCCCACCACACCCTAGGAGACCCACAGCACCACCGTCTGCTTCCAGCGAACACGAGCCATCCCCGGACAACTCCGACGTCGAACCCGAACGCGAGCCGAGGCCGCGAACCCTAGCCGCGCCGTTCGTCGTGCGTCCATGCCGTTTCCGCTGCCGTGCATCGCCAAAACGTCTCCAGGCAAGTACCCTACTTGCTACATGCTAGTCTATTTCCGTTACAAAACAAAACCGTATTAATTCCATGTTTACGATTCATGAAAACTTATAAGGCATAAGTGTTTGATGTAAGATCCAAGAGAAAACCTTCATTTAATTTGACGGAACTCGATTGCATATTATGGCCCGTGTGGCAATGAGCACTATGTAGAAATTTTACTGGAAAATACAATTGTTAATGGCTTAAACGAACACCCCCAATTACACCCGTAAAAACTGGGAATTTCCCGCACCTGAAATTAGTTAAAATCACAATTAATTGTGTACACATTGAAACGATTCGTTCGAGGGATAAAATCGAAGCAGACTCGACGACCTGTAACCCTATGCAAGTTCTTAGTTGTTTCTGTACTGAAATTATGACGAGAATTGGTTCGGAGAGCGGCTCTGGACTGCAGTCCAGAGTAGCTCTGGTTGTTGTTTTCTGTCTCGTAATGATTACTAGCTTGCTGTCTGAACTCGTATGTTGCGGAACCCTACACCTCATTGAAGATGAAACTGTTATCTAAATAACTCAAGTAATTTCACCCCATTTTATAGTCGTTTACTATTTAAACTGCAATTTAAAAGATCAGGACGCATAGCAGTCCCAAACAGAAACAGAATTGATACACTAGTGTTGGACAGCGTATAACTTCTGACGTACAGATGCGATTGAGAATCCGTATATTGCGTTGAAAACCCTACTGAAAACCCTAATTTTCATTTAACTATAGCGTCGCTAAATTCTGAGCCCAACTGGGTGAAAATTGTGCCGCGAAATGGACGTTCAGTTCAGAAACTTAATTTCCTGCAGCGAGCACTTAAATTGAAATGGCTGTAACTTGAATACCAGAAACCCGATTGTACTGAAACAAATTTTTCTGAACTTTTTATAGAGTGTACTTGTTACCGTATTTGTAAAGTTTCATTGAATTCTGAACATATGAATTACTGCAATTTTTGTAAGCTTATGACGTGCATAATAGTTCATATCACACATGACTTGTTAACCGCATAAATGTACATACCTTACCCAACTGCCATATACATAGTGATAGTGCGCGTTATTATTCAGTGGACATTGCATTATCGTGCGTGAATGATATTGGTTTAGGAGTGTCAAGTACGCCAATGGAAAAGTGAATGATTCGTGACAGTGATTAATACAGTGAACAGTGACAAAACCGTGCTATTGGTGCATACTTGTACACGTCTAAATCATAATCATCAATAGTGTAAACCTGAGGAAAAAGGGGAAATCGAAGTGGAAAGAGCATCGTATTTAGCGGGACCGTGTTTTAGAGGATGATCATTCGAACAGTGATTCTTATATATATTAGGTAGGATCTAGCGATCCGGCTGACAGGGTTATGTCCCGGGCGTGTGGGCCGTTGTCTCGGGTATGTACGAGACTCATGTTAAACATGATCCTCCTTTCCACTATACGATTTCAAACATGACCTAGAGACTGATAGGGACACAGATCATACTTTGCATCATTTAGTGACATAGCGATTATCAGCATTTTACTTTCACTGTTATTATCGTATTTGCATGTTTCTTGTTATTAATATAAAACTTGCTATTACGTCGCTCTGACGACTTGAGTGTGCATGCTCAGACCTCGAGGAAGAACCAGCGCAGGAGTCGGATTTACCTTTCGAGCTGACGGAGATCTAGTTTGGAGTACCTTTTTCTTCGTTTCTGTTTTCCATAGAGATCTTGTATTCGAACTCGGTTAGTAGTTCTTTCCTGTTTATTTGTGAATTGTGAACAATGAAAATTCTACATAATAATTTAGTGATGTATTTCCTTTACTGCTGTGCTTTGTTTACTGATTACCATGTAATGCTAGAAGCCGAAATGTGACTACGGCGGGATTATTTCTTGACCGTAGGAGCATGGCTAGCCTGGTCATCCCTCGTTTTCCATATTTTGGGAAGCGGGGCGTGACATTGACTTTCACCCATCTGGAAGATCAATGGTGATATTGTTCTTGACTCGCCATAGTTTTAGTAAAAAGGATTTTTTCAGAAAACAGTAGTGGGAGTATGGTAGAACTGGAAGAGATTCCAGAACCGCAATCGATTACGGAAAATTTAATAGGACCTAAATATTCAATCAGGTTTGACATTCCATTAGCCACTTCGCAGATATGGTGGGTAACCTCAGACACCCGAGAGGTACTCCGGTAGCCTCAAGGACGGTGACATGGAGGTTCTTGTTTACCCAGACTTGCCATTACTGTTGTTCCAGGCTATGAGACCCGGCAGGAGGATGAGTATATCGTCGTTCTAAACTAGCTTTAGAAGTGCATGTGTATATGACTCTGGCAAAGGGTTGTCATAGTCAGTGGGAGCAGCGGAAGCATAGTGGACAAGTAGCTTATGTCTATTTATAGACTAAAGCAGATATAGCGGAGATAGATCATCTATTTTTGATGTGACGGTCATGGCTTTGACTTCATCAGAATAAGGGATGGACCTGTTAAGAAGGTAGTAGGGTGTGATGTCCTGATATTTAGATGACATGCACTTTGTAAGAAGTGAAATTCCTGCACTACGATCGGTTATACCTTGGTTGTCAAACAGTAGTTTCTCCACACAGGATATGGATATAATATCTGACATTCTGGTTACTAGATCTATGGTTTTAGATCTATATTTGGGTAGTTTCCCAATTTGGGTACTTAGACAGTATTCTAAAGGTATTTAGAATAGATGACTCCTGGCATGGTGGTGTACCTGCAGGTGATGGAGTCACCCTCTCTAAAGGTGTCTTACAGACTAAAGGAGAGAAGGATGTGCATGATTAACATATCACTTGCTTAGGCAATTGAGTTGATCATGAGATGTCAAGTACCACACCAGATATTGTTTTTGCACTAGCTGCAATAAGTTTATATTTATCCAATCCTGGAGAAACATTCGGAGGCAGTTTTAGAACATAAGTGGATGTTCTACGGATTTGATGACAGCAGCATCCTTCGGGGATGGTTACCATTCCAGGCTTCCAAGGTGACATGGATGACAGAGTAATTGTCAGAGTTATAGTTTTCCCTCTGACGAGGGGCTGTAGTTTGGACAGATGGTCCAGGCAGATACTGAGGAAGGCATGGCGCAGGATACTGATTAGGTTCAGTTGATGATACAGTCTAAGAAGTTTGGATTTGGAGTTCATTTATGAACTAGGTCCCATCAGATATCCAGACATATTCTAAGACAGGTATTGCTCAATTCGGGAGATGGC
This sequence comes from Agapanthus africanus, assembly GCA_030015575.1. NCBI lineage: Eukaryota > Viridiplantae > Streptophyta > Magnoliopsida > Asparagales > Amaryllidaceae > Agapanthus > Agapanthus africanus. The sequence goes on along the minus strand of CM057342.1, from coordinate 173,659,802 downwards.
TTTCTCCGCGAACTTGAGATTAAGAGAGACATAGAAAGAAACATCAGGGTGGATCCACTCATTGAGGCTATTTCTCAAACACAAGAGTTTTACAAACGAGCTTTGTGAAACTGATTAGTAGAGGAGTTGGATGTTCGGTATCACATGGGCTGTGAGTATGCGACATCGCAATAATTAGCCTTAAGTGCAAGTGGGAGATTGTTGGATGTAGTGCCCTCAAAGTAAATTATTGGATCGCACGCATATGATTGCAATGATTGAGGAGGACCTATACCCGTAGGACAGTCTTACTCGAGATGATAGTATGCTGTCTGGTTTACCTTTATCAGTCGTGTACAGTTTTAGGTGACATGATCACTATTACACGTTGACAGAGCCCTTAGGATTCTTACTTCACTACCAGCAGTACAATGGCGATCATATACGTGAGAGTTGGGTAGTCTATAAGCACATCCTTAAAAGTGGTCCCTAGTCGTGGGAGTTTTGAGACAGGGCATCGATACTCTGGAGTAGACTAGTGTATACAGTCGAGACCCCGACGAGGGGCGGTGGCCAATCTCACAAGCTATTGGTGTCAGTTGGTTCACCTAAGATGTATATAGGTGCTCATTGGGTTATGAGTGCACCGGACAGGACTCGCCGGGAACCTGCTAGTTGGTATTATAGCTAGCGTCAGATAGCAGTTCCCTGGTGACATGTGTACAGGTTAGTTCATCGACCTGAGGTTGTCATTTGTCTCGTGTGAGTTCCCACTGTGCTTTGATTATTACCCTACCACGGCTCAAAGGAGTCGTGCAAACAGGTTTTAGTTGGGTACAGTCCCAAGTCACATGGAGGCAAGTGAGCGGATCGGCAGGGGATTCGTCTCTCCCGGTATTGGGGGTGAGATCGCGTTGTGTCTAGGAGAGCTATTACACAAAACCCTCGGCCGAGGCAGGAGATTTACTGGTAGGTACTCCAGTAGTATCTCAGGGTGTTCTGGGCTACACTCTGACATGACTTATACCGCTATTGGGGGTCTGACGTTACCAGCCCCCTAGACCTGATATGCGATGCTCATAGACGAACGGACCGGGATATTGTCACTGATAGGCTCAGTAGGGTTCCAGCATGAGTTCGCTCATCAGCTTCCCTTTCTGTCAATACATGGGCAGCCGTTACGTACAGCTAGTACCACTGACGGCTTGTGGTTAAACCCACCGCCAGAGTATTGACGAGTCTTTAGAGTCCCCCACAGTTTGTTTTCCAAGTTCGGGCGAAATGTTGTAGAGGCCGTATGGTTTTATGGCAGGGTTCGAACATGCTTGTGCACTTGTGCACGTGTCATGGTTCGGACAGATAATACTGGTGGGTTTTGGTTTAAGCCGGATCCGAGTATTATATTGTGTAGGGATTTTTTTTGTCTCATTGCATTTTGTATTCGGTCGAAATGCAAATGCGGGTATGTATATACAGTTGTGCGACAATCCTGTAATTAGTTACGGGATTGCTTTTTGAAGTTTCCAATTTTTCTCCGCTTGATTAAACTTTTGGTTTAAAGTTTAATTATGTTGAATATGTGATTAATGTTGTGTAAATCTTTTTTTGTCCAAAATTTCCATTCATATCATCATGTCCGAAATCATTGTGATGATGTTGAGTTATTTGTTGGTTGCTTCTAGTTTGATGAGGTGGCTAAATTAAGCATGAGTCATTTTTTGTGAGTCATCCTTCTTCATTAAAGTCTTTTGGTTCACTTGTTGATATTTGTGGTTGTGATAACGATTACTCTTATCGTCACCACATCTTTTCCTACACTCACCTCCCCCATTTCAGTTTTCACAGTGAGCATTTTTGGTATTGTGGCCGAGAGCACATTCATGAGTGATGGGCTGAAATTATTTTGGCTGAAATTATTTTCTCATTGCTAAAATCTTTGCTCACAAAATTCTATCCATGGCAACTTCAATTAACCTTCATCCAATTCATTGTGTGCCTTGAGACAAACTATTCTACGCTCTCTCTACTTCAATCTTGGACATGTCAGTTAGCAAACTTCATGTCCGAGTTGCCTCGGTTTAGAGGCGGGAGCCCGTATAAAGATTCGTTGACGTGGTGCAACTTCGATAAGGAAACCAGAGATCGAGCGAGATCGGAGATGCCGCGAGGAGCGTGGGATGATGACTAAAAACCGAAAAACACGGATCGATCGGTATAGCCATTCTAACATCTTTGTAGTTTGCTTGTTTAGTGTTAATGGCACGATCCGGGTTACAGTCTGCGCTAGCGCCAGTTGTAAAAGTTTTTATTCCGCGTTTGGCCTCAGATTATTGGCCGGGGCGCTACCGTAGAGTTACATGGTATCAAAGCCACGCCATTAAAATTTACTAGCTTGTTCTAACATGTTTGAAATATCGATCGAATGAAATTTCCAAAACTGCAATTCCAAATTTAAAGTTTCTGTCGAAATTTTTTTGTCGTCTAAAAATTATTTTGAGTATGTCAGAAAATCGAGCAGGCTTTTCTAAGACAGTAGAAGAAATTTGGTAGACTGATCCTACAAAACTGCCGTGGAACCCATGGGTTTGCCGCGGTTCTGCTGCCGTTTTGGGGCTTCACTGCACCATTTTTCTTCTGGGTGACTTTCATGTGGAATTGTGGTTTCTGAAATATTTTGTTTAGGCCCAGATTTGTTTGAGTACTGGATTTGTACTTGGGGCCCACTTCGGAAAGTTTTGTCGATCGGAATTTTAAATGTGTTAGTTTACAGTACTTACATTATATCTGCGGCCGTGAATGTCATTTGAGAGGTATAATTCGTCTAATTGCTATAGTCCTTTTAAACGGGTTTGCGAACGTGACATTCGCGTTGATATTCTGTGTTGTGCTGTGATATTGCGGATTTGTCGTGGTGGATAGTTGTGTGCAATAGTAGTGCAGTATGTATTTATTTGTACATTTGATATCGCGGGGCGAGCATCCCATATGTGGACTGCCGTCGCTGCCTGTTTGTATATTATTCTTTTGGGGCACGACCGGGTTGAGGTCGATGTACCCGTTGTACATATTTTCATTTCTGTATTAGGATTACCCCGCGACGGAGTGTACGGATAGCCAGGTTCTAGAGGGCAACGGGTCTGCATCTCATAGCTTTGAGACGGAGGGGGCCTCACTCTAGAATTGGCAGACTATTCGCCGCACTCGTAGGGGGTACAGGTTGACCCAAGATGGAGTGCCCAAGTTACCGGATTCCGTGAAGTGCTGGGTGGTCCATTCACTTTGCCGTAGGGGGCAGCCTCGCTTCAGGTTTTGGCGGGTAACTTGCCGTACTCGTAGGGGTCTAGGTTTCATTGCACAGGCTATCCACACGACCAGGAGAACGTCGGGTTTCAGTTACGGCTCTGTGAAACCCGGGGATCCCAGATTATCTGTATTGTTCTGTGATTCTTATTACTTTTCTGTAATGTTGCATTTATCATGCCTGGAGCGATTATTGTATATTGATATATATACTAGTAGATATTGTATATGTTTTACACCCGCGCTGGTCCAGTCCCCGTTCTGTCGTTAGTTAAGTAATCTAACGGGTGATGACGGGACCCAGTGACGAATTCGGACGGCATATACGTACATTTTATTTTCGTTCTTTACTGGTGTGATTAATTGATGGGACTGCGTTGATTCTGATCAATGCAAAGGAAAAACAAACCTGTTTGACGTTGTTGGAACAGTTTTCAAAAAGTGTTATTACAAGGACGTTTTCTTTTGTTGTGCACAGTGGTATTCAGTTGGAATATCCTGCACCTCATTCGACGAGGCAAGAGCCGAGATCCCTTCACCGGGAGTGACCCCTTGGGCAGAAGTTTGCGTCAGGGTAATAACTTCACTATAGTCGATTACTTGTTGCTTTGCATCGCGGTATTCAGTTGGAATATCCTGCACCTCATTCCATGAGGAAAGAGCTGAGATCCCTTCACCGGGAGTGACCTCTTTAGCAAAGGTTTTCGCCACTATATTTTTGTTAAAAGCTATTAGGTTCCTTCAACGAGATCAAGTTCATTACGTTAAAGGTTTTTCGCCAAAACCAGTCATAGCCCTCCGTTATTTCATATGAATGGTAAGTAGTATTCAAGCTATGTTTGTTTGGCCCTTAGTCAAGACATAGTGATTGGTAGCTGCTGGGGTGTTCACATGTTGCATAGATAGATGCGTTGGTTTAGGACAGTCGTATTACTTTGTTGGCCCTTAGTCAAGAGTATGTACGGGTGGATTCAAATCAACCTGGATAATGACGGGAAGAACTTGACATGTGACTTATGATTTGTTGGCCCTTAGTCAAGGTCATAAGAGCATGGAGTAAAAATCCACATCGGGAGTTTCTAAAGAAACTAAAACTTGCCAGGCATGCGCATACCTTCTGGAGTGTGATAACGTGAGTGGATTCCTTCACGTTATCATGCGATGAGAGTTGGATCCCGATTCCTACTGATGAGTTAGTTTGCTCTTCAGGTGATCCCGACTAATTCTTCTTTCAAGTTTGGGGGAGAATTTGATAATACAGTGGAAGGTTTCCTGATTAGATAAAGTGATAACCATTCTGATCCAGGTTAGAGTGCACGCAGAGTGTTTCTTTTCTCTCTCTCTCATTGGCAGCGACCATTGACCGACCTTAGACTATGACTCGGTAACTAAGTTGGCCGAATTTTATTAAAACACTGGCTTTTGAACTGTCTGAGTTGCATACATCATTGCCACTCCTTCTTTTACCCTTTGAATTTCTCCAGAACACCTCATATCACTACGAACATCCACTTCCATTGGATAAATCCATCGTATGGTTATATACGAACTCGAAGGGACTTCTTCGGGGATGGATTCAGGTTCAGGAGAAATTGAATTGGTTTATTCAGTTGTCTTTTATCATCACCTTTTGTCAGGTTGCGAGGGCTCCTTGGTTTAGGAGAGTTCACCTATTACGCTTATTGGAGTTTTCTTCCAAACCATAGGCAAGTGCCGAAAGGTAGGGAAAGGAGAAAAACAATTAGCCTAAGTAGGGTGTACAGAAGCTAATAAGTAAAGACATATGAAGGGATTAGAAAGAGGGCAAAGTAAATTGTGACTGCTATCATTCATGACCAAACCACGTAATTCATCGCCACTCCTATTTCACCTTTGCTTTTCTCCAGTTGAGGAGGAATAGAATAAGGTTTTATTCAGTTGTCTTTTATCATCACCTTCTCTCAGATTGTGAGTACTCCTAGTATTAGGAGAGCACACCAATTATGCTTACTGGATAGTCTTCTTCCAAACCATAGGCTGGTGCCGAACGGTAGGGAAGGAAGAAAACCATTAAGCCTAACGAAGGTGTACAGAAGGTAATGACTAAAGACAAATAAAGGGATTTGGAGAGATGGCAACGTCTTATACGGTTACAGTCATGAATCTGGATATTGGAATAGGCATTACTATGAATACCAGGATACCCCTTCGAAATATATTCATGTTTCAGTTTCACTGTGCGTTGTTAAAGGAAAACCGATTTTCTAATTAGATACTTACTCCAGGGTATGTACTTACCAGGTATGATTCTCGCATCTGTATGATTTTACAGATGATGAGTAGGAGTAAGTTATTAGGAATTAGGTGATCATCCTCAATATATAGGAATTCGTTGTAATTGGTGATATTTGATGAAATCGTCTGGGTACAGTTTTCAACCTACGACGCACAGGGTTTGAGTTATTCAACTCAGGGGACTCATACAGAGTATTGTATGTTGTCCAGTGTCCATCAGGACAGAGGGGTTGGTCCTCGTACTATATTCTGTTTACTTGTGACTTCTCTAGTTTTTAGACGAGTGTTTCGTAGAAATACTAGGTCTAAGTTTTGAGAAGTTATAGGTACAAGAATAAAGTAGAGAATCAGGTGTCGCAAGTATCGGGATTCTTTAAGGTGATCGAAGATGCAGATACTTGTGATTGGTATTCAGTTGATAGTAATAGTTTTGAGAAAATTATTTCTCTTTCGGGTTACTCATAATTGGATGAATTCCTAAGTTGAGTAATGCTGATTAGCCTCTCTCAATTAAGTTGACATGCGCTGGAGACAGCTGCATGATTTGAATCTGGTTCCAATTAAATCAGTGCCAAAATTTCTATATTGGATATAGAATGGTTCATATCTTAACGATGTTAAGGTACGGGGAGTTGTCCGGTTTATGCTTAAAACCAGACTCTGGATAACTCATGACACGTTTCTGTAATGGCAGTTTGTAGGTTAACCCAGGCTATGACGAGAGTTGACTTTTTACCATCTGGAAGATCAATGGTGATATTGTTCTTGACTCGCCACAGTTTTAGTCAAAAGGATTTTTTCAGAAAACAATAGTGGGAGTATGGTAGAACTGGAAGAGATTCCAGAACCGCAAACGATTACGAAAAATTTAATAGGACCTAAAGATTCAATCAGGTTTGACATTCCATTAGCCACTCCGCAAATATGGTGGGTAACCTCAGACACCCGAGAGGTACTCCGATAGCCTCAAGGACGGTGACAGGGAGGTTCTTGTTTACCCAGACTTGCCATTATTGCTGTTCCAGGCTATGAGGCCCGGCAGGAGGATGAGTATATCGTCGTTCTAAACTAGCTTTAGAAGTGCACGTGTATATGACTCTGGCAGAGGGTTTTCGTAGTCAGTGGGAGCAGCGGAAGCATAGTGGACAAGTAACTTATGTCTATTTATAGACTCAAGCAGATATAGCGGAGATAGATCGTCTATTTTTGATATGACAGTCATGGTTTAGACTTCATCAGAATAAGGGCTGGATCTGTTAAGAAGGTAGTAGGGTGTGATGTCCTGGTATTTGGATGACATGCACATTGTAGGAAGTGAAATTCCTAGACTGCGATCAGTTATACCTTGGTTGTCACACAGTAGTTTCTCCACACAGGATATGGATATAATATCTGACATTCTGGTTACTAGATCTATGGTTTTAGATCTAGATTTGGGTAGTTTCCCAATTTGGGTGCTTAGAAAGTATTTTAAAGGTATTTAGAATAAATGACTCCTGGCATGGTGGTGTACCTGCAGGTGATGGAGTCACCCTCTCTAAAGGTGTCTCATAGACTAAAGGGGAGAGGGATGTGCATGATTAACATATCACTTGCTTAGGCAATTGAGTTGATTATGAGATGTCAAGTACCACACCAGATGTTGTTTTTGCACTAGCTGCAATAAGTTTATATTTATCCAATCCTGGAGAAACATTCGAAGGCAATTTTAGAACATAAGTGGATGTTCTACGGATTTGATGACGGTAGCCTCCTTCGGGGACGGTTATCATTCCAGGCTTCCAAGGTGACATGGATGACAGAGTGATTGTCAGAGTTATAGTTTTCCCTCTGACGAGGGGCAGTAGTTTGGACAGGTGGTCCAGGCAGATACTGAGGAAGGCATGGCGCAGGATACAGATTAGCTTCAGTTGATGATACAGTCTAAGAAGTTTGGATTTAGAGTTCATTTATGAACTAGGTCGCATCAGATATCCAGATATATTCTAAGACAGGTATTGCTCAATTCGGGAGATGGCTTTCTCCGCGAACTTGAGATTAAGAGAGACATAGAAAGAAACATCAGGGTGGATCCACTCATTGAGGCTATTTCTCAAACACAAGAGTTTTACAAACGAGCTTTGTGAAACTGATTAGTAGAAAAGTTGGATGTTCGGTATCACATGGGCTGTGAGTATGCGACATCGCAATAATTAGCCTTAAGTGCAAGTGGGAGATTGTTGGATGTAGTGCCCTCAAAGTAAATTATTGGATCGCAAGCACGTGATTGCAATGATTGAGGAGGACCTATACCCGTAGGATAGTCTTACTCGAGATGATAGTATGCTGTCTGGTTTACCTTTATCAGTCGTGTACAGTTTTAGGTGACATGATCACTATTACACGTTGACAGAGCCCTTAGGATTCTTACTTCACTACCAGCAGTATGATGGCGATCATATACGTGAGAGTTGGGTAGTCTATAAGCACATCCTTAAAAGTGGTCCCTAGTCGTGGGAGTTTTGAGACAGGGCATCGATACTCTGGAGTAGACTAGTGTATACAGTCGAGACCCCGACGAGGGGCGGTGGCCAATCTCATAAGCCATTGGTGTTAGTTGGTTCAGCTAAGATGTATACAGGTGCTCATTGGGTTATGAGTGCACCGGACAGGACTCACCGGGAATCTGCTAGTTGGTATTATAGCTAGCGTCAGATAGCAGTTCCCTGGTGACATGTGTACGAGTTAGTTCATCGACCTGAGGTCGTCATTTGTCTCTTGTGAGTTCCCACTGTGCTTTGATTATTACCCTACCACGGCTCAAAGGAGTCGTGCAAACAGGTTTTAGTTGGGTACAGTCTCGAGCCACATGGTGGCAAGTGAGCGGATCGGCAGGGGATTCGTCTCTTCCGGTATTAGGGGTGAGATTGCGCTGTGTCTAGGAGAGCTTTTACACAAAGCCCTCGGCCGAGGCAGGAGATTTACTGGTAAGTACTCCAATAGTATCTCAGGGTGTTCTGGGCTACACTCTGACACGACTTATATAGCTATTGGGGGTCTAACGTTACCAGCCCCTAGACCTGATATGCAATATAACAACCGAGTCCAGTTATACCAATTTCAGTTACTGTATGTGTTGTTTGTGTGCTTACTTCATTTACCATGTTTGATTTTGAGTGGTAGTTACTTTATATTCGACCCGTTTACCTGAGGTTGTTGTTTCCTAGTTATAGATTACCCCGACATTACATATTCTGCATATAGCAATCTAGGTCACTTATAACAATTTAAAACTACATAACATGGCCTGCTTAATACCCCTAACCCTATGGTAGCGTCCTTACCTCGTGTTCTCGTCCCGTTCAGTGAAACGGGCGTGTTGGACGGCTACGCGCACGTGCGTGCGTCCGTTCTTGGGGGTATACTTTTCTGTCGCAAAATCCTTCATTTTGATTTTTGGAACTTTCTAATAATTTTCATATTTCAAATCTAAAATTTTGGACCCGACCCGGGCATATTTTCTGAATTATTTTACATCCCGCCAAAATTCTATTGTTTAAATTTTAAATTTTAACTTCTAAATATTTTTCAGTCTGTAAGATTTCCTTAAACTAAATTTTAAATCTTTTAAAATTTTCCTTAACTGAATTGCCTCTCTCCCTTTACATTTTTTTACTACAGCCAATCAAAACCCTTCATTTTTCCTTCCCCAGCCAATGAAAATCGTTCGTTAAAATCTTTTCTAAAATTTTTCCTAACAAATTCTTATTTCGTTAACCAATCAGAGCGTTCCCTTTTGTGCAACTGGGCCCCACGAACTTTCCCTCTCCCTCTCTCTTTCTCCTTCTCTCTCCTCCCACGAGCTCTCTCTCTCTCTTCTCTTTCTCTCTCCTCTCGCGCCCACTCTCTCTCCTCTCGCGATTACTATTCACTCCTCGTTTCTCGTCACCGCTCTCACGATCGGGTCACCTTCCTCCTGCGTCTTCTTCTTCTTTTCTTCTTCTGTTTTAGACGCCGCAGCCTCGCCATGAGAACTCCAACCTCAGATCAATTTCCTCAAACCCTAACTCCCTCATCTCCCCAACTCCAATCGAGCCTTGTCACCTCCTCCTCCTCTCCATATTCTTCTTCTCCTTCTTCCTCCGAAGCCTCTCCTCTACACGCACACACCGAGCACCCTTCAACCCAACATCCCCGAGCGTCGCCGACGATCCCAGCATCGCACCCACCATCATCACCATCTCGTCTCCATTGTTATCTCCTTCTCCTCACCGTCATCATCATCTTCTTCTTCTTCTTCTCCCTCGTCCGAGCCAGCCACACCTTCACCTGCACCCAAGAAACCCACTTTCACCGTCTAAGCCCATCGCCGCCGACCACCCTCGCCATCGCCGTCTCTCCTTTCTCTCCTCTGTCCCTCTCCCTTTCACGTGAACCCTGCACACTCCTATACCCGAAACCCTAGTTTAACCCAACCAAACCCTAACAGCAAAACCCCATTGCCGGAGCTCCGTTCATCGCCGTTGACTCCTTCGCATCACCCCACTGCAACAACAAGACACATTTCTGGTAAGCTCTCTCATGTCCCCTTCTTCCATTCCTGTTCTCCATCCTTTCTTTTCTTGCTTTATATTTTGTGTCTCATGTTCACTGTTCATCTGTTGCCGAAATCCGGTCGTACCGACGACGATCCCGACAACCCAGCAAGCATCCCTGACCTGTGTGATCCCCTCTTACGTTGTTTGGATCTGTTCCGTGTACCGTGCGCGCGTCGTGACTTTTCCCCGCCGACGCGTAACGTTCCGTACATCGTTTCTTGAATCCGTCGAGGCAAGTTAATCTTGCTACATGCTATTTGAACTACTACTTATGCTATTTAAATTACTACGTACCAATTAGAGTGCACGTTAGATCTGTAGTTCCATTTAATACCAGAATTCCATTTTTTTAACATGTTGACGTCCCATTATAACATTTTAGAATCATGGCTCAAAACATACCAGTTTGCTTTTAGTTCTGTTATACATAGTACCTGCATTCATATTTAAATCTTGTAACAATTATTTGCATGACTTACAGTACCCTTTTATATTTTATACCCTTTCAGACGATCGTGTGCATACAAATCATCTGATTCATATTCAATTATATCTTTAGATTATTTAGTACACTTTAACATGAACTTAACATCCATGATGGTTATAATGTATGCATGTAATGTTGAAACTATATCTTAAACTCAAACTGATAACCGTACATCTAATACTTTAACCTGTACTTTATTTGCATGTCATATTACATATGCCAGTTTATTGTTCTGATAGTACCCATGCTTGTTTACTTATAACCATGATTATTCTAGTTGATTATGAGCACTCGCATGATATCTTGTATACCCTGACATGACTTGCTATACATATAACCTGATCCGACATGGTACCGTACGACTCTCGATATGGCATGACACTTGTATACACTACCCGGCTTGACCTGACGTACCATGGCTTTACCTGTTACCTGATCTTGCGTCTAATGCCAACAAACCTGTCCTGTAGTCCTCACGGACCATTCCTGTTGTCTATCCAGACAAACCTGTGCTTACCTGATCATGTGTTGGCATTAGTGCTAGATTATTTAATACTTGACTTGAACATATATAACTTGGGGGTATGGGGAAATCAGTATTGTAACCAAACGTAACTCAAAGGACCATCCTATTGTTTGCCGTTTTTCCGGGCGTTACGGAATACCCATTGTTTGCCGTTTTTTCGGGCGTTACGGAATACCCATTGTTTGCCGTTTTTCCAGGCCTTGCAGAATACCCATTGTTTGTCGTTTTTCCGGGCGTTACGGAATACCCATTGTTTACCGTTTTTCCGGGCGTTACGGAATACCTATTGTTTGCCGTCTTTCCGGGCGTTACGGAATAACCACCGACGAGTTACGATGAGGATTACATTACTTGGTTTCGAAGACTTAGAATAGATAACCCCGTATCACAGTCTAGATATCTCTGCACGTCACTTGTACCGATACATTCATCGTTATATATTCTCATTATGTTCTTGCTCATACTCATACCTGCATGCTTCATTACCCATGTTAATATTATTGCTTGATATTATGACGCGCTGACGTCTGGGTTTTGCATGGCCCAGATTCCGTACCTTTGCTGCAGTCCGAGCAGGAGTACTTCAGCCAGCAGGCTGAGCAGTGAGGATTCCCTAGTAGTTAGTTCTTTTACTTTTCAGCATTTTATTTCTGATGTGAGCCCGCATTATGGGACATACATTCCAGCTATTCTCGTGTTGGATCTTTTGCTTCCGCATTATTACTATTCTTGACTCATTTTATTTTGGCTTATGGACATGTATTAGATAGTTTTATTTTTGTTCTTGATATCTCTACAGCCGTAATGTGACTGTGGATGGATACTTCCTACCCACAGGTAGCATGGTTGGCTATGTCACTTGCCCATCTTAGCATACTCTGGGAAGCGGTGCGTAACATGGTTCTTTTGGTATCAGAGCCATAGGTTAATCGGGTTGATTTTTTTGTAGTTGGGTATTGTACCCAATACACGAATCAGATACTCGTGATTAGGAAACATGTCCTGCCACCTTGTCGTTTCACCGTTCTTGAATCTTAACCTCCTCCTGATTATACTTTTACGATATGCAAACCTCCTTTGCATATCGACTCGAAACCTGATTCCTTGTTATCTCTAGAACTTAGGCGACTTGGGTGGAGTTATGTAATTGTAGCTATGATACCGCGGCATAGTTACAATGCGGTACTCTATTTAAATAACTCGGAGTTCTAGCCTTGATCTACATTTTGGATCCGTTACATGCTAATCCTTGGGTGTTTTGATTTCAGGAATATGGCAAACAAGAATCTGAAGACGTACCAAAGGCGTCTTGACGAAGCCGCTATGCTTGGAGTAATACGTGGGATGTTGGAAAACCAAAAGCGACAGACCGATCTGATTCAGTAGCAAGCTGAATCTTTTCAGGAAGGTTTGTGGACCGTTGAACAGTCCATGAGCAATGTTGTGGCCAGACCAGTGGATCATGTGGGTACCGTGGCGGATTTCAGGAGACTGAGTCCGTCTGTCTTCACTGGCCTGGAGGAGCCATTGCCAGCGGAACAGTGGCTGGTTGATACGGAGAATTTACTTGTTGCGGCATAGATCCCAGAGGATAAGAAGGTGGATGTGGTACGCATCCAGTTAGTAGACTACGCCCGTGAATGGTGGCTTGTAGAAGAGACCTGCTTGCCCAAGCCGATCAGTTGAGCGGATTTCTCGAAGAGTTTCTTGGAGAAGTTCTTCCCGCGGACTGCACGGGAGGAAATGGAGGAAAAATTCGTCAGCTTGAAGCAGAACGGCGCACCTGTAGATGTGCATGCAGCTGAGTGGACGCGGCTCAGTAGATTCGCTGGACCTTTGGTTGCCAGCAATGCTGATAGGGCAAGACGGTTCATGCGCAGTTTGGATGTGGACATCCAGAGGCAGATTGTCTCCCTGGGTTTGACCACTTTCTCACAGGTGCTTACAGCAGCTCGAGAGCAGCAGAGTCTATCTATGAAGACCGGGAATACACCGCAGCCAGCAGTTACAGCACGGAAGCCGGCATTTGCACCGAATCGAGCAAATGGACGCAAAGGTATTCCGGTGGACAGGCGTGGCGTTGTACCAATGAAGAAGCCAGTTTTGCTCGAGAAAAAGGGAAGGGTGTTGTGCGATTACTGCTAACGACCGGGTCATTATCGAAGAGATTGTCGTAAGAGGCTTGGACTGTGTCTTATTTGCGGATCAGCTGATCACACCATTGATACTTGTCCATCAAAATTACGGTCGAAGGAAGATACTCAGAAGCCACCGCAGAGACAGTTTCCGGGGCAGAAGCTGATAACTCAGGGACCCAATCAAGCTCGAGCCTTTACTCTGACGGCTGAAGAGGCTAAAGCTCCAGAGAAAGTCGTTTCAGGTACCCTACTTGTTCATGGTTTTCTCGCATTAGCGTTTTTCAATTCTAGTGCATCCCATTGATCTATGTCGTCCAAGATTATTACTATACACTCGAAGACTTGCACGACCCTGTTTAGTTTTTGGGACATACACACTGGGAATAGGAAGATCTTAACGAATAGGGGGTGTAAGGATTGTTCTGTTATTGTTGGCGGACGGGAGTTAATTGCAGATTTCTTGGTGATTGTTACCTGCAGTTATGAAGTCGTCTTGGGAATGGATTTTTCGGCACTTTCCAGGTTCACATTGAGTGTAGAGCAAAGAAAGCAAATTTCCAGATTCCCAGACACCCAGAGGTTGTCTGGAAGAAGCAATTCTGTCGGGACAGTCGAGTTAGGGCTAGGCCGACAACTAATGTTCTTCCATCGATGAAGATTGTTAAAGGTGAAGCGCCAGCTGTAGTTTGAGAGTTCATGGACGTATTCAAGGACATCTCGGGTTTACCGCCAAAGCGAGAAGTGGAGTTTGCAATTGATCTTTTTCCTGGCTCAGCGCCGGTCTCTAGAGCATATTATCCAATGGCAGAAGTCAAGAAGCAGGTTACAGAATTACTTGAGAAGGGCTGGGTTCAAAGCAGTAACTTGCCTTGGGGAGCTCCAGTTCTTCTAGTAAAGAAGAAAGATGGCACAAGGAGGATGTGCATCGATCATTGAGAATTAGACCGGGTGACTATTAAGAACAAGTATCCGATCCCTCGCATTGGCAAATTGTTCGAGCAACTTGGTGGCGCGAGGATATTCTCGAAGCTGGATTTGCGGTTCGGGTATCATCAAGTCCGAGTTAAATCAGAGGATATTTGCAAGATGGCGTTCCGAACTCGGTATGGACATTACGAGTACTTAGTGATGCCCTTCGGAGTAACGAATGCACAGCGATATTCATGGACTTAATGAACCGAATCTTTTCATTATTCTTGGACCAGTTTATAGTGGTATTTACTGATAATATTCTGGTCTACTCCAAGAGCAGTGAAGAGCATGCAGAATATTTGGTGATCGCACTGCGGACGTTGAGGCAAGAAAATTTGCATGCAAGGATGAGCAAGTACGAGTTTTGGCATGAAGAAGTGAGGTTTTGGGCATATCGTAGCTGGAGATGGAATCGCCGTTTATCCAAGGAAGATTGCAACAGTTCGAGATTGGTCGATTCCGAAGAATGTTGTGGAGATCAGAAGCTTTCTTGGACTTGTCGGGTATTACAGATATTCGTGAAGAACTCATGAAGGAGGCGCAGTTCAGCGTGTTCCGTACATCCAGGAGGCACGAAGGTGTACCGAGATTTGCGACATCATTTTGGTGGGAAGGCAGGAAACGGGAGATTGCTCATTTTGTAGCAGAGTGCTTGGTGTGTTAGCAAGTTGAGGCTGAACATCAAAAGGTGATGGTTTATTGCAACCACTTCCGATTCCTCAGTGGAAGTGGGAGCAGATGACTATGGATTTCGTGACGACTTTACCGCAGAGTCCTAAGGCAACGATGAAGGTTGGGTGATTGGTGATCGATTGACCAAGGCAGCCCATTTCATACTTTTCGAGTTGGTCAATCAACAGAAACTTTGGCAGAGCGGTACATGCAGGAGATTATAAGATTGCATGGAGTACCGGTAAGCATTGTGTCCGATCGAGACACTCGGTTCTTATCACACTTCTGGAAGAGCATACAGGAAAGTTTGGGGACTCGATTAAAGTTTAGCACCGCTTATCATCCCCAAACAGATGGCCAGTCGGAGAGAACGATCCAAACTCTTGAAGATATGTTGAGAGCTTGCACGTTGGACTCAAGGGTTCATGGGAGGATCACCTACATTTGGTGGAGTCTTCTTACAACAACAGTTTTCAGGCAACTATTCAGATGGCTCCATTCGAAGCTTTATATAGTCGCAAGTGTCGTTCACCAGTTGTTGGGACGATGTCGGTGAACGAAGATTGTTGGGACCGGGTTTGGTTGTGCAGACAGTTGAGAAAGTTAACACTATCAGAAATCGTTTGAAAACGGCACAAGACAGGCAAAAGAGTTGGGCGGATACGTCGAGAAGACCTCTAGAGTTCTCCGTGGGTGATTTGGTATTCTTGATGATATCACCGACTAGAGGGGTGATTCGTTTCGGAGGTCGAGGAAAATTCAGTCCTCGATTCGTCGGACCCTGATTTGTCTCAAAAACTATCTATAACCGCAATCAAGAACGGCATCACTTGGTAGCTAGCCGGTGAGTACGGGTCGGTCCACAGGGATTTTGTGAATCTCCTAATCGCTCAAACGAGTTAATTCCGATGGGTGTTCGGATTGATTATTAAATCTAAAAACTAAATCTATCTATACTAAGATTATCTAGATCTAATTCTTGCTAGGGTTAGGTTTAGGAATGGTTTGGAAATGTAAATAAATCTCAACGCTTTCTATACCCAAATTAGGATCTAAGAGGAGTTATGGTAATTATTAATAAAGGGGATTAGAATCATCGGGAAGATGTTTTCTTCCTCTAGTTTCTTGTCCTTCCTTTATCAATCCTTACCCTAACCTCCATGGAAAACATCACAACCGGGCCTTTATACTACGGTATCACCGCTACCTCGAGGGATAGGGTGCCGTAGGGAGCGGTATGTGCATGTATGCATGGAGTCCTATGAAAATATATAACGGGCAAGAAAGGGATAAGAGATCTCATCTCTCAAAAGCCTTACCCAAAGCTAACCCTAACAAGCGAGGAGACTACTCGCTCATTAGGGAATTTAAAAACATTTATCTAGGGCAAGAATTGAAATTACCTAGGGCAAGAAAATAAATAAATCTACTTACTTTACAGATGGCTCTCTCCAAACATCAACACAGGGTTGTCAGATCTGAATTCATGAAATGAAAAGAGGCACCGATACTCTCCAAAAGAATTCTAAATTTTATTCATAGAAAGAAGCATAGGGAGGCATAACCTAATACAATGATTTAGAGTTCCTATTTATAGAGGATAGGAAACCCTAGGTTACAATTGATTCGCACGTCTGCATTTACAAGAATACCCCTAGGTTGACTAGTCAGCGCCGCACAAGGTTATGGTAAGATTTTTATCCCCTAATCACTCAACCCCGCCGCGGAACCGCGGCCGCAGCCAGGGTTTGGCCGCGGTTCCGCGATCAAACCGGAGAGTTGACTTCTCAGAATTCTTGTGTTGTCTCCTGCTGACTTGTACTTCCTACTTTTACAAGTCTTTTCTCAGATTGGCTTCTACGTCTTCTCCAGATCTTCACAGTGAGTCGTGCAGTGGACTTCTAACCATTCGCTTTGTGTCGACGTCTTGAACCTTGCTTTGTGAACTGATCTTTATGTAGGCTTGATCAATAGTCTTCTGTTTATTGGTCAAAGTCTTACTTTTGCATCGTCTTTTATCTTTTTCACTGTTTTAGATCTAAGAACCTGTAACCTGTAATATGTAGCAGACATGCGTCAAAAGCACCTGTTTATTTATAAAACGAATAAGAATGGCGAATATAATAATACAATATTATCTTTTGCTCGTCCTCGAACTTATACCCCCAAACTTATCTTTTGCTCGTCCTCGAGCAAACTTATTTTTATTCTCTACAAAAAACCTAACCGCACTTTCGCAGGGAAACGTGATTGCACTGAGCTCGTGCAACAAGCCGTTAAACCTCTAGGTGTCCCTAGTAGGAGGAGTGTTGTCTCCCGAGGGTTTTCAGCGGATACTACCCACAAAATCCTATCAATTTAGCCTTTCGACTTTTGTTCTCCAATTAGGTTTTCTAACAAGGAATTCTATTATCGTCGACTCGTAAATTATCCACCCATAGTCTTCACACTTCCTCATCATTTATCTTAAGATTATATATATCCCGTAGACTTACTTAACTTACAGCATCTCTTAAGTTTTCCTTCTAGGGTTCCATCTCCACTTAGGAATTTCTATCAACCCTTACTAAAGATACAAGTTCTATTCTTCACTCCTTTCTTTCATCTAAACTCCAATCACATATCCCCATGTGTGTGTATAAATCACCCCTACACTTGGAAATTCAAATCAAGCAATCATACTCTTGTCTGTTGTCCAAAGTACTTATTAATTGGTGAATTTTAATGAATTTTGCTTACACATCCTTCATGCAATCGTTAATACTTCTTGAGGTACCAACAACCGATTACAAGATGTGTTTGCACATTAAAGCGTACTTCCTAGTCTTGCAACACCCAAGGCTTTAGCAGTGACTCCCAAACCAGTTGGTCTAAGACACTAGGTGATGAAGCACCCTCGCTATATATTTTTCTATTTTTGCAGTCTTAAGTAATCACAAAAACCAGTGTTCATTTTTTTCTTTATTCTTTATTCACACTTATATATTTTTTATATTTTTCATCATACTAAGGACTTTAGACAAGAGCATTTCAAGGTCTCTTCTACTATTCCAAGTTTCAAGGTGCGTGATTGTGCAAATTGTAGGGTATACATTTTCAGAATCTAGACTTAAGCTAGGAATTATTTTTCAAACTTATACTTTAATAAAAACATCAATACTTTTCCTTTATTTTGACTTAGCCCAAGAAGTGAACTTAGAATTTGCCTATTTCTAAATAAACTA
Source organism: Agapanthus africanus (assembly GCA_030015575.1). Classification (NCBI taxonomy): domain Eukaryota; kingdom Viridiplantae; phylum Streptophyta; class Magnoliopsida; order Asparagales; family Amaryllidaceae; genus Agapanthus; species Agapanthus africanus. The sequence continues at coordinate 173,641,653 of CM057342.1, read as the reverse complement.
CAAAGACATATACTTTCTACCGTTAAACTTTAAGAAAGGTTATTTTTAGGATTTTTAATTTACTAAGTCTAAGATCTAGTTGTTCCTAACCAGTAAACCTATTTGTCAAACTCAAGTCAAAAAAGCCAAAATTGAATACATTAATTTTTATAATTTTTGAAAATTTTCAATTTTATGGGTTTTAAAATAAGTATACAAATGCAAAAATATGTACATATGAATGCAAAGGAAGAAAACGTACCGAGCATACCCCCAAACTTAAACTTGACAGTGTCCTCACTGTCATGCCACACCAAGAGGGTCAAGAATGTCGGCACTCCCCTGTTTATTTATTTATAAAAAAATTTATTTTTTATTTTTTATTTTTATATTTTAATAGAAAAGAAAACAAAATACATATATACATATATACAATAAGGTCCTCCCCAAACTAAGCAAGGCCTTACATAAGCCAAAGGTTAGCACCAACCATTCAAAAATCTTATCGTGGTAATGGTAGAGTTGGTGAAAGAATGGAGTGGAAAGAAAAGAAATGAGAAGCACACGAGACCGTGTGGGAAGAAAGGTAGAATATGGTCTCGGTGGGGGAGAAGAATGGCGGAAAAGAGAAAGAAGTGTAGTACGAACTTGAGGGTGTAAATCGAGGGAATAAATTAGCGCAATTTGTGATGACTGATGTGTTAAAAATGATTATGCTAATCTATCAACCCGTCGAGAAATGGGGTCAAATTCCTCAAGATTCGCAAGAAAACATGGGTACGTCGAACTTGGTATAGAAGATGAAAGCGTAACGGTCTCTTGCACGGTCGGAACGATAGGACGGACGAAAGGGAGTGATTGAAGGATAGTCGTACTCTCACCTAAGTAATCTGTCTCGAACTTAAAAGATTCCATCAATGGTTCGAAACAACTGTAAGCAACCGAGTCTGATGGTTCAACTAACTCATCTGAAAATGTAAAGGACTCAAACTCGGGAGGTGAGTTTTCAACATCGTCCGAAAAAGTGAAACACTCGTAATCATTATTGTCTGTGAGAACTGTGTCAGATTCAAAGAGAAATTTTTTAAGCTCACAGTCTTCAAGCGTGGTCTTGTGCGTAGTCGGAACGATGGAAAGGAGGGAGGGTGATACAACAGTTAAAGATTTAGGAGAATGAATTGGAAAATCCGACACATCAAACAAAAATGGTTCAACCTCTATATTATCCTCAATACTCTCCTCAATACAATCCTCATAATTCTCCTCAATATTTAGCTCATCCATGCCATTATCATCAAAATCAAGACGCAGATGAAGTTCGGGAGAAACATTTAATGACCCAGGATGATGAATTGGACATACAATTTCAATCAAATCTACGGGTTCATCATCCAAAATATTCCCGGCGTCTAAATCCTCAATCAAGTGAAAATCAATTTTATCTGACACCTCATCAAATGTATGGATATTTATCAATTCAGGTTCTAGATTGGAGGTGTAAAGATCGAAAGATTAAGTGTGGTTTCACTCGAAAGGGGTTCTTCACAATCTGGCAAATCAAGAACTACAAAGTCACATAAGTCGTTTTTATTTGTTCTATTTTCAACTTGTGAATCATTTGGGACAATCGATGGAAAACCGGAGTTGTGGGCTTCAATTGGGTATGGGTAGGTTTGATTTGGAAATGTGTAGAACTCACTCACTCCTCTCAAATTCTCACTCTGTCCAACCGCCTCCTCATACATTGAAAAATTTGAAGCTAGTTGGAAACTAGCTGCCGGTTCACTAGGTTGCATAAGGGCGGCAATGGATGCATCCACATTCCTCACCATTTTGTTTGTTACATAAATATAAGCTGCCAACGACTGTTCCAAACTATACATGGTGGTGAGGGGGTTTCGGTAAAAGATTCGAAATTGTTTGGATACGTGAAACTCCCAAATGGCTGTGTAGAAACAGTGTCTAGTGAAGGTGGGAAAGTCGGGTAGGACTGGTAGGAAGTGGATGGTTGGACAGGAGTAGGATCAACATGTGGATAAAAAGGTGGATGGACTTGTTGATTCCTAGAACTAGATGAGTGGAGAGGGGTGAAAGATCGGCTACGAGATTGAGCAATATGCTCAGCAATGGACATCGGTTTAGGAGTTACAGTAGGACTTGAAAAAGTTGTATCAACGTATGAAGGTGGGGAAGGTTGACATGGTTGACACAAAGTGGGTTGCAAAGTCGAACTATTTCTCCTAGACGCTTCTATTTGATCTTTCAAAGAAATTTTGGGAATGGAAGGATCTTCTTTAAATCGACCGAAACAATTGACGTACGACGCAAAGTTAGGTTCGGGATACCAAAGTTCGGAAAGTGATTTATGATGTGGGGTACCCATGATAGAAGAAAGAGAAGATGAAGAAGGTAGGTGGTGCAAGGATCTCTTAGCGACAAAAGGTTGCAAGTTTTCTAATAAAATTTTCCTTTTTTCTTTGTCTCTTTATTTGGAAAAAATTTTAGCAAAAAAGATTAAGGATATGCAAATCAGGAAAGATCACTTGCAATCAATTATTATTTTAAGCATAGCACAAAGAATCCTGCACAAAATTTGTTATTTGGAAAGGAAAAGATTTTTTAAAGCGCACAAAATTCTACAGGAATTTTTCAGAAAAGATATATCTAGATTTCCAGAGCAAGAACAGAAGACCTTACAGTGCAATTTTCTCAAGATGATGTGACGAGACCACCGAGTTTCCGCGGCCCCAACGCGTTCCTGCCGTGTTTTCGCGGTGGGATGTAAGGCACGGTTCCCGAGAAAAAATTATGGATGACGATGACACAAGACCGCTGCCCTTCCGCGGTCAAAAGGGAGATTAGGCCGCGGTTTAGCGGCGGCGTAGGCGGCGCAAGTCCCAAGAAAAATTTTGTAGTTCTGGTTTTTAGACCCTCTTCTGTTCTGATCTTCTGATTTCTGTTTCGCTTTCTGGAAATTTCCAGATCCGTCTTTCGATTGTAGATCCTACAAAATTCACACAAAAATACCTTTCCAAAAATAACAGATGATATATTTTTATATTTTTATATTTTTCAGTTTTTATGATTTTTTAATTTAATATTAACCCGAAATTGCAAAAAGGAAATAACACGCCATCCCCGGCAACGGCGCTATTTGATTCATCTCAAAGAATAATTTATAGCCGCAATCAAGAACGGCGTCGCTTGGTAGCTAGCCGGTGAGTACGGGTCGGTCCACAGGGATTTTGTGAATCTCCTAATCGCTCAAACGAGTTAATTCCGATGGGTGTCCGGATTGATTATTAAATCTAAAAACTAAATCTATCTATACTAAGATTATCTAGATCTAATTCTTGCTAGGGTTAGGTTTAGGAATGGTTTGGAAATGTAAATAAATCTCAATGCTTTCTATACCCAAATTAGGATCTAAGAGGAGTTATGGTAATTATTAATAAAGGGGATTAGAATCATCGGGAAGATGTTTTCTTCCTCTAGTTTCTTGTCCTTCCTTTATCAATCCTTACCCTAACCTCCATGGAAAACATCACAACCGGGCCTTTATACTACGGTATCACCGCTACCTCGAGGGATAGGGTGCCGTAGGGAGCGGTATGTGCATTTATGCATGGAGTCCTATGAAAATATATAACGGGCAAGAAAGGGATGAGAGATCTCATCTCTCAAAAGCCTTCCCCAAACCTAATCCTAACAAGCGAGGAGACTACTCGCTCATTAGGGAATTTAAAAATATTTATCTAGGGCAAGAATTGAAATTACCTAGGGCAAGAAAATAAATAAATCTACTTACTTTACAGATGGCTCTCTCCAAACATCAACACAAAGTTGTCAGATCTGAATTCATGAAATGAAAAGAGGCACCGATGCTCTCCAAAAGAATTCTAAATTTTATTCATAGAAAGAGGCATAGGGAGGCATAACCTAATACAATAATTTAGAGTTCCTATTTATAGAGGATAGGAAACCCTAGGCTACAATTGATTCGCACGTCTGCATTTACAAGAATACCCCTAGGTTGACTAGTCAGCACCGCACAAGGTTATGGTAAGATTTTTATCCCCTAATCACTCAACCCCGCCGCGGAACCGCGGCCGCAGCCAGGGTTTGGTCGTGGTTCCGAGGTCAAACCGGAGAGTTGACTTCTCATAATTCTTATGTTGTCTCCTGCTAACTTGTACTTCCTACTTTTATAAGTCTTTTCTCAGATTGGCTTCTACGTCTTCTCCAGATCTTCACAGTGAGTCGTGCAGTGGACTTCTAACCATTCGCTTTGTGTCGACGTCTTGAACCTTGCTTTGTGAACTGATCTTTATGTAGGCTTGATCAAGAGTCTTCTGTTTATTGGTCAAAGTCTCACTTTTGCATCATCTTTTATCTTTTTCACTGTTTTAGATCCAAGAACCTGTAACCTGTAATATGTAGCAGACATGCGTCAAAAGCACCTGTTTATTTATAAAACGAATAAGAATGGGGAATATAATAATACAATATTATGGTATGAACAGACCCTTTGAGATTTTGGGGCGTGTTGGTGAGGTAGCATATCGATTGGTGTTACCGCAATCCTTGACGAGTGTGCATGACGTGTTTCACGTATCTCAACTCCGTAAGTATGTTCGAGATGAAACACATGTGTTGGATCATTCGGAGCTGACTGTAGGAGAAGACTTGATGTTAAGGAGTGACAAATTGCGATTGAGGATCGAAGGGAAAAGGTTCTTAAGAACAAGGTTATCCCTCTTGTACTGGTTTCTTGGAGTATTCACTCACATGGAGAGTTAACTTGGGAATGAGAAGATGAAATCCGACAGAAAATTCCCATCTTTTCTTGTAGGTTTGTTGGTTGTTTATCCCTTTTGTGTTCTTGGAATTTCGAGGACGAAATTCTTTTGTAGTTGGGTATAATGTAACAACCGAATCCAGTTATACCAATTTCAGTTACTGTATGTGCTGTTTGTGTGCTTACTTCATTTACCATGTTTGATTTTGAGTGGTAGTTACTTTATATTCGACCCGTTTACCTGAGCTTGTTGTTTCCTAGTTATAGATTACCCCGACATTACATATTCTGCATATAGCAATCTAGGTCACTTATAATAATTTAAAACTATATAACATGGCCTGCTTGATACCTCTAACTCTGTGGTAGCGTCCTTACATCGTGTTCTCGTCCCGTTCAGTGAAACGGGCATGTCGTACATCGTTTCTTCAATCCGTCGAGGCAAGTTAATCTTGCTACATGCTATTTGAACTACTACTTGTGCTATTTAAATTACTACGTACCTATTAGAGTGCATGTTAGATCTGTAGTTCCATTTAATACCAAAATTCCATTTTTTTAACATGTCGACGTCCCATTATAACATTTTAGAATCATGGCTCGAAACATACCGGTTTGCTTTTAGTTCTGTTATACATAGTACCCGCATTCATATTTAAATCTTGTAACAATTATTTGCATGACTTACAGTACCCTTTTATATTTTATACCCTTTCAGACGATCGTGTGCATACAAATCATCTGATTCATATTCAATTATATCTTTAGATTATTTAGTACACTTTAACATGAACTTAACATCCATGATGGTTATAATGTATGCATGTAATGTTGAAACTATATCTTAAACTCAAACTGATAACCGTACATCTAATAATTTAACCTGTACCTATTTGCATATCATATTACATGTGCCAGTTTATTGTTCTGATAGTATCCATGCTTGTTTACTTATAACCATGATTATTCTAGTTGATTATGAGCACTCACATGATATCTTGTATACCCTGACATGACTTACTACACATATTACCTGATCCGACATGGTACCGTACGACTCTCGATATGGCATGACACTTGTATACACTACCCGGCTTGACCTGACGTACCATGGCTTTACCTGTTACCTGATCTTGCGTCTAATGCCAACAAACCTGTCCTGTAGTCCTCACGGACTGTTCCTGCTGTCTATCCAGACAAACATGTGCTTACCTGATCATGTGTTGGCATTAGTGCTAGATTATTTAATACTTGACTTGAACATATATAACTTGGGGGTATGGGGAAATCAGTATTGTAACCAAACGTAACTCAAAGGACCATCCTATTGTTTGCCATTTTTTCGGGCGTTACGGAATACCCATTGTTTGCCGTTTTTCCGGGCGTTACGGAATACCCATTGTTTGTCGTTTTTCCGGGCGTTACGGAATACCTATTGTTTGCCGTCTTTCCGGGCGTTATGGAATAACCATCGACGAGTTACGATGAGGATTACATTACTTGGTTTCGAAGACTTAGAATAGATAACCCCGTAGCACAGTCTAGATATCTCTGCACGTCACTTGTACCGACACATTCATCGTTATATATTCTCATTATGTTCTTGTTCATACTCATACCTACATGCTTCATTACCCCTGTTAATATTATTGCTTGATATTATGACGCGCTGACGTCTGGGTTTTGCATGGCCCAGATTCCATACCTTTGCTGCAGTCCGAGTAGGAGTACTTCAGCCAGCAGGTTGAGCAGTGAGGATTCCCTAGTAGTTAGTTCTTTTAGTTTTCAGCATTTTATTCCTGATGTGAGCCCACATTATGAGACATACATTCTAGTTATTCTCATGTTGGATCTTTTGCTTCCGCATTATTACTATTCTTGACTCATTTTATTTTGGCTCTTGGACATGTATTAGATAGTTTTATTTTTGTTCTTGATATCTCTACAGCCGTAATGTGACTGTGGATGGATACTTCCTACCCACAGGTAGCATGGTTGCCTATGTCGCGTGCCCATCTTAGCGTACTCTGGGAAGCGGGGCGTGACATGCGATGCTCATAGACGAACGGACCTGACTGTACGGATATTGTCACTGATAGGCTCAGTAAGGTTCCAGCATGAGTTTGCTCATCAGCTTCCCTTTCTATCAATACATGGGCAGCCGTTACGTACAGCTAGTACCACTGACGACTTGTGGTTAAACCCACTGCCAGAGTATTGACGAGTCTTTAGAGTCCCCCACAGATTGTTTTCCAAGTTCGGGCGAAACGTTGTAGAGGCCGTATGGTTTTATGGTAGGGTTCGAACATGTACGTGCACTTGTGCACGTGTCATGGTTCGTACAGATAATACTGGTGGGCTTTGGTTTAAGCCGGATCCAAGTATTATATTGTGTTGGGATTTTTTTTGTCTCGTTGCATTTTGTATTCGGTCGGAATACAAATGCGGGTATGTATATACAGTTGTGGGGCAATCCTGTAATGAATTACGGGATTTCTTTTTGAAGTTTCCAGTTTTTCACCGCTTGATTAAACTTTTGGTTTAAAGTTTAATTATGTTGAATATGTGGTTAATGTTGTGTATATTTTTTTTGGCCAAAATTTCCATTCATATCATCATGGCCGAAATCATTGTGATGATGGTGAGTTATTTGTTGGTTGCTTCTAGTTTGATGAGGTGGCTAAATTAAGCATGAGTCATTTTTTGTGAGTCATCCTTCTTCATTAAAGTCTTTTGGTTCACTTGTTGATATTTGTGGTTGTGATAAGGATTACTCTTATGGTCACCACTTCTTGTCCTACACTCACCTCCCCCATTTCAGTTTTCACAGTGAGCATTTTTGGTATTGTGGCCGAGAGCACATTCATGAGTGATGGGCTGAAATTATTTGGCTGAAATTATTTTCTCATTGCTGAAATTTTTGCTCACAAAATCTTACCGATGGCAACTTCAATTAATCTTCACCTTGAGAAAAACTATTCTACACTATCTCTAGTTCAATCTTGGACATGTCAGTTAGCAAATTTCATGTCCGAGTTGCCTCGGTTTAGAGGCGGGAGCCCGTATAAAGATTCGTTGATGTGGTGCAATTTCGACGAGGAAACCGGAGATCGAGCGAGATCGAAGATGCCGCGAAGAGCGTGGGATGATGGCTAAAGACCGAAGGACACGGATCGATCGGTATAGCCATTCTAACATCTTTGTTGTTTGGTAGTTTAGTGTTAATGGCACGATCCGGGTTACGGTCTGCGCTAGCGCCAGTTGTAAAAGTTTTTATTCCGTGTTGGATCTCAGATTATTGGTCGGGGCGCTACCGTAGACTTACAATACACAACCTCTCCAACTCGTTCGAGAATATCGAAGGGACCTATGAACCACGGGCTGAGTTTTCCGCGTTTCCCAAAATGTATCACTCCCCGGTTAGGAGAAATCTTCAGAAACACTTGTTCTTCTGGTTGGAACTCTAGAGTCCTTCTCTTCGTATCAGCCCAATGCTTCTGCCGATCTTGTGCTATGCGTAATTGTTTTCTGATTGTTCTTATCACCTCCACTGTCTCGACAATCATCTCGGAACCCAAAAGTTCTCGATCCCCGTCACCGTCCTAACTTAACGGTGATCTACACTTCCGTCCATACAAAGCAGCGAAGGGCGCCATGCAGATACTAGACTGGTGGCAATTTGTAATACCCAGTTTCAATTATATCGTGACCATATTTTTATAAATATTTTCCCCAAATTTTCTACTTAATTTTCTATATTTTTCTATAACCTAATTTATAAACCTTTACCTTAATTAAACCATAACCTTTTAATTACTTATTTTCCGAATTCTTTCTACCCCAAGCCCAGCCTATGAACCCACTCTACCCGAACCCGAACCCAACCGGACCCAATTCCTCACGCCCACTTCTTCTCTTCTTCTTCCTCGCCCCCCTCGTTTTCCCGCCCATTTCCAACGTTCGTTTCCCCCGCTTCCCCCGCTCCTCGCGCCCACGCCACGAGACCCGCACCTACTTCCCCAACGGCCGCGCCCATTTCCCCATGACCCATGCTCGCCCCATGACCGCACTCCTCAACGTCCCCCTCCCCTTCGCGCTCCTTGAGACCGGTGCACCCCCACAACCAGCTCCCCTCTCTCACCAACTCCCCCATCTCCCTCGACCCGCTCCTCTCTCAACGTCTCTCTCTCTCTCCCTAACCCTCACTCTCTATCTCCCTCGTTCTCATAACTCAAGCCTCTCCCTTCACCGTCTCTTGCATCCTCACCTGAGCTCCGACCCCCATGCAACCTCTCCCCGTCGACCTCACACCTAACAGCCCTCACCACGTTGTTGCACCCTGAGATCCCCTCCACTTCCTCCCTCAAGACTCCAACAAGCTCCGCGTTGCCTTCCTTCTCTTGCGACCACCTCTTGCCAACACCACCACAGCCATCTCGCCCATGTTGACAACCGCAGCCACCGACCACCAGCTGCCTTTACCGTTGAAGCTACCCCAGTACCCCGATGAGACCCACTAGAAACTGAGCACCAAACACCCAACCATGTTGACGCCTTCTCCTCCTGCCAAGCCAAGCTCCTTAGCCTCAATCGTGCCCTCGTTCTCCAACAGCTCCTTGAGCCAAGCCCCACGCCTCAACCCCATTGCACCGCCTCAGCCATCATCTCCTCCAGCAAGCCTCACCCGTTCTCATCACCGTCCCCGCTCCCTATCTTCTCCCGCCTCGACTCGCCTCCACCAACCCGGCGACAACCAACCCAAGGACCCACGAGCCCATCGCCTCCGTCCACGTCGCCATCGACCTCCACGTCGCCGCTAGCATCACCTTCGACGAGCAAGCCCGCGCCTAAACCCAACAGCCACCAACCTTCCCTACTCAGCCACAATCCCGAGCCTAAGCTACCACCATCACCGACCCCTTTTCGCAACCTCCTCACGCCACTGGTCACCACCTCCATCCCTCATCATCAACGTCACCAACCGCCGGCCTTCCCATGCAACCATCACCTGCAACCCAAGCCAAGACCCACTTTGCACGTAAGCTCCTCCTCCACTCCAAACAGCCGAGCCCCTGCGCCACCTCCGACCGCATCATCACTCGACTCCTCACAGTCGCCTAACTCCCCTCTGCTCACCACCGTCGAGCCCGTCGAGCTCCGCCACTGTTGAACCCAAAACGATGTCAGCATCAATCCCCGGCATTTTATCGAGCACCTGTTGCAGTCGCCGTGGCCGATGTTCCGGTCGCCGGAGTTGCCGTCCAAGCCGTGGCCTCGGTCCCTTTGACCATCATGGTCGTCAATGCACTCATCGTCGCAACACCGCACATGTCCGTCGCAGTGTGTATCACGCTCAAGTCGCGCCCCATGCCCAGTCCCCGTGCCACGTTGTACCCAGTCCTCGTGCCACGTCATGCCAGCCCTATGCCATACCATACCCGATCCAGTGCACGCCGTGCCGCTCCCGGACCACGCACCGAGTCAAGACCGTGCCCAGTACCGTATCACGCCCGCGTCCTCGCCACGTCCACTACCGTATCACGCCCGCGTTGCCACTGCGTCCAGTACCGAGTCACCGCGTATCGCGCCCGTGCCGCGCCTGTGTCCAGAATCGCGCCGTCTCGTGGGTCGAGACAAACTCTGCACGTTCGTCGCTTCTATATCAAGCGACTGAAGGCAAATGAACCTCCTTCACTTGTTCAAATGATGTTATGTACATATATAGTTTAATAAATATAGTCTAATAATTTAATTGGTAAAATGTTTGATGAGTGTATGTAAAAGTAGATAGCGTTCACATACACGGATCGAGTGCTCGATGCGATTACCTTATCTAAGACCCAATTAAAAATCCCCCAATTTTATTATTAGAAGTTTCGATTGCTGTTAACGAGTGACATATAAGAAATTGGGATCAAATATTTAAGGCATCGAATATAAAATGGCATCCCAATTGGTTACGTCAAATCTGAAAATCACCTTACATATCATGTTGTAAAATTAGTAGTTAATTAAATATAAATCTAATCATGGTGTTCCAGGGCTCGTATCAAACCTAACTAGATAACCTATAACCCTATGTAATTAGTTATTGAATATTGAAATTTCATGACACGGAAAAATGAAGGGAAATACGGCTCTGGACTGCAGTCCGGGGCGGCATTCTACGGGCGAAACCTGAATTTAAGCACCTGTACATACCTGTGTAAAACTGAAAATGTGCGGAGCCCCATATGGTCGTATACATAACTTAATTAGCTAACACGTGAATCTGGTCCCGTTCATTTTTACCGCCGTTTGATATTTAAATTGTATTTTAGAGTGTCGCTGTGTTCTGCAGTTTCTGCAGTAATATTCCTTACACCGTCACATTAAACAGAACATAACATATAATACAGAGGTGCTAATGATGATCCGTCTGATGCGTTGGAAACTTAACTGACAGAAATAGAGTTTATTCAACTAGGGAAATACATGAATCTGAACATAATCACTGATAAAACGTGCGCGAAGTTGGGCTTTCAGTTCTGAAACTGGAATTTCAGCAAGCGATCGCTACCTTCAAATGATGATAATTACCTAACTTGAATCCCGATTGACCTGAAATTAATTTTAATGTTTATATAATCAAGTGTACATTGTACTCCTTTTATATTATTTTGGTCGATTCCATACGAGTGATTTATCGTAAATTTTACAAGTTATATGGCATTGGTCGTCATTGAAATAGTGAATACATGTTCAGTGCATTTCTGCATATTTTCGTGTTTGCTTTATACCTGCTGCATAGTGCTCATTCACATTGAAACCTAGCGATTGATTTGCATTGCGATATATTAGGGTTAGTGATTGGGTTGTGGCAAATACAACAGTGATATCGATAAGTGGAAAAGTGATTGAAAGTGACAGCGATACGTATTTGTTCACAATATATCTAATACATGAATGCATACTATAACCTGGGGAATGGGGAAATCAAAGTGGAATTGAACTCGTATTTAGCGAGGTACAGTAATTTAGAGGATGATCATTCGCTATCAGTGATACACACACACATACATACTTTAGGTCGTGGTTCTAGCGGCACGGCTGACAGGGTTATGTCCCCGGCACAGTGGACCGTAGTCTCGGAAATGCACGTGACCCTTGTTAAACATGAGTATCCTTTCCACCAATTGATTTCGTTGACTTAGTGACCGATAAGTAGTGACATGCATATGGCCTAATTCTCATTGACATGATACCTACATGGCACCATTCATATTCAGTCAATGTTTATACTCATGTTCTACAATTTGTACTCCTCATGTTTAATAATATTGCATGCCCATTATATATATGTTTATTGCTATATGTGTCGCCATGATGACTTGAGTGTGCGTGTTCAGAGAACGAAGTGGATCCAGCCCAGGAGTAGGACCTGCCTTATATCAAGGATAGTGCGGACATCTAGATCAGCGACGCCAGCGCTATCTTTCCCTTGATCTCTATCTGGTATACCTTTTATCTGTTTTGATAGAATTAGTAACTTCATTTCTCATTACCTGTGCTATAATTACTGATTACCATGTAATGCTAAAAGTCAAAGTGTGACCACGACATGATATTTCTTTGACCGTAGGAGCATGGCTGGTCTTGTCACCATCGTATTCCGTATTTTAGGAAGTGGGGCTTGACACTATTGTTGTAAGCAAACTCTACCAAGTGTAGGTGATCTTCCCAAGATCCTTTAAAATCCAATACAGGCCCGGAGGATATCTTCAAGAATTTGAATAACCCTTTCTGATTGGCCATCGGTCTGAGGATGGTAAGCGGTACTGAAACTCAGATTCGTGCCCAGACTTTCTTGTAAGCTTTGCCAAAACTGAGATCTGAAACGTGTATCTCGGTCGGAAATAATGTAAATTGGCATTCCATGCAATATGACAATCTCCTCCATATACCTTTTTGCAAAGCTTTCAGTTGATTGACCGACTCGAAAAGGAATGAAATGTGCCGACTTGGTGAGTCAGTCCACTATCACCCATACTGCATCGTTCCCCTTGGAGCTGCGTAGGAGTGTGGTCACAAAATCTAATGTAATGTTTTGCCATTTCCATTCGGGTATCGGTAAGGGGTGTAATAGACCTGTCGTCCTGTGGTGTTCGGCCTTTACTTGTTGTCAAACAAGGCATTTGGACACACTCTTGGCTATCTCCCACTTCAACCCATGCCACCAGTAGTTTTGTCTGAGGTCCTTGTACATCTTTGTTCCTCCTGGATAAACAAGTATGGAGAACTATGTGCTTCTCTTAATAATTCTTCTCTCATCTCACCCTTCGGTACATAGATTCTGCTCTCATATCTCAAAGAACCATCTTCGTGGATGATGAAGTCCGCCCGCATATTCGTTTCCACTTGTTCTATGATCCTTTGCAACCTAGGGTCCTCTATTTGAGCGATCTTGATCCATTTGACTAACGTAGAGTGAATTTGCAGATTCATGAAGGATGTAAGCTTTCCGGGCATAATCATCTCGGTCTCTAGTTCATTGAGATCTTGACGATTCCTCCAATGAGCAGTTAGACTCGAAATCATTGGTTGGCGACTCAAGGCGTTCGGGACTACATTCACCTTCCCCGGACGATACTGCAAATTTACATCGAAATCTGCCATTAATTCTAGCCATCTCCTGTGCCTCATGTTGAGCTCTTTTTGGGTGAAGATATACTTCAAGCTCTTATGGTCGGTGTAAATATCTACCCTCTCACCCAATAAATAGTGCCTCCAAATCTTGAGTTCAAAGACAACTGCGGCAAGCTCTAAATCGTGCGTTGGGTAGTTTCGTTCATGCACCTTTAATTGTCTTGACGCATAAGCCACCACCCTATCATGTTGGTGCAAAACGCATCCCAAGCCTTTTCCCGAGGCATCGCAATGTACGTCGAAGCCTCCAGTCCTTTCAGGAATTGTAAGAATAGGTGCAGAGATTAAACGAGTCTTCAATTCCGTGAATGCTTCCTCGCAACCCTTGGACCATACATAAGGCACATCCTTCCGGGTCAAGGTAGTCAGTGGTTCCGCAATCTCGGAGAAGTTCTTAATGAAACGACGGTAATATCCGACAAGTCCTAAGAAGCTCCTAATCTCGGTAACAGTTCTTGGTATCGGCCATGTCTGAACTGCGACAATCTTAGCCGGATCCACTGAAATCCCTTCACCTGACACCACATGTCCCATGAACGCTACCCGTTCTAACCAAAACTCGCATTTGCTGAGATTTTCATATAGTTGGTGTTGTCGCAAGGTTTCGAGCACCGCACGTAAGTGTTCCGTGTGTTCCTCCTGATTCTTCGAATACACAAGAATATCATCGATGAAGATAACGACAAACTTGTCTAAGTGTTCGTAAAACACTTGGTTCATCAAATTCATAAAGACCGCAGGAGCATTGGTTACTCCAAAAGACATCACAAGGAATTCATAATGTCCATACCTAGTCTTGAAAGCCGTCTTAGGTATATCAGACGCTTTCACCTTGAGTTGATGATAGCCTGTTCGCAAATCCAACTTTGAGAACACTCGAGATCCTTCCAGTTGATCGAACAGATCGTCTATCCGCGGTAAGGGATATTTATTCTAGATTGTTACTTTATTTAACTCCCAGTAGTCGATGCACATCCTCTTAGTCCCATCCTTCAAAAGAACCGGGGCACCCTAAGGTGACGAGCTTGGTCTAATAAATCCCTTATTGAGGTGGTCCTCAACTTGCGTCCGAAGCTCTTTCAATTCTGCTGGCCCCATTCGTTAAGTCTATAGGTTGAGTCCCCGGCATCAAGTCTATGGTGAACTCGATCGCCCGATCCGGTGGTAAACCCGACACATCTGCAAATACTTCTTCAAAATCTTGTACAACCATCGGCATACTCTCCTCCCCTTGTACGGTGTACAACATCTCTTCCTTTCTCGGTACAGCTCGGTAAGTTGCTGGGTCCAAGGAATTACTTCCACTCTCGAATATGAACATTGGGCAGTCAGGAATTTCAAACACTGCCCTCCTTTAACGACAGTCGATGGTAGCGTAAAAAGTACTCAACCAGTCCATACCCAAGACCACGTCGAAATTTAGCATATCTATCATCATAAAGTTGGCATAGAAACCTTGTCCGCAGATTACCACGGGGCACAGATCGTATTCCATAGTGGACTTGATCAAACCGTTTCCCGTGTTGACATTCCACTCAGTGATGACAAGTGTTACTGGAATGGAGCTGGCGGTCACAAACTTTTGTGCCATGAAGCAGTGCGACGCACTAGAGTCAAAAAGTGTGAGTGCGGGTGTAGAGGCTACTAGTAGGGAACCTATGTTATATGCGGAAAAATAGTGATAAGCCTAACAAGATATGCATGCACGAAGAGGGTAAAATTGGAAGTATGACGGTCAAAAGCAGCGATACCTGTAATAACTTCCCCCGTTGCTTCAGCCACTTCTGCGGTCATAGTAAAGGCCTGACGTTTCGGACCGTTGCGCTGAGCTTGCTGGAAGACTCGCTTCTGAAGGGGCAGGGGTGGTCTTCTAGCTGGCGGTCCATGCCCGATTAGCTTATTAGCGGGAGGTGGCCGGGCTCCCTGTTGAAGCGCTTCAAGATTGGCTAGTTTGTTGTCAGGGAGTAGTGGTCGCCTTTTCTGTGGACAATCCCCTATGGCATGAACCGGAGACCCAAAGACTATGCAGAGTTTGTTCAAAATGCGACAGTCTCTCATGTAGTGTCTGGCTCTACCACAATGGTTGCATATGACTGCTGATTTTCTGAAGGTAGTTGGTTCTGCTGGTCTCTTGGGTTGTTGCCCCTCGTTGAATCTGGAACATGATCCCCCAAGAATTTGATTGGCTGGTCACTTAATGCCAGACAATCGGTCATCCTTCCTTATGCGTCTCTGAAGGTCTTCAAAGTTTTGCGCTGCCTCTAAGATTTCAACATAAGTTGATAAGGTACCAGAAGACATGGAGAATTGCGTCTTCAGATCCAACCCTTGCCGGAATCTTTTAGCATGTAGTTCCGGGATTGCACCAGGTGATGCGCGAACCGACTTAATCTCGCGAACTCCGAAGCGTACTCGTCCATCGACTTATCCCACATGTTCCCTTGTTGGAACTGTATAAACTCTCATTCCATCTTTAAGTGTGCTACGACTGGAAAGTATTGGGTATCGAAACGTTGTTTGAACGTTTCCCAGTCGATGGGCTCTTTCAAAGTACTGAGATCGTTGACTGTTCCCTTGAGCCATTCCTCGGCTTCTAAGGGAGTTTCCTTCCCCGAAAAAGTCTTAGGGTGGATTGATCTGAACTGCTTCACTCCCGTCGAACATTGAGGAACTGGGGCCAGTGCCTTTTTTAAAATCTCTGCTTGTTGCTGCCTACTTTCGCGCAGCTCTTGATGAAGGGCAGCTATCTGCTGCTCCAGTAATCCTTGCATCATTTGTAGTATAGCTTCTTGTTGAGCAACGGCTTCATTGACTCCATTTCCTCTTAGGTTGCGGTTATGGTGTCGTCCGGCCATGGTAATCTGAATCAGAAGAGATTAGGTTACAACCAGGCGGCGAAGGACATAGGATAGTAACCTGCAGCGGAAGTAACAATTTATGCAAGAGGAGAACTAGTAAGAAATAATAAAAAAAAACGAGAGACACAAGAGTGAAATTGTGGAAATCAAGATTTTATTAATAAATGCTTACGGGGATACAAGGAATATTAAATATGGTCCTACTTCTATACACAGCTTATTTGGCTCACAAGAAACTAAGGACTTAACAAGTACTAATCATAAGCATTC
Organism: Agapanthus africanus; assembly: GCA_030015575.1. Lineage (NCBI taxonomy): Eukaryota > Viridiplantae > Streptophyta > Magnoliopsida > Asparagales > Amaryllidaceae > Agapanthus > Agapanthus africanus. The sequence goes on along the minus strand of CM057342.1, from coordinate 173,625,063 downwards.
TGGTCATCGTCCGTCAATTATATGGTGAGAACTGCACGTTATTGGCTCGGCGTTTGTTGACCCTTCTTACAAAACTATACAAGAAAGGAGAGCCCGGTATATCCCGACGATAGAGTTGCGAAGGGGTACGGCAAACACATCGATAAGCATGTCCCCGAATATAGAGTGTTTCCCCAATAAACCACATGTGTGGCCCGTATTCTCTTGGTTCTTCCTCTTCCACAAGAATCTCCTCTTCAGCGGGGGCCTCCTCATCGGGCTCTTCCTCCTCCTTAGATTCCTCTTCCTCGATGGGATCTTCCTCTTCAGCAGGGACATCCTCCTCAGGCTCTTTCTCCTCCTCGGATTCCTCTTTCTCAACGGGATCTTCCTCTTCTACTGGGGGTTCTCCTTCTCCATCTTCCAAATCGTCATTGGAGATATTTGTTTGGGGACCTATTACTTCGTCGTCCGAATATCCAAGCGTAGCTTCAAAGGTGATGTCCGGCATGTTGTCCTCATCCGAAAGATTTGTCATGACTTGAGAAGAATGGTCATGGTCAGGATACAGAATGTCAAGGAAAGGACAAGGAATATGGAAAAATTATGAAATTGATACAAGTGGAGGAGATTCACAAATATAATAAGTCAGTTAATAGTTTCGTTTTAGTACACCAGAGGACCTGCATGGGCCACCATTAAAACCTGTCTCGCCCCCTTCCCAAAAAAAGGTGAAAGGTGACGTGGCACGGTCCGCAACCTAACTGTATTGAAGGTGGTCTATTCAATATAGTCACGTTAAGCATAAGAATATCTATAATATGCAGGGTGTGTACTAAAATAAAACAATAAAAGCGAAAGGCATTTATTTCCATTAACCAAACTTTATTACATCCCAAGGGAAATAGTAAAATAAACTAAATAGTTTAATTACATCAAAAAGAAGTAAAGCCCTAAACAGGTGGGCAACAAAGAAAACTAGTTAATCTTCTGACGTCAAGTCTGCATAATCTTTGTTAGTTGGCTTCGCACCTTGATCCTCATCATAAAACTCATTCTCATCTAACGGACATTCCAAAGAGAGGGAAAAGGAAATTCCGTCTGTGAGTTATACTCGGGTAGGATTGCCTCATAAGGAAGTAAGAGTATAGAAATGAACATGTGTATATAAAAGTATGATGTATGCATGCCAACATGAAGTAAATGGGTGTAAAGGTATGAAATGTATAAAATTAAGATACGTTGACAGAGCTATAAGTGAACATGAGTATGTTGTAAGAGGTGCATGTTGTATGAAGTTATGTGGTATTGTGATACCCAGTTCTTTTATACACCAATATCCGTATTTTTTATAAGGGTCACCTACAGAATCTACTTATTAATATTTATAATTATTTTAAGTATTTTAAAAACCCTAATCCCTACATTGCATCTCGTTTCCTTTTGTAACCCTAACCCTATTTTCTAATTTTCCCTCTTTCTTTTCCCTTTTTATTTTCCCGAGCCCGGCCCATCTTCTTTTCCCAACTTCTTTTATTTTCCCCCACTCCCTTTCCCGAGCCCAGCCACTCTCCCCCTCTCTTCTCAGCCCAAACCCAAACCCTAACCCTCCATTTCCTTTTTATTTTCCAAGCCGGCCCATCTTCAACCTCCCAATTAATTTTAAAATCCCCGGCCCAATTCCATTTCTTTTCCTTTGCATAAGGAATTAAACAAAAAAATCCCAACACCGGCCCAAAGCTTCCAAACCCATGCCCCTAACCCACGCCCAAGCAAACCCGACCCGACCCGCCTCTATCTCTTCTCCCCCCACTCACTTTCGTTTCCCGCTCTTTCTCCATGCGCTCCCCACGTCGCCAATGCCCCCGCTCACGACCCCGACCCCGACCCACGATTGCGCACGCGCCCGTGACCTCGTCTCCCTCACCTCCATACAAGGACGAGCACTCACCCCCACTACATTTTTCCTGACCACACTTACCTCCTCTCTCCTTCTTCCTCTCATCATCCTGCCCCATCCCCGACGACGACGACGACGACGAAGACTATCACCTCGTCATTCCTCCGTCGCTCCTCTCTCCAAAACCCGAGCACCACCACTGTTTCCTCCCTCTCTCCAAACCACCGAGCTCGAGCATCCCCTGCACCCTCCTCGCCGACGAGCTCCCATCGCGCCGCCGGCCACCTCATCGACTCCTCTGCATCATCAGCATCACCTCCTCCAAAACCTGAGCCCCCCACTACCTCATTCCCTCGCTGCAACCCACACCAAACTCCAAGCACCCGAGCCTCGAACCCTCGCTGCACCCATCGCCGGAGCTACCTCCGCCGACCACCGCCGACCCCAGCACACTCCCAAGAGATCCACAGCAACCCACTCCGCTTCCAGTGATCACGAGCCATCCCCTGTGCAACCACAACGACGAACCCGAACTCGGGCCGAGGCCGTGAACCCAAACCGTGTCGTTCTTTTTGCGTTCGTACCACTGCCGCTGTCGTACGTCGCCAACGTGTCTCCAGGCAAGTACCCTACTTGCTACATGCTAGATTATCCTGTTACAAATCAAAATCGTATTAATTCTGTGTTTACAATTCGTGAAAACTTATATGACACAAGTGTTTGATGCAAAACCCGAACGAAAACCATCCATTAAACTGACGGAAATTGATCATATAAACTGGCTCATGTGGAGATGAACATTGTATTGAAATTTGACTGAAAAATGTAACCGTTACTGACTTGAACGATCATCCCCAATTACACCCGATAAAACTGAAAATTTCCCGCGTCTGAAACTTGTAAAAATCATAATTAATTGTTTACAAATTGGAATGATGTGTTCGAGGGCTCAAATCGAATATGACTCGACGATATGGAACCCTATAAAAGTTTTAAATTGTTTCTATACTGAAAATATGACGGAAACTGATTCGGAGAGCGGCTCTGGACTGCAGTCCAGAGCAGCTCTGGCTGTTGATTTCTATCTTGTAATGCTAACCCTTTTTGCTGTTTGAACTTGTATATTGCGGAACCATATACTTTAGTGAAGATGAAACAGTTAGCTAAATGATGAAAGTGGTTTCACCCCTTTTTACCGTCGTTTACCATTTAAACTGTAATTTAAAAGAACAGGACATATAGCAGTCCCAAACAGAAACAGAACTGACACCCTATGATTGTACAGTACATAACTTCCGACGTAGAGGCGCGATTGAGAATCCGTCTGGTGCGTTGGAAAAAATATTGGAAAACCTAAATTTAATTCAACTATAGAGTCGCTAAATTCTGATCCCAACATGGTGAAAATTGTGTCGGAAAACGGACGTTCAGTTCAGAAACGGAATTTCCAGCAGTGAACGCTTAAAATGAAATGGCCATATCTAGCGATCCTGAAACCCGATTAATGAGAAACCAATTTTGGTGGATAGATAATTCAACATACTGCTTACCCCCTTTTCATTGTTTCGCAAAATTTTGCATGTATGATTTATGATAAATTATGCAAGTGGTAGGACATCGACTGATAATATCTTAATCATGCCTTAATTACTGTATTCTCATCACATTATATAGATGTCATTGCATTGGTAACCTAGTGATCATGTGCATTACCCAGTGTTAGGTATTAGTGTTTGATTGTGGCAAGTACGTTAGTGTTTAAGCATGAATGGATAAGTGAAAGTGACACGTACTTGTACACAATCAGTGGACCCTATTGATTTATTGCATTGTCGATGTCTGTGGGACATGTATAAGTGTGACTATAATTGGTATGGGACGATTATGGAAGAACTTGTATGGGTGTCACAGGTAAGGCACCAAACACTGTCCATTCATCTTGGGTATCAGTCGAGACATGCTTGATGAAGACCCTGTCTTCAGTTCTCGCGTAGACTTATCATGGACTGACTGGTATTTGAGTTTATGGTTGGCGTTTGATATAGACCACGGGGTGTGGGGTAGTTTGAGTGTGAGTTCAACAGAATCTCGGGAGTCTCATGCCGGCACATACAGCGATTCTGGAGATATATGGGGATATTACTGATTATTAGCGAGCGACTCGGGCCCGTGTTCCCTTGTCCTTGGGTCCTACCCTTGGGTGGGGATACTCACGAGTGGTTGACTCTCATACTTGGACTGACGATAGGCTTAGTGACCTGTACAGTAAGACTTAGAGACTGATAGGGTTAGTGCCATTGACATGCATTGCTTACTGATTCAACATACCTGCCATACTGTTTACGGCTTTACTGTTTACCTGCTTTATTAGCTACCTGTATTGGCTACTTCATGCTTACGTCATTATTCCATGATTACTGTTTCATATTCATCATTCACGTTTGTATCTATTATATTATTGCTATCGTGTCGCTCTGATAACATGAGTATACATGCTCAGAGTGAGAAGTGGATCTAGCTTGGACCAGGACCTGACGTACCTCGAGGACAACGCGGACATCTTGATCAGCGACTCAGAGCTATACCCTCTTGATCTCCATCTGGTTAGTTCTTTTGTATTTGTTTTTGATTTAGTGACTGTATTTCTCATTACCTGTGCAGTGATTACTGATTACCACGTAAAGCTAGAAGCCGAAGTGTGACTACGGCAGGATATTTCCTTGACCGTAAGAGCATGGCTGGCCTTGTCAACCCTTCGTATTCCGTATTTTGGGAAGCGGGGCGTGACAGGTATGAAGTATAAGTGAAGGTAAAAGTTTGCATTAGTTTGTTAAACAAGAGTCCGGATACTCTCGATTATTCCGTTGTGGCCATGGAACAACAACTGGGGAAGTAAAAAGTACCGTTTCACTTCCCGGGATCATGATTGAGTAGTAGGGGAATCCGAGTTCCGCATCTCCTTGCCTAATCAAACCACCCATCCCCGTTATTCGGTGTAAAGGTTTTGACGAATTAGAGTTATTGCGTATATATCTAGGTATGGAATTTCCACATTGTATGCCATCCACATACTGGATCATTTGCCCTTAAGTAGGGTTAGTATTCGCCCGAATATCGGGTTAGTAGTCGTCCACACATTGGACCATTCACCCCCAAAAGTAGGCTTAGTATTCTTCCGAATATCGGGTTAGTAGTTGTCCACACATTGGACTGTTCATCCTGCCTGCAAGGATCCTCATATATAAGTATTCCATATCTTGGTCTGCGCATTCTAACCCTAACCGTATCATATGTCCTGTATGTCATAAACTTGTAATCAAAAAGTTGATCGTATTTAATATGACCTTCCACAACCACTTATTTTATCTTGTTATCATTTTAAGTTTGTAAGGTGCTTCATATCATTTTATAGAATGCGTAGTTAATAAAGGATGATAACGTTTAATGATATTTACTGTTTATATGAAAACCATGATATTTGGAATATTTATCATTTTGAAACCCATGGTATTTTACTGAGAAAATATCCTTTCAATAAAAGGTTAGGGTATTTATATGAAAATTTTCTTTTAATAAAGTTTTAGATAATCTTTTGAAAAATATCGTTATACGGGTTATAGTCTTTGTTGAAAATAGCCTTTTAGTAAAGGTCAAGGTATTTAAATAAAATTATATCTTTTTAGGATGGATTGAGGTATTTTATTGTAATTAATAATTTTATAAAATTATAGTGTTTTAAGTTTGAGGTAACATTTTAGAAAATACGTTCGTGTTGGCAACCGCTGCACATGGGCGACAGGATTTGTGTCCTTTTCAGGGACGATTGCCTATCAACCACGAGATATTTACGGAAAACATTACCCTATTTAATTAGAGTATTTTATTATAGGTGATATTCTACAAGAACAACTCCGCGTTGACAACTGCTGCACATGGACGGCAGGATTTGTGTCCTTTTCAGGGACGATTGTCTAGTAACCACGGGGTGATTCATATAAAATATTCCCCTATTAGGGTATCTTATTAAACTTTAGTTAATAGGCTGAGGAAATTATACTAAAAATATTTCTTTCTAATTGAAAGGAGTTAAGTTGAAAAACTATAGCATAATTATTTAGATTAGCATTATCCCCTCTTAAAATGGTAGGGAATTTTAACAAAACTGAGGTAAATTAGTGGATAAGAGTGCAAGTAAAAATATATCGTTTCGGTGTGTCTAAGCATTGTTCCAAACATCTCACATCCTATGAGTATTTTAAATATATACAACATGTTAATAAAATGAGGGTATTTTGTGGAAGTAACCTATTTCGAGATCTTATTGGTAACATGGGTAAGTGGGTGTACAAAAAGGGTGGATTGATGCCCCATGAGTTATAACTTTAAGCATATCATATTCCATATAGGATAAGGGTGCAATATTCACGCATATAGAGGTAATTAATTAAACCATTTTAAGCATGTGGTCAAATTCTTATCATTAAGGGGTACCAAAATAAGCATGCAGAAATATTTTAACATCATTTTAATACAAGGTTGGGGAATAGAATTTGAAACTAAGATCATTAAAAGAAGGAAGATGACAGATGAGTGGAGAAAGACGGATCCTACCTTTTGTTTGAGTTGGATGCCGATGGGTCGAAAATGTAGGCTCGTACTAAATCCTCAATACCTTCATGCTCGGATTTTTCCTTGATGCTTGGGTGGAACCACAAAGTCCGCGTCATCGATACGAAGGCGTGGGTATTTTTTTCAAAATTTTTGGAGTTCTGAGGAGTGAGAAATTAGAGTTTGAAGGTCTCTATTTATAGGGTCATTTCCCTAACAATAAAATCCCAAAATCTGTTTAAAAAATCCCTAAAAATCCATGCCCCAAATGATTGCCCATGATTAGTTGTCGCCGCCTCCTTACCTCAACCGTTGGATCGTGATCCAACAGCCTTGGATCCGCCCCGCTTGCGCCACGTGGTCGTGAGGGGATCACGAGGTTTCGCGTGGTCCCCCCACCACGTGGGCGCTGCCAGCAATCCTGGGCCGTTGGATCTTGCATCCAACGGTCCAGGTTTAGAGTCGGTTATATATATATATATATATATATATATATATATATATATATGTGTGTGTGTGTGTATATGTATATGTATATACTGAAAACTAATGTCACGCGCCGCTTCCCAAAATACGGAATACGAGGGGTTGACAAGGCCAGCCATGCTCCTACGGTCGAGGAAATATCCCTCCGTAGTCACACTTCGGCTTCTAGCTTTATGTGGTAATCAGTAACCAATGCACAGGTAATGAGAAATGCAGTAACTAAATCAAAACAAATACAAAAGAACTAACCAGATAGAGATCAAGAGAGTATGGCTCTGGATAGCTGATCAAGATGTGCGCGATGTATGTCTGGTCCTGGTCCAAGCTAGATCCACTCCTCACTCTGAGCATGCATACTCAGGTCGTCAGAGCGACACGATAGCAATATATATATAGATACAAAAGGTAACTCGTACAGTAATAATGAATATGTAACAGTAAATCAAGAGAGTAAAGATATGAATATGAAGTAGCCAATGCGGGTGTCTAATAGAGCAGGTGAACAGTAAAGCAGTAAAATAGTATGTCAGGTGTGTTGATTCAGTAAGCAATGCATGTCAATGTCACTATCCCTATCAGTCTCTAAGTCTCACTGTACAGGTCACTGAGCCTATCGTCAGTCCAAGTGTGAGAGTCAACCACTCGTAAGTATCCCCCACCGAAGGGTAGGACCCAAGGACAAGGGAACATGGGCCCGGGTCGCTCGCTAATAATCAGTGATATCCCTATATATCTCCATATATCTCCATATGTGCCGGCATAGGACTCCCGAGATTCTGTTGAACTCAAACTCAAACTACCCCACACCCCGTGGTCTATATCAAACGCCAACCATAAACCCAAATATCGGTCGGTCCATGACAAGTCTGCGCGAGAACTGGAGACAGGATCTCCATCAAGCATGTCCCGACTGATACCCAAGATAAATGGATGGTATTTGGTGCCTTACCTGTGACACCCATACAAGTGCTTCCATAATCGTCACATACCAATTATAGTCACACTTATACACGTCTCACAGACGTCGACAATTCAATAAAACAATAGGGTCCACTGATTGTGTACAAGTACGTGTCACTTTCACTTATCCATTCATGCTCAACCACTAATGTACTTGTCACAATCACCACTACTACCTAACACTGGGTAATGCACATGATCACTAGGTTACCAATGCAATGACATATATATAATGTGATGAGAAAACAGTATTTAAGGCATGATTAAGATGTCATCAAACGATAACCTACCACTTGCATAATTTTTTCATAAATCATACATGCACAATTTAGCGAAACAATGAACAGGGGATAAGTAGTATGTTTGATTATCTATCCAGAAATTTTAGTTTCACGTCAATCGGGTTTCAGGATCACTAGATATGGCCATTTCATTTTAAGCGTTCACTGCTGGAAATCCGGTTTCAGAATCGGAAGTCTGTTTCGTAACGCATTTTAATCCTAGTTGGGATCGCAATTAAGCGACGCTATAGTTGAACTATATTTAGTATTTCCAGTAAGGTTTCCATTGCAATTGGCGGATCATTATTATATTATGCCAACAGAGAGTTATGGCCAGATTAAGTTTGAGGTGTAAAATCTGCTTCTGCAGAAATCAGCAAGACATGTCGACAAGGTAAAATGAATTAAAAATATCAAACGGTTGAGGAAACCAGTGAAGCCCATCGAGTAAGAAATACAATCTATTTTCCTACGTGACGATACAGGGTTCCGCGCATTCTCTTATATGAACAGTGATATACAGGGGTTTAACAACAGGGGTTAACCTGGATTTCCCTTCTGGACTGCAGTCCAGAATCGTAATCCACCACAGTTATCTCCATCATAGCATATTAAAAATCAGTGATCAACAATATATTCCAGTAGTTTAAACAGTTAACTTCGTTACGAGCCATCGCACGCATCATTTCAATGTATACACAATTAATTATGATTTTAACAAGCATCAGACACGGGAAATATTCAGTTTTAATGGGTGTAATTGGGCTGATCGTTCAAGCCAGTAACGATTATATTTTCCAGTAAGATTTCACCACAATGTTCACTGCCACACGAGCCAGCGTATACAAACAAGTCCCGTCAGTTTAAAGTAAGGGTTTCGTTCGGGTTTTGCATCAAGCACTTGTGTCATACATTTTCACGAGTTTTAAACACGGAATTAATAGGTTTTAGAAATGTAACAGTAATAACTAGCATGTAGCAAGTAGGGTACTTGCCTCGGTCGCTTGATATGGAAGCGATGCCGCTGCAGGGTTTTTCCCGACACACGGAACGGCGCGACGCTGGATACGGCGCGCGGCGCGAGCGCGGTGCGCGGTGACCCGGTACTGGACACGGCGGCGACGCGGGCGTGATACGGCAGTGGGTGTGGTACTGGGTCGGTGTGTGGCACGGCGCGATACGGAACTGGGCCTGGTGATGATGCGAGCGTGATGCAGTGCTGGGCCTGGTGATGATGCGGAGGCAGGCACAGTGCGGCACGGGACCTGGTCCGGAGGTGAGCACGACATGACACGGGCGCGGCACAACAACTGAGCACGGGACGCGACACGGGAGTGGGTCTGCGGTGACACAGAGACTGGGCACGGGCGCGACATGGGAGTGGGTCCGTCACACGCACGGTACGGCACGGCAGTGACGAATGTGTACGGCGTTGCGACGGACGGCGTGTTGATGATGGTGACGGCTTAAGGGGTCGAGGCCACAGATTTGATGGCGGCGTTGGTGACCCGAATGGCGGCAACAGCGATCAACGTAGGTGCTCGACGAAATGCCGGGGGCTCGACTTAAGCTCAGGTGTGGTGGTTAAGGCTCAGCTGAGGTGAGGTGGTGGCCTTGGTGATGCGAGGGGGTCGCTAGAATCTCATAGGGTTCGGTGCTGTGGGTTGGTGCCTGGTGGCTCGGAGAGGTCGATGGCAATGGTGGTGGCCTCGACGGTAGAGGTTGAAGGCGGTGTCAAAGGTGTTGCAATGGATTTGTTTGGTTTGGAGGAGTGGGCTCGTGGTGTGCGGTGGAAGAAAGGAGGGGCGCTTGGGTTGTGGAGAGAGATGAGGAGGTAGTTGCGGCGGTAGCTTATCGAAGAAGGTGGCCGGCGGCTTCGAGGAGTCCGGTGGTGGCTGTGAGGTTGTGGTTCTGTAAATGAGGGTCGGGGATGCAGTGGAGGAGGTGCTCGGTTAGGTAGAGTTGTTGTCAATGGAGGAGAAGAAGAAGGTGGTGGCTGTGAGGGAGGCTCGTCGGCGATGGTTCATCGACGGTGAGGGGGAGATCGAAGGGGCTCGGTTTGGTTTGTGAGGGAGATAGAGAGTGTGATTGAGAGGGAGGGAGGTGCAGAGAGAGAAGGAGGTGCAGAGAGAGGGATGTACTGAGAGGGAGAGGGAGAGGGAGAGAGAAAGAGGAAGGAGTTGAGATTGAGAGTGTGAAGGAGGAGGGGCCGTTGAGGGGAGCGGTTCGTAGGGGGAGTGTGCGCGTCGTGGGCGCGAGAGACGTGGGCGTGAGGAGCGGGGCGTTGGCAAGGCAGGCGGCGACATGGGGAACGGGGGTACGTGGGTTCTCGCAGAAGAAGCGGGAAAAGAGAACGAAAGGGAGGAAGGAAGGTTAAGAAGCGGGTCGGGTCGGGTTTGTGTTGTGGGTGTTGGGCTAGGCTTGGGAGCTTGGGAAAGAATAAAAGGGAGAGGGAGTGGGCCGGGCTGAGTTGGGTTTAGAATTAGGAAAATAAATAAAAAAGCAAAAAGGGGAGTTGGGCCGGGCTGAGTTGGGGGCTAAAAGAAAAGAAAGGGAAAAGGAAAGTAGTTGGGCTGGGGAAAATAGGAAATGGGAAAATAAAAGGAATAAGTGATAGGATTTGGGTTTAGGGTTTCAAGACAAATAAAATAATTATAAATATAATTAAATAAATTTGGAAGTAACAAAAATACGGTTATTGGTGTATAAAAGAACTGGGTATTACATCATACCACCCTTACAAAAATTTCGTCCTCGAAATTTAAACCAAGGGATAAGTTATATAAAATAACAAGCGAAAATCTATAACCTCAAACACTCACATAACATGGTTTTCTTAAAACAGTTAAAAAGAAAAAAAAATGAAGGTCTAAGTAAGAATAAGGCAGAAATCAACTATAAGGGAAAACTATATGTACAAGGGAATAAAAATAGCAATAATGGACAATAATACCCGAGGCATGCTAGATAAAATCGAGATCCTAAATATATGCATACATACGTATATCAAAATAGCGCAGCTAAAAAAATAGTATCAGGCACAGCCATTTATAATAGCAAACGATAAGCACAATACCCCGGGAAAATAAAGTAACAATAATAAAATAGTGAAGGATTTGTCGATAGGTTAAAACATTTTAGGATAATGTATCGATCAAATAGTTTTAAAATAACTTAGGAAACCCACATAATGAAAATAAGAAATATGGAACAAAAATATGCGCAATATATGGTTGCGCTCTTGAAAATGTGAAGGATAGTAAACCATTTAACACGGGTAAAATGGAAGTAGTCAATAACACGATTTTTTTTTTATTTTGATAAATACCAAATAGTGAAGGCTAAGTTTTCAAATATCGATGTCCCTGAATATAGTTAGGGCAATAGGAGATAGCATAAAGATGTATAGGGGCTAGCCAGGGTAGGGATTTCGATGGAGTATGGCTCACTCAAAAGGTCGGAGTGTAACACTTTTTAATCTAAGCAAGGGTCAAAACGGTACAATGTGCAGAAGTGAAGGACACTAATGAATCTCAGGAGAAAAGAAATGTATAGGGGAGACAGTCAAAGCATCACGTGAACAAACAATCAGAAGATTAGCGAACTCAGCAATTTTATTTCATTCCAGAAAATTTTAAACAAGGCATTCTCGAAAAGTAAAAGATGGCCCTAAACTATACATAGATTTTATTTGGCCAGAGGAGACGAAAGCTAAATTACGTCAGTCGCAGTTGTGGAGGTTCAGCAGGTTACAGTAGGCTCGCGCGCTCAGATAGGGACGTCCATTCCCATATCGCCTTGCAGGGATCGCCACTGGAGGTTCTTCTGCCATGGGGTCTTCTTCTTCTAGCCCTTCTTCTTCGGCTGGAGCTTCTTCATCGAGGTCTAATTCTACGTGATCCTCTTCTGCTGGATGTTCCTCCATGGGATTTTCCTTCACTGGATTTCCTTCTATCGGGTCCTCTTCGGGATCTTCCTCTATCGGGTTCTCTTCGGGGTCCTCCTCGTCATCGTCAGAGTCGCTGATAATGTTGACTCCTGGGGCTGCGAATCCCTCACCCTCGCAATCGATGTTTCCGGAAATAACCTGTGGGCCGTTGATCTCGTCGTCTGATCTTATCAGCGTGTAGTCCGAGGAAACGCACGACCGTGTGTCCTCATCCAGAGGCGGCTCTTCTCCAAGGTGGGCCATGACCTGAAAAGAGAGAATCATGATTAGACAGTGGGACACCTTAAGAGGATAACCAAGGATACGGTAGCACAGGGAGGATATGCTGTAGGCAAGGACTGAAAAATTAAAATTTAAAAATGCTGATGTGATGAATAGTATAAATAAAGCAAGAAGCAAGAGAACGATACATACATCACAACTCAAAGTTTTATTGCATTCAGCTAAAAGTTTGACAGATACAAGATTTCAAACGAAAAGAAATATTTACAAAGGAGTGACAACAATTTTTTTTTTGAAAGCAGAAAACGCGATGACTTTTCTTGGATTTCTAGACCGCTGCAATCTCGTCACGCGAGTTGAATCCTGCGCTGGGTCCGTACTGTTCCTCGACGCTCAAACTACGAAATAACCATCAATTAGCAGAAATGGAGAGTGTGGACGAACCGCCTCCTTGTAGCTCTTTCCTTTTAGGGCAATCATTGATAAAGTGTTCGCTGGATCCGCGAATCAGGCATTTCCCTTTGGCGCGGCGACAATCCCTCTGAAGGTGTCCTGGCTTCTTGCAGTACCCACAACATTGGGTCTTCTGCTGCTTCTGTCGTGGGGGAACGAGTGGGCGCTTCATCTTCACCTCTTTTTCTTGTCTAACAGGGATCCCTTCACGATTGGAGACTTCCGCTGGTGCTTGAGTCATCTGCCTTTTTAGTCATTCAGCTAACAGGTCGTTTGTTCGCTCCTGGGCTTCCTTCGGACTTTGCAGTGCATTCAAGATCTCTACGGTCTGATTCTGGGGAGTGGAGATAGAGGAAGAGTCGTTGGAAGACATGATCCTGAAAAAACAATTTTAGGACGGCATAAGATACAGGGGAAAAATCAGAACAAGATACAAAATTGACAATGAAACAAGAATATCGAGTGAGGTGAAACTCAATCGAGCGGAAACCAAATGTAGAACTCCAAGTTACCCAATAGAGTACAGTATTGTAGCTATACTGCAGTTCATAATTACAACCACGTAACTCTACTAAGTCACCCAAAACTCTAGCGGATAGATCAATATGTATAGCAGCATACACTATGTGAATCGATATTAGGAATAACAAGTTTACAATCTAGACCGAAGGATGTCTTAGATTGCCGAGTACTACACGGAACTGCAATCCCAATTGAAGCAAAACCTGGCTCTGATACCAACAAAACCATGTCACTCCCCGCTTCCCAAAATACGGAATACGAGGGGCTGACAAGGCCAGCCATGCTCCTACGGTCGAGGAAATATCCCTCCATAGTCACACTTCGGCTTCTAGCTTTACGTGGTAATCAGTAACCAATGCACAGGTAATGAGGAATGCAGTAACTAAATCAAAACAAATACAAAAGAACTAACCAGATGGAGATCAAGAGAGTATGGCTCTGGGTAGCTGATCAAGATGTCCGCGATGTATGTCTGGTCCTGGTCCAAGGTAGATCCACTCCTCACTCTGAGCATGCATACTCAGGTCGTCAGAGCGACACGATAGCAATATATATATAGATACAAATGGTAACTCGTATAGTAATAATGAATATGTAACAGTAAATCAAGAGAGTAAAGATGTGAACATGAAGTAGCCAATGTGGGTGTCTAATAGAGCAGGTGAACAGTAAAGCAGTAAAATAGTATGTCAGGTGTGTTGATTCAGTAAGCAATGCATGTCAATGTCACTATCCCTATCAGTCTCTAAGTCTCACTGTACAGTTCACTGAGCCTATCGTCAGTCCAAGCGTGAGAGTCAACCACTCGTAAGTATCCCCCACCGAAGGGTAGGACCCAAAGACAAGGGAACACGGACCCGAGTCGCTCCCTAATAATCAGTGATATCCCTATATATCTCCATATATCTCCATATGTGCCGGCATGGGACTCCCGAGATTCTGTTGAACTCACACTCAAACTACCCCACACCCCGTGGTCTACATCAAACGCCAACCATAAACCCAAATACCGGTCGGTCCATGACAAGTCTGCACGAGAACTGGAGACAGGATCTCCATCAAGCATGTCCCAACTGATACCCAAGATAAATGGACAGTATTTGGTGCCTTACCTGTGACACCCATACAAGTGCTTCCATAATCGTCCCATACCAATTATAGTCACACTTATACACGTCTCACAGACGTCGACAATGCAATAAAACAATAGGGTCCACTGATCGTGTACAAGTACGTGTTACTTTCACTTATCCATTCATGCTCAACCACTAACGTACTTGCCACAATCACCACTACTACCTAACACTGGGTAATGCACATGATCACTAGGTTACCAATGCAATGACATATATATAATGTGATGAGAAAACAGTATTTAAGGCATGATTAAGATGTCATCAAACGATAACCTACCACTTGCATAATTTTTTCATAAATCATACATGCACAATTTAGCGAAACAATGAACAGGGGATAAGTAGTATGTTTGATTATCTATCCAGAAATTTTAGTTTCACGTCAATCGGGTTTCAGGATCACTAGATATGGCCATTTCATTTTAAGCGTTCACTGCTGGAAATCCGATTTCAGAATCGGAAATCTGTTTCGTAACGCATTTTAATCCCAGTTGGGATCGCAATTAGGCGACGCTATAGTTGAACTATATTTAGGATTTCCAGTCAGGTTTCCACTGCAATTGGCGGATCAGTATTATATTATGCCAACAGAGAGTTATGGCCAGATTAAGTTTGAGGTGTAAAATCTGCTTCTGCAGAAATCAGCAAGACATGTCGACAAGGTAAAATGAATTAAAAATATCAAACGGTTGAGAAAACCAGTGAAGCCCATCGAGTAAGAAAGCTAATCCATTTTCCTACGTGACGATACAGGGTTCCACGCATTCTCTTATATGAACAGTGATATACAGGGGTTTAACAACAGAGGTTAACCTGGATTTCCATTCTGGACTGCAGTCCAGAATCGTAATCCACCACAGTTATCTCCATCATAGCATATTAAAAATCAGTGATCAACAATATATTACAGTAGGTTAAACAGTTAACTTCGTTACGAGCCATCGCACGCATCATTTCAATGTATACACAATTAATTATGATTTTAACAAGTATCAGACGCGGGAAATATTCAGTTTTAATGGGTGTAATTAGGGTGATCGTTCAAGCCAGTAACGATTATATTTTCCAGTAAAATTTCACCACAATGTTCACTGCCACACGGGCCAGCATATACAAACAAGTCCCGTCAGTTCAAAGTAAGGGTTTCATTCGGGTTTTGCATCAAGCACTTGTGTCATACGTTTTCACGAGTTTTAAACACGGAATTAATAGGTTTTAGAAATGTAACAGTAATAACTAGCATGTAGCAAGTAGGGTACTTGCCTCGGCCGCTTGATATGGAAGCGACGCCGCTGCAGGGTTTTTCCCGACACACGGAACGGCGCGACGCAAGATACGGCGCGCGGCGCGAGCGCGGTGCGCGGTGACCCGGTACTGGACGCGACGGCGACGCGGGTGTGATACGGCAGTGGGCGTGGTACTGGCTCGGTGTGTGGCACGGCGCGATACAGAACTGGGCCTGGTGATGATGCGAGCGCGACGCGATGCTGGGCCTGGTGATGATGCGGAGGCAGGCACGGTGCGGCACGGGACCTGGTCCAGAGGTGAGCACGACACGACACGGGCGCAGCACAGCAACTGAGCACGGGGAGCGACACGGTAGTGGGTCTGCTGTAAATCCCCGTTTCTTTCAATAAAATTTTTCCCTATATTTCCCAAGTCCCCGAATGATATCCTATTTTTCTCGTATTACCATGTGTGAAATTAGTCGCTTAGGTTTTAGTATTTAAACCTTCCAAAATCAAAATAAATTTAAAATCAAAGCCCAAACAAAATAAATAAAACATACAAACAATAAACCCCCGGCCCAACTTCCCTCCTCAGCCCAACACTCCATTTTCCCTTTTTAATTAATAAAACCCCGGCCCAACTTCCCTCCTCAGCCCAACACTCCATTTTCCCTTTTTAATTAATAAAACCCCGGCCCAACTTCCCTCCTCAGCCCGACACTCCTTTATTCCTAAATGAAATAAACATTTAATTTCCCCGGCTCAAGCTCTCCGGCCCAACACCCTTACCGCCTTCACTGACCCGACCCGCTTTTAACCCATCTTCTCCCCCGTTACAAATTTCTCCCGCTCTTTTTCCTTCACCCACGTCCCCGAGCCTCCCCCTCGCGCCCATGTCGCCCGCGCCGTTGCCCTACGTCCCCGCGACCCCGACCACGTCCGCGCACCCCTCAAACCCCTTTCTCCTCTCCCCCTCTCACTCTCGTGCTCACTTCTCTCGTTCCTCAAAAAAAAAAAACACTGCCAACTTCATCACTCGCCGCCGCCGCCGACGACGAGGACAACCACTACAACCACCTCGTCGACTCCTTCGCTCTCTTCTCTCCATCAACAGAGCCCCCTACACTCCTCCACCACCGAGCTCTCTCAACCCACGCCGAGCTCACTGCACACCACCACAGCCACTCCTACACCTCGACGCCGGCGAGCCCCCACTGCCCTGAACCACCTCGTCGACATCCCTACATCCTCAGCATCACCGCCTTACCTCCAAGCCCAAGCCCCACTGCTCCCCCTCTCTCTCCAAAACCCACACCAAACCCTCACTGCGAGCTCCAAACACCCACTGCTGCCCGCCGCCGGAGCGACACCGCCGACCATCGTCGACCCCAGCGCACTCACAGAGACCCATAGCACCACACTCCACCTCCAGTGACCACGAGTCGTTTTCCGGGCAACTCCGACGACGAAACCGACACGCGAGCCGAGGCCGTGAACCCTATCCGCACCGTTCGTCGCGCGTTCATGCCGTTGCCACTGCCGTGCATCACCAAAACGTCTCCAGGAAAGTACCCTACTTGCTACATACTATATTATTCTCGTTACAAATCAAAACCGTATTAATTCCATATTTGCGATTCATGAAAACTTAAATGACATAAGTGTTTGATGCAAGATCCAAATGAAAACCTTCATTTAATTTGACAGAACTTGATTGCATATACTGGCCCGCATGATAATGAACATTGTGGTGCAATTTTACTGGAAAATACAATTGTTAATGGCTTAAACGAACACCCCCAATTACACCCGTAAAAATTGGGAATTTCCCGCACCTAAAACTTGTTTAAATCAAAATTAATTGTGTACACATTGAAATGATGCGTTCAAGGGCTTAAATCGAAGATGACTCGACAACCTGTAACCCTTTGCAAGTTCTTAATTGTTTATGTACTGAAATTATGACAAGAATTGGTTCAGAGAGCAGCTTTGGACTGCAGTCCAGAGCAGCTCTGGTTGTTGTTTTATGTCTCATGATGCTTACCCCTTCGTTGCCTGAACTTGTTTGTTGCGGAACCCTGCATTTTATTGAAGATCAATCTGTTAGATAAATAACGCAAGTGATTTCACCCCGTTATATCATCGTTTACTATTTAAACTGCAATTTAAAAGATCAGGACGCATAGCAGTCCCAAACAGAAATAGAATTGATACACTAGTGTTAAACAGTGCATAACTTCTGATGTACAGATGCGATTGAGAATCCATCTATTGCGTTGAAAACCCTATTGAAAACCCTAGATTTCATTCAACTGTAGCATCACTAAATTCTGAGCCCAACTGGGTGAAAATCGTGTCGCGAAACGGACGTTCAGTTCAGAAACTGAATTTCCTGCAGCGAGCACTTAAATTGAAACGGCTGTAACTTGAATACCAGAAACCCGATTGTACTGAAACCAATTTTTCTGAACTGCCGACAGAGTGTAATTGTTACCGTATTTGCATCATTTCATTGAATTATGAACATATGAATTACTGCAATTTTTGTAAGCCTATGACGTGCATAATAGTTCATATCACACATGACTTGTTAACTGCATAAACGTACATACCTTACCCAACTGCCATATACATAGTGATAGTGCGCGTTATTTTTCAGTGGACATTGCATTATCGTGCGTGAATGGTATTGGTTTAGGAGTGTCAAGTACGCCAATGGAAAAGTGAATGATTTCGTGACAGTGATTAATACAGTGAACAGTGACAAAACCGTGCTATTGGTATACTTGTACACGACTAAATCATAATCATCAATAGTGTAAAGCTGGGGAAAAAGGGAAAATCGAAGTGGAAAGAGTATCCTATTTAGCGGGACCGTGTTTTAGAGGATGATCATTCGAACAGTGATTCTTATATATATTAGGTAGGATCTAGCGATCCGGCTGACAGGGTTATGTCCCGGGCGTGTGGGCCGTTGTCTCGAGTATGTACGAGACTCCTGTTAAACATGATCCTCCTTTCCACTATACGATTTCAAACATGACCTAGAGACTGATAAGGACACAGATCATACTTTGCATCATTTAGTGGCATAGCGATTATCAGTATTTTACTTTCACTGTTATTATCGTATTTGCATGTTTCATGTCATTCATATAAAAAAATTGCTATTACGTCGCTCTGACGACCTGAGTGTGCATGCTAAGACCTCGAGGAAGAACCAGCGCAGGAGTCGGATTTACCTTTCGAGCTGACGGAGATCTAGTCTGGAGTACCTTTTTCTTCGTTTCTGTTTTCCCTAGAGATCTTGTATTCGAATTCGGTTAGTAGTTCTTTCCTGTTTATTTGTGAATTGTGAACAATGAAAATTCGATGTAATAATTTAGTGATGTATTTCCTTTATTTCTGTGCTTTGTTTACCGATTACCATGTAATGCTAGAAGCCGAAGTGTGACTACGGCAGGATTATTCCTTGACCGTACGAGCATGGCTGGCCTAGTCATCCCTCGTTTTCCATATTTTGGGAAGCGGGGCGTGACATGGTTTTGTTGGTATCAGAGCCAGGTTTAGTAATAAGGGATAACATTAACTACAATGTATTACATTATTTTCGCTTCACTATTCCTGATTTTCATCCTTGAATCTAATCATATCTTTTTGAATCTTCCAGCGATATGACGTCCCCGAACGACCACTCCTCGGACTCAAGTTCTCAGGATCGCATGGAAAGAATACTTAGTGCACTGACCTCTCTCGCAGAAGCTCAGGAGAGGAAGACGGACTTACTCGCCGAGGGGCTCAGGGCTATTACCGCTGCAGGGGACCCTCCGCACTCATTACCGCCCCCAAGAGCACTGCTCCACCAGCTTACTCTGCTAGGGCTGGCACCGTATCAGACTTCCGGAGGTTGCATCCAGCTGCATTCACAGGGCTAGCTGAACCCCTCGAGGCCGAGCAATGGCTAGTGAACATGGAGAACTTACTGACGGCCGCCAGGGTACCAGATGAAAATAGGGCGAATGTGATAAAGATCCAGTTGGAAGATAAAGCCCGTGCTTGGTGGACAGTTGAAGAAAGAAGGCTAGAGAGGCCAATCGAATGGAGTAAATTCAAGGAGTGCTTCCTGGATCATTATTTCCCTTCCACCGCCAAGGTAGAGATGGAGGAAAGATTCATTCTACTGAAGCAGAATGGCCGCCCCGTGGACGTTTATGCTGCAGAGTTCAACCGTCTGAGCCGATTTGCTCCATACATGGTCGCTTCAGAGGCCACCAGGGCCAGACGCTTCTTGCAGGGACTTCATTTCGAGCTGCAGCAGTTGATCGCATCACTGGAGTTGCAGACTTTTGCACAAGTACTCAACGCGGCGAGAATTCAGGAGCAATTGATCAACAAGTTCAGGAAGCCCCCAGTCGTTCCAGCACGTACCCATGCACCTTCTCGAGGAGCCATACCGGTTCACAGGCCTGGAACGGCACAAATGAAGCGTCCGTTCGTGCCCCAGCATCGCCCCCAGAGACAGAACGTAATTTGCGGCTACTGCAACAGAGATGGGCATACCCAGAAGGACTATCGCCGCGCCAAGGGACAGTGCTTGATTTGCGGATCCAGTCAGCACAGGATTAGCGGTTACCCCGAGCGAGCAGAGATACAGAGAGGTTCTGGACCGCAGCAGCAGAGGCCATAGGAGAAGACGCAACCCTATACATGTCGCGGTCAGGGACGGGCTTTCACCTTGACCGCCGAGTAGGCAGAGGCTTCAGGAGAAATTGTTACAGGTATTCTACTCGTACATTCCTTGCCAGCTAGAGTACTATTTGATTCTGGAGCATCGCACTGTTTCATATCTGAGCATTTCATTGATACACACTCCATACCATATGAACCACTAACCAAGGGCTGGGAGATACATACGGGTAATGGCATTATAATTTCTAGTCGAGAATGTAGATCATGTCCGGTCGTAGTGTGTGGCAGGGAATTCTATGCGAATTTCCTTTTGATCGGGATATGCAGCTATGACGCAATTCTCGGGATGGATTGGATGAGTACCTTCCATGCAGTTATTGATTGTCGAGCAAGGAACGTGATATTCTGCATTCCCAATCACCCGGAGTTTATTTTCGAAGGCGGGAGCGAATCTTTAGAGCCGGCCAAGTTTAGAGCCAAGCCAAAAGAGCTGACAGCTATGGAGATTGATGAGAGCCCAGCCCCAGATTGTTCGGGACTTTCTAGACGTGTTTCCTGAAGATTTACCAGGTCTACCACCTCCACGCGTCTTGGAGTTCTTGATCGATTTGACTCTAGGTACGGCACCAGTATCCAAGGCCCCGTACAGAATGGCACCGGTTGAGTTGGCGAAGTTGAAGAAGCAAATCGAAGAACTATTGGAGAAGGGATTTATCCGACCGAGCGTTTCACCGTGGGGTGCACCAGTTCTGTTAGTGAAGAAGAAGGATGGATCGCTGCGGATGTGTATAGATTATCGAGAGCTGAACAAAATCACCATAAAGAACAAGTACCCAATTCCGCGCATCGACGACTTATTCGATCAGTTAAGTGGGGCCAAGATATTTTCGAAGTTGGATCTCCGTTCTGGATATCATCAGATCAGAGTAGCAGCCGAGGATGTATGCAAGACGGCTTTCAGGACCCGATACGGACATTATGAGTTCCTCGTGATGCCGTTCGGTGTTACTAATGCTCCAGCGATATTCATGGACTTGATGAACAGGGTGTTTGCAAAATACTTAGACACGTTTGTTGTTGTATTTATCGACGACATACTTGTTTACTCGAAGACCCGGGAGGAGCATGTCGAGCATTTGCGCACGGTTCTACAAATTCTTCGGGAAGAGAAACTGTATGCGAAATTAAGCAAGTGTGAATTCTGGCTCGACAAGGTTCAATTCTTAGGACACATCGTTTCGGGCGAAGGCATCTCAGTGGACCCGGCAAAGATAGAATCTATCAGGGATTGGCCAATGCCGAAGTCTGTGGCCGAGATTAGAAGCTTTCTGGGATTGGGAGGTTATTATCGGAGGTTCGTCCAAGACTTTTCAAGAATCGTTGAACCGTTGACGAGGCTGACACGGAAGGATGTACTGTTTGCGTGGACAGAGGAGTGTACTCAGGCATTTGACACACTGAAGCAGAAGTTAACCACGGCGCCTATCCTTACAGTACCAGATGATTCCGGTGGTTTGGTGATACATAGTGATGCCTCAGGGAAGGGATTAGGCTATGTTCTGATGCAGCACGGCCGAGTGGTTGCTTACGCCTCTCGACAGCTGAGAAATCATGAGAAGAACTATCCTACGCATGACTTGGAGTTAGCTGCAGTAGTCTTTGCGTTGAAGATTTGGAGGCACTATCTATTGGGCGAGAAGGTGGAGGTGTACACGGATCATAAAAGTCTTATGTACATCTTCACTCAGAAGGAACTAAACATGAGGCAGCGCCGATGGCTAGAGCTGATGGCAGATTACGACTTAGACCTTCAATATCACCCGGGGAAAGTAAATGTTGTACCGGATGCGCTCAGTCGCAAGCCAGCGGTCATGATGTTGACCAATCAGAGGAGCATTATTGAGGATTTTTAGAGACTCGAGCTTGAAGTCGTCACACCGAGCGCACTCAGTCAATTTTGGCAACTACAGATGCAGTCTTCCCTTGTGGATCGCATCAAGGCTGCACAAGCTGATGATCCTCGATTGCAAAAGTTCAGAGCGCAAGTAGAAGTCGGGCTGAGAACGGACCTAATCATACATGAAGATGGTTCTCTGAGATTCGGTAGCAGACTCTGCGTACCCAAGGGAGATGCTCGAGAAGAAGTACTGGCTGAGGCACATAGTTCAGCTTATTCTGTGCATCCGGGAGGTACGAAGATGTATCGGGATCTAAAGCAGCATTTTTGGTGGAACGGAATGAAGCGGGAAATTGCGAGGTTCGTATCTAGGTGCTTGGTATGCCAGTAGGTGAAGGCGGAATATCAGAGGACAGCGGGATTGTTGCAACCGCTTCCGATACCAGAATGGAAGTGGGAGCACATTACCATGGATTTCGTAACGGCCTTACCACGGAGCCCTAGGGGCAATAACGCCATTTGGGTTATCGTCGATCGCCTCACGAAAGCTGCACACTTCCTACCATTCCGAGTGGGACAGTCGACAGAGTCACTGGCAGAGAGATACATGCAGAAGATAGTGCGACTTCACGGTGTTCCAGTCAGCATTGTGTCAGATCGAGACACCAGATTCGTGTCGCACTTTTGGAGGAGCCTACAGGAGAGTTTGGGTACCCGCCTCAAATTCAGCACAGCTTATCACCCGCAGACGGATGGACAATCCGAGCGTACGATTCAGACCCTCGAGGATATGTTGAGAGCCTGCATGTTGGACTTTCTGGGTTCCTGGGAAGACCATCTGCATCTAGTCGAGTTTTCTTATAACAACGGTTATCAGGCTAGCATCCAGATGGCTCCTTTCGAAGCACTTTATGGGCGGAAGTGTCGATCCCCAGTGTGTTGGGATGATGTGGGAGAGCGAAGATTATTGGGTCCCGAGCTCATTGTTCAGACAGTCGACAAGGTCCAAATGATCAGGCAGCATATTAAGACAGCTCAGGATCGACAGAAGAGTTGGGCAGATACCAGCAGGAGGGCACTAGAATTTGAAGTCGGAGATCACGTGTTCCTGAAGATTTCCCCTACCCATGGAGTTATCAGGTTCGGAGGTCGGGGAAAGCTCAGTCCCCACTTTATCGGACCTTTTGAGGTGCTAGAGCAAGTAGGAGAGGTGGCCCATCGACTTGCCTTGCCTCCATCGCTAGCTGGTGTGCACAATACCTTCCACGTGTCACAGTTGAGGCGTTATGTTCGGGATGAGAGCCATGTCCTGGACTATTCAGAGATAGTTTTGGGTACCGATCTATCATACGAGGAGCAGCCCACCACCATCCTCGACCGCAGAGAGAAAGTGCTGAAGAACAAGGTCATTCCGTTAGTCCGAGTGTCTTGGGGCGGTCGTTCCTCAGGAAAATCTACCTGGGAGCGGGAGGAAGATATCCGTGCACGTTTTCCACATCTCTTTGTTTAGTACTTTGTTTCATTGTATCCTTGTTAAATTTCGAAGACGAAATTTTTGTAAGGAGGGTATCATGTAAATCCCCGTTTCCTTCAATAAAATTTTCCCCTATATTTCCCAAGTCCCCGAATATTATCCTATTTTTCTCGTATTACCCTGTGTAAAATTAGTTGCTTAGGATTTAGTATTTAAACCTTCCAAAATCAAAATAAATTTAAAATCAAAGCCCAAACAAAATAAACAAAACATACAAACAATAAACCCCCGGCCCAACTTCCCTCCTCAGCCCAACACTCCATTTTCCCTTTTTAATTAATAAAACCCCCGGCCCAACTTCCCTCCTCAGCCCAACATTCCATTTTCCCTTTTAATTAATAAAACCCTGGCCCAACTTCCCTCCTCAGCCCAACACTCCTTTATTCCCAAATGAAATAAACATTTAATTTCCCCGGCCCAAGCTCTCCGGCCCAACACCCTTACCGCCTTCACTGACCCGACCCAACCCGCTTTTAACCCATCTTCTCCCCCGTTACAAATTTCTCCCGCTCTTTTTCCTTCACCCACATCCCCGAGCCTCCCCCCCCGCGCCCACGTCGCCCGTGCCATTGCCCCACGTCCCCGTGACCCCGACCACGACCGCGCACCCCTCAAACCCCTTTCTCCTCTCCCCCCACTCTCGTGCTCACTTCTCTCGTTCCTCAAAAAAAAAAAACCACTGCCAACTTCATCACTCGCCGCCGCCGCCGACGAAGAGGACAACCACTACAACCACCTCGTCCACTCCCTCGCTCTCTTCTCTCCATCAACAGAGCCCCCTACACTCCTCCACCACCGAGCTCTCTCAACCCACGCCGAGCTCACTGCACACCACCACAGCCACCCCTGCACCTCGACACCGGCGATCCCCCACTGCCCTGAACCACCTCGTCGACACCCCTACATCCTCAGCATCATCGCCTGACCTCCAAGCCCAAGCCCCACTGCTCCCGTCTCTCTCCAAAACCCATACCAAACCCTCACTGCGAGCTCCAAACACCCACTGCTGCCCGCCGCCGGAGCGACACCGCCAACCATCGTCGACCCCAGCGCACTCACAGAGACCTATAGCACAACATTCTGCCTCCAGTGATCACGAGTCGTTCTCCGGGCAACTCCGACGACGAAACCGACACGCGAGCCGAGGCCGTGAACCCTAGCCGCGCCGTTTGTCGCGCGTTCGTACCATTGCCGCTGCCGTGCATAGCCAAAACGTCTTAAGGCAAGTACCCTACTTGCTACATGCTATATTATTCCCGTTACAAATCAAAACCGTATTAATTCCATATTTGCGATTCATGAAAACTTAAATGACATAAGTGTTTGATGCAAGATCCAAATGAAAACCTTCATTTAATTTGACGGAACTTGATTGCATATGCTGGCCTGCATGATAATGAACATTGTGGTGCAATTTTACTGGAAAATACAATTTTTAATGGCTTAAACGAACACCCCTAATTACACCCTTAAAAACTGGGAATTTCCCGCACCTGAAACTTGTTTAAATCACAATTAATTGTGTACACATTGAAATGATGTGTTCGAGGGATTAAATCGAAGCCGACTCGACGACCTGTAACCCTTTGCAAGTTCTTAATTGTTTCTGTACTGAAATTATGACGAGAATTGGTTCGGAGAGCGTCTCTGGACTGCAGTCCAGAGCAGCTCTGGTTGTTGTTTTATCTCTCATGATGCTTACCCCTTCGCTGCCTGAACTTGTTTGTTGCAGAACCCTCCATTTTATTGAAGATAAATCTGTTATATAAATAACGCAAGTGATTTCACCCCGTTATATCGTCGTTTACTATTTAAACTGCAATTTAAAAGATCAGGACGCATAGCAGTCCCAAACAGAAATAGAATTGATACACTAGTGTTGAACAACGCATAACTTCTGATGTATAGATGCGATTGAGAATCCGTCTATTGTGTTGGAAACCCTATTGAAAATCCTAGATTTCATTCAACTATAGCATCACTAAATTCTGAGCCCAACTGGGTGAAAATCGTGTTGCGAAACGGACGTTCAGTTCAGAAACTGAATTTCCTGTAGCGAGCACTTAAATTTAAACGGCTGTAACTTGAATACCAGAAACCCGATTTTACTGAAACCAATTTTTTCTGAACTGCCGACAGAGTGTACTTGTTACCTTATTTGCATCATTTCATTGAATTCTGAACATATGAATTACTGCAATTTTTGTAAGCCTATGACGTGCATAATAGTTCATATCACACATGACTTGTTAACTGCATAAACGTACATCGGCGAAGTGGACGTGACGAGGCCCGCTACGTATGTACTCAGAAGTACATACGCTAAGCGTAACTAAGCAATATAAAATAATCACAAGAGACAAAAGATGGAAAATAACAGCAACTTTTATTAATAACATTCTTTTTACAATGCATGAAATGAAAATGCAACTGGAATGGAAAAGCAATGCCTAAACAATGGCATAATAATAATAAAAGGAAGTACTGGGAAGAACAAGTACAAAGTCTAGAGCTCTGGGTCTTCCTGGATTTTCTCCAAATCTTCACTTGTAGGCTCGGTCTCAACTTGGTCCAACGCACCTGACGACATTCAAAGAAGAGAGAAATAGAATGTCGTCAGCGAACAGGTCGCTCGGTAAGTCCCAAAGAAGAATGAAGAATGAGAGTGACAGAGTATAGTATTTTCTAAAGTATTGTATTGTAGAATATTATGAAATATTGTTTAACGTAATTGTTTGTAGCTTGGTACAGGAGGATGCCAGTGTATACGAGGGGAGTCTCTATATGCCAGAGACTAAGGGCACGTATAGTACAAGGAACCGTTTATGCCACGGTACAACAGCAACTGAATATAGGTTAGGTGTCTTAATCTGACCACCTCATTCCACTTTTAACATCTTCCGTACCAATCTACCCCTTTAAACCCCGCGATGTCATATTTGTATTGTTATCTTGTAAACTTGTAATGATTGCTTGATTGACTTTGATTGACTTGATTGACTGATTTACTGATTTACTGATTTACTGATTGACTGACCGAAACCATGATATCAGGAAACGGTTATAACCGTAGAGTCATGTAAATGGAATACTGGAAATTATGTAAAAGGAATATCCATGGTTCGGTTCATTCAAACAGATTGTTAACTGGATCTGGAATTCATGTATTCATGTTGAGTTAGAATATAAAAGAATATAGATTGACTTGAAACATATTCAAGTTTTGTAGCTTGGTACAGAAGGATGCCAGTGTATACGAGAGGGATCTCTATATGCTAGAGATCAGGGAAAATGGAAGTACAAGGCTCCGTTATACAACCCGGAACAACGGCAATTGGATTCATGTTAGGTGTCTTAATCTTACCGTCTCGTGCCACCTTTAACACCTTCCATACCAATCTACCCCTTAAACCCCGTAGTGTTTTGATTGTATTGTTTGTCTTGTAAATTGTATTGATTGTATAATTGATTGACTGACTGACCGAAACCATGATATCAGGAAACGGTTGTAACCGTAGAGTCATGTAAATGGAATACTGAGAATCATGTAAAAGGAATATATCCATGGTTCGGTTCAGCCAAATTGTATAAATTGATAATTGTATTCATGGATTCATGTGTTCATTTTGAATTGGAATCTTGTAGATTATAGGTTGACTTGAATCATATTCAAGTCAAATTAATCAGACTCAAACCCGAGTCAGACAATCAGAATTATGAATCGTGGTCTTATAATTGTTAGGGTCCTTAGGGTAATTTATAAACTTGAGGGGGTTTTATGTAAAAATATTTTTGTATAGTTTTCAAAATATAACTCAAGTATTTAATTATCGTCTTTAAGTACATACAACAGTTTAATGATCAAGATAAATATGTATACATGTTCGAATAACATGAAATGAGTCAAGTATATTATTCGAGTAACTACCATAAACAATGCTGTAAAGAAATATTATGTACGACTAATTAATCAAGTTGAACGAATGCGAAATATAAACAGAAATATGGCTCTAAATGTTTTGCATGCGTGAGTTCCAGTTTTACCTAAATATGACTACCGGTTTGAGAGATATATATGTTTTCGTATCGTCGCACAAAACAGATCAGAATCTATTCGGCACCGTCACATATTTTTAAAACGCAGTTTGAGTTAATTTGTATCAGGTTTCAGGTTACGAAAATTATTAGAAAATTGTAGGTATTTCGATGTACTTATCGAAAACACCAAGATTCACATGATTTGGATTTCTGAAGCTCTAGTTATGATCATTTTAATATCAGCATTTAAAACAGAAATTCAGATTTCTGGACAGCAACTATATATTCTATTGCAAAGCCTATATCAGGTTGTTTCATGCATTCCTAAGTAATATAATATACAGAAAATTATAGTTCTATCAATGGTGCATCTACACATCTAAATTTTGTCATAAACGGACATCGGGTGTTCGAGTTATGTCCAATTTAAAAACAGTGTGCGAATCGGAACAGATTCTGTCCAGATCCGTCACTTAATATTGTAATGCAGTTTTCTTTATCTTAGATGGGTTTTCAGTAAAACTATAAAACTAAGAAAATCTAGATCATTCGATGTAGATATGAAAAACACCTGAGTTTTCTCAATTTGGATACCGGTATACCAAGTTATGTGTCCTAGTAATTGACCGATAGCTACAGTTTTCTGTTTTACGATCAGTGAATAAATACAATGTAATTCATAAACCGTTATGTGGATCGATCTAAAATTTTTACAGCATGTATAAAATAATATAATCTATCATATGTAAATTCCATGAAATTTTCAGAAGTAAAAATTAATGTCTAAAAATTATTTTAAACCTAAAGGTATTGATGTGTATACTAAAATCGGTAAAAAGATTAACTAGTATTTTTATGCAAGCTTTATCCTTTCTTTTAATAACCAAACCGATTCCATGAGATATCGTAGATATATTATGGATTGAAATCTATGTTCTCACAACTTGTAATAAACATTCATAATCATGATGAAAGAATTAAAAATACTTTAATTTGAACAAGAGATAATAAGATATTATTAAACCATATAGAATCATATATATCTAAACTTATGTATATGTATATGTATATGTTTATGTGTGTCTTCTCTTATGGATTATGATATGAAAAGAATAGGGGGTTCACGATGCATGACAAGAGGAAAAAATATAGGTGAGGGGAAAGGAGAGAGAAGGGACTTACATGCACAAGCCGGTATTGTCACCAGGCTTGTCTATCCGCCGATAGCCTCGCGTTACTAGCGAGACCTTCTTGAAGACTTCTTCATGTTCTTCTTCTTGTCATCTTGGTGAAGAGAAAGAAGTGAGAGATAGAAAAATATGAGGAAGGAAAAGATGGAGGAGGACAAATAAAGATGTTGTAATGGTGAATAATAATATATGCATTTAACATGAGAATTAAAAGAGAAATGAAAGGTCACCATTCATTTTGGAAATGAAAGGTCTCATTTGTAGGTTATGGGAAGAATAAAAAATGATAAAAAAATAATTGCAAGAATAAAGATTTGAACATGTGACTTATGGAATAACAATGCAAGGACTTAACCAATGAGCTATAAGATTGTTCA
This sequence comes from Agapanthus africanus, assembly GCA_030015575.1. Taxonomy (NCBI): domain Eukaryota; kingdom Viridiplantae; phylum Streptophyta; class Magnoliopsida; order Asparagales; family Amaryllidaceae; genus Agapanthus; species Agapanthus africanus. The sequence continues at coordinate 173,595,613 of CM057342.1, read as the reverse complement.
TGCACATATTTAATTAGAATTAAATATATGATGTTGCTTAAAAAAAAATGGGCTTTTTAGATGGGCTGTAGAGAATGTGAATGAAAAGAAAGGAATTGGGCTTAAAGAATAAGTTTGGGTAAAAAGAAATGAGTTTTAGAAAATACTTAGATGAGAAAAATAGATGAAGGGATTAAATATAACTAATAACATGGAAATAAAAATATACCAAATATAAAAATACAGAATTTTATCAATACGAAGATATAGGAATTTTAGAGTCGTTACATTCTACCCTCCTTATAAAAATTTCGTCCTCGAAATTTGTAAAAGGAAAGTGTAACGAATTCAAGAAAATTTTGGTGATAGAACTATTGATAATGCATGAAAAATATGTGAAAGAATGCGATAGATTTTAAAAGAATTGAGGAAAAATAAGAATAGGGTTAGGATAGATTCAAAGAATAAGGTTCAAGTAATATGATTCAAAGAATTTGAAATAATAAGATTCGAGGAATATGAATTGTAAAGAATGTTTTAGTTGCTGGTTCTTGTGTTATATTGCTTAGGTTGTTCACGCAGAACAAAACTGCATGATAGGGATTCATACAGCTCGGACCTGCATGGGCCACCAACAAAACCTGTCATGCCCCGCTTCCCAGTGTACGGCGAAGTGGACGTGACGAGGCCCGCTACGTATGTACTCAGAAGTACATACGCTAAGCGTAACTAAGCAATATAAAATAATCACAAGAGACAAAAGATGGAAAATAACAGCAACTTTTATTAATAACATTCTTTTTACAATGCATGAAATGAAAATGCAACTGGAATGGAAAAGCAATGCCTAAACAATGGCATAATAATAATAAAAGGAAGTACTGGGAAGAACAAGTACAAAGTCTAGAGCTCTGGGTCTTCCTGGATTTTCTCCAAATCTTCACTTGTAGGCTCGGTCTCAACTTGGTCCAACGCACCTGACGACATTCAAAGAAGAGAGAAATAGAATGTCGTCAGCGAACAGGTCGCTCGGTAAGTCCCAAAGAAGAATGAAGAATGAGAGTGACAGAGTATAGTATTTTCTAAAGTATTGTATTGTAGAATATTATGAAATATTGTTTAACGTAATTGTTTGTAGCTTGGTACAGGAGGATGCCAGTGTATACGAGGGGAGTCTCTATATGCCAGAGACTAAGGGCACGTATAGTACAAGGAACCGTTTATGCCACGGTACAACAGCAACTGAATATAGGTTAGGTGTCTTAATCTGACCACCTCATTCCACTTTTAACATCTTCCGTACCAATCTACCCCTTTAAACCCCCGCGATGTCATATTTGTATTGTTATCTTGTAAACTTGTAATGATTGCTTGATTGACTTTGATTGACTTGATTGACTGATTTACTGATTTACTGATTGACTGACCGAAACCATGATATCAGGAAACGGTTATAACCGTAGAGTCATGTAAATGGAATACTGGAAATCATGTAAAAGGAATATCCATGGTTCGGTTCATTCAAACAGATTGTTAACTGGATCTGGAATTCATGTATTCATGTTGAGTTAGAATATAAAAGAATATAGATTGACTTGAAACATATTCAAGTTTTGTAGCTTGGTACAGAAGGATGCCAGTGTATACGAGAGGGATCTCTATATGCTAGAGATCAGGGCAAATGGAAGTACAAGGCTCCGTTATACAACCCGGAACAACGGCAATTGGATTCATGTTAGGTGTCTTAATCTTACCGTCTCGTGCCACCTTTAACACCTTCCATACCAATCTACCCCTTAAACCCCGTAGTGTTTTGATTGTATTGTTTGTCTTGTAAATTGTATTGATTGTATAATTGATTGACTGACTGACCGAAACCATGATATCAGGAAACGGTTGTAACCGTAGAGTCATGTAAATGGAATACTGAGAATCATGTAAAAGGAATATATCCATGGTTCGGTTCAGCCAAATTGTATAAATTGATAATTGTATTCATGGATTCATGTGTTCATTTTGAATTGGAATCTTGTAGATTATAGGTTGACTTGAATCATATTCAAGTCAAATTAATCAGACTCAAACCCGAGTCAGACAATCAGAATTATGAATCGTGGTCTTATAATTGTTAGGGTCCTTAGGGTAATTTATAAACTTGAGGGGGTTTTATGTAAAAATATTTTTGTATAGTTTTCAAAATATAACTCAAGTATTTAATTATCGTCTTTAAGTACATACAACAGTTTATGATCAAGATAAATATGTATACATGTTCGAATAACATGAAATGAGTCAAGTATATTATTCGAGTAACTACCATAAACAATGCTGTAAAGAAATATTATGTACGACTAATTAATCAAGTTGAACGAATGCGAAATATAAACAGAAATATGGCTCTAAATGTTTTGCATGCGTGAGTTCCAGTTTTACCTAAATATGACTACCGGTTTGAGAGATATATATGTTTTCGTATCGTCGCACAAAACAGATCAGAATCTATTCGGCACCGTCACATATTTTTAAAACGCAGTTTGAGTTAATTTGTATCAGGTTTCAGGTTACGAAAATTATTAGAAAATTGTAGGTATTTCGATGTACTTATCGAAAACACCAAGATTCACATGATTTGGATTTCTGAAGCTCTAGTTATGATCATTTTAATATCAGCATTTAAAACAGAAATTCAGATTTCTGGACAGCAACTATATATTCTATTGCAAAGCCTATATCAGGTTGTTTCATGCATTCCTAAGTAATATAATATACAGAAAATTATAGTTCTATCAATGGTGCATCTACACATCTAAATTTTGTCATAAACGGACATCGGGTGTTCGAGTTATGTCCAATTTAAAAACAGTGTGCGAATCGGAACAGATTCTGTCCAGATCCGTCACTTAATATTGTAATGCAGTTTTCTTTATCTTAGATGGGTTTTCAGTAAAACTATAAAACTAAGAAAATCTAGATCATTCGATGTAGATATGAAAAACACCTGAGTTTTCTCAATTTGGATACCGGTATACCAAGTTATGTGTCCTAGTAATTGACCGATAGCTACAGTTTTCTGTTTTACGATCAGTGAATAAATACAATGTAATTCATAAACCGTTATGTGGATCGATCTAAAATTTTTACAGCATGTATAAAATAATATAATCTATCATATGTAAATTCCATGAAATTTTCAGAAGTAAAAATTAATGTCTAAAAATTATTTTAAACCTAAAGGTATTGATGTGTATACTAAAATCGGCAAAAAGATTAACTAGTATTTTTATGCAAGCTTTATCCTTTCTTTTAATAACCAAACCGATTCCATGAGATATCGTAGATATATTATGGATTGAAATCTATGTTCTCACAACTTGTAATAAACATTCATAATCATGATGAAAGAATTAAAAATACTTTAATTTGAACAAGAGATAATAAGATATTATTAAACCATATAGAATCATATATATCTAAACTTATGTATATGTATATGTATATGTATATGTTTATGTGTGTCTTCTCTTATGGATTATGATATGAAAAGAATAGGGGGTTCACGATGCATGACAAGAGGAAAAAATATAGGTGAGGGGAAAGGAGAGAGAAGGGACTTACATGCACAAGCCGGTATTGTCACCAGGCTTGTCTATCCGCCGATAGCCTCGCGTTACTAGCGAGACCTTCTTGAAGACTTCTTCATGTTCTTCTTCTTGTCATCTTGGTGAAGAGAAAGAAGTGAGAGATAGAAAAATATGAGGAAGGAAAAGATGGAGGAGGACAAATAAAGATGTTGTAATGGTGAATAATAATATATGCATTTAACATGAGAATTAAAAGAGAAATGAAAGGTCACCATTCATTTTGGAAATGAAAGATCTCATTTGTAGGTTATGGGAAGAATAAAAAATGATAAAAAAATAATTGCAAGAATAAAGATTTGAACATGTGACTTATGGAATAACAATGCAAGGACTTAACCAATGAGCTATAAGATTGTTCATGCACATATTTAATTAGAATTAAATATATGATGTTGCTTAAAAAAAAATGGGCTTTTTAGATGGGCTGTAGAGAATGTGAATGAAAAGAAAGGAATTGGGCTTAAAGAATAAGTTTGGGTAAAAAGAAATGAGTTTTAGAAAATACTTAGATGAGAAAAATAGATGAAGGGATTAAATATAACTAATAACATGGAAATAAAAATATACCAAATATAAAAATACAGAATTTTATCAATACGAAGATATAGGAATTTTAGAGTCGTTACAGATAGTGCACGTTATTTTTCAGTGGACATTGCATTATCGTGCGTAAATGGTATTGGTTTAGGAGTGTCAAGTACGCCAATGGAAAAGTGAATGATTTCGTGACAGCGATTAATACAGTGAACAGTGGCAAAACCGTGCTATTGGTATACTTGTACACGACTAAATCATAATCATCAATAGTGTGAACCTGGGGAAAAAGGGAAAATCGAAGTGGAAAGAGTATCGTATTTAGCGGGACCGTGTTTTAGAGGATGATCATTCGAACATTGATTCTTATATATATTAGGTAGGATCTAGCGATCCGGCTGACAGTGTTATATCCCGGGCGTGTGGGCCATTGTCTCGGGTATGTACGAGACTCCTGTTAAACATGATCCTCCTTTCCACTATACGATTTCAAACATGACCTAGAGACTGATAGGGACACAGATCATACTTTGCATCATTTGGTGACATAGCGATTATCAGCATTTTACTCTCACTGTTATTATCGTATTTGCATGTTTTATGTCATTCATATACAAAAATTGCTATTACATCGCTCTGACGACCTGAGTGTGCATGCTCAGACCTTGAGGAAGAACCAGCGCAGGAGTCGGATTTACCTTTGGAGCTGACGGAGATCTAGTCTGGAGTACATTTTTCTTCGTTTCTGTTTTCCATAGAGATCTTGTATTCGAATTCGGTTAGTAGTTCTTTCCTGTTTATTTGTGAATTGTGAACAATGAAAATTCGATGTAATAATTTAGTGATGTATTTCCTTTACTGCTGTGCTTTGTTTACCGATTACCATGTAATACTAGAAGCCGAAGTGTGACTACGGCGGGATTATTCCTTGACCCTAAGAGCATGGCTGGCCTAGTCATCCCTCGTTTTCCATATTTTGGGAAGCGGGGCGTGCAGTCTGCGGTGACACAGAGACTGGGCACGGGCGTGACACGGGAGTGGGTCCGTCATACGCATGGTACGGCACGGCAGTGACGGATGTGTACGGCGTTGCAACGGACGGCGTGTTGATGATGATGACGGCCTAAGGGGTTGAGGCCACAGATTTGATGGCGGCGTCGGTGACCCGAATGGCGGCAACAGCGATCAACGTAGGTGCTCGACGAAATGTCGGGGGCTCGACTTAAGCTCAGGTGTGGTGGTTGAGGCTCAGCTGAGGTGAGGTGGTGGCCTTGGTGATGCGAGGGGGTCATCGGGATCTCAGATGGTTCGGTGCTGTGGGTTGGTGCCTGGTGGCTCGGAGAGGTCGATGGCAATGGTGGTGGCCTCGACGGTAGAGGTTGAAGGCGGTGTCAAAGGTGTTGCAATGGATTTGTTGGGTTTGGAGGAGTGGGCTCATGGTGTGCGGTGGAAGAAAGGAGGGGCGCTTGGGTTGTGGAGAGAGATGAGGACGTAGTTGCGGTGGTAGCTTATCGAAGAAGGTAGCCGGTGGCTTCGAGGAGTCCGGTGGTGGCTGTGAGGTTGTGGTTCTGTATATGAGGGTCGGGGATGCAGTGGAGGAGGTGCTCGGTTAGGTAGAGTTGTAGTCAATAGAGGAGAAGAAGAAGATGGTGGCTGTGAGGGAGGCTCGTCAGCGATGGTTCATCGACGGTGAGGGGGAGATTGAAGGGGCTCGGTTTGGTTTGTGAGGGAGATAGAGAGTGTGATTGAGAGGGAGGGAGGTGCAGAGAGAGAAGGAGGTGCAGAGAGAGAGGGATGTACTGAGAGAGGGAGAGAGAAGGAGGAGGGAGTTGAGATTGAGAGTGTGAAGGAGGAGGGGCCGTTGAGGGGAGCGGTTCGTAGGGGGAGTGCGCGTCGTGGGCGCGAGAGACATGGTCGCGAGGAGCGGGGCGTTAGCGAGGAAGGCGGTGACGTGGGGAACGGGGGTACGTGGGTTATCACAGAGGAAGCAGGAAAAGAGAACGAAGGGGAGGAAGGAAGGTCAGGAAGCGGGTCAGGTCGGGTTTGTGTTGTGGGTGTTGGGCTGGGCTTGGGAGCTTGGCAAAGAATAAAAGGGAAAGGGAGTGGGCCGGGCTGAGTTGGATTTAGAATTACGAAAATAAATAAAAAAGCAAAAAGGGGAGTTGGGCCGGGCTAAGTTGGGGGCTAAAAGAAAGGAAAGGGAAAAGGAAAGTAGTTGGGCTGGGGAAAATAGGAAATGGGAAAATAAAAGGAATAAGTGATAGGATTTGGGTTTAGGGTTTCAAGACAAATAAAATAATTATAAATATAATTAAATAAATTTGGAAGTAACAAAAATACGGTTATTGGTGTATAAAAGAACTGGGTATTATAACTAAACTGTTTATTGTTAAAAAAATCGAATTTAGTTTTAAAAAATAGTTTAAAATATTGTAGAAATATGGAAAAATCTGAGAAAATTCCAGAAATATATCTTATTGTTATCTCCAGTTTAAAAAAATGATTTTGGGCTAAAATTAAGTAATATTCCTATATCTATGATTTTTGTTTGTTATCATAATTATTTAAAATCTATTTTATCCTTCAAAATATTTTAATTACGAACTAATTATTTTAATTGATAATACAAATATGTAAATTATTTTAAGACATTATAAAATTTTATTAAAGCATTTAAAGCCTAGAAAAATATAGATAGATTTTAGAAAATTCCGTTAATCATATTTCAATGCTTTGAAAATTACTAACATTACTAAAAAAAATATTTTTTCTATCAATGAAACACATAAATAATTACTTGATACTAACAATTTAAATAAAAGATATTTCATTAGGTATTAGAAAACACGGTCGTTACAGGATCACGCGCCCTGCGCGCGGGCGCCGAGCACCAGCGGGCCACACGCCCCACGCGCGGGCGCCGACAGCGGATCACGCGTCCTGCACGTGAGCGCTGGCGTCAGCGGATCACGCTCCCTGCACGTGGACACTAGGCGCTCGCAGAAAAAAGGGCTTTGCCCCTGGACTAGGAGTTAAACTCCTGCAAAAGGGATCTTTTTGTGGAGTTAAACTCCTAAAAGTTCTAGATTTTTGGGGTTTAACTCTATCGAGAATTTGGATTTTGGAGTTGAGTTTCTCAGAGATTGGTTAGGAGTTAAACTCCTAAAGAAAATCTTCTTGTTCGGAGTTAAACTCCGAAGAGATTTTCGGAGATGATGAAAGGGGACTCATTTCTTTTCTCTTGAGCCCTAGATCTTCTCTTGAGCCTCGAATCTTCCTAAAATGGGATTTTTGAAGATGAGTCTCTTTCTTCCTCCTCTCTGTTGACTGGATCTTAAAGAAAAGGGGGTGAGATTTTAAGAGATTTGATGGTAGATCCAAGCTTCCCTTCAAGGGTTTTATGGTGAAAAACTAATTTTTTTTTTTGGAAAAGAAATAAACTTTTGATTTAATTCAAAAAAAGAACTGGGTTTAAAATCTTGAGGAAGGAGAAGGAAGCACAGAACCCTAATTTTTGAAGAGAATGAATTATTATCTACATTTCATCATAATGTTGCCTTATATAGGCTTACAAATTTACATATAGTCTCTTGGGCTTTACAAAGTGGCATTTTTCCAATCTCAACCTCATGTGCTTGTTTCTTTTTTCACATGAGCTATGGGCTTTACAAAAATTTGTCTTTTTGTCCATTTATTTTATATTCATGCATGAAAATTATATCAAAGTTATTTATTACATAATTTTCTTCTTAGCATGGGGGAGGCTGGTCTTGTCATGTTCGAGCTCGACTTAGGTATGGGCCCACTTGGTTTGGGTTGACTTTGACTTTGACTTGGTCAACCGGGGTGTAATTTTTAACCCCAACAACACTTATCACTTGTTATGTTATACCTGCCATATTACATTACTTTTGTACCTGCTAGATATCATAATTTCTTTTGGAGACTTATCGGGCGTAAGTTCACCGACATGCATTCCATCCACTTTTATTTCTTTGGAATGTTCGTGAGATAATCTAGAAACCGAGGAGATGGATCCGACTGCTGAAGACTGTGCCTAGATCGCAGCCCAAACCGACCTTCAGATTTCCTGCTCAGTTTTTCATTACCAGTATGCCATTTGTTTAGGCATTTCATGTTATTTGCATTTTCTTTTCAGAATATCCATCCATGTAAATAAAGTTTGTTGAATGAATGCAAATAAAGTAGTTTGTTGAAAATTTCATGCTCTTATTATTCTTGCATTGTGTATAATTGCTTATTTACGCTTAGCATATGTATTTTAAGAAATGACCTTCTTAATATAAATATATTGCGGGCTTGTCACGTGACTGTTACCGTCCATTGGGAAGCAGGGCGTGACAGCCACTCTCCATCTTTAGAGAAAAATATTAGGGTTAGAATTTTAAACTTTTTCATTTTAAAATTTTTTTTTAACGGAGGAGAAGAGAGGGAGAGAACAAGATTTATATAGGAGTAGAAGGGAGGAATTATGAAAATGCTATTGGCCATGTCAAAATTGGATATGAGATTTAGGGGCTGTTTGGTTGCTGGAATCAAAAAATAGAATTGGGAATTAGGGTCTGTAAAAGTATTTTTTTATCTCCCGGAATTTCCATTCCTTTGCTTGTTTGTGAAGAATTGAAATGAATTTTATCTCCTTGAATTTCTTTCTTTGCTTGGTTACTACAAAAGCAAATGGGAATTGGAATTCGGGAATTATGATAAAGAAACATGTAGTGAGTTTAAGAAGCTCTCACCTTTTTAATCAACAAACAACATATATTTTCAATGCACCCAAAGTAAATAAGAGAGAGTAAGGTAGCTGACCATAACTTTGCCTAATAAAATAATACCCATAATCCTACATGTCAATGGGATTTGGCAATTCTTTACAAAAAAGCTTGGATTTGGAATTGTCTAAAAGGTGATATCAATTTCCAACTTGTAATTTCTATTCCATGCAAACAAACAAAAGAATGATAATTTCATGTTCTTTTGTTTTGATGAATAGCATCTTATCCCCGGATTCTCATTTTTTTGGACAATTCCTTCGAAACGAACAGCCCCTTGGAGAAATCTAGAACTATTTGTACCTCTTGTTGAATAGTTGAACCCGAGGGACCCAAACAAATTATTTTCCCAATTCATTTTGGAAAAAACTTCTCTTCAAGGTTTGTTGAGGTTCTCTCTCTGCAAGCCCTGATTTTTCCTTCATTTTCGAACCCAAAAAAAACACGCATCTTTGCATTGGCGGCGTGCTACCATTTAAAAGTCCCCCCACCGAAATAAAACGAATCCCAAATACCCCAAAACCCTAAAAAAGAGAAAGAAAAAACCTAATCGCCGCTCAATGGAGAAAACCTAGATCGAGTCCTTCGGACCGCGGCGGAGATCTCCGATCGCGTCGGAGATCTCCGGCAATTTCGAGGAGAAAGCTTCCAACTTGGTTGTGGTCGGAGTCGCTACTGGAGCTTTTGTGTTTCTCGCTCATTTAGTGAGGATGATCGCTGCCGATCGCTGTCGATTTCGTTAGGGTTGAGAGCTATTGAATGGGGACTGAGTCGAGTGGGGAGCTGAGGATTTCGAGCGATGTGAAGGTGGATGTTTGTTGAAAGCATGTGATTGTGGTGAGCATTTTTTTGCAAAGATTGCTTGATTTTTTGTGTGTATTTATAAAGTTTGTTTTTTTGGGGAGTAATTGATAAACTGCTCCATTGAAACGCTTTTGTGTAAATTTTAGATGGTATTTTTAGTGGTTATACTGCTTGGTTTTATTAAAATCTGCATTAGCACATTATTTTCCATGAACTGGTTGGTTTTATAATGGAAGATGTAGGGAATAGAAACAAATCCAAAATGCATCTTGATATAGTAGTATATCGCACGTGTATATTTCGAACAACTGTAAATTTTTTTATCCTTGACGTTTGATGAAAATTTCTAGAGATATCTATAGTTTTTCTAAATTTAGATTAAATGAACGCGGTTGGTGGTAATATTAGAATCGAGCAATTTATGAGTTATACAAAATAACAAATATATAAATGCTTATGTACAAATTTGTATGGCATGTCTATTTTTGGGTTTTTGAGCATGTGACAGAATGCCTAATGAATGAGAGAGAGGAAGAGAGCCGTAGACTTTTCGTTTGGTTTCCCTCTAATTTACCTTAAGAGGCCTATTTAGATTACTAAATATAAACCCTTGTACTGCATGAATCCCTTCGCCCTCTGTTTACTTTGTTTTGAATTTTAGTTTTCCTATACAAGCCTTAACAAATGACAATTAACAAGGAGGAAATTTTGTTGTTTACACATAAAAATTTAAATGGCTTAGATGTTCAGTTCAAAATAAAATACTGAAGAGGCTAAAGAATTGATTGTGGCTAGCTTATAATCACAAATCCAAATTCAAATGGTGGATATTCTTTCACTTTTCGTAATATTTATGTTGCTTGTTGTTTGTTAATTTTTGCCTTTTCAGTCCCAACAGCAACAGCAAAAACTGAGGATGTATATTTCTGTTTCTGTTGTGAAGATTGTCAAAATAAGAGTCGACTACTTTTTTACTAATTGCTCAACTGTCTTTATTGAAAAAGAAATTACTGGAAAACCTTGATAGAAATATTATAGATATATTTATAATTCAAAAAATAAGCGAAATTTTATCTTCAAAAATGAATGGTTTGATTTTCTTTAATGTCATATTCTAGTTCTTTTTTTAAAAAAATTCGAAAACATTTGTGGATACTGTTATTGGGCAACATTTCATTTGTTATTTTGGCATGTGTTTGATTTTAATTAATAATTTGAATAGTGATTGTTTAATTGAAAGTAATTCCCCAGAGGAAAAAAAATCCCGGCTCCGCCACTGAGTTAGAAGATAGTAAAGGATGGCAGCAAAGGAAGAAGATGGAGGTAGATGAGAGAGGAGAGGACGAGAGTATGATAGGAAGAGGAGGGATCACTATACTAGGGTTAACAAAGAGAGCAATGAAATGTAAACATTAAAGGAAACATGTGGAAAACACAAGCCACTATATAATATCAATGAAACATAAACATAAACTCAATTTGGGAAGTATATATGAAAATCGTTTTCTGACTGTAGTGCTTCAGTGCTTGGAGTAGCATTCTCTGTGAAACCATCACTTTCAATTATCTTTGATCTTATATTAGACGTGGAGAAATTTCATAGCACTTACGCTGGGGTTCTTAAGCCACAAAAATACACCTGAAAGTATAGCTAAAAAATGCAACAGCAGTCATCAATTCACAAAGATCAATATTTAGCGATTTATTAAATAATTCAACAATAGATTTGTAGTTGAAAAACCATCAAATTTGTGATGTAGTTGCCCTACCTATTACTTTTGAAGTAGGGAATCATGGATTTACAGTTGTCCTCATTGAAAAGCTAATACAAAGTTATTGCAGGATTATGGAATGTGTTCATGCTATATACTCTCTTTTTGTTGATAATTTGTGATCACTACTCGTATTTTAGAGATTCAAGGCTCTATGGCAGCTATTGAAATTTACTGTGTTTTCCTTTAAATCATATCCGAGATTCGTAAGCACTCTGATGGAGGTCCTTTTCGGGTCTCCTTCAGATGTTGTCTTCCGTCGATCTCCCGGTGGATTCTGGTGGGGATCCCCTGTTATGTGTGGGTCTCAATGGGCTTTGAGGAGATTGGTGATTGAAGGAGTTTAGCGCCGAGTACCTGCAAGGAAATCCCGGGGTGGTTTGGTACCACCGAGGACCCTCCGACGATCAAGTTAGTATTAGATCCGAGCAGCGTAACGGCTAAGTGGAGTAAAATTGGCTTCCTTGACCCCTTTGTGATGGAGGTTTATATAGCGGTGGTGGCACGCAGCAGCAGGCGCGAGAATCTCGCCGGCAGTTACGCTACCGACGTCATGCCCGCGTAGAGAGCGGATCGCCCATTAAAGGGGATCGTGGAGGCGTGGAACGTGGGATGTTGCTGGCGGAGAATCCGCGCATGGCGAGATTCGCGGAGCGGTGGTTACGCCTGTGAGCGGTGGAGCTGGTCGGAGGACCGAGGAAGACGGCCTCGGCCGGGGGGCTCGGAGACGAGTGAGAAGGCCGAGGAGACTTGGTCTTATGGCAGCTTAGGGCGAGCTGAGGGGCCGAGGAGGCCAATCTGCAGGGAGCCCCGAGGAGCACTAGCTTGTGATTGCGGGTCGGGTACAGGGGAGGCCTGGTCGGCCTTTGTGAGTATCACGCCCCGCTTCCCAAAATACGGAATACGAGGGGTTGACAAGGCCAGCCATGCTCCTACGGTTAAGGAAATGTCCTGCCGTAGTCACACTTCGGCTTTTAGTTTTAACTGGTAATCAGTAAATAACACGCAGGTAATGAGAAATGCAGTAACTGAAGCAAAACAATGTAAAGAACTGACCTGAAGGGAAACAAATGGGTATAGCCCTGAATGATAAATCAAGATGTCCGTGATGTACGTCTAGTCCTGGTCCAGGCTAAATCTTCTCCTCACACTGAGCATGCATACTCAGGTCGTCAGAGCAACACAATAGCAATATTATATATAAAATCATACGACAATTCTAACAGTGATAATAGGTATATATAACAGTGGATCAATGGCAGTATGGATATGAACATGCAGTAATCAATGCAGCGGAACGGTAAAAGCAGTAGAATGATATGTCACGTATGCCAACACTGTAAGTAAGATATATCAATTCCAGTATCCCTATCAGTCTCTAAGTCTCACTGTACAGGTCACTAAGCCTATCGTCAGTCCAAGTGTGAGAGTCAACCTCTCGCGGGTGTCCTCCACCCAAGGGCAAGGAACACGGGCCCAACATGTATATCACGGTGATAATCACATACCCTGTAAATCTCCATATATCTCCCTAAATATATAAGCCGGCATGGGACTCCCGAGATTCTGTTGAACTCACATTTAAACTACCCCACGCCCCATGGTCTACATCAAACGCCAATCATAACCCTAAATACCATTCGGTCTGTCACAAGTCTGCGCAAGAACTGGAGGCAGGACCTCCATCAAGCACATCCCGACTAATACCTAAGATAAATGGCAGTGTCTGGTGCCTTACCTGTGACACCCGTGCAAGAGCTTCCATAAGTGTCCCATACCACTTATAGTCACACGTACACGTGTCCCACAAACGTCGACAATGCAATATAATAATAAGGTTCACTGATTGTGTACAAGTACATATCACTTTCACTTAATCACTTATACACGAACACTGACGTACTTGCCACAATCATCACTAAAACCTAACACTGGGTAAATGCACGTTATCACTATGTTAACAATGCAATGATATGTGTATGATATGATGCGTAAACAGTATATGAAGCATGATTAAGGTGTCATAAAATAGTATTCTATCACTTGCACGATTTATCATGAAACGTACGTGTATAGTTTAGCGAAACGATAAATAGGTAATAATTAGTATGTTCAGTTGTCCATCCATCGAATTTAGTTTCATGCCAAATCGGGTTCCAGGATCATTAATTATAACCATTTTATTTTAAGCGCTCGCGGCTGGAAATCCGGTTTCAGAATCAGAAGTCCGTTTCGCAACGCATTTTAATCCCAGTTGGGATCAGATTTTAGCGACGCTACTGTTGAATGAAATCTAGGGTTTTCAGTAAGGTTTTCAACGCAACAGACGGATCTTCAATCGCATCTCCACGTCAGGAGTTATACACTGTTTAATACTAGTATGTCAATTCTGATTCTGTTGGGACTGTTATGCGTCCCGATCTTTTAAATTACAGATTAAATAGCAAATGATGACGGAACAGGATGAAACCACTTGTGTTATCTAGCTAACAGGTTCACCTACAATAAACAGCGGAGTTCCACAACCTACGAGTTTAGGAAACAGGGTGGTGTTCTTTACGGAACAGTAAGCAACAATTGGAGTCGCTCTGGACTGCAGTCCAGAGTCGTACTCCGATCCAAATATCGTCACAGTTTAAGTACAGGAATATCTGGAAACAAGTCTATAGTTAAAGTTCGTCGAGTTGGCTTCGATTTGAGCCCTAGAACGCATCAATCCAGTATGTATATAATTTATGGTGATTTTTATGGTTTTCAGGTACAGAAAATATCCAGTTTTACAGGCAAACTTAGGGGTAGTCGTTTTAGTCGTTAACGGTCATATTTTCCAACGAAATTCACACATTAGATTCACAGCCATTCGGGCCAGCATATACAATTGAGTTCCGTCAAATTAAATAATGATTTCTTATGAGAACAAGCATCGAACAGTTGTGTCAAATAATCTAACGGAAAAGTAAAGCATGAAATATATACGATGTTGATTTGTAATTAACAAAAGATAGCATGTAGCAAGTAGGGAAACTTTCCTGGAGGTGCACGGCAGCGAGGTACCGTACGGGAGCGCGACGAGCTAGCACCGCGACGGCAACGGCTCCGGGTGAGCTCGGGTCTGTTCTCGACCAGTGGGGGCTCGGGGCGTCGTCGGGGTGTTTGCGTTGGTCGCAGCTCAAGATGGTGGGGCTGCAGTGGGTTGTATGGCCGGTGATGGGTCGGCAACTGTGTGGCTCGAGTTGGGTGAGAAGAGGGAACGAAAGAGTTAGAGAGAGAGTAGGCAGAGAGAGAGAGAGAGAGTAAGCACAGAGAGAGAGAGAGAGTAGGCAGAGAGAATAAGAAAGAGAGATGCAGGGGGAGAGAGAGATGATGAGAGAGGGTGTGTGAGGAGGAGCTCGGGGGTGCTGTGGTGGTCTGGGGTTGCTGATAGTCGAGAGGAGGTGACGGAAGTGCTAACGGCGATGCAGAGGTGAAGGCAAGGAGCAGGGGCGACGACGACGAGAGGGCTGCCGGTGATAGAGTGATGGTTTCTTGGCGTCGGGGTGTCTAGGTTAGGGGCTTGGATCGCCGGGGGGAAATAAGGATGGGATAAAGAGGATGAGGCAGAGAAGAGGATGAGGGTGAGAGGGGCAAACGGTGCCGGTGAGGTAGGCGAGGTGGAGGCGAGCAGCGGCGCGCTGGCGTGAGCGTGGGTTCGAGGGTGAGACGGGATGGGAAGGAGAGAGAGGGATGAGCCGTTGAGGGAGCGGGTCGTGGGGGAGAAAACGCGCGCGTCGTGGGTGTAACGTCGCGAGAGCGGAGGCGATGGCGGAGGGAGCGGATCGCGCGCGGGGAAAAGAAAAAGAGCCGTTGCGAAGAAGGAGAAGAATAGGAGCGGGTCGGGTTGCGAAGGAGCGGGCGCGGGTAGGGTGAAACGGTCGCAGGCTGTTAGGCTTGGGCCGAAAAAATAATAAAAGGAAAAAGAAATTCGATGAGGAAAGTGGGCCGGGCCAGTAGAATTTAAAGGATTATAATGGAAAGGAAAAATATACCGGGCTGAGAATAGGGGCTGGGCCAGGGAAAGAGATTTAATGTTTAAAAATTCTTGGGGAAAAATGAGTGTTGGGCTCGGGCTGGGTTTTATTAAAAGAATTTTTGTTAAAAGAATGGGCTTGGTTAGGCTGCCAAAATAAAAGGAATTCTAAAGAAATGGCTGTGGAAAAATACTGCTGGGCCGGCTCTCTAAAATAGTAAGGGAATTTAGTTTAATTAAAAGTGAATAGGGTTTGGGGTTTAAAGGAAAGGTTTTAAGAATGAAATAATTTTTACAAATAAAATTATAAATAAAACACATAAAATTATAAATAGATAAATGGAATTCTTGAGTAACAAGATACAGACTTTGGTATAAAAAGGGCTGGGTATTACATCATACCACCCTTACAAAAATTTCGTCCTCGAAATTTAAAATAAACAATAAGTTGTACAAACATAGGCAAAGCAATTATATTGCAAACTAACACATAATGCTTTATTTGACATAGGCAAATAACGAAATTTGAAGGTTTATATATGTAAGAACAACATACAAGGGTATAGGTTTAATTAAGTATAAAACAGGATCAACTACAAAGGCAACCTATATGTATATAAGAATAGCAATGTCAACAATAATGAACAATAATATTCGAGACTTACTCGGTAAAATCGAAACTCAATTACATGCACATGTAAGTATATCAAAAGTAGCACATCAGAAATAGTAAGTATAAGGCACAAACATTGATAATAGTAAACATAGGCACCACACCCGAAAATATAGTAACGACAATGAGGTAGTGAAAGCTTAGTCGGTAGGTTAAAACATTTTAAGGTAATTTATCGATCGAATAGTTTTAAAATAACCTAGAAAACTCAAATAAAGAAAATGAGAATATGGAACAAAATATGCGCGGTGTATGGTTGCGCTACTAAAAAATTTTATAAGGATAGTAGTAGTGTGTTTTAAAATACATAAAACTAGATAGTCAATAACACGCACTTTTCGACAAGTTCAAGATAGTGAAAACCAAATTTCGAATAATAAGGTCCTAAAATATATATATAGTAAAAGGAAACACAAAAATATATAGGGCTAGCTAGGGCAGGGATTACAAGGATGTGTGGCTCAATCAAAAGGTCGGAGTGTGGCGACTTTAAGCTGAGGATCAAGGAGATTGGGATCGGGTCAATACAGGAAGTAAGGATGAGCAACAAAGGACTACTAGGGGAAAAGTATGGGGAGGACGACGGTCGGTATATCATATGAATCAAAGATTTGAAGAATTAGCTAACTCGGAAATTTCACAAGAAACGTTCTCCTCCCAAAAGGATCTCAAACAGGCACAGACGAAAGATGAAGAGTGGACCTCTAAACGATCGTGTGTGGTACTAGTGAGTCTCAGTGAGGGTTAAGACAAGGTAAGGAGTAGGGGTGAACAGATCTCAGTAGAGAAAATAATTATAGAAGAAATAATCAAATAGCAAGGGAACTAAGAAGATCGAAGGATTTGCGAACTCAGCAATTTATTCCACTCTAGAAAATTTTAAACAAAGCATCATCAAAAACGAAATGTGGCCCTAAACTATACACAGATTTTATTTGGCCAAAGAAAACAACATTTAAAAGAAATCCCGTCAGTCGCGGTTGTGGAGATTCAGCAGGTTGCGGTAGGCTCGCGCGCTCAGGTAGGGGCGTCCATTCCTATATCGCCTCGCGGGCATCGCCATTGGAAGTTCTTCCACAGCAGGGTCTTGATCTTCCGGTCCTTCTTCCTCGGGTGGAGCTTCTTCATCAAGGTCCGATTCCAGGTGATCCTCTTCTTCTGGATTTTCTTCCACGGGATTTTCCTCCACTGGATTTTCTTCAACTGGATCTTCTTCTATCGGGTCTTCCTCTATAGGGTTCTCTTCAGGATCTCCTTCCTTTTCGTCGGAATCGCTTATCATGTTAAACTCTGGGGCGGCTGCTCCTTCGTCTTCGGAATCGCTGTTTTCGCCAATGCCCTATGGACCGTTGATCTCATCGTCGGAACTCATCAGTGTGTGGTCTAAGGAAACGCATGACCGTGCATCCTCATCTAGATGCGGCGCTTCTCCAGGGTGGGACATGGCCTGAAAAGAAAGTGTCATGATTAGAAAACAGAACACATCAAGAAATAGTTAAGTGTACGAAGTATAGAACGATATGCGGTGGCAGGAATTGAAAAAATATCGGGATAATAATGCTTTGATAATGAATAGTATAAATAAGGAGGAAGCAAGAGAATGATACATATTTTACGATTCAAAGTTTTATTGCATTCAACTAAAAATTCAACGGATACAAGATTTCAAACGGAAAGAAATATTCATGGGAGAATGACAACCTTATTACTGAAAGTAGAAAACATGAAAATTCTTCTCTGACTACTAGAACGTTGCATTCTCGTCATGTAAGTTGAATCCCGTGTTGGATCCGCTTAATCCTCGAAGTACGAACTACGCAGTAATCTTCACTTGGCAGAAGTGGGGAGTGTGGACGAGTCTTCTCCTTGTAGTTCCTTCCTTTCTGGGCAACCGTTGATGAGATGTTTATTGGACCCGCATATCAGACATTTCCCTTGGGCGCGGCGACAATCCCTCTGAAGATGTCCTGGCCTCTTACAGTACCCACAACATGGGATCTTCTGCTGCTTCTGCCGCGGAGAACCAAATTGGCGCTTCATCTTTTTCTCTTTTCCTCGTCTAACGGGGATCTCTTTATGATTGGAGACTCCCGCTGGTGCCTGATTCACCTGTCTTCTCAGTCCTTCAGCCAACAAGTCGTTTGTTCGCTCCTGGGCCTCCTTTAGACCTTGCAGTACACTCAGAATCTCCATGGTCTGATTCTGGGGAGCGGATAAAGATGAAGAGTCGTTGGAAGACATGATCCTGAAACAACAATTTTGAGGATGATATAAGTCACAAGCTATATGAATCAAAATATAATATGGATAGGACAAAGATTCAAGAATCAGAGGTGATGAATTTATTACGAGTGGAGAATCAACTGTATGACTTTAAGTCACTTAAACAGAGCACGGTAGTGCAATTGCAACCACGTAACTTTGCCAAGTCACTCGAAACCCTAGCGAATGGATAGCTGAACACACGATGTGAATATGGATCAAGAATGACAAGTTTACAACCTAGACCGAGGAATGTCTTAGATTGCCAAACTATACACGGAAAACTGCAATCCCAATCGATGCAAAACCTGTCTCTGATACCAACTAAACCATGTCACGCCCCGCTTCCCAAAATACGGAATACGAGGGGTTGACAAGGCCAGCTATGCTCCTACGGTTAAGGAAATGTCCTGCCGTAGTCACACTTTGGCTTCTAGTTTTAACTGGTAATCAGTAAATAACACGTAGGTAATGAGAAATGCAGTAACTGAAGCAAAACAATGTAAAGAACTGACCTGAAGGGAAACAAATGGGTATAGCCCTGGATGATAAATCAAGATGTCCGTGATGTACGTCTAGTCCTGGTCCAGGCTAAATCTTCTCCTCACACTGAGCATGCATACTCAGGTCGTCAGAGCGACACAATAGCAATATTATATATAAAATCATACGACAATTCTAACAGTGATAATAGGTATATATAACAGTGGAGCAATGGCAGTATGGATATGAACATGCAGTAATCAATGCAGCGGAACGGTAAAAGCAGTAGAATGATATGTCACGTATGCCAACACAGTAAGTAAGATATATCAATTCCAGTATCCCTATCAGTCTCTAAGTCTCACTGTACAGGTCACTAAGCCTATCGTCAGTCCAAGTGTGAGAGTCAACCTCTCACGGGTGTTTTCCACCCAAGGGTAGAACCCAAGGGCAAGGGACCACGGGCCCAACATGTATATCACGGTGATAATCACATACCCTGTAAATCTCCATATATCTCCCTAAATATATAAGCCGGCATGGGACTCCCGAGATTCTGTTGAACTCACACTCAAACTACCCCACACCCCGTGGTCTACATCAAACGCCAATCATAACCCTAAATACCAATCGGTCTGTGACAAGTCTGCGCAAGAACTGGAGGCAGGACCTCCATCAAGCACATCCCGACTAATACCTAAGATAAATGGCAGTGTCTGGTGCCTTACCTATGACACCCGTGCAAGAGCTTCCATAAGTGTCCCATACCACTTATAGTCACACGTACACGTGTCCTACAGACGTCGACAATGCAATATAATAATAAGGTTCACTGATTGTGTACAGGTACGTATCACTTTCACTTAATCACTTATACACGAACACTGACGTACTTGCCACAATCATCACTAAAACCTAACACTAGGTAAATGCACGTTATCACTATGTTAACAATGCAATGATATGTGTATGATATGATGCGTAAACAGTATATGAAGCATGATTAAGGTGTCATAAAATAGTATTCTATCACTTGCACGATTTATCATGAAACGTACGTGTATAGTTTAGCGAAACGATAAACAGGTAATAATTAGTATGTTCAGTTGTCCATCCATCGAATTTAGTGTCACGCCCCGCTTCCCAAAATACGGAATACGAGGGGTAGACAAGGCCAGCCATGCTCCTACGGTCAAGGAAATATCCCACCGTAGTCACACTTCGGCTTCTAGTTTTTCATGGTAAACAGTAAATGATGCCCAGGTAATGAGAAATGCAGTAACTGAAAGGAACAATGTAAATACTGACCTGAAGTGGAACAAACGAATGTAACTCGGAATGGCAAGTCAAGAAGTCTGTGATGCACTGGTCCAGGCTAAATCTTCTCCTCACACTGAGCATGCATACTCAGGTCGTCAGAGCGACACAAAGGCAATATATTATATGTAAATCAAGTGACAGTTCTAACAGTGGAAATAGATATGAATAACAGTAAATCAATGACAGCATGAATATGAATGTGCAGTAATCGATGCAGCGGAGCAGTAAAGTAGTAGAACGATATGTCATGAATGTCAACACAGTATATAAGGTGTATAAATGTCCGTATCCCTATCAGTCTCTAAGTCTCACTGTACAGGTCACTAAGCCTATCGTCAGTCCAAGTGTGAGAGTCAACTACTCGCGAGTGTCCTCCACCCAAGGGTAGAACCCAAGGGCAAGGGACCACGGGCCCAACATGTAACATGTATATCACGGTGTATATCACATACCCTGTAAATCTCCATATATCTCCCTAAATATATAAGCCGGCATGGGACTCCCGAGATTCTGTTGAACTCACACTTAAACTACCCCACACCCCGTGGTCTACATCTAACGCTAACCATAACCCTAAATACTAATCGATCCGTGACAAGTCTGCGCGAGAACTGGAGGCAGGACCTCCATCAAGCACGTCCCGACTAATACCTAAGGTAAATGGCAGTGTCGGATGCCTTATCTGTGACACTCATGCAAGCGCTTCCATAAGTGTCCCATACCACTTATAGTCACACGTACACGCATCCCACAGACGTCGACAATGCAATAGAATAATAGGGTCACTGATTGTGTACAAGTACGTATCACTTTCATTAATCACGGATACACGAACACTGACGTACTTGCCACAATCATCACTAAAATCTAACACTGGGTAAATGCACGATGTCACTAGGTTATCACTGCAATGATATGGGTATGATATGATACGTAAACTGTATACGTAGTATGATTAAGGTGTCATAAAAATAGTATTCTATCACTTGCACAATTTATCATGAAACGTACGTGTACAGTTTAGCAAAATGATAAACAGGTAATAATTTGTATGATCAGTTATCTATCCAACGAATTTAGTTTCAAGCCAATCGGGTTCCAGGATTATTAATTATAGCCATTTCATTTTAAGCGTTCACGGCTGGAAATTTGGTTTCAGAACCAGAAATCCATTTCGCAACACATTTTAATCCCAATTGGGATCAGATTTTAGCGACGCTACAGTTGGATAAAATCTAGGGTTTTCAGTAAGGTTTTCAACGCAATAGACGGATCTTCAATCGCATCTGTACGCCAGGAGATATACAAGGTTTAACACTAATATGTCAATTCTGATTCTGTTGGGACTGTTATGCGTCCCGATCTTTTAAATTACAGAATAAATAACAAATGATAACGAAACAGAATGAAATCAATTGTGTTGTCTAGATAACAGGTTTACCTACAATAAACAGCAGAGTTCCGCAAGCTACGAGTTAAGGAAATCCTGTGGTACCCATTACGGAACAGCAAGCAACAGCTGGAGTCGCTCTGGACTGCAGTCCAGAGTCGCACTCCGATCCAAATATCATCATAGTTTGAGTACAGGAACGTCTGGAAACTGGTATAGGGTTAAAGTTCGTCGAGTCGGCTTCGAATTGAGCCCTCGAACGCACCATTCTAGTATGTATATGATTTATGGTGAATTTAACGATTTTCAGGTACAATAAAATTTCAGTTTTTCGATTAAACTTGGGGGTAGTCGTTTTGGTCATTAACGATCAAATTATCCAACGAAATTCATGCACTAGGTTCACAGCCATACGGGCCAAACAATACTATTTAGTTCCGCCAAATTGGGAAAAGTTTCCCATTGGGAGCACACGTCGAACAGGTAAAAAGTGTATGTTTTCAGGAATGGTAACACAACAATTTATATGATTTGGATTTGTAACATAAATAGAATAGCATGAAGCAAGTAGAGAACTTGCCTGGACACGGTGAACTGAAGGCGCGGCAGCGAAGGCAGTAGTGACACGTCCCGGGCACGGGGTAGCAAACACGTAACGAATCTCGGCTAAGCTTGGGTTTGGCTCGAGCTTGAGGGGGTTGTTGCGAGCTCAGACGGTGTCGGGACTGGGGATCGCTGATGCTGTCGAGGCCGAGAGTGGGGGATTTGCAGATGGTGAGAGATATTGAGAGAGAGAGAAAGATGTAGGCAGAGAGAGAGAGAGAGATAGATGTAGGCAGAGAGAGAGAGAAAAGTTAGAGAAAAGGGAGAGGAGGGCCAGAGGGATAGAAAGAGAGAGAGAGAGTGACAGAGGAAGTCGGAGAGATAAAGAGAGCTGAGAAACGTAGAGAGAGAGAGGGAGTGAGAAAACGAGGCAGAGAGGGGGAGAGCAGGGAGAGCGGGTGCAGGGTGAGAAGGAGATGCTTGGTAGAGGGGGTTGGTTCTCGGTGGAGGTTGATAAAGAGGAGGTGTTGGTGGTTGGGTGTGGTCGGAGGTGGTGAAACGACGACGTGGAGGAGGTCGACGGTGCTTTGAGTGGAGCTCGGCTTGGAGTGTGAGGGGAGAAGGGTGTTCATCGACAAGGTGGAAGCTCCGGGGACGTGGACATGCCGGCGAGGGTTGCAGAGGTGGTCGGTTGCGGTCAAAGACGGTGGCTGCGATGGTGTCATGGTGAGGGTGCAGGGAGGAGATAGGAGGTGAGATGAGGACAGGGGGTAGTGAGTGAAAGAGGGGGATCGACTGCAGCGAGAGAGAGGAGAGGTAGTGGAGACGGGGTCGCGCGTCGTGGGCATAACGCACGCAAGCGCGGGCGTCGGTGGAGGCGAGGAACGCGGCGACGTGGTCGCGAAGGAAAACGTGAGCGGGATTTGAGGAATTGAGCCGTTAGAGGAAGATGAATAGGAAACGGGTCGGTTGAGTTGGAGAAACGGGCGCTGGGCTTGGAGAGGGGACGCGGGAGCGGGCCGGGAAATGGGCCAGAGAAATAAAAGAAAGGGATTAATTTGGGAAAAAGGAAGCGGGCCGAAGAAAAACAAAAGGGAAAATGGTGAAGGGTGTGGGCTGGAGTGAGTGGGTTGGGCCAAAGACTTGTTTTTTTTTTTCAAAGAATAAATGAGAAGAAGGGGCCGGGCCGGGGATAGAATTATAAGTTTAAGAGAAAAGAAATGAGCTGAGGGTTTTGCAAATAAAATGGAATTTTGTTAGAGAAAGAAATGGGTTTGGGATTAAAATAAGGGAATTGGTTATATCCGGTTTTGGGTTTAATTTTTGATAAAGACAATGGGCTGAGAAATAAAATATGATTTGTGTTTGAGGCTATCTAAAAAGAGTAATTTACTTGGTTTGGTGTTTTAAAAAGTGGGTTTTAGAAATAAATAAATAATTATCAGAAAAGAAAGTTTAAATAAATTTTATAAGTGAATTAGAAATACCGATATAGCGTATAAAAAAACTGGGTATTACATCATACCACTCTTACAAAAAATTTCGTCCTCGAAATTTAAAATAAACGATAGATTATACCAACATAAACGAAAGCTATTATGTTGCACATTAACACAAAAGATTTATTAGCCGTACGAGGACGAAGAAATTTGAAAATATATATAAGTAAGAACAACGTACGAAAAGGTAGGTCTAAATAGCTATAAGGCAGGAATAACTATAAGGGTAACTGCAAGTATACGACAATACAGGTAACAGTAACGAATAATATTAATCAAAGTGCTCGATAAGAATCGAAACCCAATATGTGCACATCTAAGTTTATCAAAGGTAAGCAGAAAAATAAGTGTAAGGTTCAATCATTTATAATAGTAATCATATGCAAAAAAACCCAAAAATAAATTAACAACAATAAAGCAGTGAAAATTAGTCGGTAGGTTAAAATAGTTTAGGGTAAGGTATCGATAAAATAGGTTTAAAATATTTCAGAAAACTGGTATAGTGAAATTAAGAAGCATAAACCAAAAGTATGCGCGGTGTAAGGTTGCGCTACTAAAATGAGAATAATAATAATGCACTTAAAATACATAAAACGGGGTAATCAATAACACGTACTCTTTGACAAATGCAAAATACTAAAACTATATTTTAAAATAATAGTGCCCCTAAATATAGTTGGGGTAACAGGGAAAAACACAAGTATGTCTAGGCCTAGGTATGGTAGGGATTACAATGGGATGTAGCTGATATAAAAGGTCGAAGGGTGACGGCTTTAGGCTGAAGATCAAGGAAATTGGGATCGGGTCAGCACAAGAAGTAAGGGTGAACCACAAAGGACTACAAGGGAAACAGTATGGGGAGGATAACTTTCGGTACATCGTATGAATCAAAATTTGAAGGGTTAGCGAACACGGAAATTTCACTAAAATTTTCTCCTCCCATAAGGATCTCAAACGAGGCACAGACGGAGGATGAAGGGTGACTCATTCCAAGGATCAGGGTGCGGTACTTTCTAACCGAAACGAGGGTGAAAACTATACAATGAGTAGGGGTGGACAGTCCGGAATCTCAGCAGAAAATAAATGGATATGGGCAATAAACAAGTATCAAGCGAACCAATAATCAAGAGGTTTACGAATTCAGAAGATTTATTTCATTTCAAAAGATTTTAAACAAAGCATCATCAAAACGAAATGTGGCCCTAAACTATACACAGATTTTATTTGGCCAAAGACAGCATCAAAGAAATCTCGTTAGTCGCGGTTGTGGCGATTCAGCAGATTGCGGTAGGCTCACGCACTCAGGTAGGGGCGTCCATTTCCATATCGCCTCGCGGGCATCGCCATTGGAAGTTCTTCCACAGCAGGGTCTTGATCCTCTGGTCCTTCTTCTTCGGATGGAGCTTCTTCATCGAGGTCCGATTCCATGTGATTCTCTTCTCCTGGATTTTCTTCCTCGGGATTTTCCTCAACTGGATTTTCTTCTATCGGTTCTTCCTCGGGGTCTTCCTCTATCGGGTTCTCTTCAGGGTTTTCTTCTTCTTCGTCGGAATCAGCTATCACGTTAAACTCTGGGGCGGCTACTCCTTCGTCCCCTGAATCGTTGTTTCCGAAATTGACTTGGGGATCGTTGATCTCATCGTCAGAACTCATCAGCGTGCGGTCTAAGGAAACACAAGACTGTGCATCCTCGTCTAGATGTGGCGCTGCTCCAGGGTGGGCCATGGCCTGAAAAGAAAAGTCATGATTAGGTAGTGGGATACATCAAGGAAAAAGCTCAGGGTACGAAGTATAGGTAAATATGCGATTGCAGGAACTGAAAAATCAGGATAGAAACGCTGTGATAACGAATAATATAAATAAGGAGAAAACAAGAGAATGATGTATATATTATGATTCAAGTTTTATTGCATTCAATCAAAAGTTCAGCGGATACAAGATTTCAAATGGAAAGAAATATTCATAAAAAAATGACAACATTATTACTGAAAGTAAATAACATGAAAAATCCTTCTTCGACTACTATAACGTTCATTCTCGTCGCGTGAGTTGATTCCTGCATTAGGTCCGCCTTATCGTCGAAGTTCGAACTACGCGATAATCCTCACTTGGCAGGCATGGGGAGTGTGGACGAGTTTTCTCCTTATAGTTCTTTCCTTTCTGGGAAACCGTTGATGAGATGTTCGCTTGATCCACAAACCAGACATTTCCCTTGGGCGCGGCGACAATCCCTCTGAAGATGTCCTGGCCTCCTACAGTACCCACAACATGGGATCTTCTGCTGCTTCTGCCGCGGAGAAACAAATTGGCGCTTCATCTTCCTCTCTTTTCCTCGTCTATTAGGGATCCCTCTATGATTGGAGACTCCCGCCGGTGCCTGATTCACCTGTCTTCTCAGTCCTTCAGCTAACAAGTCGTTTGTTCGCTCCTGAGCTTCTTTCAAACCTTGCAGTACACTCAGAATCTCAACGGCCTGATTCTGGGGAGCGGATATACATGAAGAGTCGTTGGAAGACACGATCCTGAGACAACAATTTTGAGAATGATATAACTCATGAGCTAAACGAATCAGAATATACTATGGATGGGACAAAGATTCAAGAATATCAGAAGTGGCGAATTTATTACAAGTGGGGAATCAACTGTATGACTTTAAGTCACTTGAATAGAGTACGGTAGTGCAATTGCAACCACGTAACCTTGCCAAGTCACCCGAAACCATAGCGAATGGATAGCTGAACACACGATGTGATTATGGATCAAGAATGACAAGTTTACAACCTAGACAGAGGGATGTCTTAGATTGCCAAACTATGCACGGAAAACTGCAATCCCAATCGATGCAAAACCTGGCTCTGATACCAACTAAACCATGTCACGCCCCGCTTCCCAAAATACGGAATACGAGGGATAGACAAGGCCAGCCATGCTCCTACGGTCAAGGAAATATCCCACCGTAGTCACACTTCGGCTTCTAGTTTTTCATGGTAAACAGTAAATGATGCGCAGGTAATGAGAAATGCAGTAACTGAAAGGAACAATGTAAAGACTGACCTGAAGTGGAACAAACGAATGTAACTCGGAATGGCAAGTCAAGAAGTCTGTGATGCACTGGTCCAGGCTAAATCTTCTCCTCACACTGAGCATGCATACTCAGGTCGTCAGAGCGACACAAAGGCAATATATTATATGTAAATCAAGTGACAGTTCTAACAGTGGAAATAGATATGAATAACAGTAAATCAATGACAGCATGAATATGAATGTGCAGTAATCGATGCAGCGGAGCAGTAAAGTAGTAGAACGATATGTCATGAATGTCAACACAGTATATAAGGTGTATAAATGTCCGTATCCCTATCAGTCTCTAAGTCTCACTGTACAGGTCACTAAGCCTATCGTCAGTCCAAGTGTGAGAGTCAACTACTCGCGAGTGTCCTCCACCCAAGGGTAGAACCCAAGGGTAAGGGACCACGGGCCCAACATGTAACATGTATATCACGGTGTATATCACATACCCTGTAAATCTCCATATATCTCCCTAAATATATAAGCCGGCATGGGACTCCCGAGATTCTGTTGAACTCACACTTAAACTACCCCACACCCCGTGGTCTACATCTAACGCTAACCATAACCCTAAATACTAATCGATCCGTGACAAGTCTGCGCGAGAACTGGAGGCAGGACCTCCATCAAGCACGTCCCGACTAATACCTAAGGTAAATGGCAGTGTCGGATGCCTTATCTGTGACACTCGTGCAAGCGCTTCCTTAAGTGTCCCATACCACTTATAGTCACACGTACACGCATCCCACAGACGTCGACAATGTAATAGAATAATAGGGTCACTGATTGTGTACAAGTACGTATCACTTTCATTAATCACGGATACACGAACACTGACGTACTTGCCACAATCATCACTAAAATCTAACACTGGGTAAATGCACGATGTCACAAGGTTATCACTGCAATGATATGGGTATGATATGATACGTAAACAGTATACGAAGTATAATTAAGGTGTCATAAAAATAGTATTCTATCACTTGCACGATTTATCATGAAACGTACGTGTACAGTTTAGCAAAATGATAAACAGGTAATAATTTGTATGATCAGTTATCTATCCAACGAATTTAGTTTCAAGCCAATCGGGTTCCAGGATTATTAATTATAGCCATTTCATTTTAAGCGTTCACGGCTGGAAATTTGGTTTCAGAATCAGAAATCCATTTCGCAACGCATTTTAATCCCAATTGGGATCAGATTTTAGCGATGCTACAGTTGGATGAAATCTAGAGTTTTCAGTAAGGTTTTCAACGCAACAGACGGATCTTCAATCGCATCTGTACGTCAGGAGATATACAAGGTTTAACACTAATATGTCAATTCTGATTCTGTTGGGACTGTTATGCGTCCCGATCTTTTAAATTACAGAATAAATAACAAATGATAACGAAACAGAATGAAATCAATTGTGTTGTCTAGATAACAGGTTTACCTACAATAAACAGTGGAGTTCCTCAAGCTACGAGTTAAGGAAATCCTGTGGTACCCATTACGGAACAGCAAGCAACAACTGGAGTCGCTCTGGACTGCAGTCCAGAGTCGCACTCCGATCCAAATATCATCATAGTTTGAGTACAGGAACGTCTGGAAACTGGTATAGGGTTAAAGTTCGTCGAGTCGGCTTCGAATTGAACCCTCGAACGCACCATTCTAGTATGTATATGATTTATGGTGAATTTAACGATTTTCAGGTACAATAAAATTTCAGTTTTTCGATTAAACTTGGGGGTAGTCGTTTTGGTCATTAACGATCAAATTATCCAACGAAATTCATGCACTAGGTTCACAGCCATACGGGCCAAACAATACTATTTAGTTCCGCCAAATTGGGAAAAGTTTCCCATTGGGAGCACACGTCGAACAGGTAAAAAGTGTATGTTTTCAGGAATGGTAACACAACAATTTATATGATTTGGATTTGTAACATAAATAGAATAGCATGAAGCAAGTAGAGAACTTGCCTGGACACGGTGAACTGACGGCGCGGCAGCGAAGGCAGTAGTGACACGTCCCGGGCACGGGGTAGCAAACGCGTAACGAATCTCGGCTAAGCTTGGGTTTGGCTCGAGCTTGAAGGGGTTGTTGCGAGCTCAGACGGTGTCGGGACTGGGGATCGCTGATGCTGTCAAGGCCGAGAGTGGGGGATTTGCAGATGGTGAGAGATATTGAGAGAGAGAGAGAAAGATGTAGGCAGAGAGAGAGAGAGAGATAGCTGTACGCAGAGAGAGAGAGAAAAGTTAGAGAAAAGGGAGAGGAGGGCCAGAGGGATAGAAAGAGAGAGAGAGAGTGACAGAGGAAGTCGGAGAGAGAAAGAGAGCTGAGAAACGTAGAGAGAGAGAGGGAGTGAGAAAACGAGGCAGAGAGGGGGAGAGCAGGGAGAGCGGGTGCAGGGTGAGAAGGAGATGCTTGGTAGAGGGGGTTGGTTCTCGGTGGAGGTTGATAAAGAGGAGGTGTTGGTGGTTGGGTGTGGTCGGAGGTGGTGAAACGACGACGTGGAGGAGGTCGACGGTGCTTTGAGTGGAGCTCGGCTTGGAGTGTGAGGGGAGAAGGGTGTTCATCGACAAGGAGGAAGCTCCGGGGACGTGGACATGCCGGCGAGGGTTGCAGAGGTGGTCGGTTGCGGTCAAAGACGGTGGCTGCGATGGTGTCGTGGTGAGGGTGCAGGGAGGAGATAGGAGGTGAGATGAGGACAGGGGGTAGTGAGTGAAAGAGGGGGATCGACTGCAGCGAGAGAGAGGAGAGGTAGTGGAGACGGGGTCGCGCGTCGTGGGCGTAACGCACGCAAGCGCGGGCGTCGGTGGAGGCGAGGAACGCGGCGACGTGGTCGCGAAGGAAAACGTGAGCGGGATTTGAGGAATTGAGCCGTTAGAGGAAGATGAATAGGAAACGGGTCGGTTGAGTTGGAGAAACGGGCGCTGGGCTTGGAGAGGGGACGCGGGAGCGGGCCGGGAAATGGGCCAGAGAAATAAAAGAAAGGGATTAATTGGGGAAAAATGAAGCGGGCCGAAGAAAAACATAACGGAAAATGGTGAAGGGTGTGGGCTGGAGTGAGTGGGTTGGGCCAAAGACTTGTTTTTTTTTTTCAAAGAATAAATGAGAAGAAGGGGCCGGGCTGGGGATAGAATTATAAGTTTAAGAGAAAAGAAATGAGCTGAGGGTTTTGCAAATAAAAGGGAATTTTGTTAGAGAAAGAAATGGGTTTGGGATTAAAATAAGGGAATTGGTTATATCCGGTTTTGGGTTTAATTTTTGATAAAGACAATGGGCTGAGAAATAAAATATGATTTGTGTTTGAGGCTATCTAAAAAGAGTAATTTACTTGGTTTGGTGTTTTAAAAAGTGGGTTTTAGAAATAAATAAATAATTATCAGAAAAGAAATTTTAAATAAATTTTATAAGTGAATTAGAAATACCGATATAGCGTATAAAAAAAACTGGGTATTACAATTAGTTTCATGCCAAATCGGGTTCCAGGATCATTAATTATAACCATTTCATTTTAAGCGCTCCCGGCTGGAAATCCGGTTTCAGAATCAGAAGTCCGTTTCGCAACGCATTTTAATCCCAGTTGGGATCATATTTTAGCGACGCTACTGTTGAATGAAATCTAGGGTTTTCAGTAAGGTTTTCAACGCAACATACGAATCTTCAATCTCATCTGCACGTCAGGAGTTATACAATGTTTAATACTAGTATATCAATTCTGATTCTGTTGGGACTGTTATGCGTCCCGATCTTTTAAATTACAGATTAAATAGCAAATGATGACGGAACAGGATGAAACCACTTGTGTTATCTAGCTAACAGGTTCACCTACAATAAACAGCGGAGTTCCGCAACCTACTAGTTTAGGAAACAGGGTGGTGTTCTTTACGGAACAGTAAGCAACAATTGCAGTCGCTCTGGACTGCAGTCCAGAGTCGCACTCCGATCCAAATATCGTCACAGTTTAAGTACAGGAATATCTGGAAACAAGTCTAGGGTTAAATTTCGTCGAGTTGGCTTCGATTTGAGCCCTAGAACGCATCAATCCAGTATGTATATAATTTATGGTGATTTTTATGGTTTTCAGGTACAGAAAATATCCAGTTTTACAGGCAAACTTGGGTTAGTCGTTTTAGTCATTAACGGTCATATTTTCCAACGAAATTCACACATTAGATTCACAGCCATTCAGTCCAGCATATACAATTGAGTTCCGTCAAATTAAATAATGATTTCCTATGAGAACAAGTATCGAACAGTTATGTCGAATAATCCAACGGAAAAGTAAAGCATGAAATATATACGATGTTGATTTGTAATTAACAAAAGATAGCATGTAGCAAGTAGGGAAACTTGCCTGGAGGTGCACGGCAGCGAGGTACTATACGGGCGCGCGACGAGCTAGCACCGCGACGGCAACGACTCCGGGTGAGCTCGGGTCTGTTCTCGGCCAGTGGGGGCTCGGGGCATCATCGGGGTGTCTGCGTTGGTCGCAGCTCTAGATGGTGGGGCTGCAGTGGGTTGGATGGCCGGTGATGGGTCGGCAACTGTGTGGCTGAGGGGTGAGAAGAAGGAACGAGAGAGTTAGAGAGAGAGTAGGCAGAGAGAGAGAGAGAGAGAGAGAGTAGGCAGAGAGAGAGAGAGAGAGTAAGCAGAGAGAGAGAGTAGGCAGAGAGAATAAGAAAGAGAGATGCAGGGGGAGAGAGAGATGATGAGAGAGGGTGTGTGAGGAGGAGCTCGGGGGTGCTGTGGTGGTCTGGGGTTGCTGGTAGTCGAGAGGATGTGACGGAAGTGCTAACGGCGATGCAGAGGTGAAGGCAAGGAGCAGGGGCGACGACGACGAGAGGGCTGCCGGTGATAGAGTGATGGTTTCTTTGCGTCGGGGTGTCTAGGTTAGGGGTCGCCGGGGAGAAATAAGGATGGGATAAAGAGGATGAGGCAGAGAAGAGGACGAGGGTGAGAGGGGCGAACGGTGCTGGTGAGGTAGGCGAGGTGGAGGCGAGCGGCGGCGCGCTAGCGTGAGCGTGGGTTCGAGGGTGAGACGGGATGGGAAGGAGAGAGAGGGATGAGCCGTTGAGGGAGCGGGTCGTGGGGGAGAAAACGCACGCGTCGTGGATGTAACGTCGTGAGAGCGGGGGCGACAGCGGAGGGAGCGGATCGCGCGCGGGGAAAAGAAAAAGAGCCGTTGCGAAGAAGGAGAAGAATAGGAGCGGGTCGGGTTGCGAAGGAGCGGGCGCGGGTAGGGTGAAACGGTCGCAGGCCGTTGGGCTTGGGCCGAAAAAATAATAAAAGGAAAAAGAAATTCGATGAGGAAAGTGGGCCGGGCCAGTAGAATTTAAAGGATTATAATGGAAAGGAAAAATATACCGGGCTGAGAATAGGGGCTGGGCCAGGAAAAGAGATTTAATGTTTAAAAATTCTTGGGGAAAAATGAGTGTTGGGCTCGGGTTGGGTTTTATTAAAAGAATTTTTGTTAAAAGAATGGGCTTGGTTAGGCTGCCAAAATAAAAGGAATTCTAAAGAAATGGCTGTGGAAAAATACTGCTGGGCCGGCTCTCTAAAATAGTAAGGGAATTTAGTTTAATTAAAAGTGAATAGGGTTTGGGGTTTAAAGGAAAGGTTTTAAGAATGAAATAATTTTTACAAATAAAATTATAAATAAAACACATAAAATTATAAATAAATAAATGGAATTCTTGAGTAACAAGATACAGACTTTGGTATAAAAGGGGCTGGGTATTACAGTGAGCCCTTTCTTCCGAGTTATGGGACCTGCCATCCGCCATGTGTCCTGATCCAGGGGTCGCCAATATTGAGCATCATCACACTCTTTCTCTCAAATCTTTCTGGTAAGGATTCTATTTCATGTTCATATTTCATACTTGAAGGTTGTCAATCCTTCGGTTATTTACGTTGTTATACCAACATATTTTTGTCTAATGAAAATCAGTGGATGCATGCAAGGAAATTTCATCTTCATGCAGGTAAAGACGATGAAGGCGAATTTTAGTTTTCGGTTTTTCAAAAGCAGAGGAAGTGAACAAAGTTTCTCACAACAATTCTAGAACACGTGACATCTGCAATGTCAATCATTTGGAAGAGTTTGCTAAACGAGGGCGACCCGGTGCACCGAGTTTCCCTTGAGAATCATAAGCAATAACGCCTGAAAAATCAGGTAGCTGGCACTTATCGAGGTTGGATTCGGATTCGGATGCAGCAAGGAGAAGCTGGCACGGCATTGTGAGAGGTTTGGGTTTTGATTGCTTGAATCTTTCATGTTCTGCTTGCATGTCTATTTATGTTTTAGGATCATGTGGATTTGTTTGGGATTGTGTGGGTTAGTGTAGGAGTAGAAATAGAGAGGAGTTGTTTCTTCAGAACTAATCCAGTTCCCTTTTACCTGCATCGACGAGGTAATCTGCAGAACCTAGGGGAAAAAATTAAAAAATAAAAAATAATAAGTGGAGAGCTTTTTTCTTTCTCCTTTGAAAAATCATATGCATCAGTTAAAAATTATATATTTATATTTGCTATCAAGCACGTGCTTTCCATGTGCAAGATGCTAGGGCGCTGTGTAATGAAACGTTTCATTTTAGTGGGGTGCTTGCGGTTGGCAACCGTTCCCTCTTTTTGTTTCAAATTTCTCAAAACCGTCTATTTCTATTGTGTATAAATACTTGATCCATACATCAACAATCTTCCATGGATCAGAAAGAAGAATTGAAAAGTATTTTGTTTGTGTTGGTGCTTTGATTTTGCTTCTGTTTCTCTGTCGGGTATGACTTTAAGAATATTATGTTCATATATTTAGATTTCTTACTGGTGAATCCTTGTCTACAATATTTTTTTCAGGATTTAAAATGCTGATGTATCAAGCCTTTTCTTTAGTTTAAACATGAAAAAATGTTTTAAAAATCTTATCGAAGATCATGCCAGCCGTATCAGGTTAAAAACATAAATTTCTCATAAAAGGAAATCGATATTAATTCGTGTTGTTTTAGTCTCCATGGTATTTTTAGGCATCGGATAGGGTTTTATTTACTTTGAAAATAAGCCATGCTTTATATTTCAATTAACCATTTATACACTTATGGTGGCTAAAAAATGAGAAATGTACAAATTGTTTGAGAAATTAACTCTGTTTCAGTAGCTTTATTTTGTTTTTCTTTTTTTTTAAAATGGCATGTACAATATTATTAGCAGTTTTTTCTTCTTGGCCTCTGTTGTCAAAAAGAAGAACTATTTGAATTTTGAATTTAATTAAGGGATCAACCAAAATTTGGAAGCCCTATAATAATATTGTCGAGGTTAAAGGAAAACGAGTAGTTTGTAATCTTTGAGCCTGTATAATATTTTTAGGCTTCGAATGTAGTTGCTTGTATTGAAATTTACTTTTAAAAAAAATATTAAATTCTGTCTTGTTAGCCTTATAATAATATTGTCGAGGTTCAAAAAAATATTAAATTCTGTCTTGTTAGCCTTATAATAATATTGTCGAGGTTCAAATATTTAAATTTCTCATAAATGGAAAATGAGTTGTTTATAATCTTTGAGCCTCAACAATATCTTTAGGTTTAGAATGGAGTAGCTTGTATTGAAAATTACCTTTTAAAAAAATTTTAAACTCTGTTTTATTAACCTTATAAAAATATTGTCGAGGTTCAAATATATAAATTTCTCATAAATGGAAAATGAGGAGTTCATAATCTTTGAGCCTCTACAATATTTTTAGGCATAGAAAGGAGTAGATTTTATTGAAAAATAGTTCTAAAAATATTAAAATTCTTATCTTGCTAGTCATATAACAATATTGTCGATGTTCAAATATATAAACTTGTCATAAAAAATGCATTGTTTATAATCTTTGAGCCTCTACAATATTTTTAGGCTTAAAATGGAGTAGATTTTATCGAAAAATACTTTAAAATAAATATTAAAACTCTTGTGTTACCCTTATAACAATATTGTTAATATTGTCGAGGTTCAAATATGTATATAAATATATATGAGTTGTTGATTATTTGAATTTTTGAATCTAATTAAGAAATCAACCCAAATTTGGAAACCTTATAATAATATTGTCAAGGTTAAAAGGAAAACGTGTAGTTTGTAATCTTTGAGCCTTTACAATATTTTTAGGTTTAGAATGTAGTAGCTTCTATTGAAATTTACGTTTAAAAAAAATATTAAATTCTGTCTTGTTAGCCTTATAACAATATTGTCGAGATTCAAATATATAAATTTCTCATAAATGGAAAATGAGTTGTTTATAATCTTTGAGCCTCTACAATATTTTTAGGTTTAGAGTGGAGTAGCTTGTATTGAAAATTACCTTTTAAAAAAAATTTAAACTCTGTTTTATTAGCCTTATAAAAATATTGTTGAAGTTCAAATATATAAATTTCTCATAAATGGAAAATGAGGAGTTTATAATCTTTGAGCCTCTACAATATATTTAGGCTTAGAAAGGAGTAGATTTTATTGAAAAATAGTTTTAAAAATATTAAAATTCTTATCTTGCTAGTCATATAACAATATTGTCGAGATTCAAATATATAAACTTCTCATAAAAAATGCATTGTTTATAATCTTTGAGCCTCTACAATATTTTTAGGCTTAGAAAGGAGTAGATTTTATTGAAAAATACTTATCTTGCTAGTCATATAACAATATTGTTGAGGTTCAAAT
Organism: Agapanthus africanus; assembly: GCA_030015575.1. Lineage (NCBI taxonomy): Eukaryota > Viridiplantae > Streptophyta > Magnoliopsida > Asparagales > Amaryllidaceae > Agapanthus > Agapanthus africanus. The sequence continues at coordinate 173,560,166 of CM057342.1, read as the reverse complement.
ATATAAACTTCTCATAAAAAATGCATTGTTTATAATCTTTGAGCCTCTACAATTAATATTTTTAGGCTTAGAATGGTGCAGTTTTATCGAAAAATACTTTAAAATAAATATTAAAACTCTTGTGTTACCCTTATAACAATATTGTTAATATTGTCGAGGTTCAAATATATATATAAATATAAATGAGTTGTTTATTATTTGAATTTTTGAATCTAATTAAGGAATCAACTCAAATTTGGAAACCTTATAATAATATTGTCGAGGTTAAAAGTAATCTTTGATCCTTTACAATATTTTTAGGCTTACACTACTACAAAGAAGGGTTGCCCCTACGGATTTATCCGTAGGGGCAACACACTGCCCCTACGGATATATACGTAGGGGCGAAAAAATACCCCGTAGGTGCAAAGGTCGCAGGTGCAAGTTGAGGCCCTGAACTTGCCCTTACGGTTAAATTTTTGCCCCTACGGATATATGTGTAGGTCCAGTTGCCCCTACGGATTAAGCCGTAGGGTATAAGATTTTATATTATTTACGGTTTATTTTAATAAATTACTTGGCCCTACGGCTATACCCGTAGGGGCATGTACTACCCCCTACGGATATATTCGTAGGTACTTGTCCGTAGGGGCATTCTTGATATTTTGCCCCTACGGATAACGCCGTAGGGGAGAGTCAGTGGCCCCTACGGATATATCCGTAGGGGCATTCCCAACCCCCTGGCACTGACATCTGGAGGAAATATCAGTTACTGCTGATATTTAGCCCCTACGGATATATCCGTAGGGGTAAAATGTGTGTCAACGGATTAATCCGTAGGTACATATTGTCTGTAATTTTTTTTAAAAAATGGGCTGCTTGATTTTTTCCCGCCCTGTGCACAATAATATATACATCAATCAAATCATATATTGCAGTATTCATAATCACATCTCACGCATATATATAATATACAAAAGAAACACAAAAACTGAATATGATATAAATATAAACCAATATCAATATCGTTTCAAAATGCAGTACAATGTGTATGATATAAATAAATACATGTTTCAAAAAAAAAGAACCAAAAATCTACCCTAGCTCGGTCCAGCTCCACCTCTGAATAACGATAGAATAACGCGCGCCTGCTCCTCGGTCAATAAACTCTGCAATTCGTCGCGAGCGGGAGTCTGAGTGGGCGGTGGAGCTACAGGAGCTGTCTGCGGAACCGCAGCCGATGTAGTGGCTTGCGGAGCCGCAGCCGAAGGAGATGCGTGTGGAGGCTCGGCCGATCTACCCTGTCGCGTCTGGATATAACGTGTGTAAGAAGCGTGTAAGAACTGTTTATTATTCGAATTCGTATCATTATTAAGTTATTTCGAAACCCTGTTTGGATATCTAGTTTGGAAAAGCGTTGTTTATTTCAATTACATATGTATGTATGATTAATCAAACTTAAGTCTAAAACCAAATAAGCTCAAGCTACGTACTAATTATGGATATGTTGATATGTATATAAATATGAAATGATATTTTACTATAAAGTAGTATACATACCAGCATCTCCTTCAACTCCTGAACGCTGGCCTTCAAGCTATCCAGTTCATGATGGACATGCCGGTCACTGGAGACGGAGGAAGTAACCGCCGGGGTGGAGTCCAACCTCATATGGGCCCTGCTAGGGCCCAATCCCCGGCCTCTCCCAACCTCCGTGGTGCCCTCCGTGTGCGGCGTCCAGAACTGGGGTCAGCAGCCTCGGATCGTTCTGTCCGGTAAAATCGTTCCCCAGGCCTGGGCCTGCTCAACCACCCGCTCCTACACCCACATTCGAATTCTTATCATTATCGAGTTATTTCGAAACCCCATTTGGATATCTAGTTTGAAAAACTGTAGTTTATTTTAATTAGATATGTACATGTATGATTAATAAAACATAAGTCTACAACCAAATAAGCTCAGGTTATGTACTGATATTGGATATGTTGATATCTATAATATGACATTATATTTTACTATTAAGTAGTATACATACCAGCATCTCATTCAACTCCTGAACGGTGGCCTTCAAGCTCTCCTGTTCCTGCTGGATACGTCGCTCACTGGAGACGGAGGAAGTAACCACCGGGGTGGAGTCCAACCTCATATGGGCCCTGCTAGAGCCCAGTCCTCGGCCTCTCTCCCAACCTCCGTGGTGCCGTCCGTGTGCGGCGTCCAGGATTGGGGTCAGCAGCCTCGAATGTTGCCTTCCCCCTAGCAACTGTCAGAACATTATATTTAGCACATACTGGTCTATAAAATTGACAAGAAACACCAAAATCAACAAATTCAAAGCCTTACGTACAGAGATAGAAGATGTGCTCCTCTGGTATCTGCATGTATCAAAATTTGAATAATATTAATTAATTTCAGTACATACATACTAACAAGGTAAACTCGCATATAGCGCTGCTTACACATAGGACAGGGAGTGAACAAGCTCTTGTAGATCATCAGGCGCAAATCTAATCTCATCAAGCAGCCCATGATAATGAGTTGGACGACTAAGAGCAAAAGGAATGTGTGTATATTTATGATATAGCATTCTAAATCAATATACATGCCCTATATAATATATAAACATACCTGGAGGAACGGGAGTGGCCTCTGTCCCTGATATGGACGCATCACCAACAACTAGACAATCAAACATTGACAATATAAGTAATTTTGACATAAACAGGCATGGATATCTATAATATTACATTCAAAATGGATATTAGAGAGCGCACCTGCAGTGAGAAGTGGTAAAAGTATCACCCAACTAGGGTGTAATTTACAGAATCAGTTGAGACTCTTAAAAGTCATAGAAGAACCCGACCTGCACAAATCTGATGTATGCTTTCCATTGGACACTAAGAAGTCTCTAAAGGGAAAAGCCTATGTGAAAGCCATCATTAGTTCATATCAGAAGATTGATGCTGAAACAGAGAACGAGGAATGTCATTTTTTTCTTCTTCCGTCACATTACTGTCTTCTCCTTCTGCCACATTACTGTCTTCTCCTTCTTATTATGTGCGCGTGCAAATTCAATGACTATATTGAGAATATGGATTAATAGTGGGTAGGAAAAGTATTTCTCAAATGGCTTTTGCGTCTTAAAACCATAAACTACTAAGTAATGGCATACATAATTTTTTTAGTATAAAGGTTGTTATTTTAAGTTTTCCCTTATAGAGATATGATCTAACTGCATCTATAAACTATAAGTGTGCAGAAAATTATGATAAGAAACCATAAGAAAGGGTCGTAGCCATGCATAATCTTGAATCTACATACCAAATCATGCAAAAGCATGCACTTATTGTCACCTTGCCTTGGAATATAAAATATCTTGGAAGACTATAAGCGAGCATTTAAATCTTGATAGATTTTGACTTCAACATATATTTTTCTCAAGTACCATGAAATATACTTGCTCCGTATAAACCGTTTTCAGGAAGATAGATTAATAATGACAAATTATCCATTGTGGCTCACTAGGTTAGCATTTTCTCTTCTATTGACCATCTTACTAATCTGCTTGGTAAATTTATTCGGAACCGGCTGCGAATCATTAAAAGACATGCATAAGAAAGAAAGCTAAAATACAGATATATAGCATACCGATACATCGAAACTTCATAGTTGCGATGGCAATCCAGAGATATTTATTTCTACACACGTGGTGCGCGTGCGAATGCGTCAGGCATCATGGACAAATATTTCAGAACATGGAAAGTATTATTCGTATAAAGTAATTAAAACTTTTAAACACCTTGGGTAGATATTTTCTTAGTTGATGCAATCATATCATGAGGACTAAATTTAAGCTATTATACATATGCATATGTATTTTTCTAACCTAATATATCACACACACACACAGAGAGAGAGAGAGAGAACACCTGGTAGGTAGAGAAATCAGGTAGCAGGATCCTGAAGAAATGGAGTCCATAGCATTGCTCATCATCATCATCCATGATCCCTTTGATAATATTTTTTCAAAGGGATCACGGATGATGATGATGAGCAATGCTATGGACTCCATTTCTTCAGGATCCTGCTACCTGATTTCTCTATCTACCTGGTGTTCTCTCTCTCTCTCTCTCTGTGTGTGTGTGTGATATATTAGGTTAGAAAAATACATAAGCATATGTATAATAGCTTAAATTTAGTCCTCATGATATGATTGCATCAACTAAGAAAATATCTACCCAAGGTGTTTAAAAGTTTTAATTACTTTATACGAATAATACTTTCCATGTTCTGAAATATTTGTCCATGATGCCTGACGCATTCGCACGCGCACCACGTGTGTAGAAATAAATATCTCTGGATTGCCATCGCAACTATGAAGTTTCGATGTATCGGTATGCTATATATCTGTATTTTAGCTTTCTTTCTTATGCATGTCTTTTAATGATTCGCAGCCGGTTCCGAATAAATTTACCAAGCAGATTAGTAAGATGGTCAATAGAAGAGAAAATGCTAACCTAGTGAGCCACAATGGATAATTTGTCATTATTAATCCATCTTCCTGAAAACGGCTTATACGGAGCAAGTATATTTCATGGTACTTGAGAAAAATATATGTTGAAGTCAAAAGCTATCAAGATTTAAATGCTCGCTTATAGTCTTCCAAGATATTTTATATTCTAAGGCAAGGTGACAATAAGTGCATGCTTTTGCATGATTTGGTATGTAGATTCAAGGTTATGCATGGCTACGACCCTTTCTTATGGTTTCTTGTCATAATTTTCTGCACACTTATAGTTTATAGATGCAGTTAGATATATCTCTATAAGGGAAAACTTAAAATAACAACCTTTATACTAAAAAAATTATGTATGCCATTACTTAGTAGTTTATGGTTTTAAGACGCAAAAGCCATTTGAGAAATACTTTTCCTACCCACTATTAATCCATATTCTCAATATAGTCATTGAATTTGCACGCGCACATAATAAGAAGGAGAAGACAGTAATGTGGCAGAAGGAGAAGACAGTAATGTGGCGGAAGAAGAAAAAAATGACATTCCTCGTTCTCTGTTTCAGCATCAATCTTCTGATATGAACTAATGATGGCTTTCACATAGGCTTTTCCCTTTAGAGACTTCTTAGTGTCCAATGGAAAGCATACATCAGATTTGTGCATGTCGGGTTCTTCTATGACTTTTAAGAGTCTCAACTGATTCTGTAAATTACACCCTAGTTGGGTGATACTTTTACCACTTCTCACTGCAGGTGCGCTCTCTAATATCCATTTTGAATATCGATAATATTACATTCAAAATGGATATTAGAGAGCGCACCTGCAGTGAGAAGTGGTAAAAGTACCACCCAACTAGAGTGTAATTTACAAAATCAGTTGAGACTCTTGAAAGTAATAGAAGAACCCGACCTGCACAAATCTGATGTATGCTTTCCATTGGACACTAAGAAGTCTCTAAAGGGAAAAGCCTATGTGAAAGCCATCATTAGTTCATATCAGAAGATTGATGCTGAAACAGAGAACGAGGAATGTCATTTTTTTCTTCTTCTGCCACATTACTGTCTTCTCCTTCTTCTTCTGCCACATTATTGTCTTCTCCTTTTTATTATGTGCGCGTGCAAATTCAATGACTATATTGAGAATATGGATTAATAGTGGGTTGGAAAAGTATTTCTCAAATGGCTTTTGCGTCTAAAAACCATAAACTACTAAGTAATGGCATACATAATTTTTTAGTATAAAGGTTGTTATTTTAAGTGCGCGTGCAAATTCAATGAAAGTTAGATTTGAGGATATCCATGTATGAGTTGTATTCTATATATGTGTGTTTCGATTTATGATTTCGCTTAAGTGTAGGGTTGTTTTTACTTAAAGAAGTATCACCATCTACTATATATAAAAAAATATAGCAAACTAGGATTGGTATTCAAATCCCAGTCTAGATTGGTATTCAAAATTTATTTAATTAGTTTGTGATCCACATCATTTGATTCGTTGCTTGAGACATCAATGTAGGCACAAATATCGGCGACGAGGAACTCGACGAGGAAGAACGAGGGCGGTGGTGGGCCAAGAACGGAAGGCGGTGGCGGGCTGAGAACGGAGGGCGCGCGGTGGCGACGAAGAGAAAATTGGAGACGCGGGAACGAGAGAAAATTTTGGGAACGAGAGGGAAAGATATCGAGGCGTAGGGCATTTCTGTGCCTTTTTTAATTAAATTCCCATTTAGATGCCCCTACGGACATAACCGTAGGTTATTGGTTTGCGGCTCCGTAGGGCCAAACAACAAATTAAGATTTAATATTTTTAAATTAAAATGTCGGGCACCGTAGGGACAAAGTGGCGCTTTTAGTTTCATATATGAGTATCGATGGGAATATAAAGGTTTCATATTATCATCGAGTATCATATATTGGTTTTAACCTGAATATCTCGAGTCGCTCTCTAATTATGCGTTTGTTGTGCATTCGTGTTGTATGTGTAACATGATTTTAAACCATTGAGATCAAGATTGATAGAACTGATCATCCTACATTGCAATAGCATTCATCAACCAAAAACTATTATTGCAATGGTATTCATCTATAACAATCAACAATTAAAACTACAAATGTAGGATACTGATATCATAAAGCATTATACGCAACATTGATAGAACTGATAAATAAAAAAACGAAACACAAACCGTATCAAGATTTAACAACTTTAATTATGTCATATACGCGGGCCGATATTTTCATATTAGCCAATAGGCAAAAATAGATTGCGGTCTGGATATGGCATATTGGCAGATGTTACCTATATGCATAAATCTTATGTCTAATGACCATAAGATTGTCGGAGACAGTTTTGATGTTTTGTGGGTTTGGTTTTATACTTGGGACAATCCAATGTTGACACACACACATAAATAACAAATTAAAGTAAACTAACTAAGAGGCATGTTTGAGTTTTATACTGGGATCACAAATAGCATGATGGCTGCAAACAGGTTGCTTGAATACTTGCAGACAATCCAATGTTGCCTCGCCATTTCTATAAATTTTAAACTCCCTGGAAAATTATCATCACTCAGGATTACTTTAGGGCCAGTTTGGCTGCTTCTTGCTTGTGATTCAACATTCAGCTTTTTGTTGATTTGGAACTCAGAGAGTGTTGCAAAACAAATCCAAAACTAAATAAACCTCAAACTAGCTACAGAGAAGGCAAACAGCAAACCCCATGAAGTTTGGCTTTCAAGGGTTTTCCCACTAAAATACACTTAGATGCAGCACTTTAAGGAAGCTTGCAGCAATATAAAAACTTTTAGGTAGTTTAGTGAAAAACTGCAGTGCTTCAAGATTGTTTAAGTTTTATGTGTGCTTAAGCTGTCATACAGAAATTATCGTTGCAAAAATGTTCGCAACCCTAGCTTTTCCTGCAACGATACTGGAATACGAGCCTCAGATATGCCAGCTTAGGAATCAAAATAAGAAAGAGATTTGGGGTTATCCTAAGTCCAAAGTCAAACGGGCTCTAGAAATATATAAACCCAAAAAAATGACTGCATAAAGATCTCATAAAGATGAAAAGGATGTTATGCAAGCTCTGAACAAATCTTGAACGGAACTTTCACAAGAATTTACAATACCCGACCAAAATCCAATCCTGAGTTTGATGAAGCTTCAGGCCTTCAGCTTCCCCACAGAAAATAGTTAGGGCAAACCCTTTGCAAAACCATAGCTTTCATGCAGAGATGACGCTCAGAACATGCCAGCTTCCAAACACATTGAATAATACATAATCTCCCATACTCTCTCTCTCAATCAGACAGTTTATATTTGGATTTGAATTTAGGAAAAGAAATAAGATGGCTACAAACCAGCTTGCCTCGCCAATCTCATAACTATAAAGCTCATAAAAGTGGAAGCTTGAGGGCAAGCCATCATCGCCTCCATTCAATTGAAGCCAAATCATCCACAAAAAATAGAAATAAATATAATAATTGATCGATAGGCAAAATTGCAAGAAACCTATTCAGATTTTTGCATGAAAAAATAAGAGATGTAAAATAAGTAAAAGATTACCAAATGAAATTATCCCATCACTTGAACCCCCTCTCAAGACATTTTAGCAAAAATTCCCCCAGTAATTTTCCTCGGTTTAACCGTTTTATATCATAGAAGAAAGATAAATTTCAAATGTATATACATGCATACACACACACACATCATATACACAGTTTTTGAATGTTGCCAGAATTTCAACGGTAATTCTAGATTTTTCCAAACTCTGAAGGCTTCACAAAAATTTTAAATACAGATAATAATATGATTGAAGAGATCAATCACCAATTTTTTAATGAGGATCAACTGAAACCCCAAACAGAGCAAGCAAATTACAAAGATCCCAAAAATTTGATGAGAGCATAAAGAATTTATCATGATAACAATATAACCAAAATGGCTGAAAGATCTACGATGTCAGACTCGAGTTCTGATACGAAACGGGGCAACCCCAACCCCAACCATAATTCTAACCCTAACCCTAACCCCAGCCCCAGCCCCAACCCCAGCCTAACCCCAACCTTAACCCCAACCCCAACCCCAACCGCAATCCCCTGCCGAACCCCAACCCCAACCGCAATCCCAGCCCCAACCCTAACGCTACCCCCAACAGATGCCTCATCGGTACCCAAACCATGAACCCTAGCCCTAAAATAATCAAAAATTTGTTTAATTTAAGATTTCCTAACCTGTGCAGTGGAGGCGTCGACGATCCATTGGAGGCGGCGACGAAAGGAGGCGACGACGAAAACGGAGATGAGGATGAACCAGGCGGTGGCGACGGAGAATTGGCCTGCGCTGGCGATGACGATAACGGCGATGAAACACAGGCGATCGGCGGGAACAAGGGTTTGGGGATTTTGGGTTCGCGCGCGATATTGGGAAAATAATTTTTAGGTAATGAGCGTAGGGATCGATCCGTGCCTTTTTAATTAAATCTCTATTTAGTTGCCCCTACGGATAAATCCGTAGGTTCTTGGTTTGCGGCTCCGTAGGGGCAAACAACAATTTACGATTTAATATTTTTTAAATTAATATGTAAGGACCGTAGGGGCAACCTTAAGGCCCTACGGACTAATCCGTAGGTCAAAACTAAATCTGCCCCTACGGATTTCGTTATCCGTAGGGGCAACCCCTATTTTACTAGTGTTAGAATGTAGTAGCTTCTATTGAAATTTACTTTTAAAAAAAATATTAAATTCTGTCTTGTTAGCCTTATAAGAATATTGTCGAGGTTCAAATATATAAATTTCTCATAAATGGAAAATGAGTTGTTTATAATCTTTGAGCCTCTACAATATTTTTAGGTTTAGAGTGGAGTAGCTTGTATTGAAAATTACCTTTTAAAAGAATTTTAAACTCTGTTTTATTAGCCTTATAAAAATATTGTCGTGGTTCAAATATATAAATTTCTCATAAATGGAAAATGAGGAGTTTATAATCTTTGAGCCTCTACAATATTTTTAGGCTTAGAACGGAGTAGATTTTATTGAAAAGTAGTTTTAAAAATATTAAAATTCTTATCTTGCTAGTCATATAACAATATTGTCGAGTTTCAAATATATAAACTTCTCATAAAAAATGCATTGTTTATAATCTTTGAGCCTCTACAATATTTTTAGGCTTAGAACGGAGTAGATTTTATTGAAAAGTAGTTTTAAAAATATTAAAATTCTTATCTTGCTAGTCATATAACAATATTGTCGAGTTTCAAATATATAAACTTCTCATAAAAAATGCATTGTTTATAATCTTTGAGCCTCTACAATATTTTTAGGCTTAGAATGTAGTAGATTTTATCGAAAAATACTTTAAAATAAATATTAAAACTCTTGTGTTACCTTTATAACAATATTGTTAATATTGTCGAGGTTCAAATATATATATAAATATAAATATAAATGAGTTGTTTATTATTTGAATTTTTGAATCTAATTAAGGAATCAACTCAAATTTGGAAGCCTTATAATAATATTGTCGAGGTTAAAAGGAAAACGAGTAGTTTGTAATCTTTGAGCCTCTACAATATTTTTAGGCTTAGAATGTAGTAGCTTTCTATTGAAATTTTCTTTTTAAAAAAATATTAGATTCTGTCTTGTTAGCCTTATAACAATATTGTCGAGGTTCAAAACTCTGTTTTATTAGCCTTATAAAAATACTGTCGAGGTTCAAATATATAAATTTCTCATAAATGGAAAATGAGAAGTTTATAATCTTTGAGCCTCTACAATATTTTTAGGCTTAGATCGGAGTAGATTTTATTGAAAAATAGTTTTATAAATATTAAAATTCTTATCTTGCTAGTCATATAACAATATTTTCGAGGTTCAAATATATAAACTTCTCATAAAAAATGCATTGTATATGATCTTTGAGCCTCTATAATATTTTTAGGCTTAGAATGGAGTAGATTTTATCGAAAAATGCTTTAAAATAAATATTAAAACTCTTGTGTTACCCTTATAACAATATTGTTAATATTGTCGAGGTTCAAATATATATATAAATATATACGAGTTGTTTATTATTTGAATTTCTGAATCTAATTAAGGAATCAACCCAAATTTGGAAGCCTTATTAGGTTAAAAGGTAAACGAGTAGTTTGTAATCTTTGAGCCTCCACAATATTTTTAGGCTTAGAATGTAGAAGCTTCTATTGAAATTTACTTTTAAAAAAAATATTAAATTATGTCTTGTTGGCCTTATAACAATATTGTCGAGGTTCAAATATATAAATTTCTCATCAATGAAAAATGAGTTGTTTATAATCTTTGAGCCTCTACAATATTTTTAGGTTTAGACTTGTATTGAAAATTTCCTTTTAAAAAAAATTTGAACTCTGTTTTATTAGCCTCAAATATATAAACTTCTCATAAAAAGGAAAACGAGTAGTTTTATTAGCCTTATAAAAATACCGTCGAGGTTCAAATATATAAATTTCTCATAAATAGAAAATGAGAAGTTTATAATCTTTGAGCCTCTACAATATTTTTAGGCTTAGAACGGAATAGATTTTATTGAAAAATAGTTTTAAAAATATTAAAATTCTTATCTTGCTAGTTATATAACAATATTGTCGAGCTTCAAATATATAAACTTCTCATAAAAAATACATTGTTTATAATCTTTGTGCCTCTACAATATTTTTAGGCTTAGAATGGAGTAGATTTTATCAAAAAATACTTTAAAATAAATATTAAAACTCTTGTGTTACCTTTATAACAATATTGTTAATATTGTTGAGGTTCAAATATATATATAAATATATATGGGTTGTTTATTATTTGAATTTTTGAATCTAATTAAGGAATCAACCCAAATTTGGAAGCCTTATAATAATATTGTCAAGGTTAAAAGGAAAACGAGTAGTTTGTAATCTTTGAGCCTTTACGAAAATTACCTTTTAAAAAAATTTTAAACTCTGTTTTATTAGCCTTATAAAAATACTGTCGAGGTTCAAATATATAAATTTCTCATAAATGGAAAATGAGGAGTTTATAATCTTTGAGCCTCTACAATATTTTTAGGCTTAGAACGGAGTAGATTTTATTGAAAAATAGTTTTAAAAATATTAAAATTCTTATCTTGCTAGTCATATAACAATATTGTCGAGATTCAAATATATAAACTTCTCATAAAAAAATGCATTGTTTATAATCTTTGAGCCTCTACAATATTTTTAAGCTTAGAATGGAGTAGATTTTATCGAAAAATACCTTAAAATAAATATTAAAACTCTTGTGTTACCCTTATAACAATATTGTTAATATTGTCGAATATATATATAAATATATATGAGTTATTTATTATTTTTGAGCCTCTATTTTATTTTTAGCTTTAGAATGGTTATTGAAAAATACTTTTAAAAAACTATATAAAATAACTCTCGCTAACCTTATAACAATATTGTCGAGGTTCAAATATATTAACTTGTCATAAAAGAAAATGAGTTGTTTATGATCTCTCTACATTATTTATAGGTTTATAATGGAGTTTATTTTATTGAAAAATACTTTTAAAAAATATTAAAACTCTTATTAGCCTTATAACAATATTGTCGAGGTTCGAATATATAAACTTCTCGGAAATGGAAAATGAGTTGTTTATAATTTTTGAGTTTCTACAATATTTTTAGGCATAGAACGGAGAAGATTTTATTGAAAAATACTTCAAAATATTAAAAACTCGCGTTATTATAACAATATTGTCGAGCTTCGAATATGTAATCTTCTTAAGATTTTATTAAAAATTACTTTTCTCATAAAAGGAAATGAGTAGATTTTATTGAAAAATAGTTTTAAAAAATATTAAAACTCTCGTTAGCCTTATAACAATATTGTCGTGGTTCAATATATCAAAGGAAATGAGTTATTTATAATCTTTTAGCCTTTAAAATATATTTAGGTTTAAAATGGAGTAGATTTTATAGAAAAATACTTTTAAAATATAATAAAACTCTTATCTTGTCAGCCTTATAACAATATTGTTGTATGTAAACTTCTCATGAAAGGAAAATGAGTTGTTGATAATCTTTGAGCCTCTATAATATTTTGAGGCTTAAAATGGAGTTGATTTTATTGAAAAATACTTTAAAAAATAATAATTAGTTGAGGCTCAAATATATAAAATTCTTAGAATGGAATTGATTTTATTAAAAAAATATTAAAACTCTTGTTAGCCTAAGATTTAAATATATAAACTTCTCGTAAAAGGAAAATGAGTTGTAATTTTATTGAAAAATACTTTTAAAAAATATAAAAGCTCTTATCTTGAAGTTCAAATATATAAACTTCTCATTGAAGGAAATGAGTTATGTATAATTTTTGAGCCTCTACAATATGTTTAAGCTCAGAATGGAGTATATTTTATTGAAAAATACTTAGTATCAACTTGGGAACGAGAAGACGAGACTCGACAGAAGTTTTCTTCTTGTTCCGGGAATTTCGAGGACGAAATTCTTTTTGTAGTTGGATATAATGTAACATCCTAGTTCTTTTATACCATGTTCTATTTGAGTATTTTCTTTATCTTATGGCTATTTATTGGTTCAAGATTCAAATATATAAACTTCTAATAAAAGGAATATGAGTTTTTTATAATGCCTCTACAATATTTTTAGGCTAGGTAGGCAAAAAAAAAGAACCACCTGCAGCACTTTTCTTTTATTTATTTTGATGCAGTCAATCGATTTCGTCGTAATGGGATATGGCGCTGTTCAGAGTTTGGTACATCAACTTTCATTCAATCTAGACATTTTCAAACTTCTACATGTCAGGAAAAAAATTTAATGGTTTTTTTGGTTATACACGTGCACGCATGTGCAAAATACTATATTTTGGCTTACAATACAATAGATTTTATTGAGAAATACTTTTAAAAAAATATTAAAAATCTTATCTCTTCTATTATAATGCTAAAAGGAAGGGGTTTTCTATTTTGAAATCAAATTTGTAATGTGGCATTGTGATTTGCAAGAGAAAATGACTAAAAAACGCCCAAAAAAATCAATTGAAATTTTATAACCGCAACTACCATGTGATTAAAACCTATTAACAGTTCGTAATATATCCAATTCCACCCCCATAATCTCTTAATTTCTTCAAATCTCTAATTACACCACTCTCACAATCAATTTCTTACAATTTCCTTTAATTACACCACTCTCACAATCAATTTCTTCTGTGAAACTACACAAAGATTGCATATTAATTTCTATTGTGTTCATATTATTTTCTTTCATTCTCTTTCATTTTTTGATGGGATCTATGGATGATCGATGTCATGCAGCTTTTCAATTGAAAGACATCTATTTTAAAGAAACCACTGCATTGCAATCACATTAGCAATTTTTTTCCCAAAATGCGGATGTATTATGATATTGTGAATTAGGGTTATTCAATAAATAGATAAGATATTATGAAACCTCATTTTAATTAAATCGTATACGTATGTGCAAATCACTAGTCTTGGCAAATTAATAACAATATTTTCGAGTTTCAAATATTTAAACTTCTTATAAAGGGAAAATGAGTTGTTTATAATCTTTATGCTTCTTTGGGCAACTACTACAAATAAGGGTTGCCCCTACGGATTTACCCGTAGGGGCAAACCACTGCCCCTACGGATATATCCGTAGGGGCGAAAAAATAACCTGTAGGTGCAAACGCCGTAGGTGCAAGTCGAAGCCCTGAACATGCCCCTACGGACTAAAACTTGCCCCTACGGAGTTATGTGTAGGTACCTTTTCCCTACGGATTATGCCGTAGGGGCAAAAAAATTATTTTATTTACGGTTTTTTAAAATAGATTTCATGTACCTACGGATGATTCCGTAGGGCCAAGTAATAGCCCTTATGGATACATGCGTAGGTACATATCCGTAGGGGCAAAATATAAGAAATCCTGATATTTTGCCCCTACGGATACCGCCGTAGGGGCATTTGTTTACCCCTACGGAGATATCCGTAGGGGCACACCCAATCCCCTGAAATTGAGATCGGGAGGGAAAATATCAGTTAATTCTGATATTTTGCCCCTACGGTTTAAGCCGTAGGGGCAACATGTGTACCTACGGATTAATCCGTAGGTACATATTATCTGTTTTTTTTTTAAAAAAAGGGCTGCCTGATTTTTTCTCGCCCTGTGCACAATAATATATACATCAATCAAATATAAAATTAATCATCACACAACATATATCGCAATATTCATAATCACATCTCATGCATATAATATACAAAAGAAATCAAAAAACTGAATATGATATAAATATAAACCAATATCAATATCGTCCAAAATGTTTCAAAATGTAGTACAATATGTATCATATAAATAAATAAATGTTTCAAAAAATAAGAATCAAAAAGCTACCCTAGCTGGGTCCAGCTCCACCTCTGATAAACGCTAGAATCTGGCGCGCCTGCTCCTCGGTCAATAAACCATGCAATTCGGCGCGTGCGGGAGTCTGAGCGGGCTGTGGAGCTGGCGATGTGGTCTGCGCAGCCGCCGTCGAGGTAGTGGCTTGCGGAGCCGCGGCTGCGGGAGTCTGAGCATGCGGTGGAGCTATAGGAGCTGTCTGCGGAACTGCAGCCGATGTAGTGGCTTGCGGAGCCGCAGCCGAAGGAGATGCATGTGGAGACTCGGCCGATGTACCCCATCGCGTGTGGATCTAACGTGTGTAATAAGCGTGTAAGAACTGTGTATTATTCGAATTCTTATCATTATCAAGTTATTTCGAAACCCCATTTGGATATCTAGTTTAGAAAACCGTAGTTTATTTTAATTAGATATGTATGTATGATTAATCAAACCTAAGTCTACAACCAAATAAGCTCAGACTACGTACTAATATTGGATATGTTGATATCTATAATATGACATGATATTTTACTATTAAGTAGTATACATACCAGCATCTCCTTCAACTCCTGAACAGTAGTCTTCAAGCTTTCCAGTTCCTGCTGGACACGTTGCTCACTGGAGACGGAGGAAGTAACCGCCGGGGTGGAGTCCAACCTCATATGGGCCCTGCTAGGGCCCAGTCCTCGGCCTCTCTCCCAACCTCCGCGGTGCCGTCCGTGTGCGGCGTCCAGGACTGGGGTCAGCAGCCTCGGATCGTTCTGTCCGTTAAAATCGATCCCCGAGGCCTCGGCCTGCTCAACCACCCGCTCCTACACCCACATTAAGCAGTAAAGTATAAGTATAAAATTTAAATTTGAACCTTCCAAAACTAAAATTTCAAATATGGGTTGAATAAATATTAACACTTACGCAATACTCCTGGGTAGCGACGTCGAGATATCAAAGCTCGCCCGTGGCGGGATATGTCGAGGTGCCGTGGACGGCAAGATATGCGGACAGCACACTCGGTGTACCACCTTGCGCCAGGGTCTGAGCTGTCTGCAATATTAGAAAATAACTCTTAATATTAGATATATTAGAAAATAACTCTTAATATTGCATTATATCACAAATGAAAATATATATTAATACCCGAGCCTGATCAAAGAAGAGGGCGAATGAGCGCCGGTGCTGCTCGCCCCACTCAACGTGAAGTGGATAGTTCTTCACGAGCCGGCTCTCATCCCCCATATACCGGCCGAACCTCTCGGCATTTGGACCGGTATAGCGATAATCAAGGGTAAAAAAGAGGGGGAATGCTGCCTTCCCCCTAGCAACTGTCAGAACATTATATTTAGCACATACTGGTCTATAAAATTGACAAGAGCAAAAGGATTGTGTGTATATTTATGATATGGCATTCTAAATCAATATACATACACTATATGATATATAAACATACCTGGAGGAGCGGGAGTGGCCTCTGTCTCTGATATGGACGCATCACCAACAACTAGACAATCAAACATTGACAATATAAGTAATTTTGACATAAACGGGCATGAATATCTATAATATTACATTCAAAATGGATATTAGAGAACGCACCTGCAGTGAGAAGTGGTAAAAGTATCACCCAACAAGGGTGTAATTTACAGAATCAGTTGAAACTCTTGAAAGTCATAAAAGAACCTGACCTGCACAAATCTGATGTATACTTTCCATTGGACACTAAGAAGTCTCTAAAAGGAAAAGCCAATGTGAAAGCCATCATTAGTTCATATCAGAAGATTGATGCTGAAACAGAGAAGAATGCCATTTTCTTCTTCTTCTGCCACATTACTATCTTCTCCTTCTTCTTCTGCCACATTACTGTCTTCTCCTTCTTATTATGTGCGCGTGCAAATTCAATGAAAGCAGAAACTCCAGTGACGAACTTAGGTTGCATACGTTGTTGCCAATTCACATACATCCAGTCCTTAACCCTGACGTACCCATGGGCCATGTTAGACTGTATCATATAAAGTGTAGGTTATGATGACTATATTGAGAATATGGATTAATAATGGGTAGGAAAAGTATTTCTCAAATGGATTTTGCATCTAAAAACCATAAACTACTAAGTAATAGCATATATAATTTTTTTAGTATAAAGGTTGTTATTTTAAGTTTTCCCTTATTAAATCAAATTTGTTTCACATATCGAGGAATATACCAAAACGTGCACAGGCATGCAATGTCTTGGTTTCTAGTGTGTGATCCACCATACACAATAGAATACAATACAATATTTCGTATAGTGATATGATCTAACTGCCTTTATAAACTACAAGTGTACAGAAAATTATGATAAGAAACCATAAGAAAGGGTCGTAGCCATGCATAACCTTGAATCTACATACCAAATCGTGCACAAGCATGCAATTATTGTCACATTGCCTTGGAATATAAAATATCTTGGAAGACTATAAGCGGAGCATTTAAATCTTGATAACTTTTGACTTCAACATATATTTTTCTCAAGTACCATGAAATATACTTCCTCCGTATAAACCGTTTTCAGGAAGATGGATTAACAATGACAAATTATCCATATTAGAAAAACACGGTATTACCCTTCTTAAGATAATACATTGTATAAGCACACCATAGCCCAGAACATGTCCTTCTATCTACGCAAAACATAAACAACATATAGCAATAAAAGGAAAAGAACCACTATATCGGAGATGAAAGACAGAGAATTCAAGCATTGTTTCATACCTTTAGAGCATGCTACCAAAAGAAACAGAAAGACAATAGAACAGATTATCACATAGGAATTGATAGGTAAATAAACAATTAACTTATGCTGCTTAAAGAAGATGTGACATGTTATTATAATTTCTTTTGGGAGAACCTGGAAATATGAAATGGAGGGGAAGACATAGAAGTAGAGGGGTTTTCTTTTGGGGGAAGGAGATGAGAAATAGCCCATAAAAGATGAAAGTTGATTGCCTTAAAGCTTAGATATAAATCTATCGAAATAGAACGTTAGAGTTCTGAGAACCTTGCCTTGAAATTTATGCTTTATTATTAACAACTATCATATCAAGTATCATGGTTCATGGAAAAAATATTATTAAAATAGAAAAATTCATAAAGAAAAAAGTGCTTCGAAAAAACTTATACCTCATAGCACTTTTGAGCCTGCTCAAGTTTTCGCTGGACAAGGTAAAATTGCCCTAGGTTGTGTAAAGCAACCCCTACTCTGCAAAAGCAAGAAACCTTAAAGAATGACAAATGTGTCCATCATCCAATTTAGGTGACTAAAAAGGTAAAAATACATAAAATCATATATTAAAAAACAGAATTACTATATCTGTTCTACACATATAATGTAAGTATATATCATTAAAAAAAAGTCAAAAAGGCTTAAAGACCCTTCACTGAACTTCATTAATAACTATTTATACAAATTATTAGATTTAACATTAGTTACTTACTAAGCATACATGTCTACAAGGTTAGAAAATAAAATAAATTTCAACTGAAATAATATACACACCGTACGTCATCAGAATCAAACACTTCTTCCAGAATAGTTATGGCTTCTAAATATAATGGCTCAGCTTTATCAAATGCTTTCCTCACCCTGTAAAGTTCTGCCTACAATACCAAGCATACATCAATAGATAAGCTTAAAACAATTAAGAAAGTCAAATTTCTTGACAAGACACTGGCTTCTCTTGTTTAAAGGACATTTTATTGCTAAAAACAGTTAAAGGTTATAACGAAAAGAAAAAGAAAGAATGTCATAATCCTATGTTCAAATTTATTTCCAAAATCATATGATAAAAGTAGATAAAGCAACTTAAGTTGCATCATCCTAGATTCCTAATTCAATTCTTACGATTAACGACGGAAAAACAACATGTAAGATATGCTAAGATAAAGGCAGGTAGCATATACATACATTAAGCTCCACAAATATATTTTATAATTCTTGAAACTTCAACTTCTTAACAGTGTCTAGCTCGCTCAGTTATAGCTTTCCAACATCGCTTCTTTTGTTTTTGGGCTATGTCAAAGATGTATTTACCTAATTTTGTGATCTCACTGGCAAAATATCAGCCTTTGCAATCTACTGCGGTAACAACATCCAGTTTCTAACCCCAACCCCAACCCCAATCCTAACCCCAGGTTTTGAATAATAAAATATAAAATAATTCACGAATCTAAATGAAGTCATTGAAAACTTTGATAGCAATGAGATATTGCAATCGATTTTTACAAAAATCATATCGTTCCTTTGTCACTTTTGACAATGATCTTAAATAGAATTTTAAAGATTCTTAATTTGTTTGATTCATTTACGATATTAAATAAATCTAAAATAATTAATATCTATTGCATGATGATAATCAATTTGATCCAATTTAGAGAACAACCATACGAAATAAAATATAAAATAATTCACTTATATCATAATCATTATATATTTAATCCAATTTAGAGAAAAACTATCTTTTTTCATTAAAAAAAAGATTATGATAAATCTTAATTTAATCAAGAAACAACAACAAAGAATATCCAAAACACAAAACTATGGTTTATTCAACAAATTTTAAGAAGTCTATCTAAAATATATTAGGGATTGTGCCTATTGTAGGATGGAGCGTGCGAAACAAGAAGATTAGGAAGAGATGGAAGAGAGAGGGCTAGTGCCTGATTTTCTTCGAACGTATGATTAAGGTTTCTTCTCCAAAAAATCCTACCCTTCTTTTTTAAATTGAGAAACGAGTACAAAGGGATTGTTTCAGGGAAAACCCTACCACCAGCCCTAGCCCCAACCCCAGCCGAACCCCAACCCTAACCCTAACCCCAAGCCCAACCCCAACCGCAACCCCCTGCCGACCCCAACCCCAACCGCAACTGCAGCCCCCGAGCCCCAGCCCTAACCCTAACACTAACCCCTACCGATGCCTCATCGGTACCCAAACCATGAACCGTAGCCCTAAAACAATCAAAAATTTGTTTAATTGAAGATTTCCTAACCTGTGCAGGCGGTGGCGACGACGAATCGGCAGCAACGACGAACGGAGATGAGGAAGTAGCAGGCGGTGGCGACGACGAACGGAGATGAGGAAGAAGCAGGCGGTGGCGACGACGAATCGGCTGGCGCTGGCGATGACGAGAACGGCGACGACGAGAACGGCGATCGGCGGGGATGAGGGTTTGGGGATTTGGGTTCGCACGCAGTGATGAGAAAATAAGAGATAATCAGCGTAGGGATCGATCTGCCATTTTACATAAATCCCTATTTAGATGCCCCTACGGATAAGTCCGTAGGTTCTTGGTTTGCGGCTCCGTAGGGGCCAACAACAATTTAAGATTTAATAATTTTTAAATAAATATGTAAGGACCGTAGGGGCAACCGTTTGGCCCTACGGATTAATCCGTAGGGCCAAACTTTATCTTCCCCTACGGATGTTGTTATCCGTAGGGACAACCCCCTATTTTAGTAGTGGGCTCGGAATAGAGTGGCTTTTATTGACAAATAAATATTAAAAAAAATATTAAAAATCTTAACTTGTTAGCCATATCACTATTATTGTCAAGGTTCAAATATAAATTACTGCTCATAAAAGAAAATTGAATAGTTTATAATGTTTGAGCCGCTACAATTTTGTTATGCTTAGAGTTGCTTATCTGAAGAAAAATATAGAAATAATAGTGATGGAAAAAAAATTAGAACATATTAATTCATAGAATTAGAACAAAACTGTCGAGGTTATATGACCATTATTGTCTAGGTTCAATATTAACTTTATTTTTGATAATGTTGGAATTAACGCGTAAATGTAAATCGATAATTAACATCGACCTCATACCTTTGAGTGCGGAAATATTCTTGAATCTTGAATTGATCACGGTTTTCACGGTCGGTCATACAATCACATTGGAAAGTACGCACACTTTCACAGTTTGTCACGCCCCGCTTCACAAAATACGGGATACGAGGAATGATTAGGCCAGCCATGCTCCTACGATCAGGGAATAATCCCGCCGTAGTCACACTTCGGCTTCTAGCATTGCATGGTAGTTAATAAACAGTGCTTGAGTAAAGGAAAAATCATAGTTCACGATTTTATTACATTGCAATTTAAAAGAGTTCGAGGTACATTTATTTCACAAAATAAACAACTAACCAATAACAAATGCTGAAATCAAAGAAAGTAGCGCTGGTGGTGCAGTCTAGATCTCCACAATCTCGAAAGATAAGTCCTGCTCCTGGGCTGGTTCCACTTCGTCCTCTGAGCATGCACACTCAGGTCGTCAGGGCGACACATATAGCAATAAATATGTATAATAGGCGTGCAGTAGTATTAAACATGGGGAGTACAATGGATTGCAGAACATATATATAATGACATCAACTGAAAATGAATAGTGCACTATGAGTAAGATGTCGGTGAACTAAGCAATATATATGTCACTACTTAACGGTCATTAAGTCCATGAAATCAATTGGTGGAGAGGATACTCGTGTTTAACAAGGGTCTCGTGCATGCCCGAGACTACGGTCCATTGTGCCCGGGACATAACCCTGTCAGCCGTGCTGCTAGGCCCACGACCTAAAGTATATATATATATATATATATATATATATATATATATATATATATATATATATATATATATATCACTGATAGCAAATGATCATCCTCTAAATCACTGTACCTCGCTAAATACGAGTTCAATTCCACCTTGATTTCCCCATTCCCCCAGGTTATGGTATGTATTCATGAATCAGATAGGTTGTGGACAATACGTATCACTGTCGTTTTCAATCACTTTTTCCACTTATCAATATCACGGTCGTATTTGCCACAACCCAATCACTAATCATTAATATACCGACAATGCAAATGATTCACTATGCGGCAGGTATAACTCAAGCATGAGAAAATATGTAGAAATGCACTGAATAGGTATTCGTTATACTATAACGACTAATGCCTTATAACTTGAAAAATTCACGGTAAATCATACGCTTAGAATTGACCAAAACAATATAAAGGGCATATGAAGCACACTGGATTATATAAGCAATAAAATTTATTTCAGGTCAATCGGAGTTCAGGTTAGAGAATTATCATCGTTTGAAGGCAGTGATCGATTTCTGAGATTCCAGTTCCAGAACTGGAAGCCCAACTTCGCGTGCAGTTTATCAGTAATTATGTGCAGATTCAGCTTTTTCCCAAGTTGAATAAAATTTAGTTCTGCCAGTTAAGTTTCCAACGCACCAAACGGATTATCAATCTCACCTCTACATCAGAAGTTATGTCCAGATTAAAGTGACAATGTACTGAACATTTCTGCAGAAAATGCAGAACACACTGACATTCTAAAATACGACTTAAATACCAAACGACCGTAAAAATGCACGGGACCGATTTCAGGTGTTAGCTAATTAAGTTATCTACGCTACCATATGTAGCTCCGCGCATTTTCATTTTTAAGCAGGTGTGTACAGGTGCTTAGAATTCAGTTTCCCCCATGGATTGCTACCCCGGACTGCAGTCCAGAATAATAAGTCTATACAGTTTTCACTATTTAAACCACATGATTTTCTGTGACCGTATACATGGATTCATAGATTATTCAGTTCCCTTCACAACGAGCCTAAGCACGCCACAATCCGATTTTTTTATAATTTATTATGAAGCTAACAAGGCTGCATGATCAGAAAATTCAGTTTGGACGATGCATCCTGAGTGCATCGTATTATGTTTGGAACTTCAATAATTTAACACCAATTTTATACCCACTACCAGATAACAGTACATGGATCCTTTAAATATGTAAATCCCCATTTCCTTTAATAGAATTTTTCTCTATTTTTCCCAAGTCCTCGAATGTTTTCCTATTTTTTCCTCGTGATTTTGTAGGTAAATGGTTGTTTAAGTTTTTTGCATTTAATTTTTCAAAACCTTTAAAATCAAAAACCAAAACTATATACACACACACACACACACACACACACACACACATACACACACACACTAAAACCCCAGCCCAAACAAACAAAAACTAAATAAATTAAACTTAAATTTCCCTCTCCAAGCCCAACAGAAAAAAAAATAAATTAAAAATCCCCAGCCCAGTACTTCCTCAGCCAACCCAAAGAAAATAATATGAATTAAACAAAAGAAATACCAAGCCGGCCCAGCCCGTTTCCCTGCCCGCCTTCTCCAAACTAAACCCGACCCGCTCTAACCTTCTTCCCCACTCGTTTCCAGTAAATTTTCCCGCTCCTTTCTTTGCACTCCCCACGTCGCCCCTACGTCGCCGCCCACGTCGCCAACGCCCCCGCTCCTCAAGGCCATGACCGCGCGCGCGCTTCACCCTCTCCTCGTCCCTCTAACCCGCTCCCCCTCCTCACTCTCGATCTCTCGTTCTCACTCCTCTCCTCTCTCCCAACTCCCAGCCTCACTCCCCACAACCCACTGCACCCCAACGACGACGATGACGACCACCCAAATCTCCTCGTCGTCCACCCTCACATCTCTCTCCTCTTCACCCACTACTTCACCCCCTCGTCTGCACACCCTCCTCACCATCTTCAACGACCGAGCTCGAGTCCCCTGCACACCCTCCTCACCACCGGGTCTCCCCTGCACATCATCACGCCGACGAGCTCCCCACTACCTCGTCGACCCTCTGCATCCTCTGCATCGCCATCACCTCCAAAACCCGAGCCCCTCCACTACCACACTCTCTCACTACAAACTTCACCTCCCCGCTGTGGCCACCGCCGGAGCGACCAGCGCCAACCATCGCCGACCTCAGCACACTCCCAGGAGATCCACAGCACCCCACTCCGCTTCCAGCGATCGCGAGCCATTCCCGGGCAACTCCGACGACGAACCCGAACTCGAGCCGAGGCCGTGAACCCAAACCGTGCCGTTCATTGCGCGTTCGTGCCGCTGCCGCTGCCGTGCGTCGTCAAAGCGTCTCCAGGCAAGTACCCTACTTGCTACATGCTAGTGTATACTGTTACAATTCAAAATCCTATTAAGTTCGTGTTTATAATTCGTGAAAATTTATATGAGACAAGTGCTTGATGCAAAACCCGAACGAAAATGTCACGCCCCGCTTCCCAAAATACGGATTACGAGGGGTTGACAAGGCCAGCCATGCTCCTACGGTCAAGAAAATATCCTGCTGTAGTCACACTTCGGCTTTTAGCTTTACGTGGTAACCAGTAATACAATGCACAGGTAATGAGAAATGCAGTATGAAAATCAAAACAAATGCAAAGAACTAACCAGATGGGAATCAAGAGAGTATAGTTCTGGGTAGCTGATCAAAATGTCCGCGATGTCCTCAAGGTACGTCTGGTCCTCGTCCAAGCTAAGTCCGCTTCTCACTCTGAGCATGCATACTCAGGTCGTCAGAGCGACACGATAGCAATATAAACATAGGTGCAAGTGATAACTTGTACAGTAATAATGGATATACAACGGTAAATCAAAATAGTAGAGATATGAACATGAAGTAGCCAATGCGGGTGTTTAAAAGAGCGGGTGCACAGTAAAATAGTATGTCAGGTGTGTAAATACAGTAAGTAATGCATGTCAATATCACTATCCCTATCAGTCTCTAAGTCTCACTGTACAGGTCACTAAGCCTATCGTCAGTCCAAGTGTGAGAGTCAACCACTCGCGAGTGTCCTCCACCCAAGAGCAAGGGACCACGGGCCCAAAATATAACTCACGGTAATAATCATGTACCCTGTAAATCTCCATATATCTCCATATATATATGCCGGCATGGGACTCTCGAGATTCTGTTGAACTCACACTCAAACTACCCAACACCCCGTGGTCTACATCAAACGCCAACCATAACTTCAAATACGGTCGGTCCATGACAAGTCTACGCGAGAACTGGAGACATGATCTCCATCAAGCACGTCCCGACTGATACCCAAGATAAATGGGCAGTGTCTGGTGCCTTACCTGTGACACTCATACAAGTGTTTCCATAAGTGTCCCATACCACTTATAGCCACACTTATACGCGTCCCACAGACGTCGACAATGCAATAGAACAACAGGGTCCACTGATTGTGTACAAGTACGTGTCACTTTCACTTATCCACTCATGCACGAACACTAACGTACTTTCCACAATCACCACTAATACCTAACACTGGGTAATGCACATGATCACTAGGTTACCAATGCAGTGCCATATATATGATGTGATGAGAAAACAGTATTTAAGGCATGGTTAAGATGTCATCAAACGATATTCTACCACTTGCATAATTCATCATAAATCATACGTGCACAATTTAGTGAAACAATGAACAGGGGATAAGTAGTATGTTTGATTATATATCCAGAAAATTTGGTTTCACGTCAATCGGGTTTCGGGATCACTAGATATGGCCAGTTCCTTTTAAGCGCTCACTGCTGGAAATCCGGTTTCAGAATCGGAAGTCCGTTTCGCAACGCATTTTAATCCAAGTTGGGACCATAATTTAGCAATACTATAGTTGGATGAAATCTAGGGTTTTCAATAAGGTTTTCAACTCAGCAGACGGATTCTCAATCGCTTCTATACGTCAAAAGTTATGCGCTGTTCAATACTAGAGTATCAGTTCTGGTTCTGTTTGGGACTGCTATACGTCCCGATCTTTTAAATTGCATTTTAAATAGTAAACGACGATAAAACAGGGTGAAATCACTTGCGTTATTTATCTAACAGATTGATCTTCAATAAGGTGTAGGGTTCTGCAACATACGAGTTAAGGAAACAAAGTAGTAAACATTACGGGACAGAAAACAATAACCAGAGTTGCTCTGGACAGCAGTCCAGAGCCGCTCTCCGAACCAATTATCGTCATAATTTTAGTACAGAAACCATTAAAAACTTGCATAGGGTTACAGGTCATCAAGTCGGATTCGATTTGAGCCCTCGAACACATCATTTCAATATGTACACGATTTATTGTGATTTTAACGATTTTCAGGTGCGGGAAATTCCCAGTTTTTATGGGTGTAATTGGGAGTGTTCGTCTAAGTCGTTAACGGTCATATTTTGCAGTGAAACTTCTACACATGGTTCATTATCACACGGGCCACAATATGCAATCAAATTCCGTCAAATTAATTGAAGGTTTTCATTAGGATCGTATATCGGACACATAACTTATAACAATTTTACACGAAAAGTATAAGCGGGAATTAAAGGTGATTGAAATGTAATATCACAAGTAGCATGAAGCAAGTATTAAACTTGCCTGGAGACGTGTCGACGAGGGTCCGGCAGCGGCAGCAGCACGATCGCGTCACGGGCGCAGCCCGGGTTCGGCCTTTTGGAATCAGACAATTGTACTCACTCCAGTTATTCTCCGTACCCTCCTTTTCTTTCATTGTTCCAAATTGTTCCTTGTTTTGATGCGGGGGAGGTAGAGATGCTGATAAAGAGAGAGAAATTTTTAGAGAGAGAGAAAGAGACAGAGAGAGAGGCAGAGATTGAGAGTGTGAGAGAGAGAGAGAGAGAGAAAGGCAGAGAGAGAGACAGAGATTGAGAGAGAGATAGAGAGAGAGAGAGAGATTTACCGAGTGTTGGCGTGGGGTCGACGGAGGCGCCGTCGGGGTAGCCAAGGCGGCCGATGGGAGGAGGCCGAGGCGTCGGTGGTTACTGGGCAGTGGAGGCTCACCGGCGTCGAGTGCAAGTGGTGGCCGAGCTCGGGTACAGGGAAGCTTGGTGGGTTTGGGGCGTTGGGTAGTGGTTGCGGTGATGTGGAGGTGTAGAGGAGACTCGGTGAGGCAGTGAGGGGAGAGGTGGAGGTGAATGGACGAGAATAGAAGGGAGTTGACGAGGAGGTTGTCGTCGTCGGGGAGGAAAGCGGGGTTGAGGGCTCGGGTGAGGGGTTTTCTGTGGAGAGAGGAGTGAGTTCGAGGGTGTGAGGGAGAGAGGAGTGAGCCGTTGGGGGAGCGGGTCGTAGGGGTGCGCGCGACATGGGCATGAGGAGCGGGTTGTTGGCGAGGCAGGCGGGGGCGCGTGGGTCGGCGAAGAATGAGCGGGAAAAGTAGGTTTACGTTGGGGAGAAGAGGGGTTGAAGCGGGTCGGGTTCTGGTGAATCATGGGCTAGGCCAGAGGCTGAGAAAGTTATTATTTGTTTTAAGTTTTGGGCCGGAGGGAGGTAAGGTAAATTGATGAGAGAAGAGGGGAGTGGGCCGGGCTCGGGGTCTTTATTAATAATAAAGAAAGAAAAAGAAGTGTGGGCCGGGGCTGGAATAATTTAAAAGGGAGGAAATAGGAGGGAAAGGAAATTAGAGTTGGGCTGAGGGTTTATATGATAAATGGGAATTTATTTTGTAGGGGGGAAAAGGAATGGTTGAGGTTAAAATGGGAAATTATATATTTTGTTTTGGTTTTAAATTTATTTTGGTAAAAGGAACAATGAAAAAGGCTGGGCTTGGAGGTTAATTAATTTGTGGTTTTCAGGGCCGACGAACTTATTTGATTGGCTTTGGTATGGTTTTAATCCTATGGAAAAATTTTCTTGGGCTTGGCTTTAGGGGAAAAGGGAAATAGAAAAATACATAGAGATGGAGAGAGTGGGCTGAGACACAACAATAAAGGGGATCGGGATTAGGTTAGGAGCAAAAAGGGAACGGGCTTGGAAAATGGGAAGTAAAATAAAATGAAATAGAGTTTACAGGAAATGATTATAAATAAAATAAATAAATTTTGTAAATAATATATATGAAAAATACGGATAGTGGTGTACAAAAGAACTGGGTATTACATCATACCACCCTTACAAAAATTTCGTCCTCGAAATTTAAAATAAACGATAAGCTATAAAATCATAAGCGAAAAGATACTACATCGAACACTAGTGCATAGTGGTTTACAAAAAGTCAGATAGAAGAATTTTGAAGGTCTATATATGTATAAAACTAACGTAACAAAGGGTAGGTCTAAGTAAGTACAAGGCAGACTCAATCATAAGGGCAAACTACATGTATACGAGAATAAACATAACAATAACGTACAATAATATTCGAGGCGTGCTCGATAAAATAGAAACCCAAAATGTATGTATACACATGTATATCGAACCAGCGCAGCTAAGATAATAGCATCAGACATAACCATCTATAATAGCAGCCTATAAGTATAATACCCGAGAAAACTAAAGTAACAATATTAAAATGGTGAAGGATTTGTCGATAGGTTAAAACACCCTAGTGCAATGTATCGATCAAAAAGAAAAACAAATCTTAAAGTAACTTAGAAAATCCACATGGTGAAAATAAGAAACATAACATAAAATAATATGTGTAATATATGGTTGTGCTGTCGAAAATAATGGGAGATTAGTAGTGTACTTAAAATGCATAAAACGGAAATAGTTAATAACATGCACTTTTCGATGGACATAAAATAATGAAAACTAAATTTTCGAATAACGATGTCCCTAAATATAGTTAGGGTTATATGAAAATAGCACAAAAATGTATAGGGCTAGCTAGGGTAGGGGCTGCAATGGAGTATGGCCCACTCAAAAGGTCGGAGTGTGACGGCTTTAGACTGAAGGTCAAAGAGATTGGGGGTCGGGTCAGCCCAGGGTGTAAGGACGAACAGTAATGAACTTCAGGAGGGGAAAGGATGTATGGGAATGAAAACGGTCGATACACCATACGAATCAACAATCCGAAGGGTCAGCTAACTCGGAAATTTCACTATCAATTTCCCTTCCAGAAGGATCTCAAACGAGGCACATACGAAGGACGAAGGGCGGCCCACTCAAAAGATCGGGGTGCGGTACTTTTTAATCCAAGCGAGGGTCAAAACGGTACAAGGTGCAGGGGTGGACAGTCAGGGATCTCAGGAGGAAAGCAGGTGTGTAGGAGAAACAGTCAAGCATCAAGTGAACCAAAAGATCAGAAGACTAGCGAACTCAGCAAATTTATTTCATTTCAGAAAAGTCCTAAACAAAGCATTCTCGAAAAGCGAAAGATGGCCCTAAACTATACACAAAGTTATTTGGCCAGAGGAGACAACAGCTAAATCCCGTCAGTCGAGGTTGTGGAGGTTCAGCAGGTTACGATAGGCTCACGCGCTCAGGTAGGGGCGTCCATTTCTATAGCGCCTCACAGGGACGGCCATTGGGAGTTCTTCCGCAGCAGGGTCTTGTTTCGCCCAATCAGAGCAAAGCTCTGTTGAAATTCAAAATTCAAAATTTTGAAGCAACGCTTCAAATCTCGGGCGCAACGCGCCACATGTCAGGCGCTGATACGTCAGCGCAACGCCCAAGAAGGCGCGCCCAATTAGAGCAAAGCTCTATTTTAAGCAAAATTAAAGGAAGCAACGCTTCAGTTGCGCAGGCACTGCGCTGCGCGACACGTGTCAGCGCAGATACGCTAGCGCAGTTGCGCAGGCACTGCGCTGCGCGACACGTGTCAGCGCAGATGCGCTAGCGCAGTTGCGCTGCGCGACACGTGTCAGCGCAGATGCGCTAGCGCAGTTGCGCTGCGCTGTGCGCTGCGCGACACGTGTCAGCGCAGATGCGCTAGCGTAGTTGCGCTGCGCTGTGCGCTGCGCGACACGTGTCACGCGCTGGGGCATTTGCGCCAAACAAAATTAAGATTTTAAAGAAATCTTTCTGTTGTTAAAATAAGAAGATTTTCTTCTGTAAAACAGAAGCCCTTGGATCAAAGATCCAACGGTGGGGAAAATTCCCCAAATCACTTAGAAAAAGATCTCTTCAACAAAATTAACTAATTTATGGGCACTATAAAAGAGACCCCAGACCTCAATTCAAAGGCATCAACATTTTCTTGAAAAAAGTCAAGAGCTTCAAACAGAGAGAGAATTCTGAGAAAATTTCAGAGAAAAAGGTAAAAACCTTCACGAGAGAGAAGAAATCTCTTTTAATAAATCATTGATCTAAAAACCAGATCAATGTTCTTCACATAATAAACAGTGCTTTGCACTTCTTATGAACCACTGGTTCTTTAAAAACAAGAAAGCAACAAAAATAAAAAATAGTGCTTTGCACTTTTATGAACCTCTGGTTCTTGAAACAAAAAGAAAAACTTATTTTTCTTTGATCTAAATTAGATCAAGAAATCAAATAGTGCTCTGCACTTCTGTTCTTGAATCTAAAATATTCTTAGTCCTTTGCACTTCCAAACTGCGTTGTTGCGCTCTTGAGAGAGCGCCACGTGTCAGCTATAGAACAACTTGCGCTACGCGCTCTTGAAATAGAGCTTTGCTCTCTGGAATTGACGCAACTCACTAGAGCGCGCCACGTGTCAGCAGCGAAACAGCGCAGCGCACTGCGCCGTTGCGCTTGCGCTCACCAGAGCATGACACATGTCCTCACCAGTGATTGGCGCAAAGCGCCTGACAAATGCAATGCATTTCTTTTACTGAAGGGCCAGGCCCAATTAAAAGACCAAACAGGCCTAATTAAATTGATGCTCTGCATCATTTATAAATGGGCAAGGCCCAAACAAAATAATAAAAATGCTATGCAGATACCTTGCAGAGCCCAAAATAAATTGATGCTCTGCATCTTTTATGGGCAGAGCCCAAACAAAAAAAATAAAAAATAATGCAATGCATTATTTAAAAATGGGCCAAGCCCTAACACAGGCCTAACAGACCAAAAACAAATAAAAGGCGTTGAATACTTTGGACTTAGCCCAATCATGGCCGTAAGTCCTCAAATTAAATTGACTGAGCGATATTGCTCCCTTAAATCAATTTATATCCGGTTCGAGGGTACATCTCCAAGCTCCTCCGACACCTCTCGTTGTAATCCTTCAACGACGTCAGAGAGGCGACGGGTCCCAACAACCACACATGAATATGGACTGCGGGGTCCTTAAACTCGTGGACCGAAACGTCCCTAAACTAATATTGGACCGAAACGTCCTTAAACTAATATTGGACCGAAACGTCCTTAAACTAATATTGGACCGGAACGTCCTTAAACTAATGTCGGACCACCACGTCCCTAAACTGGAATATGGACCACCACGTCCCTAAACTGGAACATGGACCACCACGTCCCTAAACTGGAGCATGGACCGCAACGTCCCTAAACTACCTATGGACCACTACGTCCCTAAACTGGAACAATAGAGCCTCCAAATGCTCTTTTGCCGGATCTAAACGATCCCGTTTAAGTTGATCTTAGCCCCCAAACACGGCTAACGTATCCTTAAACATTCAAACGGACTATAAAACACCAAATCAACCTTGGTTCAAGGGTACATCTCTGAACTCCTCTGACATCTGCCGTTGTAATCCTTCAACGACGTTAGAGAGGTGACGAGTCCCGATGGCCAGATATTAAATGGATTATCACGTTAAGTTGATCTTAGTCTCAAACAGGACTATCGTATCCTTAACGAACGTTTAAGTTGATCTTAGCCGCAACGCGACTAATGCATCCTTAAACTAAAAACACCAAACCCAAATCTAAGTAAATACGGATTTGGACTAATCCACGTCCTACGGGCGACGGCATTACTCAGTCTCCGTATACAATCCACGGGCAACCACAAACAAAACAAACACACACGACACGAAGTGAAATTCTGGAGAAGGAGAAAGTTGTTACCAGCGATGCGGTAGCGTAATTAACTGCAGGGGCTTACGCCTGCAGGGAAGAGCGTCCCCACAATCAAAAACCCCTCAAGCGAGGGGGAATCTGACGAAGTCTGCTACATCGGCCGCATCCGTCTAAACCTCCGATACACGGTGCCATAAATCAACTTGGCATCTTCGGAGAGGTGGACGGATAAAATCAAATAGCATCTGCCCCGAATCTCAGCGTCAGGACATCGCAGTCCTGTGCGCCGACCTTCGGAGGGGAACAGATTCTGGCACGCCCGGTGGGACCTTTTCCTCTTTCCACTCCACACTTCGTGTGTCGTCTTCGCGAACGAATCGCGGTTTGTTAAATGGTTGCCTTTGGATTTCAAGTTACTAAGATTTGGTCTTTTGCCTGGCGCAGAACTCAAGCATCAATAGCCTCTAATTGCACCAACTGCTCGAAGTGCCACAGTAACGGACACTCCATCTCACCGGGAGGTGTAGCATATGGGCCCCAAGCAGCTTCCTTCCTCGCTCTGCCGGTAGACCAGGTGACCCAAGCCACCACTGGTCTATTCTTCGGGACCATGATCCCACCTACAAGCTTCTCTGCGCCAATACCTGCACCGGAAGTGAACAAGAAGTCGGTCTTCGACCGGCTCACTGCTACGACGACCCCTGTCAATGGGTCGTCCATTACCAAACCAACAGCCTCTGTTTTCTCCAGGCTAAATCAGAACTCTAAATTGGCTGTCCCAAGGAAGGCAATAACTGCTGCTCCGGAAGTCGTCAACGCGGCTTCCCCTATTAAAGAGTCAGTCTTTTCAAGACTGACGATTCCTGCTCCTGCCCCTGCTCAAGGATTCGTCTTCGACAGGTTGAATATCACCCCTCAAAAGACAACCTCAGTCTTTAAGAGGTTAACACCGGCGGCGCCTCATTCAGACAAGGGGCAAAAAGAAGATGTCTCAATCTCCGAGCCAGTCCCAACGGCTCGTCATGCTCGACGTCGCCATTAGCAACGAGTGAGGAAGGCAGAGGGCAATTCCCTTTCAGGGCTAACTCCACCGGCTCCAGTGGTGGAAGTCAACGCTGCTGTTCTAACTGGAAACAGCTTTGAACTGCTGAGGAGGGTACGGAAGAATTCTCCAACCGCTACACTGAAAAGATCTCCTCGGCCTGCGGGGAGAGTCCCAGAAATGAAGCAAGAACAACCCCCTCAACGGCTGTCCTCAAGAATTTATAAAGTTTGGAGGAGGGTTCAAGACTCCGTGATCGACACGGATCACTCCCATCAACGAAGGAAGATGAAGGTGCAAAAAGAAAAAGACCGTCCTATTAAACAGCAGGGGACAACAATCGCTAGGGTGCCCACTACAACGGCCCCTTCAACTTCAACGGCCCACAAAAGAAGAAGACCGGAGAAAACCCCCGCGCCCGCGGCAAATGCCAAAGGTAGTGAGCCTAAACGCCCTAAGTCCGGGGGCATGATAGTTCATACAGTTTATGTAGCATCGGGAAAGGAGGATAGCCGCATATCAACAGGTCATAGACCGCACACGAGATCAGTGACCGAGGCTCAGGAGCAGCAACAAAAGCTCTAAGAAATGATGAACGCTATGGCCGCACTTACAGGGCCAAAAGAAAACTTTGAAACGTCCTCGGACGAACGTCAAGAGGAAGAAACCGACGCCGAATTCCTTCGTCGGATATTGGAGAAGAAGGACAAAGAGACTGCTGAACAAGCAGCCAACATACAGCGTATGGGCCTCCTCTTCCAAGACATGATTGGGATGATGATACAACAAGATCCTCTGGCTGAAGAGCCCCCGATTGTCCTTGGAGGTGATAGGGGAGAGACATCAAATCCTCCGCCAGCCCTATCAACAGCTAAGGAGGATACAATCTCCAAAGCTGATTTGGATGAGTACATCGCCCAACAAATACGGGTTCATCATGCGACCGAAGCAGCCGGCCAGGTCGTAAAAATGGGACGGCCATATCCAAGTTGGTACGATCAAATCAAGTACCCACCCGGTTACACAATTCCTAAGTTCCATGTCTACAAGGGGACGGGCAATCCTCATCAACATGTTGCCCAGTTCAGGGCACTCTGCGGCAACACCGGCGGTGATGACAAGCTGTTGCTTCGCCAGTTTGTTGGAAGCTTATCAGATACGGCGTTCGAATGGTACTCTGAGCTCCCGAACGACTCTATTAAAACCTTCGCGGAGATGGAGCTGCTGTTTACTCAGCGTTTTGCAAGCGCCAGTGAACGTACCCCGATGACGGCACTGATTAACGCCAGGATAAAACCTGGCGAGACGTGGGTTCAGTACGCTATACGATGGCGGAACTTATGGTCGAAGTGTGAGCAGCGCATTGAAGAAGCTCCCGCGGTGGGTATGTTTGTGGGAACCCTTGATCCGCAAGCAACCATCTCACAATTCATGATGTTTTTCAAGCCAACTACCTTCCAGACCTTGATTGACAAACTAGCGCAAATGGATCAAATGGGCCATAAACCCCCTCTTCTAAGGCCGGACTCCCGAAATGACAAAGGGAAGGGAAAAGCGATCGTCGTCGCTAATGCTCAACAACAACCGAGCGACTCGAAGCCGGTTGCTCGTCAAAATAATATGCGCCCGTACGTGTCCCTTGAGGATAGGATGGGACATCCTTATTCCTTTCCCCGCGATAAAACGAGGAGGTTATTCGAGCTGGCGTTGCGCAACAGACTCATAAATCTGCCGGATCCAAAACGTCCGTTGCAACCAAATGACGTCAACGAGCCCAACTACTGTCCTTATCATCGAGTACTAGGCCATCCGATCGAAGATTGCTACGTTTTCAAGAATTGGCTTGAAAACCAGTACCGATAGGGCAAGTTCGCGTTATCTGACAAATGGAAGGTGAATCCCCCGCAGCCCCACACCTCTAAGGGGACGAATACGCCGGGGGCAACATGCTCCGTCATTGAAGAAGCTCCTTGGGAGGTTGTATTATCAGCCAAGACAAAGAGGATGCTAAACGATCTTCAGACATGTCCAGCGATCAAGTGGAAGAATCTGTTGGAACCGCAGGTCATTGAAGGGATGCTGAAGCCACGTCCAACTCCAAAGACCGATGGTGGTGGTTTAAGCACTTGCAGCCAGCCGTCAAAATCTTCGAAAAAGAAGAAGAAGAAATCTAAGAAGCCCGTGAAACCTGGCGACAAGCGCACGGACATGGAAAAACAAATTGACGCGCTGGAGGAATACAACCAAAAGGCACGGACTCCCATTACGCTCCAAGAATTCCTCAATCACGTTTTTCAAGAAGAAGATGAGGAAGGAAGTTCATCGGATGAATCCGAGGAATATGTGGCGAGCTGTCATATGATTTCCCATTCGGTCACAAACGAGGAGGAGACTCCTTGCACTGAAAAGCTGGGGGCAGATCCTGAACCAAAAGTTCTGGGGCCATCAGATGAGGAAATTGACGCATTCCTCAACGAAGCTCGATTGAAAAGTAAAGCTGATTGAGAACGCGAGACGGCTATATTGGAAAGGGCCAAGCACCAGCGACTTGATGAAAGAGCTGAGACGATCCCGCTGGAGCTAAACACTTCCGCTACCGACAAAAGCCAATTCAAGATGAGGAAAAAGTTTGCTAAGGCCATATCAATAGGCATGAAGCTACCATCCTCTGAAGGAAACATCACTGGTGAAATGGAAACGCACCCCTCCTATTGCTTATATCATCAAAAGATTTCGCACCCCACTCAAGAGTGCAAAACTTTCGATAGATGGTGGCAAGGATATGTTGCTCATCGACAACACTTTAAGCGGGAAAAGCGTAAAACTCGTCGAGAGCAAAGAAATATGACCGAAGGGCTTAAAAGAACTGCCGGCGATTGTTGCATGGTTAACACCGGTAGATCACAAGTGCCCACATTCGGGAGTGATTCTGATGAAGTACTAGAACTTGCCCCTCTCTTTAAAGAGTCCGCCTCGAGAAAAGAAGAAGAACTGAAGGTTTGCGAAAATATCCGGCTACGTAATCGCACGCTGCCCGAAAAGAACCTCGGACCCTCGAACAAAAAAGATAAAGGGAAAGAAAAGGCCACAGAAGATATCGTCTTAGATGACCAAGTGGTGGAAGAGCTAGCTGCCAAAGACCCACCAAAGAAGAATAAGGTGGATTACAACGTCTTAGCACATTTGAGGAAGCTGCCCTCACAGCTCAGCATTCTTGACGCCCTTTTGCTATCAAAAGAGGCGAGAGATTCGTTAATTAAGGCGCTCCAAGACCCAGAACAATTCCAAGCATGCCTGGCCGAGGAAAAGATGAAGGATGAATTGGAGGAAGTGCACACGGCCGATGTTACTTTTGGCGATGAAGACCTTCTACTTGGGACGTGTGAACACAATCGCCCTCTTTATGTCTCGGGATACTGCCGTGATATAAAGATAGGAAAATTCCTGATCGATAACGGGTCGTCTGTTAACCTACTCAACGTGCGGGTATTGAAGGAAATCTGCATGAGCGTCCAGCACCTTGCTCGGGACAAGATCACCATCTCCGGGTTCGACTCCCAATCGTCAAATACTCTTGGATCTGTGATACTGACGCTACGCTTCGGGCTACTCGTCACGGACATTAAGTTCCACGTCATAGATGCCAAGACATGCTACAACGCTTTGCTCGGCCGACCATGGTTACACGAGTACAACATCATCCCTTCTACACAACATCAGTGTATGAAGTATTTTAAGGATGGTTTCGAGTATACCGTGACGGGAGAACTGAACCCGTTCTCTGTGAACGAGGTCCGCAAATACGAAGATGCCAAATACTTCTTACCGGATTTCGAAGATATGGAGAAGTGTCACAAGCCGGAGAATAAAACTAACGCCACCATCCCTGTCTTCGGCAGTGATACCGAGGAGGAAGAGGAGATGGTTTATTCGGGTCCGCCCCAACACAACAAGCCGGGACCATCAGCTCCTACGTTGATCTTTGGCAGCGACTCGGAAGATGAAGTCCATGCTGTATTCTCTGCTCGACCTTCAATACGAACGTTCGCTGATGAAGAGCAAAGTCTGCAGGTCGCCATGGTGCCGTTTAAACACCATAAAGAACTGGATGCACTTAATATTTACAACATAGAAGAGCTACAAACATTCTACATCCCTCCCAGGCGAGAGAGCGAGAAAGCAATTCTGTTTTACCGCTCTGAAGAAACCAAGGTAGAAAAAGAAATCTGGCATGGCGCGGATTCTACGCTCGACAGGCTTCAGCCTATCCGTCTACCCAGATATTATACGGAGGGTTTGAAAAAGCTGCTGAAACGCCAAGGGATATCCTTCAAGCAGACCGTTCGAAAAGCCAAGTTCTACGACAAAGTCTGGAACGTTCCTGGAACTCAACGCAAGCTACCTAATGGGAGAATAGAAACAAAGGGGCTTGGATACATCCGGTCAAAGAAACGAGAGTTACTACACGGCTGCTACATCGTGTACGACTTCAATGAAGAAGCAGATGCTCAATGGGAGGACGCTAATCCTGAGACAGTAAAAGTTCCAAATGCAAAAGAGTCCAGTCCGTCGTTCGAGGAACAAATGGACAAACTTATAAAGAAAGCTGGTCAAAAAGTCCAAGATGATCACAACTGTGAGACGGCCATCTACGAGAAAGCCAAGACGCAACGCCTTCTCCAACAGGCCGTAAAGAATGAAAATGCCGCTCCTTGTCAACCTATTATAAAGAAGGCTCGGCGCAAAAGCAGAAATAAGTCGAAAAGCCAAAAAGGCGCTCAACAATAACAAAGCATGGCTAAGAAGCCACGCAAACGGGAGTCGAGCGTTATTGATCTATCCCTTATGAAGAAAATGGGTCGAGCATACTCGTTTCCGCGAGACAAGACAAAGAAGATACTTGACCTCGCTCTAAAATATCAGATGCTTACACTGCCGGAGTCTAAATATCCCGAACAAGCGGGCGAAGTCTCACACCCGGACTATTGCTCTTACCATCGAGTAATAGGGCATCCTCTTGAAGATTGCTTCACCTTCAAGAATTGGGTCGAAGATCAGTATCAGCTTGGCAAATTCGCTCTGTCCGACAACTGGAGGGTAGCGCCACCACAAAAGCACGAGCCCAAGGCCACGAAAGAAAAACCAGTTCCACATTAGGATTGGAAACGAATTCGTACTTGTCACGTGATAACAATACTAAAAGAAGAATCTGAGAACATGGACAGCCTTCCCTGGTGCCTCGAAAACAGCAATGATGAGGTGATCTCAGAATTTCCGCCAGCTCCGAAAGAACTGGAGGATGGCATACATACTACTGCAGATAACCTCAAGAAGATTGAGTTGGGATCGGCAAACGATCCGCGACCGACATTCATCAGCGAGCTGCTATCTGAAGAAAGGGTGGCTGCGTTAAAGGACGTGCTTCTACAACATAGAGATTACTTCGCGTGGCACTATTCCGAAATGCCGGGACTAGATCCAGAAATTGCTGTACACAGATTGGCGATATCCCCGGACATCAAGCCAGTCAAATAGGCGCCGAGGAGAATGTGGCTCGAGCTTGAGATGAGCATCAACACCGAGGTCAAAAAGCTGATTGACTCTGGCTTCATCCAGGAAGTTCAATACCCTGAATGGATCGCCAACATCGTCCCAGTGATGAAGAAAAATGGGACAGTGCGCATATGCGTAGACTTCCGGGATCTTAATAAAGCTTGCCCGAAGGACGATTTTCCAGTGCCAGACACCGAACTGATGATAGACAATACGTCCACTCATGAGGTTTTCTCCTTCATGGACGGCTCGTCAGGTTATAATCAGATAAAAATGCATCTCGAAGACCAGAAGCACACAGCCTTCAGGACTCCTTTGGGAATATTCTGTTATAAAGTGATGCCCTTCGGATTAAAGAATGCCGGTGCCACTTACCAAAGGGCCATGACGAAGATCTTCGATGACCTTATACACGAAATCGTCGAATGCTATATCGACGATCTCGTGGTTAAAAGCAAATCATACGAGGAACATCTTGAGCATTTGAAGACTGTATTTCAATGCCTTCGACAATACAACTTGAAAATGAACCTGCTCAAGTGTGCATTCGGAGTTTCCTCAGGCAAATTCCTGGGATTCATCGTTCGACACCGAGGTATTGAAATAGATCCGTCTAAGATCAAGGCGATCATGGAAATGCCTCCGCCAAGGAATCTCAAACAGCTGTGGTCTCTCCAAGGGAAGCTCGCGTAAATACGGCGATTTATAGCCAACCTTTCAGGAAAATGTCGTCCTTACAGTCACCTGATGAAGAAGGGAACCCCGTTCATCTACGACCAAAAATGCCAAAGCGCACTAGACGAGATCAAGCAATACCTGCAGAACTCGCCGGTGTTGGCTGCTCCGGTCAAGGGAAAACCCCTCATTCTTTATACAACTGCCCTCGAAGGTTCCTTAGGCGCATTATGGGCACAAGAGAACGATCAAGGGAAAGAAAGAGCACTCTACTACTTAAGTCGAGTTCTGCTGGGGGCAGAAAGTAACTACTCCCCCATTGAAAAACACTGCCTGGCGTTGATCTTCGCGATAACAAAGCTCAGACATTACACATTAGCACATGAAGTCCGTCTCATTTCGAAGGTAGACCCTCTCAAATATCTAATGTCAAAGGCCATATTGACAGGTCGACTCGCTAAATGGGCCCTGCTCTTGATGGAGTTCTCGATAACGTATCAACCTCTCAAGGCAGTGAAAGGCCAGGCCATCGCCGATTTCCTCACTGAGCACCCGATACCGGCCGACTCCCCTTTAAACTGCGATCTTCCAGACGAA
The DNA here is from genome assembly GCA_030015575.1 of Agapanthus africanus. NCBI lineage: Eukaryota > Viridiplantae > Streptophyta > Magnoliopsida > Asparagales > Amaryllidaceae > Agapanthus > Agapanthus africanus. The sequence goes on along the minus strand of CM057342.1, from coordinate 173,520,827 downwards.
CATGCGTTTGATGCGGTCGACGGTGATGATACTCGATGGGAGCTTTATTTCGATGGCGCATCTTCCATAAAGAAGCGCAAACAAAGCACCCCTATAATCAAATCGGGCGTAGGGCTCATCTTTGTAACTCCACAAGGAGGGATAATGCGCTTTGCTTTCTCCCTAACAGAGCCGAGGACAAACAATGAAGCCAAATACGAAGCTCTGATAGCAGGCCTCGAGATCGCCATCAACATGGGAATTGAAAACCTCCTCATATACGGAGACTCCTAGCTGGTCGTTAATCAAGTAAACGGCGACTACCAAACGTACAAACCGGAGTTGGTGAGGTACGGCGAAAAGGTGCAACAATTGTTAACCCAAATTCCCTGTTATACTTTGGAGAACATACCGCGCGCGGAAAACAGCAAAGCAGACGCATTGGCCAAACTTGCTAAAGAACTGGCTGACGAGAATCTCGATGACGTTAGAATCATGGTACAAAGCCGTCAAGTGCTTGCCCCAGCAGAAATATCTCCGGAATCATCCGAAGAGAAGGGAGCGACTGAGCAAACGACCCTGCAAGTAAAAGACCGGGAAAAGGCTGAGGATTGGAGAGAAGTCTTTATAGACTACTTTAGGTCCCACCGAATGCCTGAAGAAGCGTCCACAAGACATCAGCTTATGAAACGAGCTCTGTCTTTCGCCTTTGTCAATGATACTCTGTACAAGAGTTCGTTTGATTCTCTGTGGCTGAGATGTTTAGGATCTGACGAAGCGAAAAGAGTCGTCCAGGAGGTTCACGACGGACTCTGCGGTTCTCACCAAGCGGGCCCAAAGATGAAGTTGAAGATCAAACGGATGGGCTACTATTGGCCCACAATGATCCAGGACTGCCTCGAATATGCGAAGCAATGCCATTCATGCCAAATTCATGGGGACTTTATCCATCAACATCCGAATCCACTACATCCAACGGTGGCTAGCTGGCCATTCAAAATGTGGGGGACTGATATAGTTGGCCCCATCGAACCGGCATCGTCTAGAGGACATCGTTTCATCCTAGCGACGACTGACTACTTCTCTAAGTGGGCAGAAGCGGTACCGCTGAGGGAAGTAAAGATGGAGAATATCCTCCATTTCTTCAAGACGCATGTCATATATCGGTTTGGAACGCCAAGACGAATCATCTCCGATAACGGGCCAGCCTACAGAAGCCATAAAATCAGTCGCTTCGCGCAACAGCATAATATAGACTGGAGATATTCCTCAATTTATAATCCGCGAGCTAACAGTCTAGCTGAAGCCTTCAACAAGACCTTGACGAAGATCATGAAGAAAACAGTGTCACGAAATAAGAAAGACTGGCACGAAAGACTGCAAGAAGCTCTCTGGGCGTATCGAACTACGTTTAAAACAGCCACGAACGCAACGCCATATGCGTTGGTATTTGGTACAGAAGTAGTACTCCCTCTCAAGATAGAATTACCCTCTCTACGAGTGGCAGTCCACTACGAGCTAACGGACGAAGAAAATGCTCACCTTCGGCTTGAGGAGCTTGACGCTCTTGATGAAACCCGGCTCATAGCACAGCAAAATCTGGAAGCTTATAAAGCAAAGATGATGCGCTCATATGAAAGATTGACCCGACCGAGGACATTCCGCCAAGGCGAACTTGTGCTAGTGGTCAAAAGGCCTATGATTCCCAATCGCGCCAAGCGAGGAAAATTCGAGTCAAACTATGAAGGCCCATACATCATAGATAACGTCTACCAGGATGGGGCCTATCTACTCATGGACATGCACGGTGAAAGGCCTTTCAGGCCAATAAACGGTCGCTTCCTAAAGAGATACTACGCTTAATGAGCCACAGCCTAGGTCAATGATAGATGACGACGGCTATGTCCGCTCGCTATCTTCCTAAGCTCAAGCTTTATAAGCAGTAGCCGGCCTTCTCCATATCGGACCGAAATGTCCTTAAACTAATAGCAGACTGAAACGTCTTTAAACTAATACCGCGGTATCCTTAGGCTGACGAGATGAATAAAAAAAATAAGAAATAAAGAAAAATATATAATAAATAAAAACGGTATGTCCATAAGCAAAATGGGCACAGATGAAACCCGAAAGGGCTCCGTGAGTAAAAACAGCAGGGCTACCGGCGAGTGTTCGTGAAAACCCGAAAGGGCAAGACCTCGTAAAAAAAAGAGAAAAAGAAAATAAAAAGAATAAAAAAAAACGGTATGTCCATAAGCAAAATGGGCACGGATGAAAACCCGAAAGGGCTCCATGGGTAAAAACAGCAGGGCTACCGGCGAGTGTTTGTGAAAACCCGAAAGGGCGCAACCTCGTTAAAACACTTACAGGATCCTCTCGACCTTGTAAGGAGAAACCACCCGCGTGAGATCCTTACGACTCACAAGGAAGTAACACACTTAGGAATCCTCACGATTCCTAAGGAGAAAATACACTTGCGAGATCCTCACGACTCGTAAGGAGAACTCTCTTATGGGACCCTCACGGCTCATAGGATTTGGAAGTCTTAAGTTACAGAGACCTAAACCTGTGCTTAAGCAACCCCCACAATTTCTGATATTGCCCTACAAGTGGCTCAATACTGACCCTTGTATACAATCCACGGGCGCGAATAAACATTTCCCTAACCAAGTCTCATCCGTGACTGGGGATATGTTCGCATGGTAAACAACCCTTGTAAATCCTCTCGATTTATGAGGAGAAAACCCTCCTGTGGGATCCTTACGACTTACAGAGGAAACGAACACTTAGGAATCCTCACGAGTCCTAAGGAGAAAATACACCTACAAGATCCTCACGACTTGTGGGGAGAAATAACTTCGTGAAACCCTTACGGCTCATGAAGTCAAAAGCCTTAGCAGACAGGATCCTAACCCTGGTCGCTAAGCCACCTTTGTTCGACATCGACAGAGGCAGATGATGATTCGCTCCTGGTAATATCCCAGTTGTAGCAGTGCTGATGCCGAAATCGGTTTACAGCGAAAAGCCAATAGGCCGCACATGCATACGAAATAGCCGAAATGATAGGGCAACTTGCAATAAAAAGCAGCAAGTAAAAATGTATGCATGCAAAATAGCCGAAATGATTGGGCAACTCGCAATAAAAAGCAGCGAGTAAAAATAAAATAAATAGCCGAAATGATTGGGCACCGCGAAAAATAGCCGAAATGATTGGGCAATCGCGACCTTCACGATATAACAGCTGAAATGATAGAGCATCGCGGAGGTAAAACAAAAAAAAATGATGATAAAA